>BROE01000027.1:5350426-5371434 GCA_036571765.1 Plecoglossus altivelis
TCGGGGGGGGAGTCATGCTTCAGTTGCTGATGCGTCACTCATCAAGGCTAGCCGGTCTGTGGTCTCTTTCACACCACCCTCTCTCCTGTAGGAGAGGTCAGGAGGAGAAGCACGGCAGGGTGGAGGGGGCAGGGGGAATGTATCCAGGGGGTTGAAGCGGCGAGAGGGGGTGGGGAGGGGGTGGGGGGTGGGGGGGGCGGGCGATGACGCACACCGCAGGACAGCCTGAATTAAGAGTGTCATCGTTGGGCCGTGTGGTGTTTGGCCTGATGAGGTCTACAGTCTGTCTCCATGTCAAAGGACCGCTTGAGCTTTCACTCTCTCTTTCTCTCTCGAGCGCACTCTCTCACCCTCTGCCTCTCTCTCTTTCCCTCTCTCTCTCTCCCGCTCTCCTTCACTCTCACCCTCTGCCTCTCTATCGGTTCCTTCTTCTTTCTCTCTCTTTCCCTCTCTCTCTCTCTCTCTCTCTCTCTCTCTCACACACACACACATACTCTCTCTCACCCTCAGCCTCTCTCTTTCCCTCTTTCTCTCTGTCTAACGTTCTTTCCCTCTCTCTCCTTCTCTCGCTCTCTCAGAGCCCAATTACAGAGGCCTCACCATCTGGGCCCATGTGAGCATATGTAACTCTGTGACTGACAGGGTAAATCCCTGCTACTTTACCCCTCTCCATGTCCGCCCTAAAATAGCCCAGGTCCGAGACAGTTCTGAAGCAAACACACCTCACCCACCCCACACAACCACCTCCAACCTGGAGGGGAGAAAAAGCCCGTTTGCGTGGCGTAGCCTCCGCTGAGGAGGGCAAGGCTGCTTTCCTCCGTCCCTGGCCGAGGCAGGGAGCAGACGGAAGGGGGATTAGCGAGGACACGGCCAGGCGTTGATCGCTCTCACATGCTCGGCCCCCGACGCAGACAGGATGCGCAGCCAAGTGACAGATCCTGGACTGCAGGACACGTCCGTGGAGCTGTCGGATGACTAGACGCGTTTGTCACGCAGCTACAGTTTTTTGGGGTGGATTTCGACTTTCACGTTAGTAGCATGGACTATCGAAATGATGGAGATGATTGGCACCTGTTGTCCTGTACCCTGTTCACAGCAACAAGCAGGGTTATGGCTGGAGCAGAAACAGACAAACAGTAAGTAAGAGAGGTGGTTCAAGGTGCTGGGAGAGTATTCTTAGCAGGACAGGAATAGCAGCTTTCTGACTCATTGTTTTTAGCACAGCCTCCATTGTCATTTGGCAAACTGCAAATCAAGGCAACCTCTTAGTACGGATGTTACGCTGCAGTCTGTTTCCTTAACCCAAGACTCACGCGCATGCACACACATACACACACCCTCGCCCCTCACATACTTGCTTACGAGGAAGACCAGAGGGGTGACACACACACACATATGAACTCCAATCCTGAGGTCATGAGCATTGACCAGGGGCACAGTGACTCATAGGCTTCATTCTGCATTCCGTCCCCTGAGTCTTCTCCTCCTTTTCCTCACGTCCTCACGTCCTCACGTCCTCACGTCCGTAGAGGGGCAGAACCCTGGGGTATTTGGAGGTAACCACAGGCGTCCACTATCATGGCACCAAATGTCTGTTATGCTAACAGCAGCGCTTTGCCGTTACAAGCAAACCCTGGTAATTGATTCCATGTACCTGTGTGTAGTGCCTTACATTACATAAGGTCTCCGAGGGGTTGAGAGGAGACAAGGAGAGGAGAGTGGAGCTGATGCGGGAGTGGGGAGGTGGTGTTGGGGGCATGTGGGTTTTTTTTGTTTTTTGCCTTCATTTCTTTCGCCCGTTATCCCTCGTGCTTTCCGCACTCTCCTCTCTGTCTCCTCGCAACCCTCGGAGACTTATGTATGTAGCACGACAACAGGTATAGGAATCAATTACGGGTTGTTGGAACGGGCAAAGCGCTGCTGTTAGCATAACAGACATTTGGTGCCATGATAGTGGACGCCTGTGGTTACCTCCAAAACCCCAGGGCTTCTGCCCCTCTGACCTCAGGTGTCTCCAGACGGAGTGTGTATGTGTGTGTGTGAGTGTGTGTGTGTCGGTTGTCTTGAGATGCCCTGCAGGTGTGCCCTCTCTTCTGCACGGTTCTCCTCCCCTCTTCCCTCCCCTGCCGCTCCACTCTCCCCCTCTCCCTATCGATCCGTCAGAGTAATCCACACCCCTTGGTGTGCGAAGCTCTCTTGCCAGCCCCTTGATTAATGTGACTCATTCAGACAGAGAAATGGACAGCAGCAGACGACAGATCAATGACCAGGAGATTGGAAGGAGGCCAGGGGCAAAGAGGCCATGCCAAAGTGCTCCAGCCCTGGCCCGGGTCCTCCCCGCCTCCCCCCCAACTCCCTCCCAGCCCCTCCACGGACCCCCTGTCCACTGTTTGCCGGGTCCCCTGTCCTTGTGCGGGGTGGCGTCACCCAGGAGAGCAGCCGCATGCCTCGGAGCGGGGCCACTATGTTCCAACCCAGCAGCAGGGGGGCGGAGCAAGTCCCCTTCGGACGCCTCGCATGCCTGGCTATTTTGGAGGCGTGTTACATGGAGCACCAACGACCCTGTTATACTGGCCCTGTTGTTCACTCAGCCGGCTAAGGGGGAGCGGTCAGGGTGTTCTGGTAGAAAGATCCAGAAGACACGTGAATGATTGGAAGAAGTAACAGCTCACTGTGGGGGCCCGTACTCCGCATTCACATTTGGTGCGGTTAGTTTACTGAAGTGCTTTCTAGCCCCGCTTCCATCCAGGAATTCCAAGTGTGCGGCCAATGTGTAATGTGCGTGTCACAGAGTTTAAGATGTAGTTGGGTTTTTTTGTCTGACGTCTAACAGGGAGACCCTGGTGATGCGTGGATACACCAGAGGCTGGGCGTCTGGATGGCTGTGTGCCAGCCAGGGAAGAGCTATCTGTGGTTGAGACACCGTGGTGGGAGGGTGGCGGAGGGGGATGCAATGTCGCCCCTGACAACCAGCCCCTACTGTTGAGCCTCCTCCCAAGTTTACCTGCAGCATCGCTTCACAGGAGGACACTGGATCCCCAACAGTCCCGTAATGATGAGCACAGGCAAAAGAGTCAGATCTTTAGAAATTTATTGAAATGGTTGCTATTTGATGAAATCATAGGTGACGAAAAAAATGATGACTACCCTTGCATAGGTTACAGACTATGCCATCACCAACAAATGACAGACATTGCATACTGTAGCAGAATCCTGAATGAGAGTAAACAATGACATACTGTAACACGAACAACTCAAGGTTCAGAGAGAATATCAGCAACAACCTAGAGGACGGCGTAGAGGAGCGACGTAGCCAATCGGATTGCCTCTCTGGGAATCCAGTAGATTTGATTGGGACTGGACTTTGGCTTATAGGACAAGGAAGTCAGGACAGGATGGCCTGGAAACCAGTCGTACCAGTCAAATGTAAAGAATCACCCACGCTCTGTTTTAGTAGTTACAAAGACTGTTTATGTATCAACATGTTATCTACGATATCCTATTTATATTTGAAACTTCCATTTGGCAGAGGGGAGCTGCGTGAAAAGGGTAGAATCACGATCATGATCGTAAGTGTACCGTAGAAATGTGACAATGACAAGATGGTCAATGAGAGGCCAAGCACTTTGATAATGATTTCGCCAAACACGGAAATTGGATTCTTACTTGAATGGTCAAGATCATGCAGTCTTCCACCGCCCATGCAGTTGAAACAGAAGCAGAATGCCACGTAGCTATGAAGACTTGGAGATCACCACACGCTATATGATGGAGGCTTGTCCTAAAGATGACTTTCCGAGCTGAATCTTTTTACACGGAATACAAATTGGATTTTTTTTGTGTTTTTTTTGTTGCTGTGCAGAAGTCATTTACATATTATTTGAATCAATGCACTTAGACTCTCATTAACATGGCTTTTAAGTCACAAACAGAATGCTTCTTAAATGTTATCTAATGGCTTATGGTTTTGGAACAGGGATACCCCTGCCTGTTATGCTAAAGCGACAATTAGTGATATACAGTATATATATATATTGTCCACAGAAAAAAATGGTATTCTTATGTGTTACCACTGTGTTATGGAAGTATAAAAGTGATTAGGATCGTTGAAATTGATAGCCTAACTGTAAGATGTAACAATCGCTTATATGTTTGGAAACAATGAATACAACGTCTTACTCCTTCTTGCTCTCTGTAGAAAATTAGCAATACGGAATTTTGGAGAAACAAGCCTGTCAGAAATCAAATCTCAAATTGAATCGATTAAAAACATTTAGGGTAAATCCCCGTCTCTACTCATGACTGCATTGACTTAGCGGTTAAAAACCAGTCTGGACTGAGTGTGCTCAAGTTTCATCTCGTTTTATCTCTGAATAATATAAACACACTGTAAGTCTCCAATTCTTAGCTTGCAACCATTTGAATGGAGGGTTGTCCCTCCTACTTTGAATCCACACTTAATATATGAAACAGACTTTAAGAAAAAAATTCTCAATTTTGGTCCCTTTAGAATAGTCTGGTGTCTCACACTTTGGCCTGTGTGCGTCCGCTCGCATGTTCCAAACCAATGTAGGAGATCAATGGAAGTGCATGAGCTACCCTGGTGATGGTAAAGTATTTGTCACTAAAAGAGTTTTTCAAGACAACTCAAGAAAAATAGACGTTTTCTTTCTTTTTTTTGACTTACAAAAAACGGTTTCAAATTTGATACTATGGTCCCTTTCAGTTTTACACGTAGCACCGCACACCGCAGCTCGTATCGTTTCAGAAAGCAAAACACGAATTAAAGGGATATTTCTCCGCACGTTCCACGACTGTAACGACACAGGCAAACACTATGGGGGTGAGGACACACGACCGGTGCATTTGTTTTTCCCATGCGGCCCTAAACCATAAACAGGAAGTCCTGCTTGGCCGAAGCGCGTCCTCGGTGAGGGACGCGCCCAGGCTTCGCATGACAAGGGCAGCTCGAAAGCCATGCTTGTTTGCAGCCATTGGGAAGCGATTCTGGGGGAGATGTGCGCTTAGCGGCCTGCTCGGTAGCCTTGCCTGTCTGGGGACTGGTTCAACGCGTTGAGTTCATGCTCGCCTGCAGGGTGGCACCGGAGGCAGTGCTGAAAGGCGCTCAAACCTGAATAGGATGACACCCTGCGTTAGCTGAGAGGGGGGCACTGAGTGTTAACACACTTCTCAGTGATCAGAAAATCGAGAGAAGCTGTTATGTGCCTTTGAACTGCCCATCATCAACATCATACAGCTTATCAAGAACAGGAATTGACTTGTAGGACATGTCTTGGTAATGATCAAGTGCAATAGCTTGGAATAATTCATCTTTTTTTTTCTAAAACCAACATCTATCTATGCATAATGCATTCAAGCAATACTTGAAATACCAAGTGAATGCCATAGGCATTACATTGTATCAGCATGACATATATATATATTTTTTTAATGATTAACACCTCCTTTCTTTCAGAAATCTGCTGTTGGGTCCATCTCACATCAGAGCCTAGGGCTTGGCATCATCCACCCCTCCATCAGGAGCAGTGGGAAGGACCCATTCGCGGTTCCGTTCTCCAGCCACCCATGTCATCCAGAACGTGTTTTTTTCAGCGCCAACGAAATGTCACAGCATAGCGTTTCTCCTCCCTCCGTCCCTACGCCGTGACGTGCCCCTTTCTCCCAAAACAGCGGCGGAAAGCAGCAGCCATTTTGCTGGCATGCAGAGTGCCTAATGCCTTTGGCCATCATCACGTTCAGATGAGCGCTGACTGGCTTGACGCTCTGGGCAGGGGTAATCTAGTGGTGGAGCTGAGCTGCTGCCGTCACGAGGGGAGAAGGAGACGTCTCTTTTTCCTTCCGTGGAAAAAGCACTCTGTCATTATCCTACTGTAACAAGAGTCTACGCTTTGGAAAAGGCTTTCTGTCTCGGTATTTCTGTTAGAAAGTATCCGTGTCTCGCCAGCTTCGTGCGTCTGACCGGGCAATGCTAAGCTGTCGTCCTAAGACCGTTTCGAACCCCTCATTCCATATTAGACCAGTATCACAGATATACATGGCTTTTCAACAAAGCTGAGATGGGACAAGTGCATGGACAGAATGGGCTGGTGGCTTAGGTAGCGTATCTACGTGTTCTAGTATGGGCTCGGTTATATCATTTTTTTCATCAGTCTAAATAGGCAGACTAACAGTAGGTGGAGAGGAACGTGAATGAGGACGCAGGATGAACGGCAGGACACAAGCACCCCGGCACAAGCACTACCACACTGAGGTAGACAAACCAACAGAAAGGCTCGTTATGGTTACAAAGCAGAACAGTGGAGGTTCATCGTGACCCTGAAAAGAAAACAAACAAACCACACTGCAGTTAGATGCGATGTCTGGTTGGAAGTGTGTTGCGATGGTTAGCTATTCAGGAGGCCTATGTACAAAGTGTCCAAAGCGCTCAAGTGCATGCATGCCAATTAGAGAACTGGATTGCTCTCTCTCTACTTCTCTCTCTCTCTCTCTCTCTCTCTCTCTCTCTCCCAACTTCCCACACCAGGAGGTCGCTGTGCGACCTTTTGTCCCCAGTCACTGCCACTACGTATCTGTGAACTTTCCCATCCTTCTCTCCCCATCTCCCTCTCCCTTTTCTCTCCCTCTCAGTGCATGGCGGCCATGTGTCATGCCCATCTTCTTCTGCAGGACTGTGTGGATACACTTGTCCTCAGAGCCATTGGTTCAGCCCTGGAACTACTGAGCTGTTATGAGACTGTCCCTCTCTCTTCTGAATGTGCGAGTTGTACTTCATAGTGCATCTTATGGCAGGAAAAGAGTCTGGTTACTGGAATTGTTTTCTATTGTACAGGGAGGCACTTTCGTCGATTCTGTGGGTTTATAGAGGGTTGAAGGCACTATCAACTAATTTGAGTGTCGCTTTCGATTCAATTTTGTTCTATGTTTAATTTGTTTTGTGTGTTGTTGTTTTTTTTCTACACTGGAAATATATTCCAAAATCAAATGTAGTATGGAGTCACAATTCACATAACGAGGTTTAAATCTCTTATTCAGGTAGGGTCCATGCACTCCTTCAGAAAAGCCATAGTTAGAAGCCAACCAAGAAATGTCTCCATTTTCTGCTTTGATCTTCAGATATGTATCCTTTTCAGATGTTTCCCCATTGTAGTTGAGGTGTTCCATGGGCAGGAAGAAGTTCAGTCAAACAGTAGTTCCATCATGGGCCAAATGTCCAGTCCTTCGGCTTGACAATATAAAGGAGGTTATAGTCCACTGTTTCAGAGTTCCCTCCATCACCGCGAGTTATTTAATACTGACGTCATGCATTGAATATACCAGGATACATAGTACCTTAGTTAATTAGGCCATAATGCTTAGTAGTTTGACATGCCATGATCTTCAAAAAAGTGTTACTGTTCCCTTAAGAGTCAACATTCAGCACTTAAATGCTCTTAAATAATTAATAACTTAAATAATAAATAACCAGTGCACTTTTGGTGAAACCAAATGAGAAAAAAAGATATCTCAACCTTGGGATCGAATAGGAGAAGTAAGGGTTAGAAAATAAAAACAAAAAAATGAGGTAATGTCTTGCGCATGCCAATATAAAAAGAAGAGAGTGTCTCAACATGCTAATTTCGAGCTTTTTTTTAATAAAGTTGTCTTGCATGGCATCATACGGGGAAAGTATAGCAGCAACGTCCTCCATAAGAGAACCTCTTCACCCACCCGCTCTTCGTAGCAAGAGACCACTGGATTCATTTTCTGGTAAGGTGCTTTCTGGCAAGAACAATGTTCATCGACCTCTGCAGAAACTTGACTGTGCAAGTCCGGAAGTTCGCTGTCGTCCATGCCGTCTCTTCACTGGGCATGTCTAATTTGCGCACGCAAGTTCTTAAGTCGGGCGTGTAGTAGCCTCTTATAATGAGTGAGATGTTGCCTGATAAGTCCTTCCCAAAAGAAATCAAAGCCCCTGTTGAAACTTAATAAAGGAAACCTTTTGCCACCTTCTTGTCTTCTGTCACACTTTTTTTCTCATTCAGATGTAATAAAACGCAATGCCGAAAACGCATTAACGAAGGAAATCAAGCATTCAGATATTTCTACATTATTTACAAAGGTGTCACATGTCACCCTAGGTCCCTCTACTACCAATGACTTTAAACGTCAGTGAGCAGCTTCCCCTTATTGACACAGTTCTGGCTGGGGGCAGTGCAGTTGCCAGTTCTAAGGTTTGCTTCCCTAAAATTGTCGATGCTGTTATTAATGTCCTCGTCTATCTCCATGTATTCCGACTTGCTGACAATAGAGGAACTGCGACGACTGGAATTGCTGTCAGAGGCCAGGTTCTGGTTACTGACGTTTAGTAACTGTGCCTGCTCCTCTCCCTCCGTCTCCCTGTGGTAGAAATAGTTAAAGTTGGACACAATTACAGGCACAGGGAGCGCAATGGTCAACACTCCAGCGATGGCACATAGCGAGCCCACAATCTTGCCTCCGATGGTCACAGGGTACATATCCCCATAGCCCACAGTTGTCATGGATACTACAGCCCACCAGAATGCATCTGGGATGCTGGTAAAGAATGACTCTTTTTCCTCCGCCTCAGCAAAGTAGACGGCGCTCGAGAACAATATGACGCCGATAAACAGGAAGAAAATGAGCAGGCCGAGCTCGCGCATACTGGCCTTCAAAGTTTGCCCCAAAATCTGAAGTCCCTTGGAGTGTCGTGACAGCTTGAAGATTCTGAACACCCGGACGAGACGAATGACCCTGAGGATGGCTAAAGATGTGGCCTGTTCGCCCTTTATCTCTTTGCCATCAGCATCCTCTGCCAACTCGGTTCCCAGTGTGATAAAGTAGGGTATAATAGCCACTATATCGATGGTGTTCATCATGTTCTTGAAGAACGCTGCCTTGCTAGGGCATGCGAAAAACCGGACTATTAATTCAAACGAAAACCAGATGATACAGAGTGTCTCCACTATAAAGAAGGGGTCGGTGAGGATATTTGGTTTGTAGTAAAACGTGGTGTTTCCAACAGTGTGCATCCGACCTGCCGGGTCCTCTTTTAGTTCAGGTAGTGTCTCCAAGCAGAAAATGACTATTGAAATGAGGATGACCATAACGGACACAATTGCAATCCCTCGAGCAGGCCCCGAACTCTCTGGGTGCTCAAATAGAAGCCAGATTTGGCGTTGAAACTCCTTCTCTGGCAATGGACGTTCCTCTTCCCTAATGAAACCCTCATCTTCCCGAAATTTTTCCATTGCCTCTGCTCCGAGTTCATAAAACTTTATCTCTTCCGAGAACATATCCAGGGGGACATTAACTGGTCTTCTCAGCCTACCTCCGGACTGGTAATAATACAGTATTGCGTCAAAACTCGGGCGGTTTCGGTCGAAGAAATATTCGTTTCTAAGTGGATCAAAGTACCGCATCCTTTTCTTCGGGTTGCCAAGGAGAGTCTCGGGAAACTGTGCGAGCGTTTTGAGCTGAGTCTCAAACCGCAGCCCGGATATGTTGATGACCACCCTCTCGCAGCATTCATGGTCATCCTGGTCCGGGGGATACGTGTCCTGCGGGTGCCCCGGCAAGGTGGAGGTCTCGTCCATGTTTTCTCCAGCCACCACGGTCATCCTGGCGTTCGAGCTGAGCACGATGCAGGATATATTGGGTAGGTTCAGCCCGTTTGACCAGGCATCCAGTTGCTTTTACTGTACCCCACTCCAATTTCCCCTCACTGATACCAGTCCCCCTGCAGGGGCTACCTCGCGCGTCCTCAGTGCGGCTCCCTCGCGCTTCTCTCCAAGTCGACCATTGCTTCTTATCGATGCTCCTGCCCCTGCGTTATCACCTACAGAAAGACAGTCAGGGAGTGAGATATCCATATATATAACTGATCGAATGTCAAAATTCCCTGCCAGCTCAGCAGTTTGATCTCTCTCTATGACACCGTGGGCTGAGCGCACGGGAAACTGCTTGTAATTGATTGGGAGTGTGGAATGACAGAGGACAGAATTCATATGGGGGATCGCTACAGCGTGGAGACTGTACAGTCTACTGTATTTTTACCGCATACATCAGTATTCAAGTTTCAGTGTCAATGCCCACCCTCTTGGCGCACACGGACCGCAGTTTTTCACATATCATCACCATCCAGCGTGCAAACAGCATTACTACACCATCAGCATAGCTGCTATTAAGAATCGTAACACAGTGGTAAAACATGTAGCTCCATTAAACATGTTACAGTCGGTTGGTAATTACCTGCGGATTTCAGAAAAGGTGCACGAGAGTCCCAAGGAGTCCGCACCGCCAGCCACCGCCACAACTTTGCACTCCTCGCTTTGTTTTAATACAGATATCACTTTACAGCGCGCTGTACAGTATGAGTCTATGAAATATTAATGGACTATGTTGTCTTCGTCAACATCCACAGTGTTCTCCTGCGGTAGCTTTCCAACGTCGACTGGAGCAACCGGTAGGTATAGCAAATATTTGAACCTCGGTGGAGTAAATCTCTTGACAGACAGTTTAAAATCATGCTGAGGGAAACGGAAAAACGGCGAGTTGTAGCGCTAGACCGAGAGGATCCAACAACGACTAGATCCACTTGGTCTTTTGACTGTCGCGCGCGTCAGCGCTCCAGCAGCGTGGTGTTCTGTTCGGCACGAGAATTATGATGGTGCGATTGAGAGGGCTGAATACATTAAGGGGGCAGTAAGAGCGCCCGAGCCATTTCCCGTCGCTGCCGCATCAGCAGAAACGGGAGCTCTCCTATTTGGTGCAGTCAACAACACATGGACGTCCCAAGACGCGACGGCAGCGCGCTCATATTCAACCTCAGTGAAAAGATGTGCCTTCAAAACGTGGGGGTCTGCAGAATCCCGGAGCGAGAACGAAGTTAGGTCTGAAATCATTTGCAGGTATGTTGCGGGGATTCATGCTCCAAAAATGAAAAGGGAGGGGGCAACATAACGACTGAGTGGGAGAGCGCAAGCGAGAGAGAGGAGAGAGCGGGAGAGAGAGGAGGGGGGTTTCGACGCAATGCAGACAGACTGTACTTACACACGTTGCCACAAGTGTTCCCCGTACCATAAAAACAACAGATCATTGTGCAACCCACCTTTGCTGTAAAAAATCCCTGTCATTGGAAATCAGGGTGACTGAGCTGGTACCAAACCGTAAAGCTGCCATCAATAGCGACTGATTCACGTAAAGTGGCACATTACAATACAAATGCAACAATGCATTTGAATAAAAAATGAAACCTTCTTCAACAAACAGAGCCTTCGTAACATGTAACCTATTTTTTGTAAAACCTAGAGGAGCCGTCAAAAAGTTCTTATTCAACTTAGAGCATGAACGCCTAATGAGATTGCTTTCGAAGCAGAGCTAAAGATTTCCATGGTAGCCTATAGGCACAATGTATTCTCAGCCTGAACATCGAGTCTCTAATGGGTTTGAAGGAACCACTTGGTGAAATGGGCCCATAACTATGCGTCTTGGACCGTCGTCTTGGACTATTTCATTGCAGCGCGAAGTAACTTGTATCCTCTTTTGGGACAGAAACAAGTGCAAGCACCCGGTTTATAGTGGGTTGTGATTATGGGATTTAAAGATTTTACGACAAACGATCAGGTGAAAGAGCGATATGATAATTTTCTGAGACCTTCCTCAAGGGAGATAATCTATTCAACCTCTAGACTGATAACTGAGACCAGTAATTTGATAATGGACAGGTGTGTCGATGACTTGATTCCATGTATGATTTCGCTAGACTCCGATTTGACTTATTTAACAAAAACGAATACAAGTAGACTGAGAATGACATCGACTGGAGCTTAGAAGTCCTCAAGCATGCGGTAGCCTATGTGTGTACGTCATTGAGGGCATCATTAGTTAATGTCAGTGGTTTATAATTCTTCACCATTATGTCCAAGTCTGAAGGCGTTGGCTGAAGAGGATAAGATAAGAGGGAAATGAGTGTGATCATTTGACTCCGAGGAAATCCGTAGGCTTTGGATTCACAATGAAACCCTCTGACTGCTTTCATCTGATAGCCTCACGACTTTCTTCTTGATCAATTGCATTACGTTTTAGAGCGCTTAGTCCGGGTACTTTATACAAGCCATAGCCCTTGATTTTTTTTTCCACACGTATGAGTCTCAAAATTATTCACGAGATTTAGTCATTCATTCAAATAATGAGGATGGAAGAATGTTCACCCTGCACGAGTGACGGGTGAAAGTGAGAAGATGGATTTCAGCACCCTGGACAGCGTCCATCACAAACGTCTTAAGCTTGACCTTGGCTGATTAACTCTTTGGTGTGGAATGATAAGGGTCTCCCACCGAACTTACCGTTTGCAAATTTCAGACGAAGGCTGTTATTTGCCTTTTCTAATTGATGCGCTAATGCCTGTTGGCCATCTCTCCATTTAATGCTAATTGTTTAGGCATGGCCTGTCGACCGATTCAGTTGGAGAAATATGCCTTTAAGAGCTTCTACAGTCTCCAATCAGTTTGTTATGCAAACCAGCTGATTTATCATTTGTGAATAGAAGTGTGAGAGCTTCTATCTTTTTTTCCCCCCAGTTGCCCAAGACAATTCACACTGATTGAATGAAAGTGCATCTTGACATTTATCAAACACAGTACAAAGGGTTTGGGTCAGACTAATGCACAGTGCTGGAGGCCACAGAGACATTACTGTCCTGCTCCATCCCAGCAAGCATAGCAGGATGTGATGTGGTAGACGGCTTTACGACTTTCCAGGGAACAGGCAGGCCAGGTGACCTATTTCTCCTTGTCGCATGCGTTGGTCTTTGGAAGGCAAGTCCTGCTGGATTACTGATCCATTCTCCCCTCAATACATCAGAGATTTACTGTCCACAGCAGTGAAATCAGTTCTGCTCAATCAACAACCTTTACACAAAACTATCTCACGCACACACGGCTGTGCACGGTGTGAAACCTCCACACAGTCTCGTCGCAGTTTACAGTCGGTTGTAATGTGTCCAGAGTGCCGATGAGCATAGCAGGAGCAGCGTTAGCTGTCGAGTGTGCGGCGCAAGTGTGAGAATCCCCCCCCTTCACTAACCCAGGCTAGGCTAGCTACCCAGGCTACCTTGCGTTAGCTTCCACGGCTGTGGTCGGTACGGTAGCTGGAGACGAGAGCTGGAACATAGCCCAACAGGGAGCAGGAGAGAGAGCCTCCATCCGCTGAAGAGGTAGAGCGGGAGGGATGGAGGGAGGGGGAGAGGAAGGGTTCTGGTGTACAGCATGTTCAACACTCTTCTCCATGGCAACCAGGAGGTTCCAAAGAGGGAAAGGGGGGGAGGAGAAAAAAAGGAGGGAAAAACACAGTCCAGCTTGTCACATCGGCTCACTTATTCAACATGGAGGAGCGAGAGAGAGACAGAGAGAGAGAGAGAGAGAGAGAGAGAGAGAGCAAGGGGTTTTGCCTTGCTGATCCGTGCTGTTCCTGTAGAGTTTGCACGGTTACGATACATCATTATTATTTTATTGGTTTCTCTGTTGCCGTGCAGAGCCTCTCTCTCTCTCCCAGCCCTACAACAGCCACCAGAAAACTCTTCCTGTGCTACACTGGACCTGCTCCAACCTCTCTCTGTCGAGGTGGCTCTCCCTTGAATCGGATGCAGGGTTAGGCTTGGCTTGGCTTGGCTTGGCTTGGCTTGGCTTGGCTTGGCTTGGCTTGGCTTGGCTTGGCTTGACTCGGTTTGGCTCGGTTTGGCTTGGCTTGACTTGGCTTGACTTGGCTTGGCAAGGGTAGACTGGGCTGGGCTGGGCTGGGCTGGGCTGGGCAAGGCCACATCAGTACAGGCACAGTCTTCTTATGTGTTATTGCATCCAGTTCCTGAATACACTAAGTACAGGGCATACATGATAGGATTGATTTCATAACTGATATAAGCCATGTGTAGAGAACCATGTGTACAGACAACCAGACTGTACAAGTTTGGCCTTCTGTCTTGATGAGAAACCTACTGTACGTCTAAATGGAAATATGTAGAGGATCATCTTCCTCAATCCATACGTTGTTTTGACCTCTGACCAAGGGAAGAGATTTGACATGTGCCATTTAATTCCACTTAAGGGTAATGTCAGTGTATAAGGTTTTGGGTTCAATGCAAAAGCAAACCTCTACACGTACACTCACACCCAACATGAGCGTGGACAAACACACACATCCAAATGTTGTCCTGCCTGGACACACACGCACAGACACACGTCACCAGGAATATGCAACTGGCAATCAACCCTAGCTGTAGAGGGTTATGTTGGCGGGTGCCATTTCATACGGTGAGGTGCAGTATCGCGAACACACATCCACACACTCACACACCACGCACACGCACATACATACTTATTCACCGACCAGTTTGTAGCCTTGAGAGCGTGTATCTTGCGTTATGCGATCTGGACGACCCGTTTGCACCACAATGGCTCGCCTTTATAATTGGCCCAGCGGGTTCGGTTACCGTGGCAGCTTTATCTGAACGGAGCAAAACTGAAACTCAAGACGCAAGTCGGCATCCACACCTCAGTGCTTATCGGCGAGGGGGCGGAAAGTTTAAAGCCGTCTTGAACTCCTTAAACTCTCGCCCCTCTCATTCCGCCTTAAGCTTATCAACAGCTGATGTTTACGCTCCTTAAGCTCTCATTGGCTCCAGTGTCATCTGCCGGAAAAGTGATTGGGGTACGATGGGCGGGGTATTAACATCCTGATTTACACCCCACGTGCCATCGGGGTATTACTGTGCAAACAACCTTGCCAGAGGGTAGACTGACATCAACAGGGATCTGATCACGTACGACCTCAGCACAGCCCATTACCGATGACCTTCCGTTATAGATGGAGATGAATGGGGGTTGCATGAGAAGCGGTAATCTCCACTACTTTGATCCACCTGGTCACATTGTGCGTGAAGATCCGACACGAACCTTTTGACACTGTCACGTTTCCACCGGCGTGTCGTCAACTGGTGAGTGCCGTCGCTGCGAGTCACAGTTGTCTACGGACCTCCGACACCAAACGATTCAGGGTTCCTTTGAAGTGAGAAGATGTGAGGTGCCGAACTTCAAAGACAGAGCAACGCACGCTTAACGCTGGCTTGGTTGGAACATTTGGTCGAATAATATGAAATGTGTTTCATGCGTGGGCATTTTTTTTCCCAGAATCTCGGCTCATACCATGTTCCAGATGGTTCTACGGTGACACGGTGGAAGGCCGGTGACTTATGGGGCCTTCCGCCACACGGTACGTGACCCAAGTCACCCACCATCCATCACGTCGACAATGGCATCTCTGCGAGAGCACCTCGTCAAAGAAGCCGTTTGTTTTCCCTCTGGTCTGCGTTTGACCCACTGTCTGGTTGATGACATGCCATTTGTCAGCTGAAGGCTGCGCCTGTGTTGAAGTGTCATTCGAGGGCTTTCGGGTTGCTTTTTAGAAAGTGCTTTTGCTTTGGTGTGAGTTAAGTGCCTAACGTATGAATATGTAAGCACAAACTGGTGTTGACTGTTGCAGAACCTTTCAGTTTGTCTCATTTATGTAATCACTCTGCGTGCCAGCCAGTCTTTTTATTTCCCACAAAAAGCAAAGGGCCTCTTCGTGTTTCATTGACTTTCTCCCTTCCTTCATGTAGGTTACAACACAGTTCTCCAGCCGTCATCAGATTTGGAAACCTTCCCGATGGGGCTCGGTGTGCCGCATTAACCCTCTGCGGAATGCGAGAAGCGGAGGGACTCTGCGGTGGGGCGTCTCCCCGTGGGACAGAGGGGGTGCGGTGGGCCTGGAGGACCAGAGGAGACGGCGTGCTGTGCAGCGGAGCTGCTGCGGCTGATCTCGGTGCTCCTGTGGAGAGCTTAAAAGAGAGGGATGAAGAAGATGAGAGTACTGGGGGGGGGGGCTGGTGAGGAGGAGGGAAAGATAGGAACGGAGGGGGGAGGAGGGAAGGAGATATGGTTGGGAGAAGAGGAGAGGACACTTGAGTGGAACACATGAAAGACGGATGGGTGGGGCAGGAGAACGAGAGCACGAGAGAGGGGTAGGAAATGGAGGACGGAAGAGGGGGAGAGCTAGCCAGAGGGGGAGGCTGTGGCGTCTTGTTGTACAGACCAGCTTGGCTTCCCCTGCGGGCGCACACAGTCCTGTCATCTCCTGCTTAGCACTTACACTGGAATCAGGGCCAATGCACTTATCAGTCTGCCTCTCCCTTCCAACAGCACCTCACATCAGCTCACTTTGTCTCTCCCAAGCTTTCTGGTTTCCTCTCTCTCTCACTATGTTTTTTTCCTCTCTGTCTCTCCATCTCTCTCTTTCTTTCCTCTCTCTTTCTCCCTCTCCCACTCGCACACGCATCGACGGACATCCACGACCTCCTCTCTTTCACTCTCTCATGCTGTCGCGCACACCCCTCTCTCTGACTCTCCCTCTCTTTCCACCTCTCTCTCTCTCTCTCCCTCTCTCTTGACAGCCGTCATACTCGCATCCATCCTCCCTCTCATCCGTCCTCCCTCTCATCCGTCCTCCGTCTCATCCCCTCACGAGGAGCTGAGCACACCTTCTGCAGACTCTCCAGAGCACCAGAGAGAGGATGCAGGGAGAACAGAGAGACCATCCCACGTGCCGCCATGAAATATACATTGCACAAGTGGACTCAGACATCTCAAATAAGTCGAAAATGCAAATGAAGCTCCTGAGAAACACAAGCTTTCCCTTACTATTGGAGTTGCTCATTCCAATGGGTAAACACCAGTATTAGCAAGCTTCCTCCGTCATGCATTATTGATGCAATTGACCGATGAGCCGACCAGAGACTCTTTCACCAATATTTTGTTGCATGGATAAGCAGCTTGATTGGTCGAGAGGGTAAACCGGGTATTGAAACCGCTTCTATCCTGGGTATTGCGGCATCCAAGAATCAATGCTGGGTTGAAAACATGAGGACGCATCAACGCAATCTGCAGAGGTAGTCTCAATCGCAGGCTTGCTCCTGCAGCCTATAACTGTCATGTTATTAGCCAGTGATCGTGCAGGACAGTACACTGGCTGTACGCTCACACACACTAACGTAGAGGAGCAGTTTTATTCCCCTAGCAACGGCAACTTGGTCCAATGGTGGCGTCCCTCTAACAAGTCCACGCAGCTTTAGGGCATTTGATTCGTTTTCTGTCGTTTCCTTTCCTTTTCGGTGAGCCAGGTCTATCTTAATACGCACATGGGTGAGGTTGAAAACGGGTTTATGTGCATGCGTGCAGGAGGGAGGGAGGGAGGGGGGAAGGGGGGACAGTTGTTTCGTTGCGAGAACGGAGCGATTTTCCTCTCGAGCAAGCACGAGTGACTTCTCCAGCGTCGTGCGACTGTGACTTCCCGAACCGCGGATGGGAACGGGGGGGTGGGTGGGGGTGGGGGTGGGGTAGGGTTGGTGAGCAGGGCAACAGCTGCAAAGGGGAGGGCAGGCGACTTGTGAATGTAGCCCTGCGTTCTCATTCATAAACACACAGGTTCCTTATATAACACCGATGTTGTTGCTGTTTCCAGCCCTGACCCCCCCTACCGTGCTGCCTTACTGTAGCCTCCCTCCCACCCACCCACCACCCCAGCTCTTCCTCTGATTCTCTCCAGCTATTTACGCGGCCCATGGCATGCAGATGAGGGCGCCGGGCGAATCACGGCAGCGCCCTTCAAGACCAACGCACAACCCCTCCAGGCTGCCGAGGCGCGACTCTGGGGAGCTATAATTAGCCCAGCGTCATGTGACAGCCTATGGAAAGGGGGAGGGCGAAGCGACAGATGGGGGGGGGGAACAGACGCGGGGCGCGGTGATGCGTCGTGACGTGCGGGGAGGAGGGTGCGTGGAACATAGTACGTGTGTGTGTGAAAGAGTGTATGTGAATGCAGAGACTGAACCATGAAGGAATGTGCCTTCGAGTATTGTGTGTATGCAGGTTTGCTGAGCTTATTAGTAGACACAGCAGGGGTCCAGTGTCCCTGGTCTGCAGTCTAAGAGCCATCTTTTAGACACATCCATATCACTTCCAACATCATAACCTTAACATTTATGGGACATCCCATCCATGGTCCTCAGTTTCCGAATGGAAAGTGCTGCCCAAACTTAATTCCGACGGGGCTCTGTGGGACAGAGTGAGTCTCAAGTATGGAAAAGGAAACAAATGTGACTTCCCCTCAAAAATGTGGCACACCCCCCCCCCCAAAAAGACACAACGACGGTTGGCATTAGCGTGCGTGCTTTCCTGGTAGACACGGCTCCCAACTTGAACACGCAGGACAACTTCCTGTAACTCGTCAGTAGCTCTCCCCCAGAGTTCTGTGGAACCAGAGCCCTGCCATCGCTTGGCAGCTGCGTGGCCCCAAGGTGAGAGGAGAAGCCTTAGATCCCAGGTGTGGCGGATCTCCTCTGGGTTGGGTTCGCTTCGACCGCCCTCCCCCACCCCCTTTCCCACTGGGAGGCCGGGGCGCTCACCTGCCTCCCCCCACTGGCCCACCGATAACAGCGAGGGGGGGGGGGGCATAGTGAAAGAGGAAGGAGGGGGCACTCAGCTGTGAGAAAACATACTGTGTCTGCCGCAGCCAAGATCGTGCCAGCTCTCTGTTCCCTGCACCGGCTGGGAAGAAAAGGCCTCTGCCGCATGAATAAATGATGGCAGAGATAACTGGAAGTCATGGCCTGCACTTCCCACAGCAAGACTCAGCGTTACAGTACCAAACGCAGGCACGCCGGTGCACGCACGCACTCAGATAGCTTTCACCAGACTCCTGGGGGGCGATCTAGAACCGAGGAAGGTTTTCAAAGTTGCGGTCTTCCTGGTTATGGTCTGTGGGTGACAGTTTTTCCCGCGTGCAGTTTTTTTGGTCTTCACATGCTTTACATGTTGAACTTGATGGCGTGCGTCCTTTTACTCAAGCATCATCCTACAGATCAATGTAAGCCAGGTAATTAGTAACGGCCTTCCTCTCAAGGAAACTGAGACATTGGTTGATTAGGAGGACTGAATAAGACTGTTTCTGCATATGCGTAATCACATTTACAGTCGACACAGAAAATATGCGGGGCTTGGGTGTTGAGGAGGAAGACTGGAAAAACTACCTTCAGAACTGATGGTAAGTGGCTTGAGCAGGAATTCAGCTGTGATCCTCGCAACAGCTGCTACTTGGTCACCAAGCCCTAATTCAATAGCCCACGAACGTCAGAGTCAATCTCTCACGTGGGGTTCCCCTCTTCCTCGCTCCGTACGCTGCCAGGTCGCGGCCCCGACCTCAAGCTGCGGCCTGGGGAGGGCGGGGGCTCCCTGAAAGAGAGCGTCGCTGTGGCCCGTCGCCTGTCAGCGAAGCTGATGTCGTCTGTCATTATTTCGCTTCCGAGCGAGCGATAGGCGCCGTGCGCCGTTGCACATTCTCCCTGGGGAGGGGAGGGGGGGGGGGGCATTAACCCAATGCACACTGGGCCCGTGAAAGCAAACATTCAGCGCAGCTGCCTTGAACAATCGGCAGCACCGTGTGATTGGGATTCGGGGGGCAGCAGGGGCGGGGGGGGGGGGGATTGTTGGGGGTTGTGGACAGCATCTTTGTGCTCACGGCAAAGCACCCTGCTCTAAGAGAAATGCGGCCCCGGTCCACATTAATAATTGATCAACACTGGATGGTTTCTCAGTATCTTCCCCCCCCAGCCCCCCCCCTCCAAGTGTCATAAGCAAATGTATGTATGAGATAGGACAGGAAGTAAATGGAGTGGACGTACTGCAAATTGCTTTGTTATAGGACGATGGCATTTGCATATATCCACACACACAAACGCACGCGCCGACGCACTACGCGCGCACGCATCAGTCCACATGGAGAAGCGTTGGAGTGCAACTAATGGCGGGAGGCATGGGGATGACGCAGACACGCCCGCTTTCAAACGTCCACAGGCGCTCACACACATGCGCGCACGCGTCTGATCCATCCTCCATCGCCCGGTGCTTCTGGCTTGACTGAATCGATGGCATGGCAACACACCGAAACTGGAAAGGACCTGTGGGTTAACAGCAGCCGATAGGCTACCACAGTCCATACTCACTCCTAATGCTCCACATAAGAAGAGCATTACTAGCTGACACTGAACAACGACTATCTTCAATATCCCTCATGTAGCAGTTGCTAAATTCTTTCTCTATGAAGGCCAGGATTCCTCAACTGCCTGAAAAAGGTAGTGCTGGTCTGTTATTTGAGCGTTGTGTATTTCAAACGTTGCAGGTGTCGTTGGCGACTGTTTAAAGCTTGGTCCTGTGAATAAGAGTCTACGAATATCTAGTCATTGATGTGCTGTTAGGTAATAGGTCTACATTGCAGATACTCTAGTCTGTCATAATGCTCAGTCTGTAATCTAAGGCACTGCCACCACTGACACTTGAACTGAGTAGCTCCTTCGGAGTTGAGACTTGAACCCTCCCTCACCCAGAGAGATCAGGAATCGACTCAACGACAGACCAGCCGTGGCTTTTATCCATTCAGCCAATCAATGCAGACGGGATCAGCGTAGGGCTGTACGACATGGAGAGGGTTAATAAAGTGTCTGGATGATTGGTTGGTTCAAGGGAGGATTTAAACTGCTAACCTCCTGAAAGCTGATGACCATAATAGGGTGTTAGGCCCTGGAGAGGCCGGGAAGAGAGCGTTCTCATCTCGCCAAATCTCAACTGGATTAGCGAGTATACAAGGAAACCGTCCTGTGCAAAGACGGGCCATTGTCATGCCGCCCGGCGAATGAATCTGAAAGTGATTCTATGAACCGCGATTCTCTGGTCTCACTTTTTTCCAAGCCCTGCTGTACTTCGACTTCCGTGCGTGTTTGCGCGAGTCGAGTACGTGTTTTGTCGTCTCCTCTAGGTACCCAGACTACATACGCCATTCTTATCAATTAGTTACTCCCTAACAATTTATGGCATGTCATGCTATCTCTCATGTACACAGCGTTG
>BROE01000027.1:5371645-5404950 GCA_036571765.1 Plecoglossus altivelis
TTTTTAATGTATTTAAATTATATATATTTTTAATTATTAATTATATAAAAAAATGTTTTTTATTATTTATTAAATTAATATATTAATAAAAAAATAAAAATAATATCAGGGTGATTTGCTGGGGCTCCCTGAAAGTAAGAAGCGATCCGCTATCGTCTGCCCCTGTCGTCTAAGAGTCAGCGAAGCTGATGTCATCGTCTGTCATTATTTCGTGCTTTCCAGAGAACGAGACGATAAGGCGCCGTGCGCCGTTTGCACATTCTCCTGGGAGAGTAGGATCGGGGGGGGACGGGAGGGGCATTACAATGCACACTGGAGTTGCCTGGAGTGACAAACATTCATGCTGTGCGATGCTTTATTGAATATTCGCGGCACGTGTGATTGGATCGGCGCTCAGGCATGGGGGGGGGGGGGGATTGTTGGGGGTTGTGGACAGCATCTTTGTGCTCACGGCAAAGCACCCTGCTCTAAGAGAAATGCGGCCCCGGTCCACATTAATAATTGATCAACACTGGATGGTTTCTCAGATCTCCCCCCCCCCTCCCAAATACGCCTACCCCGCCCCCTCCAAGTGTTCCGATAGCAAAGATGGTATGAGATAGGACAGGAGTAATGGGACGTACTGCAATGTGCTTGTGTTTATGAGGACGAGGCATTTGCATATTCCACACACACAAACGCACGCGCCGACGCACTACGCGCGCACGCATCAGTCCACATGGAGAAGCGTTGGAGTGCAACTAATGGCGGGAGGCATGGGGATGACGCAGACACGCCCGCTTTCAAACGTCCACAGGCGCTCACACACATGCGCGCACGCGTCTGATCCATCCTCCATCGCCCGGTGCTTCTGGCTTGACTGAATCGATGGCATGGCAACACACCGAAACTGGAAAGGACCTGTGGGTTAACAGCAGCCGATAGGCTACCACAGTCCATACTCACTCCTAATGCTCCACATAAGAAGAGCATTACTAGCTGACACTGAACAACGACTATCTTCAATATCCCTCATGTAGCAGTTGCTAAATTCTTTCTCTATGAAGGCCAGGATTCCTCAACTGCCTGAAAAAGGTAGTGCTGGTCTGTTATTTGAGCGTTGTGTATTTCAAACGTTGCAGGTGTCGTTGGCGACTGTTTAAAGCTTGGTCCTGTGAATAAGAGTCTACGAATATCTAGTCATTGATGTGCTGTTAGGTAATAGGTCTACATTGCAGATACTCTAGTCTGTCATAATGCTCAGTCTGTAATCTAAGGCACTGCCACCACTGACACTTGAACTGAGTAGCTCCTTCGGAGTTGAGACTTGAACCCTCCCTCACCCAGAGAGATCAGGAATCGACTCAACGACAGACCAGCCGTGGCTTTTATCCATTCAGCCAATCAATGCAGACGGGATCAGCGTAGGGCTGTACGACATGGAGAGGGTTAATAAAGTGTCTGGATGATTGGTTGGTTCAAGGGAGGATTTAAACTGCTAACCTCCTGAAAGCTGATGACCATAATAGGGTGTTAGGCCCTGGAGAGGCCGGGAAGAGAGGCGGTTCTCATCTCGCAATCTCAACTGGGATTAGCGGGTAATCCAAGGACGCCTGGTGCAAAGACGGGCCTGTGGTGCCGCGGCGCATGAATCTGGAAGTGATTCTGAAGCGATTCTCTTTGGGTCTCCTTTTTCCAAGCCCGGTGCTGTCTTCGATCCGTGCGTGTTTTGGCGAGTCGGTTCGGTGTTTTTGTCGTTCTCTAGGTACCCAGACTACTCGATTCTTTATCAATTAGTTCTCCCTAACAGATTTTGTGGCATGTCATGCTCGCATGACGCAAAAAAGGTACGAGTCACTCCACTATCTAGGCTATCATAATCCTCCATATGCTCCAACCAATCGCGGAAGCACATTGATACGTCAGTAGGCCTACATGAACGTGATTGTTTGTATTGGCAATGTGCAGGAGCTCCAGTACAGTTCAGTGGAAACGTGATTCAGAAGCAGAGGTGATGGATTATTGCTTACGTTTAGATTGTATTAGCAGGGAATGTGGTAAGAAAACTTCTAGTTATGGCCTGATGACCAACTGAAAACAACTCGGCTATAATGTACATGGATCATTTCGGAGAAAATATGACGAAGAGAGTCTCAGATTCCGCATTGCGCACAAATCGGTAGATACATACAAGGTATCGTCATCTGGTGAGATCAGACGCCTGGGCTACCGGGATATGCATTTGTGTTTCAAATGCGCAAAACACCATTCAAGTCTTCGTGGCATGCAGTGTGTTATTCAGGAAGGTTTCCCCTTGAACAGAACGTGAGCTGAATGCAATTTGTGGGTGCTACCACTCACAGAGAGAGCGGGTTGTCACGGAGGATAGCACACCATTTTACTGCTCTTAGGAACGCTTTCGTTTTTTGCGCATCCAATTGCAAACCGATGTCCTTAATTGGACTTCGTCATAATCCTTCTCGAGATTAGGATACTGTTCTGTAAGATTTGCTTTCGCATGGACCAACGTCTATATCCTCCTCTGACATGGTATGGGTTACAGCAAGTCGATTTAAAAATAGATTTCTACTCCCCTCAAAGAAAATGGCTCTTTCTAAAAATAGATCGGAAGACATGGGAGGCGCGCCACTACTCGCAACCCCCTCTCCTCGGTCACTGCCAGCACGCGGGGATTCCCTAAAGGTCTCACGAATGGGCACATTGTATTTTACGCCCGTTAAAACCCATTCATAACGCTCCTTATATGCATTAACTCAAACTTGTTATTGCTGTTACGCATGACGCGTTGATGTACATCTACATTAAAGGCAGTAACCTTTATTTTTGGCATGACTCAAACGACCATTCGTGTTTTTCGATGTTCTCTCACGTGTAGTTACATTGCATGCTACAGGGATCCAAGACGGTTTATGTAATAGCCTACTATTAATGGCTTCCTTCAAGGCGCTCTTTCAGAAAAAAAGGGACTATCTCACGGCTAAAGAACATGGCAGCGGTGAGCTTCAGTCAGCCTGTGATCAGTGAACAGGAACGTTTTATGAATTAAAGTCATAGCATGCCAAACAGAAGAACATCTGTACAGACTGCAACATCCTTGTGGCATACTATTTGATGAAGAAACAATGTCATGCATAGCAAAACATCTAGTTTACTGTATCCTGTGTTTGTACACATACATGACCATATAAAGCATGTGCACAGTATTGCCAGTCATTTTCTAATTTGTTGATCAGAATCATTCTGATCCTATTAAAAGTCGCTCTGGGGTGATGTTTCTGATTGGCTGGTTGGTGGCATTCAAGACAACTATCAACTCAACACTAATCTTAAGCCTGGTCCATTCATTGTATATACAACAGCGCAAGTGATCACTTTCTTGTCACTGTGAGTAGGGGTTGAAATGCGTGCGTCCGGCGAGCGTGTGAGCCTTAAGTAGCCCTGCGGCGTTCGAACGGAGTCGCGTCTAGTTCCGTCGATCTCCTCGCCACCCCAGTTTCAGTTCCAGGTAGCCGCATCTTACCTGGTTGTCATCCTGTCTGCGGTCATCAGCGACTTCCTCAGACAGCGTTTCTTATGTCATCGGCTTGTTCCACTGCAACTTGGAGTCATTACTAGTGCATGAGGACAGAGACGCTGGGGAGGCGTGTGTTATAAGAGACCTGCTATTAATCTGCTTCTGTGCTGTTAGCATTCCCAGCACAGCCCTGCCCTCGTAGAGATAAAGATTTAAGGTTCGTAAAGCAGTTGGATCGTGATACAGTGGGAGTGATGCTCCCAAAAACAAATGCAATTAAAAGACTTGTAGGATTCCAACTCACAAGGTCAGTCTTTCCATTTCAGATATTTCAGATTTCACTCGGAGCCTAGTTAGTCCCTTAAAACGCTACAGCCACGAGCATTGGAACTACGGGTTACATTACGTGATCAATTTTTTATGATTCAATTCGATGTTCACTGTACACTCTAAAACAACTATGGCGTGATAGAACCATTTGCAAGGACATAAGAACCCTTTGAAAAGAGGTTCAAGGTATATTGATCCCTATGGTACCGGATAGAACCCTTTTATAAAAAGTGCTCAGAGCTGTAAGTGCTTGTTTCTGACTGGAAATGGCCTCTACTGTAAATGGACCTTCAGGTGGATTTTCAGTTTTTTAATGATACATAATTCGACGCAGCACCCTTTTGTTTTGAAGCTCATTAAAAAAAACAGGCAGTGACAACGAGCACATTTCATTTCTTTATTAAACATAAGAGGTATAAACATGGATCCTTGTTAACTTGAATGTACATGATATCATACTGTACAGTTCATTTACAACAATTTCACACATTGAGGACAAAGGGAAGGCCACAGTACATGTAATCACAGCTAATATTTACTAAGACTATTTTTTTCAAGGATTTTGTTTCACACCTGTCATACATTTAACCACACGGTTAGTTAAGGTAACAAAAGAAGGGAACTTGTCATGTTCAGAACACAAGACAGAAGACACAATCGGAGATTTCGCCGACGGACACCCTTAGAAGCCGTTGAGAGAGGGTCTTAAGCTCTTGGTAGCTGTTTTTACAATAAGAGTTAGCGATGGTTTGATGGCTCGATGGAAAAGACACGAGAGACACTAAGAGATAAGAACAGGCTGGGTGTTTACAGGACATGTTGATAGCACGTATTTGCAGATTCAGGTGCTGCAGAGCAGGCTTGTCAAGCTCCTCTGTGACACACGTGGTGTTGGCTCACTCAGATATTAAAGGACAACAAGCTGGTGCAGTTATGGAGCCTTGAAGATCCAATCAGCATTTTGCAACAATACAGATAAGGCGAAGTTTCAGTCCACCATGCAAAGTTATTGGATTCACCACTGATATAATCATACACGTTGTCCTATCATTCTTAGTAGTACACTGTTAATAAAAGTTATCATTTTCAATCAGATACAGACAAGCTAGGTGACACAGAATGGTTTTGTGTGTGTGTGTGGCTTACAGCTAAAAATCGAAACATTCCTTATGCTTTATGTGTGATTATGAATGACTTCATGACTGTTTATGTGTTGAACGGCTAACATCTAACAGCCTGTGCCTTCGCTGACCAGAGACAACACTATAAGCTACGTACGAACAGGTGTGTTCGTCAGCGATGATCAAGTAGACATATAACATACACATCGGCAATGTCTTCTTAGTACGGAGGAAATAGATTCAAATACAATGAGAGCGTTGGAACTGGCAGGCGGTGCGGTATATTCCCGACGCTCCATGGGAGGCGACAGCACCAGTGCAAAGAGCTGACAATGGAGATGAGAAAATAAGCTTGGTTTGATTTCAAATGTTCTCTCGGACGCCAAACGTGGAAGACTTTCGGTACATTCGACAGTTTGGGGATAGTTCATCTACCGCGTGAACAAAACCCATACCATCATCACAGTCGGAGCGAATCAGCTATCAATAGGTACGGTTTCGCCGTTGAATTCTCTTAGAACCGTTCGGTTTCACATCGTCGGACACGAAATGGGATGTGGTAAATGTAAGGCACTATTCAATCAAACTCAAGGACGTCAAACAGACAACCACAAAACTATACAGGCTATGTGTTGTATGCATTGAACACCAAACCATCTGGTAGGATTGCATTATTGCTTATTGTTGAACAGTGGACACCGCTGCCGTTCTCATTCGAATCTATTTGTTACAGTTTCCACTAACTCTACCTACAACATGCATCATTTATGCCATTGGTAACATTGGTCATAACTCCTAACCAATGATAAAGAGCTGTATTTGATTTCGTGACCTATCAATGCAGATGCTGTCCAATGGCAGGCGCACTGACGTTTATCAGCGTAACATCCTTATGCATCATGATGCTGACATGCGGAATGTGTGCAAATCATGTGGAGGTCTGAGTGGAGCTGCTGTGGAAGAATGATGCAGGCCAAGCGCAGCCCCCCCCCCCCCCCCCCCCATTCTCAGCACCCTGGTCTACTGTGGGTTTTCCTGGCCTTGTTCCTGCCTCTCAAGTCACTCCTCCTCTGCTATCGTCTTCAAAGAAAAATAGTGAATTTACAGGAAGCTCCTTGCTCCTTCCTGCGGTCACATCGTCCGTACGACACAAGCGGGCAGGGAGGGTGTTCATGTGCAAGCACTGAAACCCGCGGAGGGACCTGAGGATAGACGCATGCTTCAGCGAGGCCACGTGAAACGATTCGAAGCGGCTACGGCTCTACTCTCTGATCGCTCCGTGGTGTGAGAAGTTCACCCTTAACCTACATCTCCCACCATGGAAGCCCTCCCCCTCCCACTGTCCCTTTAATTACCATTCGCCTGCGACCCCCGTGGACGTGTGGCGTTTGTAGTCTGTGCCCAGTGCCCACAGCGTCTGGTGGGACTGGGCAGAGGTTGGTACCCCCCCCCCCCCCCCCCCCCCCTCACCTCCAGGTTTGGGGGGGAGATCAAAACCACTGCATGTTGGTAATGATGATGGTGGTTTCCCCACTGTGCCTCTGCATACAGCTGGTCTACCTGCCCACCGCTCTTAACTGGGTCAGCCTGTAGCCGGCTAGCTGGTGGCGGCTTCGACATCACTTCACACTCGGCTAATCTGTTTTTCCCTGTCGGAATTCCAATCCCAGGACCGTGTTGCACTTCGTTTTTTGGGGGAGAGAGACAGGCTTTAAGCGGTACTGGGAACCGTGGGTGGGATTGCCCTAGGATACGGGCAACTCGTTTTTTTTACATACATGTGGACATTTTTGGACAAGCTGGCTCAGCCTGTTCTTGGCTTTCCGGAGGGTTGGGACTAGCTACAGTGGCTAGAATCTGACTCATGGTGGACTGTCAGAACAGTGTGTGTGGGGGAGGGGGGGGGTTATGATCAGCTTGGGGGAAAAGAAAGCTGAGTCTTACATTATCGACCTGGCTAATGCGCAGGGAAAGTATGATACCTTGACTGTAGGAAGGAGGTCGGGCGCTCCTCTATTCATCGCTTGGCATGAATGTTTTACAGGCGGGCTCCTGCGTTGTTCTGTCTGCCATTGGCACGGCTTCGCTTCCCCTATCTAGGTCAACTTTGAGAGGGCGCTCAGGGACTCATTTCCACTGATGTTGCTCTCGCTAACCGAGAGAGCTTCAGAGAGTAGGATCCGGTGAGATGGGATGGGGTTTTAGGTTGGTGGGGGTGGAGGTGGGGGTGGGGGTGGGGGTGGGGGTGGAAGAGGGGGTGGCGGTGGGGGTGGAGGTGGGGGTGGGAGAGGTGATCTTTTCACCAGCTGCGACGCACCATGAACATGCGTGTGCCATACAAACAAACACAGGTCTACCTCAACACATCCACTCCTCAACGGATCGTTTGTTTTAACCTGCGGTACTCAGTTCCAGCGAAACAACACGCACCCGAAACATACTCACTCAGTCTTTCCTTAGCTGCCACACGGAAAAAAAGCCAAACCAAAAGAAGAATAAAAGATTTATTTTTATCAAAAATAGGTCACAAACGAATGAAGAAACGTGTCAGCATGAGCATGGCAAGACGAGGATGAGGATCCAAAACAAATCAAATGCATCCTGCTTCCACGCCAAAGTCTACAAAGCCCAGTGAATCCCCTTCGCACTATTGCTTCCCCTCCCAGCTTGTGGGGCGTGAATGGAAACGGATCCAGAGGACATCTCTTCACACGCCTGTACGGTGTCTTCGCAGGGAGGCCTGTACTTGTCGTCTAAAGTGTGGGCCAATTGGTTAGGAGGCTAGTTTCATCTGCAGTACTGCACGTAACATGAAACACCATTGAATAGAAGCCTACTTCACTTTGGTTATGTCTGACTAATGAAAAAAAAAAGATTGGTGTAATGGATGTTAGTACAACCTCACTTGGAAATGGACTAACCACCTTAGCCTTGACAATGTCTGACTTCAATCGCTTCAATGGTTATTCTTTAAGCATGAGATAGATGATGTATGATGTGACTTGCAGAACTTTCCAGAGACCAATATTGCATACAGAATGGGCTGGATACCACGCCCCTTTCTTACCATAGTTCATCCAAACCTTCATGACTAGGTCTCCATGGATACCTATGACTGACTTAAGCTTCTTTATACAAAGCAAGACATCTGAGGGTGACATCGCGTGCCCATTGGCTAAAACACGGACGCTGTTTTTCGGTCAATGAAGAATGAAAGCAATAGGTTATTGGAAAACATGACTTGCCAGCCCAACGGTTGAACTTGGTTGGCAGGTAGGCAACTCAACACTCTGTGGAACATTTAGACACATGACAAGGACAAGCAGGCGCTAATCAGACGTTAAAGCTTCAGTTGAAATTAACGTGAAGAAACTGAGGTAGATGCTATTAATTACAGTGATACAGCATTCTGATAAGAAAAAATCATAATAACAGTTTTAAAAAAAACAAACAGAATAATTTAAATCATTATATTATAACATGTCACCTGCAGCAATTTCATTCCAACTGCGTTTCCCTGCATCAACATTCAGAAGAAAAAAGGAGTTTAGTTGTGTTTTCATGATCGGAAGCCATTGTTGCTGAAGCGCTCCACTACTGGGTTTTTATCAAGGCAAAATTCAAAAAACAGGAAACGAAAAGACATTATTTAGCAAAAATGTTATAAATCTAAAAAATAAGTCACCAGTTTAACCAATCCCTCTTCATATAAAACATATATACTTTAAAAAAATAGAGATTTAACAATGCCAACTCCACCAGCTGAACATAACACAAGTTATTTTATTGGATTAAATATGTGTGTCATGTCTATGTGTTTATATATATTTGAATGCGTTGTGTTTTGTTCCCATAGATCAGTCCACTGGTGCCTGAACAGTTTTGAGTAGTTGACATGGGATGGAAACTATTGTTTATTTTTTTTTTCTTCATTTTCTTGTTACATGCCCTACTGTACTTTTCAAGCATGCAATAATATGTTTTGGTATAGAACATGATTAGAAGTGGTGTAATGCACACACAGAACATATTCCTATGGTGTACCTAAATACACACAGGGAGGAAGAGCATTTCTTCATTTTGAATACATGACGGGTTTCATGAACAGCCTATACTCTGTAATACGGATGTCAGATGATTCAAGTAAGGTCTTCTGTACCTCGGTCTCGCCCCCTTGTCGTAAGTCTCCAGCCCCGTCCCCTGGCCAAGTCAGTGTGGGTCTCCGCGGGGCCACGGCAGGAAAGGGCTGTCCTTCCTCTGTCTTCTGGAGTCATATTATTGTTGTTCACTAGTTGTTAAGGATGATTATTCTTTTGGGGGGGGGTTCTTCTCCCTGACGTGTGTCAGAGTGGGGATGCAGGTGGGGGGAGGGGGGTGGGCAGGTGGCCCAGTCTTCTAAAGAGCCTGGTTCTGTGGCCTGGTGTGTTTGACCTTGAGTGTTTCCCTTCAACATGGTGCCACGGAGGGGAGAAAAAAAGGGTGGCGGGGTTGGGGGTCAGGGTTGAGTGTCGGCTTTGGGGGTCAGAGGGGAGTGGGGGAGGAGGAGGGGGGGTCGAGGGTGGTGGTGGTGGGTGGTCGCTCTTCCCCTGCAAACCAAAAGAGAACAGCGATCTAGTATCCAGCATGGCTCAGCGAGGACACGACTTCCTGTTCCAACGTGTCCTCTTCCCCATTACAGTCTAGCTGGGCTTTTCACAGACAAACATGACAGACGTGCCTTTGCTAAACAGTTCCTATGGGTTCATATCAACACTGTGGGATGTCCTGAATAATAATTTGATGCAAGGTTAAGAGAATGTGTCAGCTCAGTGGCCTGGCTCTAAACGTCGCCTTCGTAGATTAGAAACGGCAGCGAATGCACGGCAACGCAACTGGCCTATTAACGCCATACTGGGTGTGTGACAGAGGGGACCTGGAGCTCAATTGGGCACTACAGCCTCTCAGCTGAGCTGTGCTGTCACATCGAATATCAGGCAAGGACGCCTCTCAGTGTCACCAGGGTGCTGTCAAACTGCACTGCAACGTGAAGCGGGGGAAAAAACACGCCAAACCGTCTCTTTTTTCAAAAAAGGATCCGTTTTTAGGTACGACGAGAGACTACGCAAGAGCCTGAAGTGGACACCGAGTCCCAGAATCCTTCGCTCTCGGTGCTCTCGCTACATTCTTCCTTTATGCAGTTGGAGTCCTTTTGTTTGTCTGCAGACTGCCTCAATAGAGCCTGTCTCTTCTCTGCTCTCCCTCTCTGTCTCACCCACTCAAACGCGCACACACACACACACACACATACAGTAAGCCCCCACACACGCACACATGAGCTCACCGACTGCACAACCCTCTAGGCGCCGTCCATACTGCCATACTGCTCGTCTCCTGAGCACTCCCCTCCAAACACACACACACACACACACACACAATCTGGCGCACTCTCCACACACGCTGTGTGTGCATCCACACACACTCAAGTACATGTTTTCATAACCTGCACACACACAATTTGCAGTCTTGCCGGCCTGTGCATGTACTACTCAAGCACTCACAAATGCTCTCTCTCTCTCGCTCTCATACACACAAATACACATACACACACTTCTACTTAGCAAGCTTGCAAGAGACTCTAGGCCATCTCCATCATCCCAGTCCCAAATGCAGGCTGCTGAACAAGGACAGCAGAGACGCCATCACTTCCTGTTTACTGCTTCCTGCCACTATACAGAGCAGGGAGCAGTGGCTTATGCGCCAGCGTGGATCAGGCCCACAGAATCCCAACCAGGAGCGTAAACAAACACAGCTGGTAAATCTGGCTGGCTGGCTTTTCAAATGTAGCTACACAAAGTCAAGTAATAAGTCAAAGTTGACTCGCGTAAAAAAGGGTCACAATGTGTGCAACATACTATTAATAAGTACTATTAATATGTACTATTTATAAGTCATCTTCTGACATCCGAGCCTGCCCATTTCCTGAACTATTGGCCTAAAGTGACATGGGCCAAATAGACTACTGTGTGCATGGAAAACAATTGTTTCCCATGCTCAGAATGGGAGGGTGCAACCAAAGTTGTTGTTGTCCTTTGAGAGACTAGCTGTTGAGCCAGTGTCTCAGTGCAGAATGCCTCTCCTTGTGGACCAGCGGGCCAGTAACACAATACAGGAGCCATAAATGACTAGGGACATTATGGGGTGTGATTGTGATCCATGTCTCCATGGCACCCACAACTTGCAAATGCCTGTGAGGAGAGGGGATGGGAGGGGGGGGGGGGGTTAGTCCAGGGTTTGGGGAGAGGGGGGGAAGGGGTGAGGGGCCCACATGATGGTAATTCATCAAGCATAAGTGACATGAGTCCAAGGATTAGGCAGGAATCAATGCATCCAGCGCTTTAAATAACCCTGACCTTTGGGCAGAATGAACCTGTCAGCCTAGGTGCCACTCTGGAACACATTGCCTGGGGCTGGGGGAGGGGTCCGAGCGAGCGGCCTGAGCGGTTAGATACTGAGGCCTGGACCGCCTGCCTGCCTGCCCACACACATATGTGCTTGCACGCACGAGCACACAGAAATGTGTGTGCAAACATGTTTACTCAGACACCCACACAAACATGTTTTCTAGGCAGGCTTACTGCACACTCTTATCAATTTCACCCGTCCACAGTCCATCTAGAATGTCTCTTCTGTCCAGCCTCTCTTGTAAAGAGAAAAACAGAGGGAGACAGTAATAGAAAGAAAGAGAATAGACACTTAATAGAGAGGGAGACAGAGAGAGATAGCATAGACAAGAGAGAGATAGCATAGACAAGAGAGAGAGAGAGAGAGAGAGAGAGAGAGAGAGAGACTGGAGGTGAGTGTGCTGAGGGACAGGTTCCCTCAGCAGCGTCAGAGATGCTAACAATAGCTGTCAGAGCTGAGGCGTGGGCCAGCGCTGTCAACGGCAGTGTCATTCAAGGGGAAACCTGTTTACCTCCGCTCACACTCATCACATATGCTAGCAGAGGCCGGACACGCAAGGCAGGGGGGAGCACCCTGACGGACCTGGCTTGGCTCGCGTCTCCTTTACCTCTCTCTCACACACACTCCCACACAGACACATACTGTAAGACCCCCACACTCCGCCACATCGATGCTCACCGACTTGACACAACCGCTCTAGGTGCCGCCGTCCATTACTGCCATACTCTCCTGCGTCTTCGAGAAATCCTTACCTCCAACAACACACAACACACAACAATCTGGCGCAATCTCTTCCAACACCTGTGGTGTCGGAATCCACACACACTTCAAGTAACATGTTTTTCATAACCCTGCTTGCACACACACAATTTGCAGTCTTGCCGGCCTGTGCATGTACTACTCAAGCACTCACAAATCGCTTCGTCTCTCTCGTTCTCCATTCACAAAAATACACATCACACACTTCTACTTAGCAATGCTTGCAAGACGACTCTGGCATTCATCATCCAGTCCAAATTTCAGCTGCTGAACAAGGACAGCAGAGACGCCATCACTTCCTGTTTACTGCTTCCTGCCACTATACAGAGCAGGGAGCAGTGGCTTATGCGCCAGCGTGGATCAGGCCCACAGAATCCCAACCAGGAGCGTAAACAAACACAGCTGGTAAATCTGGCTGGCTGGCTTTTCAAATGTAGCTACACAAAGTCAAGTAATAAGTCAAAGTTGACTCGCGTAAAAAAGGGTCACAATGTGTGCAACATACTATTAATAAGTACTATTAATATGTACTATTTATAAGTCATCTTCTGACATCCGAGCCTGCCCATTTCCTGAACTATTGGCCTAAAGTGACATGGGCCAAATAGACTACTGTGTGCATGGAAAACAATTGTTTCCCATGCTCAGAATGGGAGGGTGCAACCAAAGTTGTTGTTGTCCTTTGAGAGACTAGCTGTTGAGCCAGTGTCTCAGTGCAGAATGCCTCTCCTTGTGGACCAGCGGGCCAGTAACACAATACAGGAGCCATAAATGACTAGGGACATTATGGGGTGTGATTGTGATCCATGTCTCCATGGCACCCACAACTTGCAAATGCCTGTGAGGAGAGTGCGGCATGGGAGGGGGGGGGGTGTTTCAGTCCAGTGCGTTTCGGGAGAGGGGGGGTATAGGGGTGGAGGGGCCCACAATGACTGGTAATTCATCAAGCATATAGTGGTGACATGAGTCCACCAAGGATTAGGCAGGATCAAGTGCATCCGCGCTTTAATAACCTGAACCTTTTGGCAGGAATAACCTTCAGCCTAGGTGCACTCTGAACACATTGCCTGGGCTGGGGGAGGGTGTCCGAGCGAGGCGGCTGACGGTTTAGATACTCTGAGGCCTCGAACCTGCCTGCCTGCCTGCCCACACACATATGTGCTTGCACGCACGAGCACACAGAAATGTGTGTGCAAACATGTTTACTCAGACACCCACACAAACATGTTTTCTAGGCAGGCTTACTGCACACTCTTATCAATTTCACCCGTCCACAGTCCATCTAGAATGTCTCTTCTGTCCAGCCTCTCTTGTAAAGAGAAAAACAGAGGGAGACAGTAATAGAAAGAAAGAGAATAGACACTTAATAGAGAGGAGACAGAGAGAGATAGCATAGACAAGAGAGAGATAGCATAGACAAGAGAGAGAGAGAGAGAGAGAGAAGAGAGAGAGACGAGAGAGTTGCTGAGGGACAGGTTCCCTGGCAGCGTCAGAGATGCTTAACAATTTAGCTGTCAGAAGCTAGTGCGTGGCAGCCGCTGTCAACTGCAGTGTCATTTCAAGGGGAACCTGTTTTACATCCGCTCACACTCATCAACATAATGCTAGCAGAGGCCGGACAGAACGCAAGGCAGGGGGTGAGCACGCGACGGACCTGGCTGGCTCGCTCTGTTTTCCCCCACCCCCCCCCCCCCCCCCAGCCCTCTGCCAACGCAAGGGATCCGAAACAGCCAGGCAACGCCGCATCTGCCTGTCGCCTGTCAGCGTTGGACAGGGCCGGGTCCTTGCTTGGCTTTTTTGGGATCGCTGACGCTACGTGTCAACTGAGCGGCCGTGTCGGATTTGCTCGAAGGCGTTTTGTCATCGCGACGGAGCTTTGACACGGACGCTGTCTTAAGACATACTGCTGCGCCGCTGAACAATGGTCAGCTGTTCCATTAGGGGAGTTGCGTGTATTACACAGGGACCTTAGGTTTTCTAGTAATCTTACTTTGGTTGAGTGGAATTGATCGACAACACTGAGTTTCCACCGTTGGATCCAGATACATCTAGTAGTAGGCCCAACCAGTGTCTCTACTCCACTGAGACAACGAACAGACTTTTGCAGTCAACCAATGGCAAGGTATACACTGCCCTCTAGTCTTCAGACGAGGATACTGCGTCTGTGGGCGACAGTTGAGAGCCATTCCATTTTTTCCAAAATGTCAACCACCCCTTTCCGAGCAGATCTGTCGCAGTGTGCACTGCAGTGCACCGTGAGAGTGAGCTAAGCTATCTTCATTTCTACTGACAGGACTTTTACTTTTTAAAAGGTGGAATCCCAGCAGGGGGTTTAACATTTTCTCAAACTGGGTAGGGTGGGTGTGTGCGAAGGCGTGTGTCTGGTAGGAGCTTGGCTGGGCAAGCACACGCGAACATGCTTTGAGCTTTCACCACATTACTCACCTACCGGCGAGGTCTCCCTCGATGCCGCCGCTCTCCTACAGGGTCAACTGGAAAGGACAGTTTGAGTTCAAAAGGTGAAAGGACGTTCGCCTGTCTCTGCCATGCATTAGATTGGGTCTGAGCAGGTATTCCCATGGCATGGTTGCATGTTGATCTGGCTAGCAGGTAATCCTTACTGATAGAATGGTTTCCTTGACATCTCACATCACGGTTGCCTTACAGAGTCCTGTTTGATCAGTTTTCCATCATCGTGGAGGGGGCAGGGGGAGGGGGGGGGGAGCGGTGGTCTCGACATCGTCCAAGATAGTAAGGTGCTTGGGTGGTGTTGATAGGCTGATGCGGGCGATGACCTCACCGACGAGGCGAGCTGTTCCCGTGTCGCCGCATGTTCCAGATGCCGCAACACAAAGCCCGGGAGGCCAAGGACAAGACGCACTGTCCGCTTTGCAAGTGATGTTCAGCCTCTGATAAATGCTTATGGGGTTCATGTAAGTCCAACTTACTGTCTAATGTGCGAAGATATGGACCTAAGACATGGCTTTAGCTGCCGAAATAAATCTCACAATGATATTTTCATGTCATGTGTCTACATTAACGTAAGTCGGTGTCACGAAGGGACATAATCGAAACCTTAAAAACACAGTTGAATGAGGCCTCTTCTTCCTCCATTTTGGGATTAGTCTATTTGTGCCTGTTCGACTATATGGAATAGTCTGGAAGGTTGCTATAGAAACTGCATCCTCTGACGCCTGCCATACCAGATTTCTACCACACGATGGCGCTCTTGGTTTGAAAATGGGCCACAGAAGTCCATGTATTCCTGCATTCTCTCAACAGTACACAGTTATCCAGTCCTCCAACCCCCCCTCCCCCCCTCACCTCCCACCCCATCAAGTTTTTTTTTTCTTTTTTTCTTTCAGAACGATTCATCCATTTATAGGTTTCAAGGGTAACGCGTAAGGCTACCTCACTATCGACAGAGCGTCGGTACGATGACGATTCTTTCCCAGTGCACAATGCGCAGGCCTACCTAAGCCTACATTTGGGGGTGAAGTATAAATGAACACAAGGACATTCTGTAAACAAGATTAAAAGCGTAATTTCTTATGTCGTTCTAGGTTTGACCCTTTGATCGAAATCCATTCAAAGTGTTGACGGCCAATAGGGCAATTTGATTATTACATGACTGAGGACGTTTTAATTTGTTCACCATTAGTCAGATTTTATGTTAATCGCTGCTGTTTATGTGTGTTACCAAACAGAGACGCGTCAGCGATGGTGTTGCCACTTCTGTCTGCAATGACCATCTTATTCCTAATAGCCGACATACACAACAGTGCCATGGTGCTATATTGTCCGCTCTGAAAACGTTTCACCACTGAGATGGTTTAAATAATAGGAGTATGTCACCGAGGACTCACTTAATGGCCATAATTGTGAGCGAGACCAATTTACATAATTTAGACAAATTGGTCCAATCATCTTCTTAACCCAATAGATAAAGCGAATGTAAACTTTCGTAATCACAAAACCTTCAACTATGTCAATACATTACTTAATACATGAATAAAGTGCTGAGCGAAGTGAGGTTGATGTTTTCTTGAAGTGTCTTTCAACCCATATACCTCAACCTCGATGAGCGCGTAATGGAAGACTGTTCTTAGGGACACTACCCGCTAACCAGGGGTCATCCAACGTTATGAAATTCTATTAAATTATTCCTTCTGCATTTGAGGTGCCAGAAAAAAAGCTCGCCAACCTACCAAGCCAGAGCGCAGAATATTTGATGAATGCTACTCACGGAAAGAAACGACGTGTCTCATCTCATCGCTGATGCGATATTCACTGATCACACATCGGTTAGTTTTCCGGTGAAAGCTTTATGTGGACTGCAATTTGTGTATTTGATGGAGTCGGCATCCTCTGAGTCCATGTAGTCGGATTTGGAGAGTGACAGTTTGCTGTCACTCTTTTTGAATTCGCCGAATGACGGCTGCTGTTGGCCACATGTTACATGGGTGTATTGGAATTGCTCCTCATGCTCCGTCTCCCTGTGGTAGAAGTAGTTGAAATTGGAGACGATGACAGGGACGGGTAGAGCGATGGTGAGCACACCAGCTATGGCGCACAAAGACCCGACGATTTTGCCACCGATGGTGACCGGGCACATGTCCCCGTAACCCACCGTAGTCATGGATACCACCGCCCACCAGAATGCATCGGGGATGCTGCTGAACCCCGAATGAGGGTCGTCGGTTTCAGCGAAGTACACAGCGCTGGAAAACAAGATGACTCCTATAAAGAGGAAGAATATTAATAGACCAAGCTCTCTCATGCTGGCCTGGAGAGTTTTTCCCAGGATTTGGAGACCCTTGGAGTGTCTGGATAGCTTGAAAATCCTAAACACGCGCACCAGTCGGATAACTCTCAGAATGGCCAGGGACATGGCTTGCTGGCCATTGCCTTGGTGTTCAGCTAATTCCAAGCCCAATGTGATAAAGTAGGGCATAATTGCCACAATGTCGATGGTGTTCATTATATTTTTGAAGAAGGCAGGCTTGCTTGGGCACGCGAGAAACCTCACCAGCAGTTCAAATGAGAACCAAATAATGCAAAGTGTCTCCACGATGAAGAATGGATCAGTGAATGGATTTGGCTTTTTTACGCGTGCAGTTCCATTCAATGCAAGGTGGTCATCATATATTTTGCCGTCCTCTCTGAACTCAGGCAACGTCTCCAGGCAGAAGATGACAATTGAGATCAGGATAACTAGTACAGAAACTATTGCTATTCCCCTGGCAGGTCCAGAGCTTTCGGGATATTCGAACAAAAGCCAAACCTGTCTTTGGAACTCATTGTCTGGCAAAGGACGCTCTTCCTCCTTAATGAATCCCTCATCCTCTTTAAAATTTTCGATGACATCCTCACCTAATTCATAGAATTTTATTTCCTCCATAAATATGTCCACTGGGACGTTGACGGGTCTCCGGAGCCTTCCTCCAGACTGGTAATAATAGAGGATGGCATCGAAGCTGGGTCGATTCCTATCAAAGAAGTATTCGTTTCTCAGTGGGTCAAAGAAGCGCATTCTCTTCCTTGGGTCCCCCAGTAAGGTCGTGGGGAACTGCGCGAGCGTTTTCAGTTGGGTCTCAAAGCGCAGCCCGGAGATGTTGATAACCACCCTCTCGCAGCACTCCTGGTCCGCTCTCTCTGGGTCATAGACATCTTGGGACAGGGCTGCCAGTGCCACAGTCTCATCCAGGTTCTCACCGGGCACTACTGTCATGTTTCTCCCCAAAGGGCAACGCTTCTCGCACCACTGTCCCTTCTAGAATCCGCGTCGCGTGAACCCCCTCTATGTGTTCGTTTTTGGCCGCGCTATTTGGGAACAAATAAGTCCAGTCACTTGTGGAACGGCGGGCTTCGTCTCCCCTTCTCTGCGTCTTTCCTTGCGATTGTCTCACGTCTGCGGACGCGTTGTTTTTGTTCGCATTTTCCCTTTTGTGCGCGCTTCTCCCATCACCTTCACCACGCTGGTATAGTCTGGACTAGTGGCTGTCACATTCACAGCATTTTAAGCAGCAATGCCCTCCCCGAGCTGACGTGTGTAGACGCTCTCTCACCGAACAGAAAACACGCACATACATGCTTTCTTCGAATACGATTCAACCTATTTATGACTGCAGGTATGATTTCGTTAGTTAATGATTTATGGATTCATCGTGCTTAATAATTAACGCGTACAAGTTAGTCTACCTGTTGTCCTGTTTTGTTCTCATGACAACACTGGCTCAAGGTTATAATTTAAATATACATTGATACCTTTTTTTTCTTTCGTTTTCCATCTTACTAGTAACGTCAACAAGTCACCAAATTGCACCTTATGACCGAGAACAATAATGAAAGACCGGAAACACAAGCATCGTGCGTGCGTGAAACATCATTCAGTCCAGTTACTTCAACCCAGAATGCACTGTTTGGGAACTTTCACATACCTGAATGTCAACATATGATATACCTCACCTGTGTGGAATGTGACTCTGACATAAACACATAACTGCCGTGTCATGCGGCCATCATTTAGACACGACCAGGCAAACGTCTAGCTCTCTTTTAGGCAAACTCGCATATGTTTACTCTTCCATAATTTGTGCACGAAGCCATTCTTGACCAACGTGACCACATTATGTGTTGTTACACTGTCAACGCTTCAGAAAGTGCATCAAATCTTCCCCTGGGTTGGTTTCTTCGGCCAGAAATACTTCTCACTTTTCCGAGCCCTTGACAACACCATCCAAATGCAGAATTGTGTACTTTTCAAACATGGTCAGAGTTCTTTAAAAGTAGTTTACAGTCATACAAAAAAAAACCCTCCCATAAAGTGCACCAGTTAGGGGGGATTGAAATGTGGAGGGTTCTGGCACTGGGCTCGAAAGCCTGACGTAAACTCTTAAAATAGCTTGATTTCTCTCAGGGCCGAAGGAGAGTCTCTTTTCCCATGGACTGCCTAAGGGAGCAGCTGGAGAGAGAAAAAAAGCCATGACATAAAAATACCTCTTTGCGTTTCGAACGTGTGGGGGGACGTAAAGGATGGGGGTCAATTTCATTCAGAAAATGTCTTCCTTGACAGTTTACTACGAGCAGAGAGCACAGGAACTCCTGATGCCAGCATGTGGGCGATGAAGTCTCGCCCTCACGCGCTCCCATGTTGATTTTGAATATTAGTTGGGAAGCAATGACATCGGTCGTCAACTTTGCCGGGATCGCTTAATGAATGGCACGCTTCCCAAAAGCAGTTTGGTAATTTGCCAACCTCAGCTACATTCCTGTTGGAACTGGAAGGCCGAGTGTCACGTTTTACTTCTACATAGCGGGAATCGTGATGCAGTTTGCTGTTACCTGTGGCTGTATTTCTGCAAGTCTTTTTGCTCGAGCTGCCTGGATAACTTTCGAGTCCTTGAGTTGAGGCCTGACTCACTCTCTGGTCTTCACGCTCAGAGCACCAGTCACCCTCAAAGGAATTTTCATCAGGCAGTCTGGGGCTACCTCATTTCCTATATCCTCTGAGCTCACAACCCATAACATGCACGTCAACCCTCACACTCCCACTCACTCACCCCCACACGCACAGCACCCAGACACACACACAGCACCCAGACGCACACACAGCACCCAGACGCACACACAGCACCCAGACGCACACACAGCACCCAGACGCACACACAGCACCCAGACACACACACAGCACCCAGACGCACACACAGCACCCTGACGCACACACAGCGTCTGTCGCTTTCTTTTATCTTTTTCTCTGTCACATGCACGCTGCGCTCAAATTCCACTACATTTTTCCAAAATGTCACACTCCCTTGCGATTGCTTTGTCAATTCCTCATCTTAGAATGTCCAGAACCTGATATACGACCATATCCCCCAGTCCAAACCCCCTCTAGCTCAGGAATGGTATGACCCATTACCCTTCCATGGAAGATATCACTCGCCTCCATGGTGCATTATCAGATTCACACCGGGCAATATTAATAGTGACTGTTGGAGCTAAACCTGCCTGAGAATGTAACTTGAAAGGAATATCAAAGGCACATATAAGGGTTCTTAATAACACAGTACAATTGCACTTCTATGTCAACTCAGTAACATGACACCCAAAATAATCCAAATTCATAACGTAAAAAGGAAACAATGCTGTAATGTTGATTTGTAATTGAAATAATGAAATAACTGCATCGAAGAGTAGGACAATCGCTCCACTAACTTCCCAATAATTCTATTTTTACCTACATCAAGATCATTTCTACCGTGGCAACGGCTTCGATGGAAGAGTTTAATAACTTCTATGTTAGACTACATAGAGGCTGCCAGGGGAGCAGCACTGTTGGAGATCTAGGTTAATGTGGCAGGGAGAGACATGGGCGGGTGACAGTTCTTACACGGGAGAGCCCCTTCCTCGCATTACAAGGTTGTTGGAGTGGCCCTCGGGGGCCCCAAGGCGAGGGTCCTCCTCTCGGATAGATCTGGGCTAGGAGCTGGAGCTCCGGTTCGTGCACAAGCCACGCGTGCGCACAGATGGCCATGTTTCACGTTCTCCGAAGCAGATTGTAAAGTTAGACTTCACAAGTCGTCGTCCTTTGGTCGACGTGTTTTCCTTTTTCTCTGTGACCCGGCACAGGGGGGATGCCGGTGCCTTTCTTGTTGCGTTTCTGCCTCAGGCAACTCCAAAAGTTAAGAGAGGAAGAAAAGAAAGGAACTGTAGAAGACTTTCATATTGCAAGATGAGGAAGTCTTTTGCCAACTGCAGAAGTGGGATGAGGCCCCTGTTATCTCCAGGGTGGGATGACGGCCTTGCTTAATCCGGACAAGTCCCCGGCCTTCGAAAGGCTTCGTCTGTAATTAAGCTCATTGACATGTTTGTGCTGGTTAAGGACCTTCGTTCTACAGATTTGAGACGGTAGCTCGCTGGCATCGAGGCACCGTCCGGGGGGCCCTGACAAGGGGCGGAAAGTCTGATAAAAGGCAAATGTTTTCTCATCTACGTGTTAACAGCCTGTTTCTCCTTATGACTGACCACCTTTGTTTTGAAGCAGAAGAGAACAATAATTGGTGATTTATTAATGAACGCTATCAACCCAACCCTAACTTCGGCAGAACTAAAAGACGACGGTCTTTGTTCCGTCCTTTCCCCCTCCTTTACTCGATGTAAAACTTTATGGGGAATCGCGCGCCTGCTTATCATCAATACTGTACTTTCTCAGTTCCCTATCGTCACATCGCTTACAAGAACCAGGCGAGGCTTTCACAGGGAAGAAGGGGGAAGTGTGACAACGCTTCTCCTTGTTCTGTCTAACTGCCTTCGTGTGACTCTACCCCTGAGTCATCTGTAACCCCCCCCTCTGCCTTCCCTCCCTGTCATTTCAGACAGTAGCATATGTATTCTGAACACACACACACACACACAGTCAGGTGGATCACAGCACATAGGGTCCCAGTGCGTAGTTCCTTTGCAAGCCTGATCAAACAGACAGCCGGCACGGAGGTAGGTTTGATTGGCCAGGCTGGTGATGGACATATTTCGTTTGGGCATGAACACAACCCCCCCCCCCCCCCCCCCCCCCCCCCCCCCCTCCCCCTCGCCCCGCTGTGGAACGCATCCACGATCAGTCAGCTCCGTCAAATCTGTCAAGTCTACCAACCCTGGGATGCATTAGGTGATTGCGCGGTTGACCGCCAACGCCTTTGACAGAGCCATTGCATGAAGGACGGAGTCCTTTCGAATCTTGGTTCCCCCGTCGTCAACACAGGCAGCTATTGTTTGCGTACGCACGCGGTTCTTGAAGGTCGAATTCTCATTCAAGGTCAACGAAGACCAGTTCCCAGACGACAGTACTGAGCGGTCGCTCTTGAGGTCGGAGACGTGACCTCTGTGTGTTGGAGGGAATCACTTCCAGCTGCCTTCCGCCGCCCGCGCTACTCCGGGGGTCGTGATTCTGTCAGCGTGCTGCCGGCCGTCGAATTGACCGAAAGTGAGGAAGATTTAACGCCACACAGGGCAAGGGGGGTGCGGGGGTGACTGGGGGGGTGACTGGGGCAGAGAGATACGGAGGGGTGGGGGGCGAGTGGGACCAGGGGGGGGAATGGTGTATAGAGAATTGAGAAGAGGAGTGGGAGAAGGTGAAGGAGAGAGGTATGGGGGGGGGGGTCAGTGAGCACAGCCACTGGAATCATCCCACCAGGCAAGGGGAGTGGAGACCCTCAGACACCATGCATCGCAGTTACCGGGGCTTTCGCAGCAGCCAGTGTGTGTTTTCGCCTGCGTGTAGATTGTTTGCCTGTGTGCGTGTGTGTGCCTGTGTGCGTGTGTGTGCCTGTGTGCCTGTGTGCGTGTGTGTGTGTGCCTGTGCTTGGAGCGTGCGCTGCTCTCGCTGGGAACTGAGCCTCATTTTCCACGCGTCTACGCCAGGAGAGGAGGGAGTCCAGCCCAGTCCTGTAGATCTGTTCTCCACGTTCCCGCAGCTCCCCTGCCCAGATCCAGACAGCCCACTTCTCCCAGGGACTGGAACACACCAACACTGCATCGACTGGACTGTGTGTCTGGGTTGCAACAAATCTTGTATTTGGGGAGAAAAACCACATAACAAAGGAGGTCATTTAGATGGCAAAATGAGGGCGATTTAAGACTCCCCACATTTGTGACTTGACTGTGTTGCTGTTCCTTCAGTGACACACAGCTGTGACCAAGCACACTCGGCCCCCACCTCCAAGACCCTCTTAATCCACTGAGTAGCCATGACCTTCCTCAAGACCACATTAGCTTGGATGCACAGACCCTCCATAACCACTAACCCCCACCCCCCTCCCTCACACACACACACACACACACACACACAAACATACACACACTAACACACACATGCTCCTTTCATCTGCTCACGCCCCCCCTCCTCCGACTACTTCCACTCCCATATTACACCCTCTAACCCCCCTTGCTCCTCCCCCTCCCCCCCCCCTCCCCCCCCCCAACCCTGCCCATGAGAGATAATGACATGCACCCGCCCACTCATGGAGAAAGGCGCATAATTACAGCGCCGATGCATAATTCATGACACCGTCTCCCCGTTATTATGATTTGCTCCTGTTGCCGTGCCGGTACACCGTCCACGTCTACGAGGCTAACTCACGTAACCCGGGTTGTGGAACAGAGCAGCGGCTCCGCGTCAAGCATCCTCCTCTCTCGCGCAGTGAAACGGAATGGACGCTTTTGTGTTCACGTTCTGAGGCTTGTACATATTGTGTATTGCCGGAGCGCTTCAGTGGGATTGCATGGTGTATGTTGTTTGCCATTGAGATTACAGTTTGGTGTTTTTGAGAGGGCACTTGGGATTGACAGGGAGTGGGTAAGAGTCAGACTGACTCGGAAAGGTTTACTTGTTTGGATCAATCAGAGACAGTCAGCAAGGCTCAACGGCCTTCTTGTAGGTTTCATTTTTGAATGTATTTCTGTGAGAGATTAAAAACATTTCACAAGAGACATTTGCCTCAGTGAGCTTTTGAAGAGAGAAGACCACCACCCATAAGAAGGGTCACTCTGGCTGCAGAGTGCAGGGCGAGGGGTCCCACGTGACGCTCCGTCCCTCGTCCTCCGGCACGCAGGCGCTGATAAGGCAGGAAGAATGTTTGCGTTGGCTGAGCGGCCAGCAGGCCGAGCTGCCCCTGGAAAGGCCTGCGCAGCGTCGTGACCCGGGACGAGGAACCTCTCGACCGCCGGAGGATGCCGTGCGGCGGGGGTCAGCGGAGGTGAGGACGGAGGGAGAGAGGGGTCACAAGGTTACTGGCCTGGTAACGGGTTTGTTTGCACAACCCCACCCCATCCCACCAGCCCATCCCACCACCCCTCCCCACCACCCCACCACCCCACCCCACAACACTCCCCTTTCAGGACACCCCCTGCTCAGCGTGGAAACCTGCTGCGTCCTCAGAAGCCCACTCTTATTTTTAGTGGCTGACTGCGTTTACATAACGGAGGGGATGAAGGAGGAGGGGGGGGGGTATGGGGAGGGCTGGGGGGTGACTGGGGGTAATAATAGCTCCATCGATCACTGGTGTTCCATGACCGAAACACGCTGGGAAAGCAGGGATCAGAAAACAGACCTGTGGCGTGCCAGAACGTCTGGGCGAGCCTCCTCCGCGTTGCATCAGCGCTGGGCCCCGCTCGCTTTCCCAAGTCTCCCAGGCCTCTGTGCTGGACCTGCTGGATGAGCGAGCCGCTAATGCAAACCTACAGCTGCTGAAAGTGCGACAGTTTCACAGGAAGTTTAAGTAATGAGAGTTCAACCTCAGAAGAACACTTCTCAACACAGCGCTGCAACCACTGGGAAGGAACAACTGCTGTACAACAACAACACTTGAAGCAACAGAGGACACATTGTCCTGATCTTTGACCTTGCCTCCCACTACGCCCACCACGCATGACTGCAACAACAGCGGCCTGCTGTGCTGTGGCGTGAGTACGAGCTCGTACCACAGCGCTGTCGTATCTGGAGTGGTTGACGAAGATGGAATTGAAATGGCCCATTTTTCGAGATTGGACGCGGTTGTCAACAGCCTTGTCCTGAATAAAGCTGGCCTCCCCTGGGGGAACATGAGAGACACACAGGTCCCAGACGGACAGGGTTTCTCTGCACTGAGAGATGTTCTCAGTGCTACACAACAGCACTGAGAAGGCAGGCAGGCATCTAGGTGTCTAGCCTGCCCAGACAGGAAGGATTGTGTAAGAGTTTCTTCAAGACAAGGGAGCAATCGGGCAGGCAGGCAGGCAGGGGGGCAGGCAGGCAAGCATTCGATTGTGCGGACATCGAGGCAGGCAGGTACACAGCACTCACGCTGGTGGGAGTTCATTAGTGCACGGCTCACAGGGCACACTGTGTGGCAGGGGCCGGGCCCAGGCCTGGTTCTGGTTCCGGCTGCCAGCTCTGGGCCATGTGGCAGGGACACGGAGGTCTGGCCAGAGGAAGTGTCTGGCAGTGTAACAGCCCTGCACCGGCCAGGGGGATCCGCTAACACTGCTTAGCTCCACCGGCGTGGACCGACGTCCCACAGGCCTGCCTGCCTGCCCAGACCCTCAGTCACTCCCAGGCAATCCAGGGCAGGACCAGACCACGTGCCACGTGCTTCTCCTCCATGTAATACAGTTCTCTGGGAATGAATGTATGTGTTCATGTGATAATGATTTGGTGTTGGTAATCTATACGTTCATATGTGTAATACCTTTTCGTGCATCTGAATGTACAGATACACAATATATGTACAATTATTTGCTGGGCAAATACCACCTACGTAATAGATATTGTAGACTTTATTGAAAAGTTGTCAAATATATATACTGTTATAATAAACGTCTGGCCAATGTTTTGAAGGTGTCCTTGAAAGATAAAAGCAACAGTTTGAAGAAGCTATTGGACAGAGACTGTTGCTCCTCCTGTTGCTATGCAGAGGTGAGGTGAAGCGAGGGAGAGCGAGACAGAGAAAGAGAGACAGAGAGAGATAGGTAGAGACCGAGAGAGAGAGAGGACCATGGGGACATTATGGAGAGATCATTGTTATTCTGAAGGAAAGGGAATGAAAACACAGTAGGTCCAGCTGCAGAAGAAGCCTAGGTGTCCTGCCTGCCTGCCTGCCTGCCTGCCTGCCTGCCTGCCTGCCTGCCTGCCTGCCTGCCTGCCTGCCTGCCTCTATATCTCTCTTGGCCCACCTTCCTGCCAACCTGACACACCATAACCAAATGAAAATCTATTGGGTATAATAAACCTTCCTCATGCGAGGGTCATTCCCTGGCCTCAGCCCCAGCCCCCTCCCCAGCCTCCCAAGCCCTTCTGCGACACTGACAGAGCCTCCACCTATAGACACGCCCTGAGAAGGGGTCCCCGTCCATCTCATCAGAGATATAACCATGGCGACCAGCCTCCCTTTCTCTTTTATCACGGCGTCCGCACGTCACGACAAGGAAGGAGGAAACCGAAATGAGTTCACCGCCTCCTCCATCTCCCGGGGGCCTCGCTCACCTGCCGTACATGACTCCGCCGGTAACCTAGGCAACCCGGGTGGGTAGAAGGGGGGCAATCCTCTCTCCTCCCTGAGGAGGATTGCAGCGGCGAGATAGACCTGTCACACTCCATCTCCGACGCGATACCTTTACGCCGTCTCGCCAGCCAACGTGGCGTGGTCCCCACCGCGATTAAAAGGGAACGCGAAGAGGAATGGTCGTCCGGAAAGGGCTGGAGAGGATGGTTGCCAGGTCGGGAGTAAGAAAAAGCTGCTATTTAAATAAAAAAGGACTTCGATAAAAGGACATGAAGGGTTATGATACGCGGCAGTCCTTCCTGTGTATTCATGAGCGGATCATGTATTTGGGTGGGCTGGAGAAGGTCAGCCGTCACTTGCATGCCGGCGTCCGCAGACAGCATGATGGTTTCTGAGACCTTCGTCATTCACATTCGCCGTGTTTTGGTCAGGACAAACAGCGCCTCAAACAAATGAAGTCGTTCTCCATTTCCAAATGGCCCATCCAAGGATATGTCCTTGGTGGATAAGCAAAAATGTGCCCATTTTTCACTTTTTTGGGGGGGTGTCCCAGCATTGACTATCATTCAGTTACTCATCTTATTAACCTCCCTCCTCCCCGTCTTAAGGAAGACATCGTCTCTCATCTCGGCATGGCGTCGTCTCGCGCTCTATGAGTTGAAGGACGTGATTGATGGGATTGGATGAGGACCAGGCCACTTACAGGTGTATAAACCTATTAGGTTTCCTGGGCAGCAGCTGCTTGGCTGTGTTCCAGGGCTTGTCACTTCCACTTTCCGGGCATCTTGAAACTGGAGTGGGGAGGTGAGGACAGAGAGGCCAGAGAACACCCCGTCACCCCCCCCCCCCCCTCTCCCCCCTCCTTCTCCCATCTAATCCCCGCAGGGCCCGGACGAAAGCCTCTACAGATTGTATGCTAAACCACTGTCGGGCCGACGGCTGAGAGCATCATTTCTTCTTCTGGCGTTCGCTCTTGCGCGCGTGTGTGTGTGTCCCACAGTATCGCCGTGCGGACAAGGTCTCCAATATCCAGGCAGCTCAGCGAGCAGACAGCTTCTTGGGTTGTCTGTGCGACTGTCGCCGCGCTGCGCTGCGTGTGAAATCTCCGCGTAATGAGACGAGCGTGCTGTCTGGTGATTTCAACGGGGAAGACCGGAGCACAGACACGACAGACAACTTAGCCTGCTCCGATCCGTCGGCGGGTCTTCTACCTTATTAGCTGAAAGGACGTCTAGTGTCTCTTCCGCGCCGAGCATTTGACTCACTTCATTTGGCAAGCGCGCTCCGTGTTCATCCGCAGGGAACAATAGGCATCGTGACGAGTCGAGATATGTTTTAGGTCTTGCACTACCTCACACTTGATTTTGAAGAAAAAAAACATTGAATGAAAATCTCTCTGACTCAAGCCTAACGGGCCATCCGGGCCACCGTAGTCTTACATGACGTGGGGCTGCTGACGTCTTCCCAGCTGTCCGTCTACTGGTTTGCCTCCAGTGAACCATCTAAACAGTGGGCTGGGTGATAGATGGGACGGAGACGGTCCACAATGCCATTCCTCAACACCAGGAGTTAAGAGAGGCCTACGATAGCACCATGTCTGACAACTGCAACCAGTCAGTCAATCATGTTAGGTGTTAATTATCTGTGGTGAGCCAGGGAGGGCAGGGCAGTCCCAGAGTTCTCCCTCCGGAGACAGCTGTTTAATTATGGGAGCAATTAGCCCCGGACCCTCCCAGCAAACTCAACACGCCTCTCATAAAAAAACACACCCTCCATACTGCAGGTGGTCTTATTAACAGGTTGCACCTGCACGTTTAATCGTATTCTTCTCACTAGTTTCCGACTGACGGCAAATGCTGGAACAGCGTGGTTAAAAACTTTGCTTTGGAGTGAAACTGTATGGTTCAGTCTCTCTCGCTCTGTCTCTCCAAGCTTCTATCTATCTATCTCTCTATCTCTCTCTCTTTCTCCCTCTCTATCTCTCTCTCTCTCTCTCTCTCTCAGCCTCTAACTGTTTCTCTCTCAGTCTCTCTGCCTTTCTCTCCTCAGCCAGCGTCATTCCCCAGGGAGTCCCTCATAAAATATCGAGACCCACCTCCCCCCCCCCCCCCTCTCCACCCAGAGCAGGTCCTTCTGTCCATGTCTCCTGTGCCCTTCACATGCCACCGTATACACAACATCCCCCTCCCCAGCTCTGCAGCACCCCCTCCACCCCCTCTGCCCCCGCCTTCCCCCCTCCCTAGTGGGAAACTACACCCACTGACACATGAGAACCTACAGGGGCCAGAGGTCAGGAGCATCTGGGGAGTGTCTAGAGAGAGAGAAAGAGAGCTAGAGAGACATGGAGAGAGAGAGAGAGAGAGAGAGAGAGAGAGAGAGACAGAGAGAGAGAGAGAGAGTGGAGAAGGGAGGGAGAAATAGTGAGAGGGAGGAAGATGGAGAGAGGAGAGTAGTACGGAGAGAGAGAGGGTGAGAAAGGGAGAGAGAGAGAGAGTGACAGGAGAGAAGAGAGATGAGAGAGAGAGGAGGGAGAAGAGGAGGTGTGCTAGAAAGGTTGAAGAAGCAATTGCTAGAGGGCAGGTTAGAGCGGTGAGGCTGTACTCTCATTAACACGTATTCTTACAGGCCACTATAGGAGATGAGAACTCGCTCCCAGCGATAGCTCCGGGCGGAATAAGGACGCGCGTAACTTTAGGGTTGATCAATTAGTTGCGACTCTGCATACTACCCCACCACTTTTGAGTCATTATGCACATTCGAGGTTTTCAACGCGACGTGAGGTAGTCCCTGCGCCCCTTCCTCTCTGACTCGGCGCGTAGTGATCGGGCGTTTCCCATTACAGGCGGTCGGACAGCTTCTGGGACCGCCACTACTAATCTGGGACGGGTTCGCTCCTGTTTGTGATGAGAGTAGTGAGAGAGGCGCCCCTGCGCACCCTCCTGACTCCCTCCCTGACTCCCAGTGATGTACATGCGAACTAGCATGTATGGAGGGGCCAGCTTGACTGTGTCCTTTGCAGGCCTGCTCTGAGTATAGGAGCCCTGGGAGGAGATTGAGAGCTAGAATAGCTTGATTAAACACATTAATCAAACAGGAGAGAGTGTGTGAGTGTGTATATGAGTATGTGTGTGTGTGTGTGTGGGGGGGGGGGGGTTGGTAATATTTGCACTGTCAAAGAATTGCTGACAGTATTCTGATTGCCCACCTACCCTTCAGCATCCAGTACACACACACACACACACACACACTCATGTGTGCACACTTCTGTTATGCAAACACGCCCGAATGCACTCGTTTCACACGTTTAAGCCTGTCAACTTGGTACTGGCATTCTGATAGAGATTATTAGCACCCATTTGCTCTTCTTTCATCTACCAGCACGACAATTCTGGCCGCATCACAGCTCCCAGCTTGCCTCCTTAGCATTCATGTGTAGACTTCTCAATGTGACCTCATTGTGTTTCATTTAGATCATATTTATTCATGGAATCGCGTCCCCACCTCTCTTCTACAGTGTCTATGTTTTCCAACCGCGAAAGCTTGTTAGAGAATCCTGCGATCGAACCATGCTTAGGGCAGCCAGCAGCGTAGCGTCAGTCTATCGGCCCCAGAGGGCATCGTGTTCTGTCAGTTCTCAGCGGAAACGCACCAACCCCAGATCGAGAATCCATCTGTCTTTCGATTCGTCGAAAGCACCCGAGTCTTTGGTTCGCTGCCTCGGAGGGTCAAACGCTGCGAGCTCCCACGCAAACGTGCGCTTTCGCGTTTGTCTGCGTCAGGTTAGGGCGCCGTTTTGCTCTTGCTCAGTCCTGCTCATCCTCCCCCGCCCCCCTCTCTGCTCCCTCCCCCTCTTCCATGCCGTGTAGCCAGAAGTCTCCGTTCTGACCCAGCCCGTGACAGTAGGCGGCCTCCAGCCTCCAGGCCTCCAGGAGGAGCGAGGCTGCAATTATGACAATTACCCACGGTGGGATGACCCCAATCAAGGCCCCCTCAGAAGTAATTATGACGAGGTGTAATGTCCCACCCAGAGCTGTGGCTGGGCACAGCGACTCAGGATGTTTAGGAGCAGATAGGGAAATGGGAAAAGTCATTCTTTTATACTGCGCCGGGAAGGACATTAGTCATTTTGTCCGCTCCTTCTTTGTGTCGTGAAACCTAACTCTGGTCGTTGTTGGGGATGTTTGGACGATCCGAACGGTCCAGCATCCTTTGTGGTGGTCATCCACACCACACACACACACACACATACACATTCTCCCTGACAACCAACTATGAATATGCGATGTCGGCATGCTGAATCAGAGTCTTCAGTCGGTGGATTGGAGCAGGAAACCAAATACTGATGACCGAATATGTTTTAGAACTTGGTTGAGCCATGGGGTCCTGTTACGGTTTGACCTTTAGGATTTCAGGATCCCCTCTCACACACGGACAGTACGCACGTTGTCGCGATCCCACGCCAGTGCAGTATCACGCTTCTACACCTACCGGCACACACACACACACACACACACACACATGTTACAGGGTGTTCCCAGCAGCAGTTGGTTTCCAGCAGCAGTGTCAGGTGTCTGTCAGGACAGGGCGCCGCCTGTTGAGAAAGGCTGAACTTTCCCCCGACCTCATTAACAGCAGTTTCCGATTCGTGCAGGAAGATCAGGCATTGGGGGGAAGGGGCTATCCCTGTATCCATGGCAACAAACATTGATAAACAAACACTTGGGAGGGTAGGTATGGGCTATAGGAAGTGGACCCCTCTGCCCTCCCCCTACCCCGTTGACATCCCAGTATGTGACCCGCTCCACCTTTCTCCCCCCTGCCCTTCCCTCCCTTTCACCCCCCCCCCCCCCCCCACCTCCACCCACCCTAACCCCCCCCGCCCCCCTGACGATGAGGAGCGGCGGTGGGGTGCCGATGCAGCGTGGTCGCCCTGGTCGCCGGGCGGAGCCGTTCCATCTCACTTAGGCCGGGGAGACGTTTCTCCCGGCTCCACTGTGCCACACATGATGGATGATGATAGGATCTCTGTTTTCCCAACGCCTCATGATTCGCCTCCTTCCTCTGAAGGCAACCCTCTGCAGACACGCGCCGGCCCACCACGCCTAGACGCTAGATGGCCACACACACACAACTCAATGGAAGTTGACATAAGTGCACGCACGCGCACACACAACTATGTAAGATTGATGTGCGCAACTCACACACACACCAAAACTAATAGAATGGACAAGTACAAAGCAGACATAAACATGCAAGACAGATCTCGGCTCTCGCACACATACACACACGTACACGTACACACCAGAATACATCTCGCAGGTCCAAACAGAACGGCTTGTCTCTCTGTGGAGCCTCAATCAGCGTGTTTTGGAATTGGTACCCATCTGTCTGACGCTTCTCTCTATCAACCCAGGTGCTCCCATTGGGGCATGTACGGAGACAAGTGTGTGTGTGTGTGTGTATGTGTGTGTGTGTGAATGTGTCTGACTTGGGAACGCATTAGACTGTTAATGACTTCGCATGTGTGATTCTGCGTGTGTCTTCGCAGCTGATTGTGTTTCTGCGTGTGTGTGTTTGTGCGTGCGCGCAGGCAAGCGCACACGAAAGTCTGCACACGCATACGAAAAACAGATATGAGGCGGTTGTTATGGGTTACACGGAGCCCCGGTGCTGAGTCTGATTCACAATAAGAACCTTATCAGCAGGACAGAGTCCTGGCGTGGAAACCTCACCGCAGAATACACATCCAGGTCCATAAACAGGCCGAGCAGGCAGCGTGTTCTGGCTTTGGCATCGAAACATTGCACGGAGACTCCCTTGGAAATGAAAGGGGTATCAAATTGTGGTAATGAACTCACACTCACGGAATCAATTCAGTTTGTTTAAACCTGCCCGTGCTTTAGCCTCCTGGCTAACAAAGCTCACATGCTGTCAGTTCCGCTGAATCCCCCAACGACCTTGTTTCAGTTCTGAGGCGGAGGTCTTGGATTGGAGGCTAAGCCTTGAGGCTGTGTGCTGAAGGCTGGGGGCCGGAGGCTACAGGCTGATGGAACACAGAAGTGCATCCTTGGTGGCCTCTCTCAGTCTCTCTTTCTCTCTCTCTCTTTCCCCGTTTCTTCCTCTGCCCTTTCATCTCCCCACCTTCTCTTGTCTTCTCCCTCCCTTCCTCCCTCCCCCTCCCTCCTCCCTCTGGTTTCCTTCCTCCTCTCTTCCTCGTCTTTCCTCTCTGCCTTCCCCAGCAAGACGAGCCTCGATACTGGATCCTTCTGCCCTCTGTCCCCCTGCTCCTCCTCCACCACGTGAAACCAGCGCCGCATGCCAGATAAAGCCAGCTAACGATTTTCTACCGTGCGCTCGCCTTCCCTCTCCTCCCAGTCACCTTCTCATCAGCTGCTTATGGCGAAACCACCAAAAGGAGAAGGCTCCGCTGGAGTATTTGAGGGACCTTGTGACGGAGACAGGAGACTTGGGTCACGTGTCGTTTCTTGGTGATGGGACACTTCAGTCCGAGGGTTCTGAATATAATGAGCAGTCGATTGACCCTGTGGTCATCATTACACCATCACCCGCCGGATCATCCATCCTCATCCCCGGACGAGACTCCAGCGCTTCCACCCAGCTCCGCCTTGCCAAGCGGCCTCCTCAACCCCTCGGATGCAGTCCGTGCGCTGGAGCATGCTCCATAAATCTAGGGAGCTAATCAACTCTCCCAGAAGAGCACTGATGGGAAAGACCCGTGGGGGGGGGGGGGGGGCAGGGGGAGCTGTGGGCAGGGGGTCGGTTAATGGAGCACGTCACATGTACATAATGTCCTGCCGTATGGAAGAAAGTCCTGTGACTTAGTGTGTATCCTTCTCCCTAGGTGGGTTGAAGGGTTTGTGGATGGCCTGTGCGTGCACGTGAAGGTGTGCGAAGATGCTGACCCGTTACTTATCAGGGCGTGAGGAACCGCGCCTGCAGGTTGCTGATGGTGGAAATCGCTGACCGCGTCTTCCTCTAATGAGGGGCGGGTTAAAAGCGAGCAAAGTCGTAGGTTGTGAAAAAAACAAAAGAAGAGCGAGAGAACAAGGGAGGTGGCGGGTCCCCTCCCCCCTCCCCCACTCT
>BROE01000027.1:5404967-5448182 GCA_036571765.1 Plecoglossus altivelis
GTCCGAGGGTTCTGAATATAATGAGCAGTCGATTGACCCTGTGGTCATCATTACACCATCACCCGCCGGATCATCCATCCTCATCCCCGGACGAGACTCCAGCGCTTCCACCCAGCTCCGCCTTGCCAAGCGGCCTCCTCAACCCCTCGGATGCAGTCCGTGCGCTGGAGCATGCTCCATAAATCTAGGGAGCTAATCAACTCTCCCAGAAGAGCACTGATGGGAAAGACCCGTGGGGGGGGGGGGGGGGCAGGGGGGAGCTGTGGGGGCAGGGGGTTAATGGAGCACGTCACATGTACATAATGTCCTGCCGTATGGAAGAAAGTCCTGTGACTTAGTGTGTATCCTTCTCCCTAGGTGGGTTGAAGGGTGTGTGCACGTGTGCGTGCGTGGGTGTGCGATGCTGACCGTATATCAGAGGCGTGAGGGCTGTGGAGGTTGCTGATGGTGGAAATCGCTGACCGCGTCTTCCTCTAATGAGGCGAGTGGGGGGTGGCGGGTCCCCCTCCCCCCTCCCCCCTCTTCTAATGAATGTCTGCGGCTTTTGGTCGGGTGGGAAATGGTTGATTTGTGAAAGTAGAAGAGGGAGGTCTCGGACGGTGAGGCCGCTTACTGCAGGGAGGCCTCTGGTACCCATAATGCACCTGAGAGGTGCGCGTGACGCTTCTGGACGCCGGACGACCCCACCGCATCGTCAATTAACGAGGAACAAAACCCTGCAACCTATCGTATCGTTGTGCTAGTCATCCGCGAAGCTTTGCGATACCGCATTGCGCCATTCGCACGGCGACGTTCCCGGAGAGAAATTAGCGATAAGTGAACATTCCGCCGAAAAATGAGTAGGAGGAGCAGCCACAAGCAGGCCTTTGTCTGCCGAGCCGAGGCAGAGCTTATCTTTGGCCAGTGTCTCTCTTGTTCGCCTCATAACACAGGAAGAGGCGAAGGGAGAAGGCGCCGCGTCTAAAGCCAACAATTAGAGCGATCGCCTGGATGTAGCTGCTCTGAGGATTATCATTATCTGAAGGCGACAGCCACTTTGCTCCAGATCAGATGCCCGCCCTTGTCGTAGCGGAGGCTTGGGTTAACCAACAGAGAGGGATGGAGAAAGAGAGAGAGGGACAGGGATGGAGAGAGAGAGAGAGAGAGAGAGAGAGAGAGAGATGGATGGATGGATGGAGGAAGGGAGGGATGACAATGAAAATGAAGATAGGGGATATAAGTTAAGTGCAAGACAGTGACAAGGGCAGGGAGTGAGAGAGAGAGAGAGAGTGAAAGAGAGAGAGAGAGTATTTTAAGACGCAAGGGCAACAGTCTTTGTTGGTCTTCCTGCACTCTAAGGGAATGCTTTGAGACTTGGATTACTGGACGTCAGGACCTTCCAGAGGAGTCATGAAGGGAAGTCTCCCCTGCCCGCCACTTGACACCCTACAGACACCCCTTTCCCCTTCACTGCAAGTCAACAGTTGGACCCCCGCAGGCGGTTTCCCCCGTGCTAAATATAAGAGAGACGTTAGCTTCCCATGCCACCCCTCTCTCTCTCTCTATCTCTCTCTCTCTCTCTCTCTCTCTATCTCTCTCTTTCTCTCTCTCTCTCTACCTCTCTCTCACACGCACATACTCCTCCCCCCGAGTGAGTTTTTGACAAAAATGGCCCTTCTACCGTCAGACTAGTATTTATAACTGTGCCCTTTGGGACTGAGTGTGAGTGTGCGAATGTGCATGTAGGTCTAGCGTGTGGCGCTTTCATCTACACGTGTGACAACCAAGTGTGGGTGGAGGTGGAGGAGAAGGGGAGTCCTAAAGAATTTTTCGCCGTGCGCCCGCCTTCTCTGCTCCGCCCCAGAACTTGACAGCCATAATCTATGGCCTGCGCCGATTATCGGGGCGGCTGGCCGACAGGGCTGTTTTGAAATGAGATGAGCGGCTCACGACCCTGGGGCCTTGCTCCACCTTGGCCTCTGGGGAGAGACGACACGCTCTGTGACGTGTGGACGTGGGTACCACGGTTACGTTAAGGCTGAGATAAAACCCCTTAATATCAAGGCCTTGTCCCACATCAGCCCCTAAAACAGCCTTTTCCTGAGAGGTAGGGGAAAAGCCAGCAAAGTTGACCTCACCTGTGTGTGCGTGTTTGAGCAGGCGCGCGCGTGCGTGTGCAGGGGGTGTGTGTGTCGGGATGTGCGTGAGAGTGTGTGGGTGTGTAAGAGAGAGAGATAGATAGAAAAAGAGAGAGAAAGAGGGAGAGGGCGAGAGAAGCCCGCGTCCTTGTCAACAACCTAATTACCCCTGAACAGAAAAGAGACTCAGAATGACACAAGAGATGTCCTCCCCCCCCCCCACACACACACACGCACACACCACACCACACGGCACACACACACACACACACGCACACACACGCACACACACACGCAGACACACGCACACACACACACGCACACACACACACACGCACACACACGCACACAGCCACCCAGTCAACTGACTGTCATCGTTTATTCTTTCTGCAAAAAAAAAAGTTCTCAGTTCTCATCTAAGAAAGGCCTCGTTCCTCCTTAACGATGCGAGACGGAAAGATAGGGACATGACACCTGTCACAACACAGGTCATCCGGAAGGTTCTCTTCCCCATCCAAAGCGTGTACACAGAACGAGGATTGACACCGTTTAACACGAGCCAAGCCTGCAACCATGAAAAACAAAAAAAAGATGTCAGTCTTTACACACACAGACACAGAAACACACACACACACATATGTACATTCAGTACATTCGTATGGAAGCATCTGACATTGACGCGAACGCGCAGCCTCACCGCCAGTCGGCACGCGGCTCAGTGTGGATGTGCACGGTCAGGTGTACTGCGTCTAAACACGGACCTGCCTCTCCCTCAGGGATCCAGGGCGGACAGTGTTTACGTTTGAAAATAAAACCTTGGGGGTGGGGACGGGGGACGGGGGGGTGGTGGTGATGACAGAGCTCTGTCTCAGGTAGCAACAGCATATACACACGCGCGCGGACAAACGTGCAGGTGTTGAGTGGTGGACAATGCTGTTGAGTTAGCCTGGGTGCTCTCGCTAATCCCTGCAGATTACTGGTGAAATACTTCTGTCACTGGGTGTAGAAAGCCCCCTGAGAGAGAGGCGTCACCAGGCAGTTTAAGGTCAGGCTCAAGCACTTAGATCCTGCTTTAAGATTTAACCTAGGAGCGTGTCGGGGCGGTAATTGCTTTAGGACAATACACTGTCCAGATGTTAACTTCAGGTGTGGGAAGAAGACATGGACGGTCTGATTGCGTGTCCTTTTGTGTGTCCGTACTCTTGTTGTCCATCGGTTGCAACATCGTGGATATGGTCGACCCAGACATTTCTACCAGCCCAGTTTGTGCAATATCAAACACCGTAGTTTGTGCAATTCCATGCTTCATCAGTCAATCATTCTTGTTCATCCATGTCGCCCAGACTAACAATAATGACATGACTGCCATAACAATAAAAGGTTACGCTAATAATGATGAATTTCATAGCTTCACGTGTGTATATTTATGCAATACTCGACTGCTATTTAGCTACTTAGCACCTGAGCTCTATCCAGGGAACTCTAACAGTCCTGGGAAGGTGAGGAGTTTCTCCTCGATGGGACGCCATTCCAGGCCCCCTCCATCGCTGTGTCCGGTCCACATTCATTCATTCAATTCTTTCAAGTCATTTTGATACTTTTCTCCTCCCCGCGCCCCAGACCTTTCTGTGCTCCGCCAACTTTGACGTATGCGACCTCAAACGCGACCCCCCCCACCCCCAGCCCCCGCCCCCGTGTTTGTTGCCATGAACTCCAACCTTGCTTGACCGTTCAGAGATACAGGGGCTAAACGAGGGCATCGTATTTTGGGGGTATGGATGTTTAACTCCAGTTCGAAGGGCTATCTCTGCCTGCGCGTCAGTGTGATTCGTAGCACGGAACAAGGGAGGACAAGCACTAACAGAATAAATGTATGGCCCCAGCTCCAGTGACTGTCTGAATGTACGTGTGTGTTGACGGGCTGGAGACAGGTGCAGCATGCAGTCACTCCTCTAAGTATAGAGTCACCCAGCCCCAGCATTCCATTGTCTGTTCAAACTGTAGGAAGGACAATACTGAGACCTCACTGACTGACACCCTAAAGCTTCCTGCTGTCACGACGCCAAGAGCTACTCGCTGTCTCTCTCTAGCTCTCTCTAGCTCTCTCTCTCTATCCCTCTCTCTCTCTAGCTCTCTCTAGCTCTCTCTCTCTCCCTCTCTCTCTAGCTTTATCTAACTCCCTCTCTCCCTCTCTCTCACTAGCTCTCTTTAACTCTCTCTCTCTCTCTCTCTAGCTCTCTCTCTGGCTCTCCCTCTCTCTCTGGTTCTCTCTCTCTAGCTCTCTCTCTAGCTGTCTCTTTCTAACTCTCTCTCTAGCTCTCTCTCTAATTCTTTTTCTTTAGCTCTTTCTCGCACTCTCTAGCACTCTGTCTTTCTGTAGTTCTCTCTCTGGCTCTCTCTCTCTCTTTAGGTCTCTCTCTATCTAGTGCTTTTCCCTCTAGTTATTTCTCTAGCTCTCTCTCTCTATCTCTCACTCACTCTCCCTCAGCTCTCTCTCTCCTCCCCTCTCACACTCTCTCCGTCCCCACCCTCGCCTCTCTTCTCTTCTCTCACGCGCACGCGTCTCCCTCCTCGCTCCTCCTAACGAGCACGAGCTGCTGATGGCGGGGAAACCCCGCAGAGCGTGGTGACCGCGCGGGGCAAAGGTTAGGTGATTAGCAACGCTGCACTTTCGTAGGACGGAGACGGGAAGGATCAAGGGAGGGTTTCAGGAGGCATCGATGGAAATAGGCAGGACGGACGTGGAGCGTATGGATTGGTGAAAGATTCACGAGCGCTGGGGTTCTCCGTATGCTTGCATTCTGTGGCGGAGGTCCCCCGGGTCCATCCAGTCTGTTAGTCACAGATGAGAAGTGATTAATGGCAGTGGGCTGGTCAAGGGATTCATTCAATAGTATTGGCACCGTTTGAAGCATTTAAGCGATCTTGGCCTTTAGAAGGAGAGAGCTGGAGGAACGCCCACAGGTGCCAGCCCTCCAATGAAGGAGTCTCGTGTATTTTGGCTGCCCAATTGCGTCTCTCGAACCCCTCCGCCCGAAGAGCCTCACCACCCCCTGACAGCACTGAAACATCTTCAAGGAAATGCCTTCATCAAGATTCTGATATCTGAATTATACAGTAGATGGCCGCGTTTGATGTTCAATCAAATATTACACGAAGATTAAACGATATGTTTAATTGACTTCAATGGGCCACAGGCGCTATCTTTAGCAATGCGTTGAAAAGCCTCAAATTATGATTTGATAAGGTCCAACAGCCCTACTATTGGCCATGAAATGGTAAATAGCACGGCATCAACATTAGCGGATAGATACATGTAGGGATGTAATTAAAACCCTACAGTAAGTGTTACTAAATAAAAGCCTAATTAGCTGTGCCTGCTAGCTTTGATCTGAACCACTGGACAGATCATGTTCAGCGTAGGTCTGACAGTTCCAATAACGAACTTGATGAGAGGAACGGAAATCGTTTCTTTCATTCTGTGCTTTTAAGAGGGTCGGTTTCAAAAAGAGCTATAGATACAAAGAGAGGGAATTGGTAAAACATATCATTTTAATCTGGAAAAATATCAAAGTATGGATTTGCTATTTCATCAACTTTGTAGTTGACTCACTGATCAAATGCATACAATAATGACCTGCAAGCTTGATTGATTAATCAATCCAATTACTTGTTTTATAAAAGCTCTTTACCCAATGAGGATCCTAGGCACAGAACCATCCTTCCATCTCACCTCACACCTCATTGGCCAAGACCTCATAGAGGGTGTATATCGGCGCTCATCTGCATAAATATCCTATCATCCCACATGGATTGACCTGAACGCATCGGGTTAGCCTGATTAAAGAGGAGGTTGCCAAGGTGTTCACCTCTCTGGGAGACAGGAAGCGTTTTTCCGCAGTCGGAGGAGCCGCGCGTGTCACAACCTGTTTGGGGAGGCCCGTCCCCAGTCGCTGACGATGGCTGACACCTCCCACACAGTCGTCTCCCTGACAAATGACCAAGATTCCCTTTGATCCAGCTAGTCTTTTATAGACTTCAGAAGGCTGTGTAGCAAGCCTACATTGACTAAATACTACACCTTCCTTCTCTCTCTTGAGGGAAGACACCCGCCAGACACACACACAGAAACGCTATGCAGCTATTCCAGAATTTCAAAGCGAGCGTGTGTGTGTGTTTATGGGGTTGCATATTACACAGGAAGTTAAAAGCACCTCATAAAACGGAGACCCCGCCCCCTTTATGACAGGAAGTGTCACCCTTCCTTTGCATCCAATGGCAGCCTGCGTCGATCCTCTGGATGATACAGCCTCAACCTCCCCAGGGGACGCAGTCTATCATCCCAGGACCCAGCCTTCTAGAAGAAGCCATACAGAGGCAATCCTGGGGAGGTATAGCGTGATACTGTAACACCTCCAGTCTGCAACACCTCCAGTCCGTAGACATCCCAGCAGGCCCAGCGAGACTGGAGCGTTAGGTGCTCAGGCGAACGCTGTAATTGGCTGTCGAGCAGGCCAGGGGCACGGCTCATGCACGCACATGCACACAAGCACTCAAAGACTGGCCCCCGCCTGGATGCTCAGTGTTCCACCACCTGCGTTCGTTTCTCTCTTGGTCTCTCTTTGAACTCACATTCAGCACTCTGCTGCTACCGTTCCCGTCGTACTCACACGCACTCGCGCACGTACACACACACACACACACACACAAGTACTTTCTCTCTGTCCAGCCGAGCCCTAGGGGGCCTGTGTGTGTGTGAACACTTGGTTAACCCTCTCAGTAGCTCCAGTCGTGAGTGAGGAGTGCTCACCAGACCAGGAGACTGGGCTTCATCCATCTCACCCCCCACAAGAGCAGCTACAACAAACAACAAACTGAGCCATGTCTCTCTCACACACCTTGTTTGCGTACTTGTGTTGGCAAAACATTCTGGTGTTTTTCGTTGCCCGTCAAGTCGTATACTTGGCTTGGTGATACTTCTTGTGCGTTGTGTTCTTATTTTGTGAAACTCCTCCGAAAATGTCCCCGTTCAAATGTACCTCTGTCTCTTTCCCACACACAGGAACGAGTGTGCTGTCACAGACACTGCTGTCTGTCTCGCTCATGTCCTGGTTCCATTTTCGGCAGCACCTAAAGGTAATCAGTTGAGGATAGTTGGCCATCTTCTCCCCAGCTCATACCAACCCCAGCGCAACTGGGGAAAAGCTGCTCTTCATCTCTAAATCATCCTTCCTTAAGGTTTCGAAAAGGTTTGTTGTTGTTGTCTAACCCTAACCTCTCTCTCTCTACCTCGCCACTTCCCCGCTCCCTCACCCTCTCTTTCGCTCTCCATCATTCCAGTCGGAGGTTGGCCCGTCTAGACAGGCAGAGAGGCAGGGGAGATATTTGGGTCACGATGCAGCTGAGCGAAGACGAAACAGAGGCTTTAGGCTCGTGCAAAACAAAGGCGGGCGGCCAACGACCGCTTTCGTTTCCATGATCGTCTTCGTCACGGCCACCTGGATCACCCTGGACCATCTCTGCATGTGTCGCGGTGTCGCTGCGGCGACGGAGGCTGGGATGGAAGTAGTCGAATGCACTGAAGCAAAGTGATGCCCGTGACATGATGAATGGCCATTTAGATAGAGTGAGACCTGTCTCCCACCCCTCAGAGATGTTCACGTGTGGAACGCACTCAAAAGCACGCAGGCGCGCACGCGCCCGCGCTCTTGCCCCTTACGCCGCCACGCGCACGCACGCAAGCGGAGACAAACGCGCACGCCCACACGACGGCACACCGCCTGGATGCACACTCCATTTGCTCCCTGGTAGGATATCTGTTCTGCATGATAGACGTGAGGAGAGGAGGGTGGGGAGGAGGGTGAGGGGATGGGATGAGTCTGTTTGGCAGCGGGCTTCTCCATTTCCTGCTCTGTCACAGTCTTGCATCTCTGCCTCCTTGTCTCACGGTCTCCCTCTGAACAGGACCGCCACAAAATGACACACTGGTAAAATTGGTCCAGCAGACAATCACATTCACTGTGAGACATCACCGCACATGAGCCAGACTACTTGTTTGACGTTTGAGTGTCAGGATGGCTTCATCTTGTGTCTCAACAGTATAGATGGAGAGCAGAGCGCACGTGCGCGTCCACACGCACACCGAGGCCCCGGGGCTAGTAAATGTTTGATTAAGAGCTCATATGTTTACAGGGTCCCATTCCAATATGAGATCGACACAATCAATCAGATCCCTGCGTATGCCGTGGCGCGGGCCGGGAGGCACGAGGAGGGGGAGGGAGAAGGAAAGGGCCTGGGCCACGTAGGAAAGTACCCACCGAGAGTTGAGCGAAGACGCATCTCTCCACCATGGGAGGGCGATACAAAGCCTGTCCGCTCCCTCACTCCCTCCTACTTTCCCTCCTTCCTTCCTTCCCCTCCACCCTCCCGTTATTGACGTTTCCCCCTCACCTCCGTCTAGCGCTAATGACAAGACACGGCTCGCAATCACACGGGCGGCGTATGCGTGCGCCCGTGTAAGAGACCAAGCAACCGCACGCCACTTTCCCACACTGTGGGCTCATGGGGCACACCTCAGCCTCCGTGAGCTTCCCATTGGCCGCCCCAAGGCATCCCACTTGGATGCCGCTTTCCCGGTGCCCTCTTTCACCCCCTGTCACCCACCCTGAATTCACCCCCCCAAACCCCCCCCTCTCGTGCATATTCCAACCTGCTCTGTCTGTGACACCCTCAAAACCGCAAATCAACCACCACCAAGCGTGGGCTCCTTGGATGTGCTATGTAGCCGGCAGACATGTGGGTTACATCGTTTATCAGATCATAGAATCAAATCAATAAACACTATAGGATACAGAATTCAATATGTACCAACGTGCAACATTCTTCAAGCCTTATCTGTTTCTTTTTGCCACTGATTGGAGGGTCCAGCGCACCCCTTGCCAGCCCCTCGCAGTACGCACAGCCTGCAGTATTTGTTTTGATGCTCAATGCATTGGTTATGTTACCGCCCTGAAGGGCCCCTTGTCACAGTGGGAGGGGGGGGGGGGGGGGGGGGGGGAAATGAGACTGCTCCTTTTGTGACAGAATGTGGACAGAGCCAGACCAGAGATAGCCTCAAGCCGGCTCAGCATTCAGACAAGTCTGGCATTGCGCAAACATTACCAGACAGCTGAACCTGCAACATCTTACAAAACGCTAAATGTCAAAGGGAGTCTGGCTTGTTACTAGGGAGAAAGAGGGGGTTGGTGGGGGATTGGGGGTGGCAGTGCGTGCGTGTGTATGTGCGGGGGGGGGAGCAGCGACCGGAGGACTAAAGAGAAACTCGATTTTAAGGATCAGCTATTTTCCTTTTTGGGGACGTTTCTTTTTTCAGAAACAGAATCATTCTTATCAAATAGGTGACAGGCGCAAACCACTCTTAATCCGCCAAGGGACACTATCACAGGGAAAATTAATGCATGTGGTACAAAGGCACGCGATGCAGAGACCACTCCTTAATCGCACTCTAATAGTATCCTCTCTTCTCCTTTTCCCTCTCTCCCTGCCACTGGAGTTCTCTCCTCAACAGCAAACCGGTACCCCAAAACAACCCCAACCACGAAGCACCATTCACTCACGGCCAGCAAGTTCTGAGAAACACTGGTCGGTCCTGACGCACCACTTCAGACGCGGCCGGCCGTTGTCTCCATCGGTGCCGCTCCAGTGGCGCACCAACGACAGCTCACACTCTACCTAACCCACGTCCACACAGCATTTAGAATAGGCAAAGGAGACCGACACCCACGACCGGGTTCGTCACAACCGTGGAGCCCACGACAAAACACACCCGACAATTCTTCCCAGTCGAATACGAGCCACCACACAAAGGCAATACCTGACGCTAGCATCTCACGTCTAACAGAACGAACGCAACCACGAGCGGTTGGAGAGAGACACCAGGCCATCCATCCTCCTTGTACTAAGGGCTCACCGGCACTGGCAGTTGGCAAATCGTAGCAAACCCCCACCCAGAACGGAGGTATCAGACTCAAACTCATTATCGGCAAGAGACAAACAGAAGCTATCACTGATGGGCCTCCATTTACTTGAATGGCGGATCCAAATTGAGAGAGGGATTGTGTAATATCACCCATAGAACACAATTAGTCCCGATATCGCCACGGCGACCAAACCCCTGCCCACACCCCTCACCATACGCCACTCCATACCATCTCACAACACCGTACGTATTTCTCTGCGGAGACAGGGAGCAGCGCATACCGTGTGAGGCGAAAGTGGGCTTGGCACTGAAAGAGTTGAACATTGCCCGCGTGATCAGCCACGAGTGATGGCGAGAGGCACAGATCCCGAGCGAGAGCACCTGTGCACCGCTTATCTGTCCGCCGTTGTTCCGGGTAAGTTCGTTATCTTCAGGATGTGCTGCCCAAAGTACACACGGCGCACCTCTTTACATGCCAGCACAGGCTCACACATCCACGGACAAACACGCAGGCTAACGCTCACACTGGCCCGCGCAGACAGTCTCTTTGCAAGATGGCTTCTAAATAAGAGAAAAAGGGTTGTCGGTAATTAATCCTATCAATGGATGGGTCACCATAGAACCTTAGAATGATAGATAGTCCTATTCATAAGAACAGCCGTATCACTAAGTCCTCTAAGACTTTAATCGTGCCCTACTACTCCTGATGAATGCAATTCCCTTAGCCTCTTCACCAGTACTCTGTCTGCGTAATTTGTTCCCTCTTCCTCAAGAACCCAAAGGGAAAAAAGAATTGGTACCATACATAAGCCAATATAACCGTATATTACGAAAACATGACATGACTCCACCTGAGTGACCACACACCTGAGCATACGATGGAAGCCATTTTGTTGACATTCGGCCATCAGGCATCCACTCCCAGTTAACCAAGCCATCAAGTATTTGAGAACGACCATTGAGGGGGGGGCAGGGACGGAGGGACTAAAGAGAAACTCGATTTTAAGGATCAGCTATTTTCCTTTTTGGGGACGTTTCTTTTTTCAGAAACAGAATCATTCTTATCAAATAGGTGACAGGCGCAAACCAGCAGGACTATCAGAAAATGTGCATGTGTGGCAGTGCAGAGCCATCTTTATCATCTAATATATCTTTTTTTTTCGTTTCCTGATGGAGTTTTCTCAAAGCAACCTACCAAAACACAACCACAAGCCCCCTTCATCACGCCAGCAAGCTTCTGGAGAAACCTGGTCGTCCTGACGTCCCACTTCCAACGCGCCGCCGTCTGTCTCATCGTGCGCTCCGTGGCGCCCAACGACATCAACCACCACCGCCGTTGATGGCCAGGGACGACGCGGTCGTCACCGTGGGTCGGTGATGCATGGACTGGCGTGGCACCACGGGTGGAGAAGACAGGGCCATCCATCTCAGCTCCGCCTGCAGGTGGCCATCTCCCCCCAGGGTTCATCCTCATTATCGGGGCAAACAGGTTCCGATGGGCCTCATTAATATTGAATGGGATACGGTGGAGGGGATTTTTATCACCAGCAATGGTTCCCAGTGGACCAACCCCTGCCCCCCCCCCCCCCCCCCCCCCCCCCCCCCCTCGCCCCCTCCTACACACCGTCGTAGCCGGGGGAGCAGCGCGTGGGTGGTTGGCGAGGGGAAGGCTGGACGAGGAGGATGGGCCGAGCGAGAGCACCTGTGCACCGCTTATCTGTCCGCCGTTGTTCCGGGTAAGTTCGTTATCTTCAGGATGTGCTGCCCAAAGTACACACGGCGCACCTCTTTACATGCCAGCACAGGCTCACACATCCACGGACAAACACGCAGGCTAACGCTCACACTGGCCCGCGCAGACAGTCTCTAGGGTCAATGGAAGGGTTGTTTTTTTTTCTAAATGATGGGTCATAAACCTGATTGAAGTCCCGTATCTGTTAGCTTATCATGCATAGGCCTCCTGACTCTGTTTGTTTTCTAAGGGATGGACCATAAAGCCATTAGATATGCAAACATGACATGACTCCACCTGAGTGACCACACACCTGAGCATACGATGGAAGCCATTTTGTTGACATTCGCGGCAGTATTAGAACGACCATTAGTATTATCGCAATGCACCTGCAGGATTGCCGTTAGCCACCCTCCATAACCCTCCTCTCTCTCTCGGCGGTTCTCTCCTTTCCTCTCACCTCCCCCCCTTCTCCCCTCTCCTCTGCTATCCTTCCCCTCCTCCCACCGCCTCTCCCTCTCTCTCCAGTGGGTTGGTGATAGATGGAGGTCCACCGTAGGAGAGGATAGGCAAAGGGGGGTGAACTCATCTCACCAGGCCAGTCAGGGCAGCCATGAGTTACCGGAACTCACAAGCTAGTCTCTTTGAACCCTGTCCACTGTCCTAAGACGGACATTTTCAGCACTGCTTCGCTCTCAGGGGTTAATCAGGATTCACAGTTGCAAGTCATTTTCGACTGAACTAGCATCATGTTACGCTTAAGGGGCCATGGTGACAAAGTACAGACGGGCGCAGTAAACTCCCTCCAAAGATGTACAGTAAGTGTGTTCAGGAGCAGAGCGATCGAAGAGCGATGGCGTGAAATCCAGCGCCGCTGCGTAGGGTTCCATCCCCTGGCCGGACACGCACCCGCCGTGGCGTCACGGCGCTCTGTCACGGCGCTCTGTCACAGATTGAAAAAGGGACAAGGTTATCCCGCTGATAGTGGTGTTCATTTCACCTCTGCCCTGATGGTGATATTACTTCCACCCCCCCCCCCCCCCCACCCCCACCCCCCACCGCCCGGGGGCCAATATGAGTCTATAACGCTTCTATTGAGTTTGATGTCCACAATGTCACGCTTCGTCAGGTTTGGATTTTCCCTCACCCCCCAATACCCCTCCCCTCCACACACACACACACACTCTCCTCCACCTCTCTCCCTGTCACCCTGAAACATTAGTCTCTCCTCTCCATTCTCCCTATTCCAACCCCCCACGCCCCCACCCCCCCCACCCCTCCCCCAAGTAGGAGAGAAATCCCCAGGACTCGAACGAGCCTGCTCCGAGCATGAAGTGGACACGGTGCAGCGGCTCATCATCCAGACCTTGACAACCGACTGAGACGTTGACGATTCCCTTTGGAGGTTTACAGCAGGGGAGGGAATAAATAATTGAGTGGAGTTGCGTGGGAGGGATGGGGGGGTAACTCTCAAGGCGATGCTGAAGAGCCACTCAGATGGAAAAGGAAAGTGGTGGATGGGGGGGGGGTTGAAGTAATTTGTGCTAAAGTGGAACATTTGATTTGAACAACATGCCCGGCTTAAACATGTTTAACCACATCCTTGTACAGTATTAGCGTTTGCACCTATTTGATGTTTCTATGATGGTCTGCTGAACAGTGTTCCATTTGTCTGGTAACTTCCCCCCCACCTGCGGGGAAATAGAGGTCTGTAGGATCAATTCAACAGACAGCTCACCGTTAGGGCCAACCATGATCGCCTGTCACCTGTGGATTCGCTTCTGTGAAGATCACTCGTGTTGCACCCAACACGGAGGACATGTTTGACCTCGTCCCTGTCAAGGAGCTAAAAAGTTCACGTCTCCAGTGTACGCAGTGCCAGATAAACATCTATAATCCGCAGCGCCCTGTGTCTTGGCTAGGATTCCTGTCTGTATTGGAGCGCGTCCAACGTTATGAAAGGGCGTCAGGCACCTGTTATTAGCCAGCGGTTTCTCGTTTCTTCGCTTTATTGACAGGAGGGACTGTTCTCTCGTTGAAATCATAGAGGGAGTGGAGCGCCACAGTTTATCGCATGGAAAACTAGAGAACGGAGATGACTAGGCGGAAAAAATCCGGGGACTTCAAAAGCAATATAGAGCAAAGCAGCCACCGGATCCTTGTCGCTCCACTCTTGTTTTTGCGTAATTGCTTCGTAAATCCCTCTCCACCGGCTTAGCCTGTCTGGTCGACGCTCCGCTCACAGCCCTTTTAATTGTCTTGTTCCGCACAATAAAAAAATATATAAAAAAACACGGCAACTTTTCCCAATCAGATCTTAACGTTCTAACGATGTTGTTGTGCTTTGCAGAGTGAGCCGTTGCGCATGTACAAATGTTCATACCATTCGTGAACCATGGAAAATGTGTCGATATGCCTGCTTCCAGGCCATGAATTTCTATAAACGTATTAGGTCTGCATCTCAAAGAAAAGCACTCTCAGCTATGTCATTATCTTTGTGCGATGCCATTATCCTTGTGCGATATAATTATCCTTGATTCTTGCCGATACGTCCCCAGAACGCCCCTGTCTATGGTGCAGGGCACAGCACATTCAACCAATGTGACAGTCATCTCCCGCAACCATGCTCATGGCCCAAAGGTTAGCTCTCTGCAGCCCAGCTTGGCCAGACTCCACTGTTGTCATGCTTCCTGTTTGAGCTGATGAGGCTGCACAAATGGGTTTGAGGCTTGCGGACCAATCCCTCCTGATGCTTTTTTGGGGAGATAAATTCTAGTGATTAGCCCCTCTGTCATTTTCTCCTTCCTCTCTCTCTCTCTCTCTCTCTCTCTCTCTCTTTCTTTCTCTCTCTCTCTCTCTCTCTCTCTTTCTCTCCCACTCTCTCTCTCTCTCTCCCTCCCTCTGTCCCTTTCCCTTTCAATCTCCTTCAGCCAGCCAGTCCTCACTCTCTCACTCCCTCCCTCTTTTTCCTCTACCTCTTTTTCTCTCTCCCGCACACACACGTGTGCAGACAGACAGACATCGTTTCTTGCAAACCTTGAAAGGGGAAACGGTGTTAGTGATCACTGCCTCGTATGTGGAGGGTGGCGGGATATCATCCATCTCTCTGCGCTCTGCCCAGCAGCCCCTGGGCCTTGATAGTCCCCTTTCTTCCCAGACAACAGGAATTCTGGTTGCCAGGCAGCAGCCATGTACTTGCAAACTGCCAGGGTGAGCAGGTGCTGGGGGGGGGGGGGGCGCCCCGGTGTCAGAGGGTGGGGGCAAGGGGGGGAGCGAGGGGGGCGGCAGGGGCGGTGGCATGGCATTCAGCCGTTGGCACGACGATCGCTTGGTGGTTGGTGGCTATTTCCATCTAGCCCAAGTCTCGTCCATTTAGAAATGATGACCACAGTTAAAAAGTAAAAAAAGAGGTTATATGTTGACAACCGTGGTGTTGCGGTGGAGAGGGGGGGGGGGCGTGGCTAAGATATGGCAAGCAGAGTTCAGAGCAACACATGCAGCTCGACGGTGAGACAAACCTCTGGTCTGAGTGTGAGAATGCGTGTGAGGGATTGTCATGGCGGTCTCGCCATGTACAGTGAAAGCATGTTGTTGCCCTGAGGTCTTTTCCTGTACAGGCCCACTCTTACACTCTTACAGAATTGCCAATGTGTGCCTTGAGCAGCTGGTTCCCATTATGCAATCACAGAAACAAGCTCCCTTGAAAGGTTGTGCCTTAACATTGTTAGGTTCAGTCATGGGGTTTCAGAGAGAGAATACTTTGAAACTGCTTGCACTGTAGGTAAGAGTTATTTATTAAGAGCATGCTGCAGAATAAAGGAAATACATACACACACACAGCTGAAGCTGATGATTCTATTCATCTTCACAAACACATTGGTTTCCAACTTTCATCAGCGTGAACTTGTATGTCAATAGAAAAATAGCTTCTTCTCGCCTTTTCCTTCCTGCTGGAGAGTGCATCTCAAGAGACAGACTATATGTACTGTATGGCTGGTCAGAACACACAAACCAATAATCCCACAACTCTAAAACCCTCGACTACATGGAGCACATGCTGTAGGTCAGAAGGGACGCTCATTAGCATACACGTACACTTATGTACGACTTCAGAATTCGCCTCAAAATCCCTCAAAGCAAACCAGTTTCTAAGAGACCCCCCCCCCCCCCATATCTCCATGTCCTCCCACGCAGATAACCTGGTTCCTCCCAGAACCGGTGTACAGCCAGTCCATAGAATCTCGAACCTTCCTCCTGTGCGAAGTGGGAAATGGTTTTATAATAGCAACGGAAATTGGCTGATGCATTTCAAAGTGGGCGGAAGAACACCCTGCCCCTCGTGTTAAACCAAATGGAGTTTGAAATTCGGGAAAACAAAAAACACGAAAATCCCAATAATACCGCCAGTTGTTATCCGGTTGTGTTTGATATGTTAATTGTGGCGAGGATCAGATCCACACATCACTCTTTGATATGTTAATGTGCCTGTGTTGCACATGGGATGGACTTGTCTCATGTTGTATTGTGGGCTGGATGAAAGGAGTTACACGGTATAGAGCCAGGAACGTGTGCATGTCAATTCAGCGGGGAACATCCCTGAGAAGAGACGACCAATCACCTGTGAGGAGCAGCGCTCCGGGATTTAACGCGGTCCTCTGAGCAACCATCCACAGACTGAACTCATCTTGGCGAGTACAAGCTCACGCAAGCTCACGCACGCTCAGAGACTCCAAGCTGCTGGGACGTCCGCACTTTCGTCGGTCGTCCAACAAAGGCTCCTTTCAGCTACGGGCAGAACTGAGTGTGACCAGGTTGCTGAGGTGAACTGGTGGTTCCCGTATCTCTGTGTCGATGTGTATGATGTCGACCTTCCTCAGTGACATGACAGCTGACAAAGGTCATCCACCCAAATCTTAAGAAGCGAAAACGTGGTCATCTGGGCATGCCAGGACATGCCAGCGCCCATGCTTCCTCAAGGCCACCACCCCCCCCCCCCCCCCATTTCTTTGGCCGCCCCAGCGTCCAAGTTCAACCGGTAAGTCAGCGGGAAAGCGTAACATGAGGCCCCAGTCGCTCCAGAAGGATCTGGTCATCCAGTTTATCGGAGGGATTCTTGTCCGGTCGTTCGGTTTCAGTTTGCGGTTGACGGCAGAGCCAGGTTTGGTAGCCATACCTTTCGAGGGGCTGCCATTTCCTGTCCCTGTGAAACCAGGGTGCGTTGTCCAAGAAAGGATCACTTTCTGGTCGAGGAGGGGGCATGGGGGTGTAAACCTTGAGGGCTTTAAAGGTGCAACACTCCTTGTCAGTTCCATCGACGAGCTCTGCTTTCATGTCGGTCCTGTGTCTCTCACTAAGGCAACAAGACCGCATAAGGTTCATTTGTTCAAACAAGAAGTCAACAAAAGCCACGTTCATGTTCACAGGCTCCGTCTCCCCTTCTTTTACTGCAACACATCCATCCATGGCTGCAGTCCTTTTTAATAGAATGTTGTGACCGCCATGTCACAGCTGCGTTTCATGGCTAATTATCCACCTAAGCACCCTCATTATCTCACCCCTGGAGGAAAAGTTCAGACGGCAGACCGAGCTACAGTCGGTCCCCACCGATGAGAGGAAATGTACTGAGAGCTAGTCACCCAGAAGGCAAGGTAAGGAAAGCTCTTTAGAAAAACAGTCACATTCAATAAGGGGCGAAAGAACAGCAGCATCCCTGTTTGCTTGCAGAGTCTGGTGCTGGGTATTTTTGGAGGTGGGGGTGGGGGTGGAGGTGGGAGGTGGGGGCCGGGGCGGGCGGAGTGTTCCGAGGATCGTTTATCTTCATCATTTTTTCCATCCTGGTTGGAGGGTGTCTCTCTCCACCTCTTTGCCAAAAGTGTGTTTTGGGTGCTGCCCCAGTTGCAGTTGGCAGCACCTCCAGGACTGCAGTCCAAAACACACAGAGCACCTGTCAGCCATGAGGGGACAGTGCTGCCTTGTTTCTCTTTCTCTTGCTCCCTTCCTCTCGCTTTCTGCCTCTCTCCCTTCCTCCTCCCTCCTCCCTCTTACTCGCTCCCCCTGCCTTCTCTCTCCTCTCCCCTCTCTCCCCACCGCTTCCTGTCTCTATTCCGCCCTCTCTCCCACTCTCTGTCTCTCGCACTCCTCCTCGCCTCATAAGCACATTCCATCAACCCCATCTCCCTACTTCCTGCCGCTCTGACCAGGTGAGGGCTGACCAACCAGGCGTCGGACTATTAACGAGCAAACCAAATCAAAATAACAGGTCAACTCAGACCCAGGCCTATCCGCTGCACCCTGAGGGGAAGCAATTCGTCAATCAAATTTGGAACCAACTTGTCATTTCCCAATCAATAGGTGTCAGGGGAGATTAATACAATAAAAAGAACACAATATTACTGTAAGTTAATGCCTTCCGAATGACTAGCGAGCCAGCTTTGGACCAATCTAAGAATAACCATCCCCTCTTCAGGACTCAGAACAGAGCGGATCTGATTTCCCGCTGCTATTTCCGGCTCCGAAACCATAGAAGAAAAGTCGAGTCATCCGTCTCCAAACATCGAGGTCTTGCTACGGCTTTGTGGCTCGTTGCATTACTTCCCTGGAAGAACTTCATTGAGGACAGATGTGTCTGCGATCCAAGCAGCTCGCTCTGGAATTGAAGACCTCCTGGTAAAAAACACCAGGGAGAGTTACGTCCCCGTCAGCTTCTGTAGTCTACCAGAAATTAAACTTCGGCCACAAGTTCTTTAAACAGCTTCCATCCCCTCAGTCAAGATCAGGGGCGAATGGTACCGAGGTAGATTCACCTTTAACCCTTTGTCAGCCTTGTGAAACAGCCTTCTCGCTAAAAGGTTGATCCTCGTAACTGTTTTTCTGTCACGAATTTATCTCTAGCTCACGTCCTGACCCTGCGAAAATCTATTTTCTGCAAAGATTCTTAATAAGGCTTTAGAATTTCAGCAACATTAGATACCGGGCCAGTTAATCAGTAGCTGTGAATGTTCTCTACAGGGGAGCGTGCTGGCGTTGGCGATAATGCACCCGATTCAAGCTACCCAGTCACGTAACGCAGGTTTTTTGCTGCATCATGGCCGTTGCCATGGCGACGAGATGCCATCGCCAGGTGTGAGTCAGACAGAGCAGCTCACTGTCGCTCCTGGACCTGCCTTCTGATCTGAGATCAGCACCCAGCTCTGATCTCCCATCACCCGCATCTCCCTCCAAAGCTCTGCCAACAGCTCCAGGATCAGCTTTTGCGACGTCATCAGCAACAGCAGCTACTGATGCTGACGTTCCCCAGGCAGACGCTCGCGTCCTCTCCTGTGGACCTGGCTCTTCAGCTGTGTGTGTGTGTGGGGGGGGGGCAGCTACTGGTTTAGTCTGCCAGGACTGGAGCAGAGAGGAGAGGACAACCTCTCCCAGCCTCTCAGACAGAAGGCTCCTCCGTGCATATGCAGATGCTGCTGCGCTTTGAAGTACAGGGTGATGTTCTTTGATGTTCCTCACAGGGGTTTCCACTTTTGTTTTCTTCCATGCCCACTCGTCCCCTCTTTGGCGTCTCTCTGTTTCTCTGTCGCATCCTCTCTCTCTCTCTCTCTCTCTCTCTCTCTCTCTCTCTCTCTCTGTCTTTGTCTCTCTCTCTCTTTCGATGGCAGAATTTCATTTAAGAGCACGATTAAGCAGAGGCTGGCTGGCTCTTTGTTATAGACTGAATGGCCGTATACTAATCCCGCTCTCGCATTAAGACTCTGTCCTCCAGCAGCGCTGTTTAGAACTTCTGGTTTTGACATTTGGCGACAGGCCCATTAATTGGGTCGCAGCGCAAAAGGCGGATCCCATCGCCATGAATGCATTGGAGAGAAGTGTGCGGCAGTGCCTGAGCTAACATGAACACTCGCACACACACACGTTAGGTGAGACAGAAAAGTATGCCGTTAATATTATCGTTAATATCGAAAGGTGCGACTGTCCATATTGCAGTGGGGATACGTAGGGTCACGGTGACCAGTCAAGTGAACACGAAATTGGCCCTGGTGATTGCATGTAATCGCTCTTCTCAGTCTGGGGGAACGTTTGGTGCTGTGGTTGTTTTGGTGACAGGTTTATTTGGTGGGAGAGATTGTTTCCTCTCTGTCTCTGTGTCAGCTTGTTACTCTGTCTGTCTCTGTGTGCAGACTAAGCCCCTATCATCCCACAGCCTCTGTGTCTTCTGCCGGCTTCCAGAATGTTCCCTGTCCCTGTGTATGTTTGTGTGTGGTGTTTGTGTGTGTGTTTGCGTGTGTGTTTGTGTGTGTGTGTGTGTTTTTCGAACCTTACATAATTGCAGGCCCGTTGCAGTTGAACCTGTTGTGACGAGCAACTGTGTGCTGACACTGGAACGACCAGAATGGATTGCTCTCTGAGGCAATGCCATCTTGTTTGTTGAAATCAACAGGGCGGTTAGGGGGATATAATCAAAGTTTGTCTGGAACCAGATCAATCCGGCCAACGTGTTGCCGAAATGGATCTCCAACCTCAACGGGTGGAGGCCGAAAGCTCTGAAGGACAAACGGTACAGCCAATCGGTCGAATTAGTGCCAGCATGACATTCATGACTGACGCCATTAGTTAATCACTGCATTAACAAACACTTAGTCGTCTGATTAGCCATGAAAACAGGCGAAGCCTCGACTCCTCGACAACATCAACAGTTTAGAGCTAAGCCTCTCCGACTGGGTTGTCGCAAGCAGAACGCCAAGTGCTTAAAATCACATTACACTGTTTTCCAGTCATTACGGTCAATTATCTGAAACATTTGTTGCCTCAAACAAGACACCTCCTTGATTTATAGAGTGTCTAAGCACCTTGGGAGATGTAGAGTGACTCCAAAAGAAGGTTTCAACTCCAACCAAGTGATCGCCTCTTTGATCCCCACTCTTCTGAGGGAAAAGAGAGGATATTGTTCAAAGGTCTTTGACCGTGCCTCCCTTTCTTTGTAACCCGTTTGTCTGTAAGGATCTCCGGAGAGCGTGGGCGCGAGCGAGCTGGCATCGTTCGCTCTTGCTGGGCATGTCTCTTGGGCGAGGCACTGTGGGCTGCCATCTGCCCCTCTCCGTTAGAGGGGCTAGGGAACGCCCGAGGGCTGGGCCAGGAGGTGGCACACACAGGCAAGGGGGAGGGGGGGGGAGGGTACGGACACTGCCAGGCTGCCCATGGGTGCAACTCGGTCTGCCCTGGGATGACCTCATCCCGCCAGTCTGGTCACACCTGAGACACCCTGTGGAAGTGGTGTTGAGATCCTACACAGCCCAGACTGATGTTTGCTGTCTGCTGGACCCATCGCACGACGAGGGGACTTGAGCACAGCAAACATGGCGGGCTGCGAAGGAAACTGCGTCTTCGTCTGTTAGACCGCGGTCTTGTTCCTTGTGCTCATGATCGGAGGGATTTCTCGCTCACCGTCCACTTCCACTGAAAGCTCACTGATTCATTCGAGACTCCGGTTACTTCCAACTGTGCCTATGTTTTTGTGTTCTCCAATTACAGATGATTGATTTCAGAGCTCCGTCGGATTAACTCTTCAGCTATTTATAATGGCTAGTGTTCTGCGTGCAGTCATGCAGTGTGCATGAGATGGCATGGTTGACTCTGGCACCTTCCCCGATCGTGACACACACACAGTCGGCCGTATGGAGTTAGCGTATGTAGAGCGCTCGATGCACGCGCTCCACACTCCTCGAATACTTTCCAATGCACACAGAGGAAAGTGCTATCTGCGAAGAGGCAAAACAAACATGCTCATCTAACGCCTCGCTAATCTGCAGCATGTGGCTAGAATGGTGACAGTCAGTCACCCCCCCTCCCCTCCCCCCGCCCCCCGCTGTGCATGATTTACGGGAAGAAGCACATTTGCCACTTCAAGAAATGCACGAGGGTTGTGTGGTGGGGTGGGGAGGGGAGGGGGGGGCATTGGAAAGGAGCTGTTTCGTGTGACGTCCTCTCTTCCTGGACAAATACTGATGCATTTCACAAGGCTTCCAGGCAGGTAGAGCGACAGAAAGAAGGAGATGGACAGGAGAGAGAGACAGAGAGAGAGAAAGAGAGAGGGACAGAGAGCGAGAGAGAGTGAGAGAGAAAGAGAGAGAGAGAGAGAGAGAGAGAGAGAGAAAGAGAGAGGGAGAGAGAGAGAGCGAGAGAAAGGGAATGTTTCTTCCCTCACTTTGACAAATCGTCCTCCCTGGCCTGTCACGACCGACCTTCGAGGCCACTCAGGCCGTGTCCGCCTGCCTGCACCCGCACCTCGACGTCCGCCAGAGAGAGGGGGTAGCGAGGCTTCCGTGTCCTCACCGCACATCCCATCTGCGGGCCTTCCATCATGCGCCACGCCCGCTCCCGTTGTTATCGACGACACGCGCAGTGCCCCCCTCTGATTTACGGAGCCTCCCCAAGGATGGCGGACCCCTGAACGGCCTGCCGTCTCTCTCCCATGTTTAAAGACGGATGTTGGATCGATGCGGTGATGCAACGCTCTGCTTTTTTTGAACTGAGGGTTCAATAGCACGAATAACCAGCAGCTGTCAATATGGTGCCCAGTTGGGGAGAGAGAGTAATGGCTGCCACTAATAACAGGACAGCCCTTCTATTGCTTTTGCCGGCTACATTGGTCTGCCTCAGCTCGATTGTAAAGCGCGTGCTTCGGTGTAAGATGAATACGCTAATTATCTCGGACCCTGGCGCTAAACTGCAGACAGACTCAGCAACTGGGTCGAGGAATATCTTCCAGGTCTCGTGCATGCAGGGGTAGTACCTCCTACAGTCACTACAACCTTTCCCATAACATACTTACAGGTCATTTGAGAGCCCCAACGTTTGTTTTGACCTCTTGGGCTGACGTGGTTTTTCCTACGTTTTTGTGTTGCCAGCAGGGTGTTTGTGTCTGAACGCCTGAAGTTCCCCGGGGGATCTAAGGGGGTCAGAGTTCGGCGACCCGCAGCTGGTGAGTGGATGGGGGGTTAGGGATGGGGCGGTGGGGTGGGGTGGGGGAGAGCTCCACAACGACCTTCCTGTGTTGGTTGCTTCCAGGAAGTGAGTCACAGCAGTGAGTCTGTTTTCTCCAACCAGAGCCAGCAAAAATATTCCTGGGTGAACTCTCGCTGCCTGCAGCTAGACAGGTGAAACCCCCCCCCCTCTCTTTCCATCCTGAATCAGAACCCCATCACCCTGAACACAGAGGACCAAATGCGTGTCAGCCTGTGCTTGACTCATCATGAGCATACATATTCATTGTTCTCAGAGACCTAGGCGACAGACCAGACCATCCCCCCCACGACCATAACCCCCTTCGAGCTGACTATTCAGAATGTCCCCGAGATTCTACAGTTACTGACGGGTGTGTGGGAAGGGCGGTTCACGGAAACCTCCATGGCTCCATGGACGGTGGCGGCCGGTGACTCACCAGGAGCACGCCGGCCCTCTAGAGGCAGGCCAGACATCAGGAAGCAGCCGCGCAAAGCTGCAGATGAGGCTCCACGGCTCCTCACCAACAGGAGCCGTCTGAAGGGCCTGTCTTTGATGCCTTTCTCCTGCAGCTGAATGGATGAACGGAGGGGGGGGGGGGGGGGAGGAAAAAGGACTCGGTGGTGACCAAATGTGCCAGCCAGCCAAAACCAGTGGCCAGGATATATGCCTTCCTTCCTGGCAATGATCAGTGTCTTCCACAACACTGTTATTTTTAAAAGGGCTGTTTAGGTTTTTGAAAGGGAGGTGAAAGTGGTGTGTTATGGGGGGGCGTTACATACTTGGCTGAGCTTGTCTTGGGAGGTTATTGCTGGACTGAGCAATGTTTGCTTGTGCGAGCGATGAATTTATCAACATGGGATCTAGCCAACGAAGAAGCCACATCAGAAACCTCAAGCTGCATGGGAAATGCACAGCCTACGTTGTGATTATATTTGGTCGTTGGATGTACGAGTTGGATGCGTCGCTCGCGAAGCCACAGGGAAGGCGATGGCGTCGGCTGCACTTCATTGGAAATCGGACTACTTTCATTTGGTCGAATCAATGCCAGACTATCAAACTGCGGATGTGTGAAAAGTGAACATTTTCGGCTCGACCATCTACATGCCGCGTATGAAACGGGTTGGTACACTGCGCAAACGTTTTTCTTTTTTTTTCCGAACGGTAGGCACAAGTGAACTGAGATGAATGACTGTCGGGCCAAAGAGGAGTCGATAAAGCTAGCAAGAAGCACACCACCAATAGTCTGGCTCTAAACACAGGCCAAAATCTCATTTCATCTCAGGAATAGATTTTTCCTTTCGCCCTTTCAATCTCAGACAATAGCTGCAAAAAGCCTTGTGGCTGCCTAGCTGTGTGTATTTAATAAGTGGACCCATATCGCAGGACGGACAGACTGGGTCTTGGCTACAGAGGTCTGAGACAGAGAAGAGAAGGAGTATGAAAAGAAGGGAGAGATGGAGACAGAACTAGAGAGAGAGACAACCAGAGAGGGGAGAAGGTAAAGAGAGAAAGACAAAAGAAGGATGGAGAGAGAGAGACCACGAGATGAAGCAAGAGAGAGAGAGACAGAGCGGTCACGAAGTGGCCGACCTGCCTGCTTTGGCAGCTTCTACCAGAGATGGGAGAGGTGCAGGACACAGGACCAGGAAGACATGCATTCCATTCCCAGGGGGCTAATCTGTCCCTCTCACCTTTAGATTACAGCTGCTTAGGATCCCAGGAAACTTTCCGTTAGCCTGCAAAGACAACGCTTTCACTGACGCAAGACAAGCCCAGTGGAAATTTGGCAAGTTTGTTCCCTGCATCACTCATGTCAGCGTTGTCTTGGAAGACTTTTTGGCCCATGACGTACAGAGCACAGCAGTTGTTGGTCTTCTATAGAGTTTGACTTTGACAAAGTGAGACATAAGGCTGCGGACATGCTGAGATTATTATTGAAAGCCCGGGGTAGGATCAATCATGTTACCGTGGTGTTTCCTTGGCGTGTGTCGCTTGGTAAATTGACCAATTTGTTTCGAAAGTACCGGGGGGCAATTTAGCTTTTAATTTCCAACCACATTAGGGGTGCAGTTGTACTCAAACATTCTTTTTCTGGCAGGATACAAAAGCTCATTTGAAGTCCCCTCTGTTTCCTCATCAAACTGATTTCGAAACATTTTGGGCTGATAGGTTTCGAGTGTCGGCACCAACATTTCCACTCCAATACAAACACACGCGCGCACAACATTTTCTAGACTCCCATTACTGTAAACAGCACAAATTGCCAATACATCATCTTAATAGCGTAGATGTAGACTGACACATGCGTCGTATTCAAGTGCCACGCTCAAAAACAACCAACCGTTTTTTTCCTTGGGCCAACTGATTGGCCAGTGAACCCAAGGGCGAGGACAACGCGAGATGTTACCAAGGTTACCAAGGATCACCAAGGTGAAAGGAGTAACCTGCGAACTGATGTCACCGATCCATCAGGTCATTTATGTGAACATGCTGAGACAAAAGCGTTGAAATGAGAACGTCTTGGTCTTGGTTTCATTTTAGCTGAACTCAAGTAACCTGAGAAGGGAAGCAAGCTCCTCAAGGGCTCACAGTGTGTTTGATTAAAATCCATATTTCTTTTCAACATGGCAGAATATCTTCTTTTCAGCGTGACTTTCCTCAAACAGTTGGATAAAACATGACCATCATTTTATTTTTTTTAGTACCGGATGGATTTGAATAAACGGCCTCGTTTTTAATGCACAGACGAGTTGTGAAGAACTCTCATTTCTTCCTTCGTCTGCTTGGGCAGGTGCTAAGAAGAACGAGATAACCACAGCACCCATGAGTCACAGAGCAGCGCTGGACTGATTCAGCTTTGCTCCCTGGGAAACCTGGCTCGTCATCGACAGAGCTCTTCAGAAAATATCGTAAAACGGGTCTGTGGAAATAATTAGCCTGGAACACAGTGAAATGATGCTGCCGATTACAAAACCAGCGAGTGACAATTAACTTTCCTTTGGTCACAATTTTTCATGATGATTTGGGGTTTGAACACCACGATCCATGCATTGGAAGGCTGAAGCAATTGAGTTGAGACGTGAACTTTCATTATTAATAGGAGAAAAACATCTGCATGCAAAAAATACATTAACATTGGTTATCTCACCAAGGACAACTAGTTCTGCAAAGCAATTCCCACATTTAATGACCTCTACAAATGTATTCTCTGGCTCTGGCTCTCAGAAAATCCAGTGTATGTCTATGTGTGTGTGTGTAAGAGAGAGAGAGAGAGAGAGAGAGAGAGAGAGAGAGAGAGAGAGACAGACAGACAGACAGACAGACAGACAGACAGACAGACAGACAGACAGACAGACAGACATAGAGAGAGACAGAGACAGAGACAGAGACAGAGAGAAAGGTTGAGGGAGGGAGAATGACAGAAAGTCTTCTACAGTAGCCATCTGTGAAATGGCGGTTGATCACACATCCTCTTACATGGTGGAAGGGCAGTGCGGGCCTCTATCCAAGGCACACCTTAAAGGGGAACAAGAGACGTGTTCCTCCACTTGACAGTGGAGGAGTGCAGCCAGAGTTCAACCACCCCTGAACTCTTCCACTGTCATTTCACAGCAACGGAAACACAATCCAACCAAAAACACTATGCCGTTAACGCGAACCTGCTTAAACTCTATCCCTTGACTTCAACCCATGCCTGTACATCCACACAAGCAAATGACATCCATTCATGGTCACTGCAAGTTTTTTTTAAATCTCGACCCAGTTTTAGCGGAACCACCAGAGCGTGCTGTACTTGAGGCGGTCCAGGCAGGAAGGTGGGCTCGTCTGGGTGTGCATGTGACGCTTCCGCAGTCTGCATGTAGGTCCACCTGTTCCTTATGGACAAGACCCACAGCAAGGCAGCGTACAACATAGAAGTGCCTGTTTATAGAGACACGCTCACCGCATGTACTGTACTCATGCACACACACACACACTCAACACACTCAACACATTCTGAACACATGGACGCACACACTGAACACATATTGAACCCATGGATACATATAGTGAACACACTGAACACATTGAATGCACACACTGAACATGTGCACCGTTGGAGAGGTATGATATTAAAGATTCTTGGGTAATCGGAATGAGAACATTCTGGGTGGTGCATTCTGGGTAGGCTGCATGATTGGCGGTGTGATTGACGGGCGAGTATTCTAAGTGGGTGATATTCTCCCGACCCAATTGTCAGATAAGGAAGGGCCAGTCAATGGAATCCACCAGCTTTTAGTCTTTCCTTTGTTACCGTTCCTTCTCACGCTGTTCGTCTCTAATTGTAGCAATTTCAATGCCAATAAACAAGCCCAGAAAATGTACAGTGTGACCTACATTTTCCTTTGAAGGAAATGAATTCGTCATTTTAATCTTTTCAAGCACCCGAACCCCCTCCCCCCCCCCAAAAAAAATATAGCTGGTTTCCTTGCTGACTTAATCCCAGACCAGACGTGTGAACAGCAATTTACTCAAACAAACACCCCTGGCAACATGGAGGCGGAGGCCGTCGACAGTCAGAGCGGAAGACAGGGCCGCAACCTCACTGGAGATGTGGCCTGAAGTCCTAGCGTTTCCATTACCCTGGCGACAACATGGTAGCTCAAATGTTTGTCCAACTCCCTTTTGTCCCTGGTAGAAATGGGCCTGCCTCTGCCTTGAAGAGATGGAGGTGGTGTTTCAGTTGGGATAGGCAAAGAGACAATGGTGAGGGGGGGGGGGCAAGGGACATTGAGTAGTGTGTGCATGTGTGTGTGTGTGTGTGTGTGTGTGTGTGTGCGTGTGTGTGTGTGTGTGTGTGTGGCAGTAAGTGCATGTGGCGGTGAGATTGTGAGGAGTGTGTTTATATGTGCATGAGTGGGTGTGTGGTTGGGGATGGCAAGCAGTGTGTGTGTGTATGTGTGTGTGTGTTTGTGTGTGTGTGTGTTTGTGTGTGTGTGTGTGTATTTATACATGATGATCTGGGTTTTCAGAGTGGACACATCCTAACAGGGGTGATGCGGAGGTCATTGCTACATAGATACTTCTGCCTGTGTCTGCCTGTAGTTCCTTACATTGTCCAACCACAGCTTTTATGGTTCTAAAAACCGAACAACCGCTGTTCTGCACTGCTCAGATCCTTAATCCTAGACCACGCAACCATTGAGGTTCAACAGTTTACACAACATTAACAGGAAGATTTAATAATACGTAAACTGCATGTATCTGAAAACGCTGAGCACTGCGTGTTGACTCTTATAAAGGCCCCCTAAAGCTGCCAAACTGTGATCAGGGTGATGGATCCCAGAACAAGCTGCCGGTCACCAGACCGCCATCAGGTGGCGTAGCCTCTCACCTTCAAAGGGCGTGACGCGTGAGGGTGGTCATGGTTGGCGGCTTGCAACCACCATTCTAGATGACTATGAGAGGAATGTCACCTTGAGAAGGGGGGTGGGGGCAATATGTAAACGGACACCTCAAGTGCATAAAGGGGGTTGGATGGTTAGGTGGGGCGGGGGGTAGCGTGATGGGGGAGGTTCATGGCGAAGGGTGGAAATCCCCCCCCCCTCTCCGTTTGCGTTCTCTTTCTGCTGTAATTGTTTTGGGGAGGGAGTCTGCTTGAGTCAGATAAGCAGCCGTGGGTATGGCCGCCCTCTTACCAGCGAGCATCGACTCATTTCTATTGGTCATGGCAGCGTGCTTGCCCAACGCCACAGAGGCAACGGAATTTTTAAATGCAAATGAAACCAGCTGTTGGACGCACACACAGGCACGCACATTCACACACACACACACACACACACACACACACACACACACTGGCTTGAATGCCACATGCAAACAAATAAACGGACTGATTTTCACGCTCACATTGCGCATGCACGCACACACAAACACGCTCTCTTCCAAGTCGTGCTCTCTTTTGCTCGCTCGCTCGCTCTCCCTCTCTCTCTCTCAGTTCTGTTCCGGGTGTGTGTGTACCATCCAGAGTGCTGCTCTCTCATATTGATTTGGCCGTTTCAGATTAGTATGCGGACACAGAAGGAGCTGTTTGAACAGGTTCCAGGTTCCAGTCGGATCCGCACAGGCCTGAGAACCAGACATGAACCTGACTGATCCAGACAGAAACCAGACTGGTCCAGATAGGAACTTGACTGGTCCAGACAGGAACTAGACTGTCACAGACAAGAACTAAGGTGGGCTAGTCCACATAAACCAAGAAGAGGTTAACAGTTCACAGCTGGAACACACTGGTCTATTAATCTGGGCTTGGTTCCACTGGGAGACAACAGGTCAGTGGACGTGTGCTGAAAGAAACATGTCTCTGATAAGCCTCCGCTGATTTGAATGTGCAGACACACATACACACACCCACAGGGTAAGAGAGGGGTATGAGCACAATTATACAGAGATGGTGGGTGGTGCAATGTGGGTTGGCTGACATTTTGGCTGCATGATTGACAGATGAGCATCCGAAATGGGTTGCATTCTCCCAGCCCAGTTCAATGTGGACCTGTAATGCTGCAGAGAGGTTTTGGTTTATCTTGGAGGGAGCTAGATCATGTATTTGTAGCATGTTGTTCTGTGAGGAGAAATGATTACTAAGGACCTATCTGCTTTGCTTATATACAGTATATGTTATGTTTGGTCAGCTGTTTGGCAGGTAACCTAGATGAAATGCAGAGTCTGCGTTTGGCATTCCAGTCAAAGTGCATAAACAGGGCACGGTCGAAAGGTTCATCTGAGTATTAGATCAGGATGTTTGTTGGGTTTGTTTTTTTAAACTCTATTTCCCTTTTCACATTTTTCAAGGACCTAAGAATGTCTTGGATGATCTTTTGACAAGGTTCATCCTCCATCCAAGTGAGTCATCCCCTCTTCCGATTGGCTGACAGCCCACATGTGTCGGCGTGTTGGATCCACGTGGCATCTACGTGTTTATTGTCCGCACCGCTTGGGTTTTCGGACGTGTAAAATCAAGAAGAAGCAGCTGCTTTCAATAGGGCTGCTCACAGATGTGAAGCGCAGCTCACCCTGGCCTGCTGTCAGGCCCAACAGCATGTCAACCTTGAGCTGCAACTGGTCACTTCCAGACTCCACAGGCCTAGTCGTTCGGATGATGAGCTTGGTTCCTCTGTGAAGGAACAGACTAGGTAGACAGGTGGACTGCGGGCTGGGACTAGACGAAGGAGGAAAAGATTACGAAACGCATCTTCACCTGCTTGGTTTGCTCACACCACGCACTCCATTATCATTTGCGCACATCTACCATGTGAATAACAGGCCATGAATATCTCCTTAAGTCTTTTACAACCTCCTACAGCAGCAGGCTTTCTTTGTGTTTGGATAACATTTCTTTCTGTGCCAGTTGTGTCCTCCCCTCTATGTAAACCTGGGTTCCTGCGGAGCTGCACACTAGCTGCGATAAATCAGCCACGGTCTGATTTATTACGCAGGATTTATGGGTTCTAGTTCATCTAATTTGGTCTCGTTTATTACATGTGGTGGCTGTCGGAAGGATCACCTGGCAGCACCAGTGACCTGGGCGGTGCACACTCAGGGGGAGTGTGTGCGTGTTGGGTGGGAGCGGGAGGGGGGGGGGGGGGGGGGGGGGGGGGAAGAGAGGTGGAGGGCTTTAGTACAGAAGCTGGCATGATCTAAGTAGCAATGGACACATCTGTAAATGGAATGTCCCTCTCCCGGTACGATACAGCAGCACAGGCGTGGAGACGCCTGCCTGAGGAACAAGATGACATGGACCCCGGGCGATGTAGGTCTCCCCGCGCAGAGTGAACTGTGGATACCAGCAGTTAGACCAGACTCCAGTCTCATCCATCATTCATCAGAGGGCAGTTCATGTCACTGTGGACATTTCCTCCCGGCAGATAAAGGATTAAATCCACATTTGCATTCCCACGTGAGCGAGAAGCCTAAAATGATTTGGGGGAGGAGGAAAGGGGGCGGGGGCTGGTTCGGTCGTGACTGCCTCAACGCTGGTGTTCATCAGCGAACGGTCCCACGGGGGCCTCGGTGAGTAAAACACGGGGAGGAACAACAACAATGTTAACATTCCTTTTTTGTGATCTAGATAATGGCTCCCCTCCCCATTTGCCCCCATTTAAAAGTGTCTGTTTGATTTATGGACGACATCCTCTCAGCAGGGCTCTCCTTCCTCTCGCTTCTCTTCCGCCTCGCTCTCCTTCCAAGGTTTTCCTTTCTGTTCGCCTCTTCTCTCTCCATCCCTTCTCTTCCTTCCTCTTTACCTCTCTCTCCCTCTTCCTCTCTTTATCTCTCCTCTCAGCCCAAAGTAAAAACCACGGTCATTTCCTCTTCATTGCCGAATACATCACTTCCCAGCACCTCCAGCAAAAGATGGGTTTAGATAAATGGCCATATGTAACCCATAGATAAACACTAAATCTCCCATAGTTCCAATATGAATGTTTGAACCGAAGATTCAGGTACTGTTGGTCCTTATTTGAGTCAAGGAAGCAGTTACATGGTTGTGGTGTCTCCAAACAGACCGCGACGCCCATTTTCCACGTTTATGTAGAGTGATCACAAAAAAAAGCCCACGGATATTATAACATGTACGGCACATATCAATAACATGACTCACGTGAATGACGATGAAAGGTCAGATATGATCAAACCCATGTTGACTCCCCCGCCCCGTCACGTGTGCACCGCGCTCAGTGTTGTGTTACCCCAATCAATTCCTACCGATCTGTGGCCCAACAGTGCTTCCCTAAGAAGCCCATTAAATATTTATTCTTCCACGGCGACTTGATGTGACATTGAACGACAGGTTCATTGACTTGACTTAGCTCGGTGCTCACCTCTAAATGCCTCAAAGTGAGCCATTGTCATCCAAACTCCTGCTAAACAGCATCCAGATCAACTTACTAAATCTTTCAGCTGTCCAGAAATAGCTTTGTATCCGTCTCGGTTCTGACTGGAAAAGGTCCAGTTCTTGTGAGTCCGCCCCCCGAGGCCCAAGACGTGACATTGAAGTCATTCAGACGACAGCGACATCATACCCGAGCAACGAGAGTCACAGTATCCCACCTGAAGGCTCCGCGAGCAGCCTTCTCTAACGAGACGGCTGTTCGACAACCTTGTTGGAACACGAGCCCGCAGCGTGCGTGGGGCCCCGCTGGCCTCTTCAGAGTCCTCCACAGGCCTGTCTCGCTCCTGCTCCTCATTTAGCCCATCGAGCCTTTCTTCCGTTTCGTCCATCCCTCGCTCCGTCCATCCTTCCTGTAGGAGAAAGGTGCATTGTGCCGTTCGCATTTCTGGGATGATGAGGGTAATGACAATGTCTTTCATTCAAGGATCCGAGAGGGAGGGAGGGAGGGAGCGAGGGAGATGGGGAGAGTCAGGCTAGAGAGGGAAGAGGGGAGGGATAGAGAGAGGGTCAGGAGAGAGAAATGGAGGGAGGGAGTTGAAGCTACTCAGTCCTACATAGTGGCTGAATCCCTTCTGTTCCTCCTGACTGCAGAGGGATATCTGCAATTGTCATGTCATGACTGAATTCATTGGTGACTTGTTTCAAAGTAGGTGTACGTCTGCATAAAGAGCTTTTCTGCACTGGAATGATACCGACATTGCATACGTGGAGTTCATCTTTGCTCCAGCAGCAGATTGGGACCCATTACGTCGTAAAGCCACTCTTCAGTACAGGTCCTGACTGGACGGCAGACTCTCTCTCTCTCTCTCTCTCTCTCTCTCTCTCTCTCTCTCTCTCTCCCCCCCCCATTAACCTCTCTCCCCCCTTCTCTCCCTCCCTCTTTCCCTTCCCTGGTGTGTCGCTTCAGGCACCAGTCTCTCAGCCCTCTGCCCCTTTTTTGCGCCTCTTGCTTGTCTTCATGTCTCATTCACTTACTCTCTTTCACTCTCTCTTTCCCTATCGCCTCTCTCTGTCTCGCTCTCTCTCTCTCTCTCTCTCTCTCTCTGTCTCTCTCTCCAGCCACACCAGCAACACCCACCCCCTTGGCCCCAGAGGACCCCAACTAGCAGTCTGACCTCGCACCACCCACAGCCATTACTATCCAGGCTGGGCCAAGGAAGTCTGTTCTATAGGGAGCCTGTTCCAGCCTCTCTCTCTCTCTCTCTCTTTCTCTCTCTCTCTCTCTCTCTCTCTCTCTCTCTCTCAGGAACTGATGGTTCTTGGTCCAGTCTTTACTTTTCCATCCACATCACTAGGCAGCTCGTTACTGTGTGGACTCTTGGATGAAACATGTTTTTTACTTGTCCTCTCTCCTTTACAGTCTCTCTCTCTTCCTCTTCTCTCTATTTGCTCAGCTGGTTTTTAACAGGGGCCGCACAGAGGGAACATACTGTGAACACAGGCTTGGAAGTTCACCTCCCCCTTGCCTTCCCCCACATCTCCCATCCGCTCTCTCCCTCTCTCTGAGTCTTCCAGCAAAGATATCTGGGTAATTACAGGTGCACGCTGCCTGGCGTTGGGTTGTCCAAGCATTTTACCAGACTCATTCAAGGGCTTCCTCTCTCTGTGAGAAAGATGGATACAGAAAGGAAAATGACGGCAATGTCCAGTGTATGGATTGAATTACAACATGGTGAAGGAACAGCATTTCTTAAGGCTATAAAAGGAAGCATATGTTCCTTTGGGGTGCTGCATGTTTACCATCTCTCCTGGGGTGGAGAGAACGCATCAAGTACCATACAGGAACGACGCCAACCACAGAGAGATAAGCTCTGTGTGGACTGCAGGTGGAGAGCTGGGGCAGAGGGGGGGGGGAAACGAATTAGCGTAGGGATGGCGAGCTTACACACTGAAGAGTCGCCATCCGGAATGTCATCAGGACCTTGAGATTACAACGGAAAATCAATTACGGGGTCCATGATGCAGAGAGGCAGGGAGGAGAGGCGGCGCTGATCACAGCTCTCAATTGGCTGGCGGGGAAGAAAGAGGCCCAACTGTTTGACTTCTCAACTGATTGCCCCCCCTACGCCCCCATCCACACGCTCCCGCCCCTCAAGCCCCCCCCACACCGGCAGAGGTCACCGTCACTCCAACAAACATTCAGAACCAAACAACAAGGAGCTTGATTACAGCTGTGATCACCCTCAGCCACTTTCCCTCTCCATGTCACTCTCTATCGCTCTCTCTATCTTTCTCTCTCTCTCTCTCTCTCTCTCTCTCTCTCTCTCTCTCTCTCTCTCCCTCTCTCTCTCTCTCTCTCTCTTTCTCTCTCTCTCTCTCCTTCTCTCGAAGTGCATTTTCTGCCCTGTCCGTTTAAGCTGTAAACTGTTTGCAGCTAGTGACACTTACTCACATTGGCATCAAAAGAGGGAAGAAGAGGAAGAATGGGCGAGACAGGCAGAAATCAAAAGAAAAACGGAAAGACTGAGGAGAGAAAATGGAGAAAGGACGATGGAGAGGGAGACAAATAGCATCGTTCAACCGCACAGCGCTGCAGTAGGTCACAGCACACAGAGTGACATGCAACATAGATCCCCTCAGGGACAGACAGACTCAGTGACCAAAGACAGAGAGAGAGAGAGAGAGAGAGAGAGAGAGAGAGAGGGTGATAGGGAGAGAGAGAGGGTGATAGGGAGAGAGAGCAAGAGAGAGTGAATGAGCCATGGAGACAAGCAAGAGGCGCAAAAAAGGGGGAGAGGGCTGAGAGACTGGTGCCTGAAGCGACACACCAGCCCCTGAAGGGAAGGGAGAGAGGGTAGTGGGGAGGGAGAGAGGGAGGGAGACAGGGAGCCAGACATAGAGGCCCTCTGCTGCAAGGTTGACATCTGCTGGCCACTGTGACTCAGCACAGTCAAGGCCACCTCACCTCTCCTATCTCCAGGTCTGGGATTGATGTGTCTGAGGGCATCTGCTTGGAAACGGTTGATGTGCTTGTGTGTGTTCGTGTGTGTGTGTGTATTTTGATGCTTTGTGGGTGTGTGTAATGTGTGCATCATATGTGCATCATTTGTACGTGTGTGCATATTGGCATATGTTTCTGTGTGTGTTCCTGTGTTCATAGATACACGTGTGTGTGTGTGTGTGTGTGTGTGTGTGAGTGTGTGTGTGTCTGAGAGAGAGAGAGTCAGTGATAGAGGGAACATCTTGCTGCTACTGGAACAAGGCCCGAGGCGTCACACCACACCACACCACACCACACACAAGTATTTCAATACAATCCTCTCAGCCTTTCTGTGATTCGTCTCTCCAACCCAACTCCAACCCCCACCACCAGCCCCTCTGCTCTCCATCTTCCTTCTCTATTTATAGAACCTGCTGGTAAACACAGAGAGAAATGGCTGTACTTCCACCCCACCTAGTGGTTTTGAACACCAACCACACCGGCCCCCGCCCCCCACACACACACAAGTAGCTGCTACACACACTCTCCCACAGAACTCCTAAACAGAAAGAAGACGTGTGTATTGCCGCGCTCCTCAACGGTACCATGGAGGAATGGGATGGCAAGATTCCGTGCCCTCCCGTTTAGAGAGACACTTTGTTTTGACTTGCGGAAAAGACATTTGCATATGTCTTCCTTCTCAGCGTTCCATGGCAAAAATGGCTTTGGGATTTCATGGCTGCTTTGTCGTGTGGCGGCTCTCTGAGATTCAGCTGTCGCTGAGAACATCCACAGCTCTCACGCTGCCACTGGGGAGACAACTGCAGTTAGTCACCCACCCAGCAGGGCCTCTATGGACCCTTCAGTTCTCCATACTGCTCTCTTCCACTAACACCAAAACAGTGGAATACCCACTGGGAGTAGGGACCTGTGGGTCACTAGTAGTGTGTGAATATGTGTGTGTGTGCATGTTTGGAAGGGGGATTAAGGAGCATTCAGTCAGCCAGCATTGGCTACCCTGGGGGGCACGGTTTTGGCACCGTAACACACACACATGCTCGCCTCTCCTCTTTTGTGCTGGGGAACTTTCCTTTTCATCTCTTGGCTCTAGTGCCATGGAAATATGTGTGTGGGTATTTATAGAGTTGCGATTTTAACAGGATCAGTACACTGAATGGCGAAGCAATGGCTTCCAACAATAAGGCTATCAACTCCAGTCTACACCAGTCCCAGTCTACACCAGTCTCAGTCTACATCAGTCCCAGTCTACACCAGTCTCAGTCTACACCAGCTCCAGTTTACACCAGCTCCAGTCTACACCAGTCTCGGTCTACACCAGCTCCAGTCTACACCAGTCACAGTCTACACTAGCTCCAGTCTACACCAGTCCCACTCTACACCAGTACCAGTCTTCACCAGCCCCAGTTTACACCAGCCCCAGTCTACACCAACACCAGAATGGTGCCAACCTTGCTCCACCTCCTCCTCATTATTCAGTTCAGTACCCAGTCACATGATCTACACGGGTGTCATTTGCATAATCACACCAAACAGGATCAAAACTGGGGGTTTATTATCTCTCTTGACAGCACTGCCGAGGTGTAAGTCTCAACAGCATTTTCATTGGCTGTAGTGGAATGATGAGGGCAGGACTGAAAGTGGTTCTGTTCTCATTCACATCTGTGGGGCTGCTTCTCTGGTGCCTTCCACGCGGTGGGAATGTGTTTTATTATGCATGGGTTTTGTTGATTGTATTTGCGATCGCATTAACACCGAAAGAGAGCCAGGATTGTTTGAGCACCCAGTGAATAAACACTTCGGTTGCCATTGTATCATTGTTTGTGAACAAGGAATGTGTTTATTAGTACAGATTTATGAGCTCCAAAAAATACCCATGATTTGAAAGCATGGCATGCATATTTGTGTGAAAAATGGATGACGAAAGGAATCATTTGTGTTTGTGTCTCTAACTGGAGTATTACAAAATGAAGGGCTATCTACTTTCTCACAGTGTTTCTTTGGCAGTGTTGCCATTTGTTCCGAGATGTCGCTTGAGGCATATTCCTTAACCATTTTCCATGTCCAGCAGATCAGGTCAAGATGAATGCTTGCTAGACCTCAGCGTTCAACAGTAGAGAAACACCAGTTTTCCAAACAAATCCTATTTTAGGTGTCTACGAGAAATGTAGCCATCAAAGCGCGTTCCTTGTCTTCTGACTGACTTGGATAAATAAAGTAAATTTAATAAACGTGATTTGATGCCAATGAGAAACACCAGTGACCCTAGCACACTACTCTGGGGCACACCAGACACTTTTTCACCCTAGGTTGAGGCTCCTGGAGGCACTATGTATCTGCACAGGCAGCGAATGCCCTGTGCAGAAAAGTAAAGGCAGTGCACTCAGTCCCCTCTTTCCTTTCTCTTGAAGTACTGTACATCAAGTAGATTTGAGGAAAACATCACCATTGCTCAGAAATAATCTTTCCAGAGGAAAATGTATCTCATCCTGTTCCGCCCTATATAGATGCAGTACAGTACGCGTCCTTAATACCACAAGATTGTCGGGTCTCTCAAGAGTCTTTTTTTTATCTAAAGTTTGACTGCATTAAAGTTCATTTGGGTATAAACAAAATATTTTGAAATCGTGTCTACCACTCTCGAGTGCTACTGAAGTCTTGAAATAATTCCTCGTCTCCGCTGAATAGGAATAATACAACTCCTTTCTTTTCATTCCAGTCTTTGCCGTGACTGGGTAACCAGGGCGCTCCGAACACAAAGATTCTCGGTTTCAGCAATGTTTCCCTGGTGATGTGGAATATGGCAGCCTTGCATGCTTCTATCATCGTTAGTTTGTGAGAGAATCCTGCCCTCCGGGGTGCTTCTTCGCTCTGCTGTCACCGTGACAGCCATTAGAGGAGCAGCTGTTGGACTCTAAACCTGATAGCGCTCGCAGTTATTCATTTCTGGCTTATTTCATTTGGACAGAGTTCAGACTGAGGCGAAGACACCCATCGCCCTCCCCAGACCTCTCCCTCCCCCTCCGCCCCTCGCTGCCCACCCACCCATCCATACCCTCAGCCCTAGTTCAGCTTCCTGTTCCCAGTTATTAGAGATATAAAAGTGAGGATTAACAGCTACGTGCTGGCTAACTCAGAGCTGTGCAGGTAATGGGTACATAACTTGGCATATGACAACAGGGAGAGTCAGCTGGCAGTCATGAGGACGTGTTGTGCTCTCTGGAGCTCAAAGCCCACCAATCAGAACTCGAGGGAGTTCATGGGTGGAGGTTTGAATTGCACAGTTGGTATGAGGTCTTATTCCCTTCAGTTGTATCTGAGCTAGAGAGCTTTGACTACAATGTGTATATGGATGTGTGGAGGTGTTTGGTTTTCAAGCTGCTGTTGCAAAACAATAGCACAATGAACTCTATTAATTTTGACTCACAGAATACTACAAAATCCCCTTACAGGGGCAGCTGTCACAAAGTAAGTAGCGTTCCACCTTCCTCCAGTAGATGTCAGGCTTCCACTAGATTTAGCTAAATCACACTCAGACGTGCATCAGCATTATATTCATGTCACGGATTAAGGCTTCCTAATGAGAGCACGGAATGCCAGTTTTACCGGCCAACAAAGCATCGTACACCAGCGCTCAGATGGTATTGAGTATTATTTGTAGCAATGACATCAAAGGTAAAAGAAGAAATGATACCATTCATATAGTATTGTATGTTTCTCAAGAAAAACTACACATGGTATAAGGATGGTTTACACAGTAGCAATAGCTGCCTGTTCTCGGTTCAGTCAAAGTGTTGTGGTTGCTTTCATAAACTGTGCATTTTACAAGCCATTTTCAATGATTATTTGTCCTATATGAATGAATAACTCTAAATGTTACATGTCAGGGACTGGCTATAGCTTATGGATGGGATACATTATATCATAGGAACTATTGCATCCTCACCTGACTAGTAACCTTTGTCTCAGTGTTGTCACTGAGCTGTCAGTTTTGACTGCCTCATCTACAATTGCTCTAGAGAGGGCTCAGTATAATCCAACACGCTTCTGAAAACTAGTAGCCAATCTGCCAATCACCCTAGCGTGAGGCGTCCATCAGCCATTGGCATTTAAAGTATCTGAAGGTTGCTCACAGCAGTAAAGCCGAGGTACAGAGGCACTTGACTGACACATCTGTCTCATTAACAAGACCTTTGAAAGGACACTGGAGACACCAGTGAAACAGTCCACCAAATTATCTGAAATATGTCAATGCTGACTTTCATAGTGAAATATGTGTGCCAACTAATCCCCATTTAATTTTTAAACAGGTACGGTAAGAGTTAAGGGCTGATTTGGAGTTTCTCTGAAGTCTGCCTGTCTGTCTGCCTGCCATAACTACTTGTACGAAGAGAGTCATTTTCTTCTGTATGTGTCATAATTTGTATTTTGTCTACTCTACAGGCTTCCGTAGGTGCTGACAAGATTCCAATGAGCTTGACTCCAACGAGGAATCTCAAGTTTCAAATTACCTTGTGAAATTCGAGGAATGAGTTTGCGCAGTCGTTACCCGACAGTAAACATGGATTTGAGTTCGGGAACTCCAGAAACTTAAGTATGGATAGCATGCATTCGGTGCTGTAATGAATAAGGTACGCATCTCATCCTATTTATATTTTTAGACAACATTTAATTTGGAATGTTTCTGCATGTTTTACGACTTTCAAGCGTACGCCAAGTTATGGTCGCTTAAGTAATGTTACTTCCTACATCGCTGGTTGTCATCAAGGTATGTCGCTACAGGTGTGGTGGCGAGACCAGAACAGTTACTTCCTTCTATGTGTTGCGATCATAAAAGTAACGCTGTTAAGTAAATTCATTTACAACGTAACTCATGAACTTTTCTGACATTGACCCGCTTGCTCTCCAGGTGGAACTAACTAGACAGGGCCTTTGTTTCACGTCAATCGAATGGGTCTCTATCTCTGAATCTCCAGTAACCTCTGTTGAGTTAGTGATTTATTTGCATGTGAACATTAAAAACAGTAGATCTGTTGTATGGAAATGTTTCACTTTGGAAGTCAAAGCTCTGTTTTGAATGCTCTTTGCAGTGTCTTGTTTTCCGTGTGACTACATTTTGATCCGTGACATCTACCTTATGGCGCTGTGTATACGTCTAAGTAGACGATGCATCATTGATACATATCAAGCGTTGATGATTCACTAATTGTTAGTTAAGTCCCAGGTTTTGATTGCCTGCTGCGCTTCACACCAGCAGCATGTTTTCTCATGTAAATGAAGAACTGGTCGTGACTCGGTCTATAGTAATTTGCCTCTCTGGTGCGGTTTGTTAGTCATATCTCACACAGCTGAGCCTGTCTTTGTACTGTAAGCCTCAGCTGTCAGAAGAGCGTGTTATCTTGCCGTCACAGAGGATGTTGGGCTGAAAGGCAATTGCTTCTTTTCGCTCCTGCTGTATGTTGTGTCAGCCTGGCCAGAGCGGTGGAAGGTTACCTCTTTTCTTACGAATGAAGTTAAATAAAGATGACTAATATGTTCTTTGTGACTTGAGCATTGACTTGCAAGTTGCTTTACAATGCTCATAGAACGAAGCGATAGTTGATTGGTAATACCTTGCTGTTTTCCCCCCGCAGCATCTCTGTTTGTGTCAACTTGATATTGTTGATGTTTTCAGTTTTTTTAACGCTTAGTGTCTGATGCTATTCGTTTGTTTTAGTGCAAATGCTGAAGTCAATACAGACCTCTACAATGATCTCAACCACTGACCTTGAGCAGCTTGCTGAAATAGGTGAGTTCAAGAAAAAAACCTTATGGTTTGTGTTTCGTTCAGTCACGAATCACACTTTGAATCTTTTAAAGCAATTACTTGGGTTGGGTGGCATACTTTACTCATGATACAATAGGGGAAACCATGCAGTCAATTAAAAAAACCAACAACCTAATTACACCCTGATCAGACCAGTAGATAAGTGAAGGTCTTCGAGAGGAAATGAATCACCGTGTTTCTCACAGCCAAACATGTATTCCTGACTGTACCGAGGCGGGGGTGGCCAATCGCAAACGGGTTTAGTTTCTTTTTAAATTGCTTTTTGTTTCTATTCAACATGCCGCACCATTCCACACACCCAGGCTATTTATAGCCGGGCATGCTTGGAAGATGTTGCCTGAAAGATGGAGGACAGGTCATCCACCAGATAAGACTGGTCAAGCTCATAATTACATCTGGAGGGGCTGGAGCTGGTAGCTGTGCACTGTTAATTAAACAGCCTGGGAAGGGCTGACTGGACCAACATTCCCTCAGCTCTGAGTCACTGCACTCCTCTCTCTCTCTCTCTCTCTCTCTCTCTCTTCCCCTCTATCTCTCCACTCTCAGTCTCTCCATCTCTCTTACTCTCGCTCCCTGGCCCTCTCCACTTGTTCTCCTCTCCACTTGTTCTCCTCTCCACTTGTTCTCCTGTCTGTGGCAGGGAGTCTGAGGTCACCGGGCCGTGCCGCGTCTCCGCTCTGACGACTTCAAGGAAGTCAACCTGGAAAGAACCCACAATAACCAGAAACTGTTGCGCTTGACGTCATTGTCTGCAACTGGCTATTTTGTCCCCGTTTCGTTTTTTGTTGTTGTTGCCAATTGTTCCATAATTGGTTTCCTTCCACCCCATACTAGGTGATATATCTCGACTTCGCTCTCACCGAAGCCCTCCGATATTCCTGAGAGACACGGAAACATTAGCGGTCAGATTGAGTTTTGCCGTAGGATTTCCCTCCGCTGACCGCTCAGTCCACACAAACATGCCTGCTGCTCTTGGCAAGGGAACGCTGGTAAACATGACCATTGTCCACCCAAAATCAACAGCTGGTAGCCCCTGGGCCCTTTTCCTCTCCGCTATCACACACTGTATTTATAGTGTGCTTCCCGGCCCGCCAAGCACAACAGGAGCAGATAGCAGGCACAGATTGCACTGGGAGATTCCACCCAAACCCTGCTACACCCACCATTTTATCTTCTTTTCTTTCTAGATTGTCATTTTTGGTGGGGCCAAAACACGAGCGGAACATATGAACATAGGAAACTGGGTGCCCAGAATGGATGCAGGGATAGGACCTGCCTGGAGGATGCTGTTGATACATCATGAAAACAAATACATATATAGATCTTTATATATATCTTGATCTATATATATATAGATCTAGATATATCTATATAGATCTAGATATATCTATATATATATAGATATATATATATAGATAGATCTATATATATATATCTATATATATATAGATAGATCTATATATATATCTATATATATATAGATAGATATATCTATTTATCTAGATCTAGATATATATAGATCTATATATCATATCATATCGTGAACGTTTCCCCCACCTGTTGAATTCAGACAGAAACCAGAAGCTGGAGTCATTGTCACTTTTGAATACTGCAGCCTACCTGCCCATTCTGGAACAGACACAAGTCATGCATGCAACCAACCTTCCTCCTGTCAGAGCTCCTGAGAGACGAGGAGGAGGAGCAGGAGGAGCAGAGCGACGCCGGGCCGCCTCCCAGTTTGAACCCCCGCCGCAGCTTGGACTCGGCTCATCCGTACTACGACGTGGCTCGCCACGGCATCCTCCAGGTCACAGGTGAGCGCCAGACCACCACCAACACCTTCGCCCGCTAGCCTAGCTTCCCCAGCCCCCATCCTCTTCAGCGCTTGAGGAGGCTGTGAGACCAGATCAGCCATGAGGGACCCCCCTCTCTTCCCCCCCCCAAGACTGACAGTATTCATCTCCATCCCGAGGATATCAATCCATTTCTGCATCTCGCTCTTGCATTTCATTTTTTTTAACTGCACTGCGACTTATTCTATTTCCTACTTTTGGACTGTTTTTGTAGCGTTTTTCTTAATTGTTTTTCCAATCTTGTTTCCGTTTGCATTATGTTCCGATGCTTTGTAATGGTTTTACGCAAAGCACTTTGAATCGCCTTGTTGTTGAAATGTGCTATACAAATACACTTGCCTTGCCTTCATCGTGCAAAAAACACCTTTGGAAACACCAGCAGCGCGTGCGTGTAGTGCTCCAGTCATCCTGCAGTGTTCAAACAACACTACAAAGGGAGCCTAGAATCATTTTCTTGTGTATGTATGTATCAAATTGCTTTTCTAAAGTGAGATAAGTCCTGCTATTCCACTGGAGGGTGTTAAGAATGCAGTTGATGATGAAAGCCTCCCCCCCTCTCCGTTTGCAGGTGTATTAAACCTGTTCCCTGATAACCAGAGTTGAAAGAACCCCTGAAAACGAAACATGAGCCAGGTTCACACGGATCTTCTCTCTGAGATCAGATGTGGGGGCTGAGGAACAGGGCCAGGGGTGAGTGAGGATTACCAGCTCTCTGATGCCCCTCTCTCTCCTCTCTCTCTTTCCTTCTCTCTCTCTCTCTCTCCCTCTCTCTCTCTCTCTCTCTCTCTCTCTCTCTCTCTCTCTCTCTCTCTCTCTCTCTCTCTCTCTCTCTACCAGGGATGATCT
>BROE01000027.1:5448471-5487333 GCA_036571765.1 Plecoglossus altivelis
GCCTGCCTGTCTGTCTGTCTGTCTGTCTGTCTGTCTGTCTCTCTCTCTCTCTCTCTCTCTCTCTCTCCCTCTCTCTCTCTCTCTCTCTCTCTCTCTCTCTCCTTCTCTCTCTCTCTCCAGGGGATGACAATTATGGCAGGAAGCTGGTAATCTTCAGTAGCTGCTGCATGCCTCCGTCCCACCAGCTTAACCACCATCGCCTGCTGGAGTGAGTCGATGGGAGGGGGGGCGGTGGGGGGGAGGTGGTCTGTGCATTTGTGTGTGTGTGTGTGCGTGTATGTGCGTGTGCCCCTATGGATTTTTTTCCGGTCTTACAATGTTTGATCTAACTCCTTGCCCCAACCCCCCCCCCGTAGATCAATAGTAGCTTTGCTGCCGCAGCCGGACAGCCGGGGCCTGGAAGCGCTACGCCGCTGAACCCCTTTGCTCCGCCCCCTGTCTGCAGGTACCTGAAGTACACCCTGGACCAGTACGTGGAGAGTGACTACATCGTGGTGTACTTCCACTACGGCCTGCGAAGCAGCAACAAGCCCTCGCTGCGATGGCTCCGGGACGCCTACAAGGAGTTCGACAGGAAGTGCGTCACTCCGTAGCCCCTCCCTCACCTCACCGCAGCCCTCCCCTCCCCCCAACTTCCCCTCTTTATTGCGTACCAGCCCACCAAGGAGTCAAGTTTTCCTAGTAGAAAGGGTATTTACATGAGGCTTCCAGGCTGATCGTTTAGTTCCTCCCCAGAGAGTAGGTCTGCTAAATACTCTGCTCAATTATTTAGAAGATGTGGAGCAGTTTGTTTTTTTGGGGGGGCGTTGAACAGAATTGGTAAACGGTATAAAAAGCCAGGGCTTGTACTACCAGTGGATGATCCCATTTTCGATGCCAGTGAAGTAGATCATCGGTGTGACTATAAATACATATATACCTTTTTTTAAATTTTTTTATCATCCTTAAGGTACAAAAAGAACCTGAAAGCTCTGTATGTCGTCCACCCGACAAATTTCATCCGAATCATTTGGAACATATTCAAACCACTCATAAGGTACGAGCCCGTTTGGCCACGGTCAACATAACGTCAGTCTTCAAGCCGCCCAGGGCCTCACTCCCTTCCCCTCTACCCCCCCTTCCAGCCACAAATTTGGAAAGAAGCTGACGTATGTCAACTACTTGGCGGAGCTCCAGGACCACCTCAACTGCGATCAGCTCATCGTCCCCCCTGACGTACTCAGGTACACGTAGGGCCCCGGCCCCCCACCCCGGCTCTCTCTCACGGCCCCTGTTTCCGACCTACCCGTCTATGCATTCACCCCGGCCGTGTCCCGTCCCTCTCTCCCTCCTCCTCATAGGCACGACGAGAAGCTTCGCACCGCTCAGAAAGGAGGCCCCCCGCCCTCAGTGAAGGTCCCTCCGCCGCGGCCCCCCTTGCCCACCCAGCAGTTTGGCGTCAGCCTGCAGTAGTGAGTGTCTTGTCGAGGGAGCCCGAATCGGCCGACCTTGTCACCTCAATGCGTGACCTTGAGCTCTGGAAATGTTTCCGCCCACAGCATTAGGGAGAAGAACAGCCAAGTCATGATACCTCCTGTGATGTCCCAGACCATCACCTACCTGAAGCAGCAAGGTAGCTTCACACAGCAGTTTGTTGTACTCATGTAGTGATGAATATAGCCATGTTAGCAAGACGCTAACTCCTTACACAGCAGTTCAAAACTCCTTGAATTATATTTCTAATCTCTTATCCCCTCTCTCTCTCCCTCCCTCCCTCCTTCCTTCCCTTCCTCCCCCCCCCCCAGGGCTCCAGACCGAGGGCATCTTCAGGAGGTCGGCGCGTGTGCAGCTCATCAAGGACATCCAGAAGCTGTACAACCTAGGTGAGCGCCGGCAGGGTCTGCTAATGCCAGTGGCAGGAGCTCTTTATCTCCCTCTACCAGGAACAGGGATCAATACAGCTCAATCTGGACCAGCTCAGATGGCATCGCTTGCGCGTGCGGGCACACGCACGCCTTGTTGCCTACGGTCCTCAAAGTGTCCAGTGAAGTTTCCACTTTATTAATCCCCCCCCCTCCCCTCCAACACACACACACATGCGCGCACGCGCACATTTTGGAGATGGTATCAGTGAATCTTTAGCCCTATAGGAGGATCATATGATCATTTTTGATACAATCTGCATATATGTACACACGCTATGCGGTTGTTTGCTCAACCGTAAATGCAATACTTTGCGAGGACCTTGGTGTTGCGATAACGACATTCATGCCCTCCACTCTACTGCTATTGCGAGAGCTCATGAATGTTCCGGAACGACCCCCTTCCCCTCCCCAGGGAAGCCGGTGAACTTCGAGGAGTACGGGGACGTCCACGTGGCGGCCGTCATCCTCAAGACCTTCCTGAGAGAGCTGCCCGAGCCGCTGGTCCCCTTCCAGCAGTACGGTTCGCTGAAGGACATCATCCGTGAGTGGCTCCCCTCAGACTAGAGAGGAGACGGGGCTGTGGGAGCAGAGTGACACAGCACAGCCTGGAGGGAAGGAGGGAGGGAGGGAGGGAGGTGGAATGGGAGAGAGGTGGAATGGGAGAGAGGTGGAATGGTAGAGAGGTGGAGAGATAGAGAGGTGGAATGGGAGAGAGGTGGAGAGAGAGAGAGAGGTGGAATGGGAGAGAGGTGGAGAGGGTGGATGGTTGTCAGTCCCGATACTCAACAAGACCTGGCCTGCATGCAATGTCTTTCAACGGGAACCAGTCATAGTCCTCAATTATTCAAGCATAAGTGGTTTGTGCCAGTCTGTGGGCAGAGCCATGGTGTGAATCAACCCCTGTTGGATAACAAGCGTCTGCCAAATGAACACACCCATATTATCCATGTACAAATATCGGATGAGAGATCTAATCTTTACTGTTTTCCAGGAGTGGAGACCAGTCTGAGAGTGACTACATGCAAGCAGATCGTGGAGAACCTTCCAGAGCATAACTACATCGTCCTTAAGTACCTGGTGTGCTTCCTTCACATGGTAAAACCACTCACACACTTTGAACATACAGTATCCCTTACCTCAATGCTGATGTCACGACACACGAACTGTAACACCTTAACCAAAACTGCCTTTGTTATCAGTATTCCCCCCAAAATCGTATTCATCCTGTAGAGACTCAAGCTTATGTCGCTCAACCTGTTATAAGAGAGCCCTAAAAATACATTTCATCATCCTTTTATGTCATCATTTGCCATCAACCTGTCCCCCCTCCCCCCCCCCCCCCCCCCCAGGCACCAGCTGCTGCTCCACTGTAACACCGTAGCTCATTCCACATACCGCCTTCACCCCCCCCCCTCCCCCCCAGTCACCCCCGCTACAGTAATGCACTGCTGTTCCAACTCTCGGTAGATGATCGATACAGAGCCACTGTATAATCTTGTCCTGATATCCCCCTGGGTGCCATTAGTCCGTATGACAAGCAACCGTTTCATCAGGGGGAAGCAGAGACACCGTCCAGGACGCGCTGGTTCCCCCCCCGAACCCCACCAGCTGCCTGGTTCATTCTCATCTCCCCAACGTTCATTCCATTTTGTGTTGGTATTGCCTCTTTGTTCTTGCCACAACCCCCCCCCCCCCCCCCCCCCCCCCCGGATACCCCCAGGTACGAATCTGCTTCAGCGTGGATAAACTGTTTTATACACAAGTCTTGATGAGGAATTGATCCAATTACAGAGGATTTACCAGATGTGGGACTAAAACAAGGGCCAATCATTAGCTTTACTGGAGTACTTTGAGGCCCCAAACCGTTTTTCCACGAAAACGCATCCTAGTGAGTTGGCGAGCAACAGGTTGGAAAACTCCTGATCTACTTCATTAACCATACTACTTAGTTTCCTGGAAAAAAGATTTAGTATGTGTTATACATTATGCCACAAGTACCAGAATGTATTATATCCGGTAGCATTTTGCAGTATGTGACCATGCTGTTCCGGCTATTCTGTCCCACAATCCTTTGCGCAGGAGAATGAGTCAACGGTATAATAGCTAACCAATTTACACCTGTCTGTGCCAGTTCCATGTCTGGGACCATGAAGAAGTAGTACAGGGGTGTCCAATCCTGGTCGTCTGAGGGTCACTGCCCTGACAGTTTGAGATGTTTTCCTGCTCTAGCACACCTGATTCAAATGAATGGTCATTATCAGGCTTCCACAGAGCTTGAAAACAACCTGTTAATTAGACCAGTTGTTTTCAGGTGTGTTGGAGCAGGACAATGGCCCACAAGTATATCCCAATTGTATGCATACCACATCCAACATTATGTTCCATGTAAGGTGAAAAGTGTGATTTGGCACGCTGCCACGGTGACTGGAGGACAGTGGGTGATGTTGTTTCCTCTTCCTACCTAACTGTTCCTGACAGGTGTCCCAGGAGAGCATCCACAACAAGATGAGCCCATCCAACCTGGCCTGTGTGTTCGGGGTGAACCTGGCCTGGCCCCCCCAGGGCTCCGTGTCCCTGAACGCCCTCACGCCCCTCAACATCTTCACGGAGCTGGTCATCGAGCACTACCACGCTGTGTTCGGCTCCCGTTGTCCCCCTGGTCAGGTTATGCCCTGAGCCAGCCCCAGGATAGCCCAGGGCCTTGGCTTCAGCCCTGACCTCTAGTCTGGCCCACCTGCTCCTTAACACAGCGCCCTTATTACCCAGCTGTCAGGCACGGGTGCCTCACATAGCCACATGTTTCCTCTAGGCTGTGAGCCTCTACGTCATGGCTGTCGGCCCCTCTGCCCTGAGTCAAACAGCTCCCTCAGATCACACACCATATTGACTTTTCGCCACCTGAAACGTGGATCAGTTCACTCTCTGTTTGCTCCTCGCTGACTGAAGAGCGATTCTATCAACGCGGAGCACCTGTGCCTTTTTGAAGAACTTCAAGCCAAACCCACCGTCACCCTGGAAATACCAGAGCCGGCGTTTCCGTGGCAACGTGAAGTGCAGGGAGGGGGGGGGAGGACGGAGCGGGTCCTGCGCTGACCTTGACAGCTCGCATCTCGGAGGCGATTTCAGCTGCGTGTTCAGGATACCAAGAGACCTGAATGAAGCCCTTCAGTACACGGTTATTATTTCATTCGCTTTCTTTCTCTCTCTCTTTATGGCCTCCTGGTTTAAACATGGACTGCAGCACACTCAGCTAAGGCTTGTTTGCTTGCGCTAGAGGGTACAAGCACAAGCTTTCAAGTCTGTCTCTTGTCTTAATTGTACACCCGCTCCTCAGTTCAACGCTGTTGTCCCTTTGGGAAGCCGAGGTGGATATTTTTGTGAAATTGTAGACTCTCATTGAAGCCAAAGATGATTGGTCGATTTGACCTTCAGATCCACCTTGCTGCTTGGAAATGTATGTTACTGATATGCGAGCTACTGTAACCCTTATGCATCCTGTATGATGTACTGTCTGTGTTCTATTCTCGGGACTGTACGTTGCCTGTTCTTTTAGTCTGTGTGTGTTTGTGGCCAATATGGTTTAGACTTAGGTTGATTATGCAGACATATTTATTGAACTATGGATGATGGTCAATAGACAAAACCCCATTTAATTGTTGTGACTACATTCATCCCATCTAATTTGACCATAATGTAATGCATAAATACAGAGGTAGGCTGCCATTGATTTAACCTGCCACAAACATTGACATGACTTGAGTACACCAACGTGGAAAAACACTGACAGTTTCACCAAAGATTTTGTTCTGGAATTTTGTTTATTAATGATTAAACTTTTAATAAGAACTTGGTACAAAAAAGTGATACTACTCTTTACCTTTTACCAACTTCCATCAATCAACTTTTAATGCATCATAAAGAAGAAAAACTACATTGGCATATGTAAGACAAACACTTTGCTATACACACTATCCACTGGGCAGTCCCCTTGTTAATGACAAAGAAATAAAACACTACAACAGACATCTCCTTACCGATCTAAAAGTATCGTGTAGTCTTCTCTCTCCCTTGCTACCGCCCCCTCATGGCCAAAATAACATTTTGACCATCGCAAGCTTAGAATGCATAATTGGCAAACAATAAAATAAAAAATCCAATGTTTGTTGAAATTTTTTTCTTTTGTTCGTCGTTTAAAAGAATATAAAAAAACGGATTTGTATTTTTTTTTTCTTCATCTCATTTGTTCAAACGTTTGTGTCGAGTGTATTAAAATAGATCTGTATAATATGCACGGCACAGTTACTCCCGGAGATGATTCTGAAAATGGGCAAAAGACGTCGGAGGCAACAGATTTAGATGATATGGGGGAGGGGGGGAGAGATGCAACACTGACCACTAGAGATATGGTTCTCATTTCGCACATCCTTCCATTAGATATTGACTTGATTCTGAGTTGCTCTGCTACTGTGGCTCATGCAGCGAGCGGACCATGAGCTGGTCCTCCTTTCCTGCCAGCGGACCATGAGCTGGTCCTCCTTTCCTGCCAGCGGACCATGAGCTGGTCCTTTCCTGCCAGCGGACCATGAGCTGGTCCTCCTTTCCTGCCAGCGGGCCATGAGCTGGTCCTCCTTTCCTGCCAGCGGACCATGAGCTGGTCCTCCTTTCCTGCCAGCGGGCCATGAGCTGGTCCTCTTTTCCTGCCAGCGGGCCATGAGCTGGTCCTCCTTTCCTGCCAGCGGGCCATGAGCTGGTCCTCCTTTCCTGCCAGCCGGCAGCGCTGCGTGCTACGTGCTAGGAAGGGCCTGACATGCGACAAACGGTGTACATTCTGGCATGGGGTGGTACGGTATGCGTGGCCCCTACGTGCTAGTGCCTTAGGTCTGCATACCACGTTGCTACTGACAGACCTTCCAGACACGACTGCCCAGACAGAAATATCCCCGTGGCAGTGCCAGCACAATCAGCCCTGCTCTGCCCTCATCGCTGACTTATCCCCCCCCAATGGGAGTCAAACCATGTTTTTGTTCATTTGGCAAAACTTGATATGCTGACTGAAGCTGTTTATTGACAGAGCCCTCTATGATTCTGAAGATGGTGAACGAACCGCGTTTTGTTCTTGATGGTTTAGGTGAGCTGTTTCACAGGGTGACTCCCTATAGCCCCCAGCCTGACCTCATCAGGTCCAGCGCGTTGACATAAACACACAACTGATCTCATCCAAGGTTCCTTTATCGTCCTGTGTCTGGAACGACTGGTTTGTGTTCTGATCTGAGAACAGAATAGACTAATCCCAGCGTCATATTGCTTAACTTGAACTGGATCATTTCAACCAGAGCCCCTGGCTAGCCCAACATTGATCAATTAGCCCAGTATTTTCTGTCCGCTAGCATGGCTGGACTTTAGTCTGCCTGTGGCCACTTCAAAGAAACCAGGTCTAATTTCGTTCAGTACTGTCGGTGTGCTAAAATGTCTTATGAAGTCTGATATTAAACATAGTCTTACTCCAAGTGATTCTTCCTCATATTGGTTTGATCATGTGCATCTACAGGTCGCAGCGAGAGGTCCGGCCAACCCATCGTTTGATCAATCCGAGACAAATCATGATTTGCGGTTTAGGGAGAAGAAAACAAACCGTGTTTCGGACTAGACGTCTACGTGGAGCAGCAGGAAGACTAACTATAGAAAGACTGGAAACTCAGACTGAGCCGTCCCTGTTCCAGCTGACTGCTGTGTGTGTGTGTGTTTAGAAAATGCTTTAAGAAAGAAACCCTGGATTGATCTTCTTGAACTTGAGGCAGTGTTCATTTGTACCGTCTAACAGACTTCTTCCAGGACAGAATTAGCTGGCGCGTCTCTGTAAAATGTCAAGTCATGACAGAACCTCACATGAGTAAAAAATAAAAAAGTGTGAACGCAAAAGCTATATATATATCTATATATAAAAAAACTCAGGCAGGGGAAGTATCAGACATATTTGATAGATGGAGTTCCCAGTACAAAAATGTAAGGTTTTTTTGGCATATTTTATATACTGGTGACAGGAAGAGGGTTAGGGGGGAAACGAATGGTGGGATCCCACGAGTACAGGAACTCAAATGGCCCTTCAAAATGTCCGCTTTTGAGTGCATTGGAATATAAAGCAACACCTTGAGTAGTCGTGAGTCCAGTAAAAACAGAAACCTGCGATAATAACACAACATATGTACAAGTCCTCCTCTGGGTTTAACCACCACTCACGGTTGAAATCGACAGGCATCGGCATGAAAATACTAAATTCTCCTCTAGAAAGGCTAAATTCTGTGTTTATCTTAAATACTTTTTTTCTTTGAATTTTAACTCTATTAATACTGAAAAAATGTTATTCTCTGCTTTTTGTTTGAAGGCTCGTACGCTTTTACGTACATACACAATGACACTTCACCCGCCCCTCTATCACCTGAATTATTATGGCAAACATTGTTCATAGGAGAATGAGAACAAAACGAACTATTCGAATATATTAATGTACAGTCCTTTCTTTCATAATTCCATTGTTTCTTCGTGACTAAGACTACTCTAATGTTCTCTCTCACTATACGCAGAACAATAATTATACCTGTTGGAAAAAGAAAAAAAGAAAAAGCACAAAAAAATCTTTTCGGGCCCCACAGAACAACCTTTCCATATTGCTGTGGTAGCACTTTGTATCTAACCATTTTCATAAATGTCATAAATACATTAAGGCCAAGAACAATAATAAATTATAATTAAAAAAAAACGATAAATTAGAAAAGAAATCTCTTAAGCACTGTAGGTGTTGGGTTTTAAAAATACTTGTCATGAATTGAGTGGAGGATATAGTTTGTTTTTGTGTACGTTTTCTAGGTTTTTCTTCTTTCAGCTCTCAATAAAAAACGTATGGTTAGATATTATTCAATGGGTTCAATGGTACCTCGGACTTGTCAAAAAAGAGCGTTGTCGTCGTCGACATGGTCAGGTGAGGTGACCCGCGCCGTTCCTGGGCGGGCTTCTGACTAGGCTAAGATTCTGCAGCACAGGTAGGTGCTCTGTAGAGGGGAGGGGCGGGGGAAGAATAGGGGGCGGAGGAGGGGGGGGGGGGGTGGCATCTGGATCAGTTGTTACCCTGGGTCTGGGTCTGGGGCAGACTCTTCTGCAGGAGCATGGAGGGTCCTGCGGGGGGCGACGTGGCGGCGGTGCTGCTGGGTTTGATCCAGGGAGGCAGGGAGGGCAGGGACAGCAGGGAGGCTCCCGTGGTGGTGGTGGCCGTCATGGTGACCTGGATCATCTGGTCACGCTGGATCAGCCTGATGAGGGCCTTGAGGCGCTCCAGGGACGACTGCGTGTCTCTCTGCTGGGTCATCAGACACTCCCGCCGTTCCATACATTTCTGGTGGGAGAGGGGAAGAGTCTCGCATATAGATAACAGAAAACAATGTAGGACGGCTCCACAAGTCTTGCACTCAATGACAGTGCAAGACATATGTATCTTTCTATGGTGATGTGTAAGAATATTTTGTAGGCTACATATTTTTGGAGATGTCATGTAATTCTGGCCTTGGGATGATGCGTCATAGCATCGCAGAAGCAGCTGGGTGGAGGGGTGAGAGGTGAGGGATGAGAGAGGTGAGGGGTGAGAGAGGTGAGGGGTGAGAGAGGTGAGGGGTTCGTACCGTGAGGGATTTACTGAGTCTCTTGTCCTGCTCCTCCAGATGGGAGCACTCCTTCTTCAGCTCACTGTTCCTCTTCAGTAGCCTCCTCTTCTCCTCCTCTCTCACTGCACACACACACACAGACCCATGAGCACACGCTCTCACTTCATTTGTGTACGACATGTCCCTGTACGGCAAAATCAAAACGGGGCAAAATAGGCATGTTCCGCCAGTGTCTTCCTCACCTGTCTTGTGTGTGACGTAGGACTGTACGAAGTTCTGGGGCCACGACATGTTTTCCTTGTTCAGAACCTTCGCAAGACAAAAGAAACAAAAACTATTTTGTTCGAAGTCCTTGTTTTTAGCAATATTCCCTGCCAGTTCATCCCCTCCTGGCTGCCACTTCCACTCCCTCATTCCAAAAGGGTAGCCGCGGTACCTTCTTCTGGCACTTGGGGCAGTACCACGCCCCCCGGGGCGGGGTGCGGAGCGGCGGCTGCAGGCAGTCCGGGTGGTAGGCGCGGGTGCAGTTGTGGCACGGCTGGAGCTCACCATCCTCCTGGCAGATGGCACAGTGGTCCTCATGCTCCAGATCGTCCTGCCAGCCCAACACAACACCAAGATCAGCCTGGGGGGGGGACCAGCGTGCACCCCTCAGGGCTCACCTGTACTCCTCCACAACAAACTCACACGATGAAGAGCCCCGGTTTGACGGTGGAAAGCGCTTGATAACTCCCCCCTCCTGCGAGTGGTTACTCCGCTAAAGGGATGCCCTGCCTTGCAGGGCGTCACCCCTTGTCCATCCCTGATCTATTCACATTTATTTGGACAACGGGGAGTGTGACGACTTGTGCGGTGTGAACTGTTAAGACAATGCCCCCCCTCCCCCACCCCCCTTCCGTATTGGAGTACGAGCTAGCGAGGGAGGCGTTTGCGAAAGCTACGCCGGCCCGCTACACAGTGAACAGTAACCCAGCTCCGGTGATAAGTGGGGGGGCGAAGGCGGGCCGTCGGCGAAACGTCAGCAAGGATTTGTCTCAGCAAGAAGACGTGAAGACGTGGAGAGAGAAATCAATGGCGCTTTCCTCATATGGACGGCCTTAATACGAGACTCATCTGTCCGATTACGCACACACACACCCTTCCCCGCCCATCCGAAGGCACAGCAGCTGAAATAGTATGCCAGTCAAACACCAAGGCTAAGAAGCCTGGGAATTTGCCCTGGCAGGAAGGAGAGAGAGGGTGCCACATCTGTCACGTAGCTAACGCTGCAGCCAGAACCAATGGAGCAGGAGCAGACGGGCAATAAGGAGGATAATGAATCCTGCTCTGGGATTGATGGAGCAGCCTGGCCTACTTCTTACAGCTGCGTGCCTATCAGACGCGCCAGCCCAAGGACTCTCGCCCCGTCGCGCCGTTGCTATGAAACTGCGTCCGGCACTTGATTCGTATCAGCTTTGAAATAATGCAGCCAGGTGATCCCATTCGTTTAGAGCTGGAAGGACCACGGTTAATCCCGTACGTGACAGCATGATAAAAACAAATGAACAGCAGGAGCACTGGAACAAAGTCCCTGACGAGCACTGCTACCTCAGGGGTTTGTTTTGGTCTCTGAAGCACCGTTGCTCCTACACCACCACTACACTACCTTGATAACGGCACACATAGTACACACACACACACACATAGTACACGCACACACACACAAACACAAACAGTACACACACACTTGAAGTCATGCCACGTACCTTCCAGCACAGATCCTCAGTGTCTAGCGTGCGGATGGGGAAGCAGAGAACATGTTAGTAAGCTGACAACAAGTTGAGACAGCGAGGCAGGGGGAGGAGAGGGGGGTGGGGTTGGGATTGATGGAGCAGCCTGGCCTACTTCTTACAGCTGCGTGCCTATCAGACGCGCCAGCCCAAGGACTCTCGCCCCGTCGCGCCGTTGCTATGAAACTGCGTCCGGCACTTGATTCGTATCAGCTTTGAAATAATGCAGCCAGGTGATCCCATTCGTTTAGAGCTGGAAGGACCACGGTTAATCCCGTACGTGACAGCATGATAAAAACAAATGAACAGCAGGAGCACTGGAACAAAGTCCCTGACGAGCACTGCTACCTCAGGGGTTTGTTTTGGTCTCTGAAGCACCGTTGCTCCTACACCACCTCACAACTACACCTTGATAACGCACACACAAGGACACTCACATACACACATTAGTAACGCTGGCACAACACCACACACACACACCCAACACAAACACACACCACTTGAAGTCATGCCACGTACCTTCCAGCACAGATCCTCAGTGTCTAGCGTGCGGATGGGGAAGCAGAGAACATGTTAGTAAGCTGACAACAAGTTGAGACAGCGAGGCCCAGGGGAGTGAGTGGGGGTGGGTGGTTGGGGGGGGGGCCCACCACGGTCGGTGCCCGCGTCGCCCGGGGGGGTGGGGGGTTGCTGCAGTGGAGGTTAAACCATGCACACGTCTCACTAGAGAGGGGCTGCTTTCAGATAGCATGTTAGAGAAAGGCTTAGGCTTATACCAGCTGTGCCAAACAAACCTGGAGTGTCTATCTCAGCACAGTGTGCTGGAGGGGGGGAAATCAACATTCCTTCATCATGCAGTTAGGCGTACGGGCGTTTTGAATCCTACTTTTAAAAATCATTCAGATCTTAATTCTGCTGCACAGACGTTTTCCTTCTATCTTGTTTCCTAGCGACTCCAGCGTGTTTGTTTCCCCTCCGGGAAGTGATTGGTTGGTTTTATTGGTTTGTTTATGTTTGTGTGTTTATGCATCATTGTGTCAGGCTCCCTTCTCTCTGTGCTGAGCGGAAAGAAAAATTGGGATTTACCTCTCGCTGACAGGAAGAGGGGGTTGTTCAGGTAATTCGACGTGAGGCGTTTGCGCTGGAAGGCAACAGAGAGAAGAAGATGGAGGGGATGAAACGCTGGTTCAAGTCATGCGGCGACCTAGGGAAACAGGTCCCGAAGGCAAAGCGAAGTACAGCTGCACCGCTGGGGTGAGGTGGAGGTGAAGTGCATTGTGGGTCGGCGGTGGCTCACCTCCGGCTCGAACATGCCGCTGTAGGCCGGGTTGGCTGTGCTCCTCCTCTTCCTCTCCTGTCGCTTGGTCTGAAGCTCTGGGGGAGGGGGGGGGGGGGGGGGGACAATCGGTCACAACAGAGGCAGGATGGGACAGATCTTATGAACCAATAGGTGCAGCTGAACGTTTACTGTATCTGCTCCACTCTCAAACCTCCAAAGATTGACAACAAAACCCGTCAACAAGTACTTTCCCTCCCCCATCGGACAGGCCTACATACTACAGTCAGCAAAGCACTACCTCATACTGTTCCGCATGCAGTCGGCTCTTTATTCGGAGCGAGATAAGTCAAGATGCAGGGTAATTATCATAAATGCTTTAGCATAAGTAGGCCGGTGTTAGCAACCTCTTCAAATACAAGTACCGCATCAGCCTAGCTACCAGCCCCACTACACACAAGCGCCCAACTCACCCTCCATGTGTTCGGTGGTCACCAGGCCAAGGGCAACCATGAAGGCAATTTTCTGAAGGAGACAAAGACAGAGAGAGACAGCGAGAGAGAAAGAGAGAGAGGAGATGTGAGACGTACGCATGCAGGGAGATGTAAACGTGATACATCATGGGTGTGACAGATATACAAGCCACCGTGTGGGCGTGGAGCTATTCCCAGAGAGTAGCCCAGGAGGAGGGGAGTGACATATGGAACAGCCCAGGGGACCTCTATCCCCTCCCCTCCGGCGGCCCTGCTCTCTAAACCCAGCGCATGCAGGTGATTGGAATATGATCTTCTGAAGGAGCGCTTTAGGTTCATGGCTCCTTCCAGATTACAGCTGCCTTCCCCATTATCTATCTCTTACTTTCACACGTCGTGTCCGTGCGTCTTTCGTTTCTGTTCTAACTGTCTGGCAAGTTCCTCGATCCCGACTAGTTTCGCGCGGCTCACTTTAATAAAACACCTTCGCTCTGCCTATGTTTTGTCTTTGACAAGTTTCTACTGAAGACCAGAGACCTAATCTTTGGCCTCCTTACGAGACAGAAGGAAGTGGATTACAGCGTGCGGCTGGTCTCAGGGAAAGCGCACTGATCGGCCAGCGGGAAGCAAAGCTTTGGGACTGGCACTCAGGATTATCTGGGATTAGCTTCCTGAATAATTGGATCGGTTAACCAATTGGAGTGATGTGGATGAGATAAACATCTGCTCTAGCAGGAAGCAGGGACCGTGCCAGTCAACCAACGAGAGATTCTTGGCTTCCATTTGACACTCCCCTGGCACAACTTCACTCAATAGGACTTCCTGACCCCTTGAAATACTCTGGTGAGTGTGTGACTTGATCTGGTCTTGAGTCACTTAGGGTGACTGAAGCCATGGAAATACTTTGCAAGTGTATCTCACCTCTGGGTCCTCGTCCCTCTTCCTGGCTGGGGGGGAGAGGGTGGGCATAGTCTCCTGTGAGGGGCTGTCCTCCTGGGGGCCAGGGGACCCCTGGGAGCTGCTGGGGGTCTGCGGCTGGATTATTATCACCTGAACACACACACAGTGAGAAGATGAGCCCTGGCAGATACAGATCTGTATATGCTTGTTGGAATGTTCGTGCTTGGTGAAGAAATGTCATGGTTCACTAGTTTACTGCCTGTTCAACAATCCGTCCACGTTGCAGAGTGGGTTTAATGTGTGTGTGTGTGCGTGTGTGTATACGCGCACACATGCTAGTCTTTTGTGCATGTGCATTCCTGCAGTAAAGATAGGCCACTCCATCAGAGCACTGTTCTCCGCTAATGACAGAATAACGAGCCCCACCAATCTTATCCTGAACACATTTGACAAGCCCTTTTCATCTGCCTCTGAAATGAACGACCGCTGTTTATGCGCGACGCAGAGGTCAGGCTTCGAGATGGGAGAGCTATCAGCACAAATGGGGATCTATAAAAGAGAACATTATGCATTCATAAACAACTGCCTTTAAAGATTGCATAGAATCTACATAACGGGGGCAAGCGCATTGGGGATCCAGATCAAGAAAGACTATGCTAGATGGCAGCGCCTCAAAGTCTCCCAGTTAAGTCGTTTGTTTTCAGCGCCAGAACTATATGTAAAACAACCTCACACAGCTCTGCTCTGTAACTAGGGGCGACCGTTCACGCTGTGGGAGACAGGGGGGGCGGGGCTGTACAGGAGGCGAGCCAATCAGGGTCCACTGCTCACCTTATTGTCGGCGCTGAAGAGCAAGGGCTGCGCCTTGACCGCCTCCCCTGTGCCCGACAGCCCATTCGCGGCGGCGGCGGCTGCTGCAGCGGCAGGCGGGGAGGCGGAGATGATGGCGTAGGCCACGCCCGGTCCCGTGGCCGTGGTGGTGGAGGAAAGGGGCGCGGTGCTGGCGGACACGCCCCCGCCTCCAGACGGGGCTTGGCGCTGGGGAGGGAGGGGAGGCTGCGGAGGCGAGGAGTCCCCTCCCTGGCCGTTGGGCAGGCGTTCGGGGCTGAAGGTGCTGTTGGCGGTGGGAAGGGCCGCTGGGCCCTGGCTCTTGGGGCTGACCAGGGCGGTGGCTCTCTGCAGGCTCAGCGGCTGGCTGCTCTGCTGCTCCTGGAAGGGGCTGTGGGGAAGGCTGTCCGGGATCTGGGTCTTTGGCCTGACCTGGAAGGGGAGGACACAGTGTAGGTGTTGGTTTCAAGAGACGCCTTTAGACTGCAGAATCGAAGCCAAGGAGATGGGGCTGTATCAGTGTGTGTGTGTGTGTGTGTGTGTGTGTGTGGACGCCTCCACTCTCAATGTCAAGCAACTGCAAAGCCAGTGACTTGAATGGCATTCTGCCAAAAAGGTATTCTATTTTGTTCAGGATTATTGATACAAAGTTCCTTTTCTGAAACACTGGCTACAAAACGGTGAGTCATGCCATTCTGCCAAACAGATTTTCGCTGGGCTGGATGACAGTTAAGACGACTAGACTTCTTTTTTCATCTCTATCTCACTCTGCTCTCTCTCTCTCTCTTGCTGCTCTCTCTCTCTCTCTCTCACACACACACACGCACACGCACACACACACGACGGGAGGTATGCTGTGAAGATAACCTGTCACCCGTACTCAACACATGAAGGGTTCTAAGACAGAAACCTTTGCCAGATGCTCACGCAGCTGCCATCTCCCCCCCCCCTCACACACACACACACACACACACACACACACAGACAGACAGACACACACAGACAGACACACACAGACAGACACACACAAAATCTCAGAGTGTTGATGCGTGGTAAGACGTGACCTGGCTCCCAATTCTGCCTGTCAACCAATAGGAGAAGGTTGTCAAGGCAACCAGACGTCTCCGAGACACGCTGGGGCGCGTCTGACCGCTCCGCATCCTGGGTTCATTCGCTCTTAACGACTCTTAACGCACACCTGATGAGCTGGCACGCATTAACTCCATTTCCTCTCTGTTTCCCCCACGCCACGCTAGTTAGCAGGGTGGACTGGGGCTTTGTAATGGTGTGTGGTGCCACCCAGTGGTCAGTTACAACACTTGCACCTCGGGAGGAAAGTCTGAAGAGCAGCGGTTCTTTCTGATTAACCGCAGCCCTCCTTCCAACAACGCTTCCATTGATCCGCTAACACCAGCGGAAGCAGATGAACTGGAATAACACGGGGATTAATGGTGCCAAACGCTCGGCCCGGCCCGACCCCATCTCCCACGGTAGCCGCTCAGATTTATTAGACGGGCAACTTACGGGCTGATCTTTCAGATCTCCGCTCGCAGAGCGCTGTGGTGGTGCAGCAGAGCGTTGGCCCCTGCTGTGACTGTACGCACGCGTGGACCTGCGCACGCACACACGGCCACATTTGTTTTTGTTGTCCTGTTTTCTTATGTTCTGCAGGGTCTGTGTGTGTGTGTGTGGGGGGGGGTAGCGCTAACTCTGGAAGAGGAGGAAGAGGAGCAGGGGGGAGGAGGGGGAGGAGGTTGGCAAAGGAGGTGGAGGATGGAGAGGGGTGGGAGCGGTGCTATGGTGGGGTTCAGCTCCTAGCAGGGGATTAGAAACCCTCAGACACCAGTGAACAGAACAGGATGTTCCTCTGCTTAGCAGGTCTCTCTCTCTATCTGTCTCTCTCTCTCTGTCTCTCACTCTCTCTCTCACTCGGTGTCTCTCACTCTCTCTGTCTCTCATTCTCTGTCTCTCACTCTCTCTCTCTCACTCGGTGTCTCTCACTCTCTCTGTCTCTCATTCTCTGTCTCTCACTCTCTCTCTCTCTGTCTCTCACTCTCTCTCTGTCTCTCACTCTCTCTCTGTCTCTCACTCTCTCTCACTCTCTCTCTGTCTCTCACTCTCTCTCTGTCTCTCACTCTGTCTCACTTTCTCTGTCTGTCTCTCTCTCAATCTGTCTGTCTCAGTCTGTCTGTCTCTGTCTCTCACTCTGTCTCTCATTCTGTGTCTCTCACTCTCTCTGTGTCTCTCTCTGTGTCTCTCTGTCTTTCAATCTCTTAGTCTCTCAGTCTCTCTCTCTCTCTCACTCTGTCTATCTCTGTGTCTCACTCTGTGTCTCACTCTGTGTCTCTCATTCTGTGTCTCTCATTCTGTGTCTCTCATTCTGTGTCTCTCACTCTGTGTCTCTCACTCTGTGTCTCTCTCTCTCTCTCTCTCTCTCTCTCTCTCTCTCTCTCTCTATGTGTCTCTCCGTGTCTCTCACTCTGTGTCTTTCTGTCTGTCTGTCTGTCTCTCACTCTCTCTCACTCTGTCTCTCTCTCTCGCTTTATCTTTGAGGCAGAATAATACCCAGGATAGGGAGAAATTCAGCTCCAGCTTGAGTCTTTGAACTGCAAGCTTGGGAATTGGCCTGTTTAAACAAGCACACAAAGCATTTCCTATCATCGACCTACGCAGGGGAAAATGTTGTGTAGAGTCGCCCGATTAAAATAACCTGAACAAAGTGACAGAATTATATCTTTTATTTACTTATTTATTAATCACCAGGCTAATGAAATGAGTACAACATCCTAAACGAATCGTAAAAAAGCACCCTAAAGGATCATGTACGTAAGACACCTCTGGCCCTTTGGCATGGTCTTTCTTTGTTGCGGACGTGTGTGTGTGTGTGTGTGTGTACGCGTGTGTGAGACTCCTCCCTACCTGAGGTAGCACAGTGGGCGCTTGTCCTGCCAGCCGGTACAGAGAGCTGACTTGAGGCACCTTGATGGGCACTGCTGTGAGGGTTCCCAACATCTGAGAGAGACACAGAGAGAGCGAGACAGAAAAGAGAAACAGAGAGAGCGAGACAGAGAGAGAGAGAGAGAGAGAGACCAAGACAAAACAACACAAATTATCTTTCAATGAACTCTGAAGTAACTACACGGATACCACAGAACTCCACAGGCATTGGCTAGGCAGCCTGGCTCCTTTCCACAAACACACCTCCCCATTTGACCTCCCCCGACCCCACGCAGGAAGTGATGGCTGCGAACAAAACTCTTTCTTCTCATCTCCTGCTTGTCCTTGAGAGGCTGAGGTTTAAGGCAGGACGTGCAGAGGTGGTTGGGGACCTTGAGAAACAGTAGACACAGCAGCAGCCAGGCCGAAAGCACTGATGCTGCTAGTCTCTCACAGCGCTACACCCCAACCCATTCCTCCAGGCTGAGAGGTACAGGGATGTGTGTGTGTGTGTGTGTGTGTTAGACTGAGAAAGAGTGTGAGAGCATGTATGTGTGTGTATGTGTGTGTTAGACTGAGAAAGAGTGTGAGAGCATGTATATATCAAATCCAACTTGTTTCCAGGAGTGGTCCCCCCCACCCCTCCAGCTAATTATAATCCATGCTGCCGACACACTAATTAAATAATTGCGCAGGGTAACGCAGGCTCCAGGAATGTAAAGACTGCCTGGAATGATCCAGGTTACTGTACACTCTTCCTACCGGCGTTCAGCTAACCTGAGTAATGATGGTCTAGAGAGCCAGCTCCACATACACACACACACACACGCAGGCACACACACACAGGCGCACACACACACCGAAAGGAGAGGGGAGAGACCCAAGAATGCACTCTCCTCCCAGCCTCATAATCCTACTACTATTAATATGCCAGACACGGGTATTATGAGAACAACCTGACCTTTTTCTGCCTTTCTTGTGACGTCTTGCGTAATACCAGTGGCTGTCACTACTAAAAATACACAGGCTTGCTTTGCCGGGCTGGGCTGAGATGGTGTTAGCTTCCTGTGCTTTTATCTCTTCCTCTTTCCTGGGGTTTTCTTACAGTGAGGTATTGGGTTAACCTAGCAGCCAGCTGGTTCACTCTATTCTCATTACACACACTTTCTCTTCCCCTGCAGATCATTAGCCGTCCCCCCCAGAAGAGGAAGGAACGCCACAGCAGTGAAAATGTCAGCGAGCTCCTCCGAGCTTCACGTTTGCTCTAGTTAAAGTAGGTTCTGTGTGCTCAGTCAGAGAGAACTGTAGAGTATTCTCTCTCTCTCTCTCTCTCTCTCTCTCTCTCTCTCTCTCTCCTCTCTGACTCTCTCCTCTCTGACTCTCTCCTCTCTGTCTTTCTTTCTCTCCCTCACTTTCCTTCTTTTCGCTTTCTTCTGTCTTTCAACCTCGTGCCGCTCTCCAACCAGCCCTCTCCTCTTTCTATCTTTTCTATATGCATCCTCCCTTTCTCCCTCCCTCCCTCCCTCCCTCCCTCCCCCCTCTCTCTCTTTTAAGATCAAAACCTCAAACTCTCCCCCTCTCCCCACAATCTCTCGCTAACGAGAGGTCTCTCCGTGCCGTCGACAGCGGCGCATTTTCAAACCGAACCGTCCCCACGTTCTTCGCCCTCTGAGCCACTCCGTGTTTGCGGTAAATTCCCTCTGCGCCAAATCAAGCAAATAAACAGCCATCGAATCCGATGAGCAGATTAGTGTCTGTACATCAACACCACACCCACAAACGACCCCTCCCCCCCCCCCAACACACACACACACACCTGGATTTAAGCCCTTGTGTGTCTATCCAGACCACACTTTTAACGCACAAGTTCACCCATGTTGCCATGTAAACACAATATTGTATTGGAATACAGGATTGGATCTGTGACCTTCAGATATCGACGGGGGTGTCGATAAGATGGAAGATTCCGTCTCTCTCGCCTCTCGCCGTTTCTCTTTGGACCGGAAAGAAAGACCCCAAGCGAATGATGGGTGTGTACGTGTGTCTGGTTTGGTGTGTTTGGGTTGGTGTGTTTGGTTTGAGGATTATGAGACAATGGTATTTACGGAGCTCAGTCCTCGCCGTATATATCAGCCCGATTTATAGTCAGGTCTCCCCAAGGTCAGCCCTTCAGCAGGGGAGATAAGAATGCCCAAGCCAAAGCCACAACATAGAGAAACCGTATTTTTCCGGGTAAAAGTGGCAGGTAAAAGTGACAGTGGTTCTTCCAACGAAATTCGTTTTTTTTCCCAAGTATCGTCAGATCGCCGGGGTTTTGTTTGAGAAGACTTAGCGTCTGCGTGCGAGATGTGGCGTCTGCGCGAGGTGCTTTGCTAACGGAGTCAAGTGACACAGTCTCGCAAGAGAGAGTGCGGTTAGAAAGGAGTTGTTGACAAATTGCGGTGCCGTGCGTTTGCGTTTTGTTTGGGGGAGGGATTGGCATTCTACTCTTCCTTCTCCGACGTCAAACCATCCCAGTTTTAACTGAGTCTCTCTCTCTCCTTCCTGACAGAATACATGAATAAAGGAAACAGGGGAAAGTTTTTAGATACACACTCCCCCCGCCCCCCCACACACACTCCCCCCGCCCCCCACACACACACACACTTCCCCCCCACACACACACACACACTCCCCACTACACTCTGCTTCAGAGCATAACCTGAGCTGTGGGGGTCCCCCCCCCCTTATTTTTGTTCTTCTGTAAAAAAAAATCCTTTCGTTCCATTGTGCTACAGAAAGCACTAGGAGACGGAAGGAGGAGGGGGGGGTTAGCTGGGGGCCGTGAAGGCCTGTTCCCATGGCAACAACCAAGATGAAAATTCTTACACTGTGAGGCCATTCATTTAGGTAATTGCTGCCTCTTTCCTCAAAGCCAAGCACCTTCACTTAGTCTTCTTTGAGTGTGAACGCAAGTGCAACCTTGGACAAGCCACTTCCTTTTTTCCCTGCCCAAAAGTGTGTGTACATAAATATATACAGTGCAAAAAAAAACCCACCACCATTCATATAGAATCTCTTCTCAGTTACAATTGCTTCCTTTCTGCCAATCCTTCTCTCCTCCCACTGCCTGTCCCACGACTCCCAGGGGTGGGGACGGGGTGCGTTTTCTCAATTCGAGATTTGTCTTGGAGGCGACCGTCTGCTGCAGTGCATGCTGGGAATTACAGGCCCGCCCACCTGAGAGGCCCGTGGACCAGACATCCCAGCCCTATTACAGATAAACCAGAGAGAGAAAGCTGGAGAGACAACGCCGCGGCCCAACACGACTTCCTCTTTCAACCTCTGACCCACCCTGTTTGAGACTCGGCAAAAACAGCCAAACAAAAACCTCAAGTAAAAACATTCAAAACTGACAGGAAGAGAAGCACACAGAGATAAGAAGCTCCTTTCAGCAGGCACAGTCTGACTCTGCCTCTCAGACACCGGCTTGTTGGCTGCTGGCTGCGTTCTGCTGTTTGAAAAACCACATAAACAGCAACAAGAACACCTTTTCACCCCAATTATAGGCTGCAGAAAGCCTTCATGGGCCAGGGGGTGCGCGAGGTGTAAAGATTAGGGCTAAAAGCAAAGTTGCAACCGCCATTTTCTTTTTTTCTCCTGGCGACAAAAGGGAAAAGTGTGTCGTATTTTTGGTTTGTGTTTGAAGTAGACCGAGCCAATTTCCGTTGTGTGTTTTTTTATTTTTTTAAAGGGAGAGTGCGCGAAATGTAGCGCTCGCCAGCGTTCTCATCATCAGTTAGTCACCGACCGCCGGGGTCATCGCGCAACGCAGCCTCCTGCCAGCCCGTTAATGGCCGTCGCAAAACACCAGTTCAAAAGAGACGCCGTCGAAAAAAAACAGCGAATAAACTAAACGCTTGGTTCCTCTTCCCTGCCTGCTGTCTTTCCTACGGATTAAGACGGGAGAGGGGAGAGATAGTTGGTGTGAGTAATAAAGAGAGAGAGTGAATATCTCCGAGGGAGGGAGGGAGGGAGGGAGATTATGGGGCCAGGATCTCAGCTCCTCGGCAAAGATGCGTCCAGGGCGTTAGTCTCCAGCCTGGAGTCTGTGTTTGTTATCGTTTGTCCTGTCATCACTGCTGCTCACAGCAGGAAGGGAGCAGGGGAGGAGGAAATGCATGCGCAGCAATAGAGGGAGGAGGAGACAGAGAGAGAGGGTGGGAGGAGGAGAGGGGGGGGGAGAGAGAGGGCGGCAGGAGGAGGAGGAGAGAGGGAGGGAAAGTAAGGGTTGGAGATAGACAGAGAGGTAGAAATAGAGAGAGAGATAAAGAAAGAAAGAAAGAAGGAAGGAAAGAAAGGAAGAGAGAGAGGGTGTTAGAGAGAGAAAAAAAACAGTGGAGAGAAAGAGAGAGCTGAAGAGCTCCCCCTGACACGTTTCATCCATGAAAACGTTTCCACTTTTTTTCCCCTCCATGGGTTTATCTTCCAAGGATAGAAAACAGGGGGGGAAAAAAGAGAAAGACGGCCCTTTGGAGCAGGATGGCTTCCTTCGCTGGCCTTGTTGTGGTTCAGGTGCCAGTCTGTGATTAAGTCTAGCGTGCAGCCCGTTTCTCAAAACGACAGGCACCGACGGAACGCGCGTCTGCCTTCCAAGGGCGCCTTTCTAAAAGACATGTATCTGTCACATGCACGATTATGGGATGTCTGATCCCAGTTTCACAGATGCATGGCAACTGCAAACCACGTATGACAACGGTGCCGGAGCGAATGAGGTGGGTAAACAAGAAAAGCGCAGGATGACTCAACGCTAATCGTAGCGTCCCCTGCTCGCTAGCTCTCAGATTGACCTTCATTATGTGACGCAGGAAGTTGGCACTCTTCTTCTTCTCTCGAGTCAAACATCCTGTTCCGGGCCTGGATCGTACACTCCAACTCTGCTCCTCCCCACCGCACAGACACACAGAAACACGCGCGCACAAGTCGTCGATTCTAGAAATTCTAAATGCGATCCTTTCTTTGCAATACATTGTATATATATATTTATATATATATACACACACCTTTGGATGATTGTGGTCTCGGGAGCTGAAAGGAGGGTGCGTGCGTGCGTCTGCCGGGGCTCACTGAAGCAGGGGCGCGGGCCATAAAGCCTCTCTCTGAAGGAGAGTGCAGGGCGTGTGTCAAACGCACGGCAATTTTCATCAATCACCTGGCGATAAGCCGCTCCTCATGATTACACGTCGGCGTGGCGGAGACGCGGGAGTCGCTTCATCATTGTTGTCCTCCGCCAGCGCGGCGGGACGTCAAAAAAAAACAGCCATTAAGGGATATCGACATCCCCAGAGGGGAAGATAAGTTGACCAGTAGGGGACCACTTGCGGAAGGGAGGAACCTCCTGGTTTGATGAGGGTTTGCAAAAGAATCCAGGAAAAAAAAAAAAAACACACAGTTCGAAAGAGTTGCGTACCATTCGTTTTCATGTCACGAGCGGTGCTATCGCTCTACCACATCTAGTTATAATTTATTCAAGTGCATAAGAAATTGGAATGCACAGCCAAGGCCTGCTTTCAGTACAAATAAATAAACACACGCGCGCACATACACACGGGCCTACATCTTCAAAAGAGAGAGAGAGAGAGGGAGATCAAAGAACTGTTGCATGGAGGTCATTACAGAACCAGTAAAGATGCATTTGCACTAACGCAACCCTCTCCTCGTCTCCCGTTCCCAGAGTCACCACTAGAGGGAGCCACCAGAGACCAACAAGTCACGTCGGATGCCACGGCGCATGCTTACACAAACACGCACGCACGCACGCGTACACACACACACTCACTCTCTCTCTCTCTCTCTCTCTCTCTCTCTCCCCCCATCTTACCTATGTAGCTTTTAATTTCATTCATGCACAGTGGCCAAGCTACTGCCTGTGAGATATGGATATTGTGCTGTAATGTGATGATGCAATAAAGACAAATCCAATCTTCTTGGAGGAGGGGGATGGGGGAGGGGGGCACACAGAAGGAAATGCCAGAGCTGAATATACTGGGTGAGTTTTAGTCATTTTCTGTATATACATTTATATATGTAGGCAGGTGAAGCCATTTGACTTTGCAAATGGTGTTACTTCACCACACGCCTTGGCAGGTTAGCATGGATGTTCATCATGAGCTCTGTCATGTCACACCGACCCACCACACCACCATTCTGCCGACCGACAGACCTGTGACCACGGCACACGCACACACGCACACGCAGGCTCACGCTACAGGCTCAGTGTTCTCCTGCGCTATCTAAGCATGTGACTGTTTCATTAGCGTTCCCTGAACAGGAGTCCCACGACGAACGGAGAGATAAAGACAACAGGTACATCTCCCTCATATGCCCCCCCTCCCCCTCCTTACCCCCCCTCCCCCCTCCACCTTAGCTAACCCCTAGCGGATCCACTGCTATTTAATTAGCGTAACCATCCACTCATAACAGTGTGGGAACCTATTAGTGCTGGCTGTCAGATAGGAGCGTGTACACACACACACAAAGTCACACTGTGTGTGCGAGCGAGCGAGCATGCGCAGGGGTGTCGTTGAGCGTAGTACCCAGGATCTGTCCCCTGTGGGGCTCTATCGTGGGCACGCCGCCCATCTCACTCACTTCCTGCCAGGCCAGCAGTTTGACTCGCTCCCCGGAGGGCCTGTCCCCACACACACACACACACACACACACACACACACACACACAGGCTGCCAAGGCCTGCGTGGCATGCATAGGGGGGCACAGAAAGTGGCTGCTGTGGTGCCGCCCTTCAGCTGCTGCTGTACAAACACACACACACACACACACACACACACATCAGCAGCTCATCTGGCTTGTGCGGTAAGATAAATACAGCATGTGATTCACCATGACAGCTTACACGGCGCTGCTCCTGGCTCTTACCTGAGTGCGTCAAACGCGGCCGGCGCTATCACCAAACCGCTTCCTTCACCGAGCGAGCCGCTCGGCCCCGTCTGACGTCACGTTGGTCACGGTGACCAACATTATCTTACGGACGGTTTGAACAATGTACGTAAACAGCTATGGTGGTTGGCTGGCTTGTATGACTTTGAAACGTTGGGGGGGGGGATCGATGCAACCTGATTGGTATCTCAGGAGCCTGGGGCCAGGGGCCAGGCGGGAGGCAGACCGGTAGGACTGGGAGCCCAGCCACAGGGAGCGTCGCTGTCTGACCTCCTGCTGGTGCTGAAGCAGATATGACCTTGCCTGGCAGTGAAACCAACCTGAGAGGAGCTCTACTGGAGCTGGCAGGGTTAGGGTTAGGAGGAGGGCAGGTGGGAGGGGCCAGGGAGGTGGGTAGATAGGAGGGGTGATGGAGGTGGGTAGAGGAGTCGTGATGGAGGAGGGTAGATAGGAGGGGAGGGGGAGGAGGGTAGATAGGAGAGGAGGGGGAGGAGGGTAGATAGAAGGGGGGGGTGGTAGATAGGAGGGGAGGGGGAGGAGGGTAGATGGGTGACAAGGTTCGGTTCGCTCCCTCGTTAGTGAGGAACACAATACCCCAAAACAACCACCAACGTCTAACTTCGAACCGCAAACAAAGACCAGGAACCTTTTGAGAACTCCTGGGTGTTTTTCTGACATTTTGATGCAATTAAAATATCTGAAAACACTCCCACAGCCTTGTCCCCATTCGCTGAACATGCACGACTCCAATTATTTCCTGTATCCAGTCATAGGCCATCTATTTCAATGATAACATTAATTAAATGTTAATGTCCTCTGCTCATCAAGACAAGAAAAGTGAAATGCCTGTAAGCATCATTACCTGCAGCTAGAACATGTTCCGGAAGGAAGGGAGAGATTTCTGCTGACGCCATTTTGTCAAGTTCTAGAACAACAACAAGGGCCTCAAGGACAACTTGTGTTCCGGTTCTTTCCTGGAGCGACATCAGACAGTAAGGTGTTGGAGCTATTCACGCGGGGTTGCGCAGAGTGTTTTAATACGTGCGGCCACTGATTACTCCGCCAGGAAGTTGCTATTTCAGTTGCTCTTACGGTGATTAGCGCTGAAGGACGCGCTCGTCAAGTAGCTGCCGGCACAGCGTTGGCCTCGCGTCTCGACGACAACATTCGCCCGTGTTGGGCGCCGTGCCACGGAAACGAGCCCCCGTGTCACTTGGGGAAACGCTCGCCGGGTTCACCGCGGCGCCCCCGCCGCCGGGCCTGGAGACAACGAGGCCGTCACGCGTTCGCTCATGCAGCGCTGCCACGCAATTAGGCCTCATTATCGATCTTCAAATGAGAGAGGCCAGGTGGTCTAAGAGGACTACAGACTATGGACAACTAGTCCCTCCTCCCCCCCCTCCCCCCTCCCACCACACACACACTCACACTCCCCCCCATCTCTACTCCACTCACATCCAAAATAGCCTGTGAATGGCTGCACATTATTACTCCCGTGTTTTGATTGGTGTTGGTGTGGACTACAGGAGCACAATGCAATGAGTTAGTGTGTCCTTGGTACTTTTTACTGCCTTTTTGTACCAGGCCAGGCCAGGCCAGGCCAGGCCAGCTGCCAGAAGAAAAGCCCCATGCTCGTCCCTTCAACACTCCAGAGCCATAAAGCCCCGACTGCGGCTGACCTCGCTCCCCTGCCTTCCTCCCTTCCACCAGTAGATAAGAGGGGAGTGTGTGTGTGTGTGTGTGTGTGTGGGAGGGGGGGCGGGGATGGGGTGGCAAGAAATAAGGGAGGAGTGGTGATGAAGTCAAAAATGACAGGAGTGTAGAGAGGAGAAGCGACCCCCCCCCCACCCGCCTGCCTCTCCGTGGTGACATGAAACATGGCAGCTTTATCGCCACGCTACGCCTGCCTCCTCCATCTCTGCCCTTCGCCGGCCTTGAGCCTGCCCTCCATACCAACGAGCTGGGGGGGAACGGGGGAAGGGGAGGTTTTAGACATTCAACACAACTTCTCTGCGTGTTCGGCCCTCCCCTCAGACGAAGATGTTGGGATCCCTCCAGAGCAGTGTGGAAGCAGGCCCTGTTCCACTCATTCACTCACGCCACAAAATGGCTTTGGCCCCTTTGTTTGCACCACATCTCACATCGCTCTTTCTCTCTCACACTCTCTCTCTCTCTCTCTCGCACTATATACAGCATTTATATATATATGCGTGTCTTTCTCTCTCTGTAGGTTTCACTCCATGTCTCTGTTCTGCTTTGCTTCCTTTCTCTGTCTCTCTCTCTCTCTCCCTCGTCCCTATGCGGCCCTCGCAATTACAGTGCTAGAGAGACGGCGAGCGGCGTGAAAGACTGATCCTGCTCGGTGCTGATGGGGGTTAGGGGGAAGAATACAGAGGGTGAGAGGATGGAGGGGAGGGAGAGCGCGGGGACGGGCGAGGGAGAGCGACGGAGTCGGCGAGAGAGGAAGCGGAAGAGGAAGAGGGCGAGAGGGAGAGGAGGAGAATTGGGGAGGCAGAGGGAGAGAGAGAGAGAGAGAGAGAGAGAGAGAGAGAGAGAGAGAGAGAGAAAGATGAAAAAGGAGGGAGGGAGCTGGGCCTGTGACAGGGTGCGGGGTGTTAGAGAAGTGTGATCGTAAAAGAAGGAGAGGGGGGGGTGTAATACTGAGTGGATAAAATCTCACGTGCTCATAAAGTGAAGATCTGGCGTGATTATGACGCTGGGGGGGTGGGCAGGTTGAGGAGGAGGAAAGGAGGGAGACGGCAGCCGCACTCAAGGACTTATTGAACCACAGTTTTGCATATTTGCCCCCCCCCCTCTTTACTCTCGGCTGATGAAAGATGCACAGGAAGGATGGCGAAGGGATTCCTACATGTGGTTTTAAAAGTGTGTGCATTTGAAAGTCTTTCAAATCATGACTGTCGCTGTTCAACATGGCAATGCGATTTATTCCAGCAGTGCCGTTGAGTGTGTATTGCTGAAAGACACTCTGCAAGGAGTTTACAAAGAGAAAAAGTAGAATTCGAATTAGGAATCGAATGACTGGTCTCTGCCAGTAAGCACCAGCTTCACTGTCAGTAGTGTACGGTGTTTCTTAATATACATGCTACTCTGAGTTTGTTGTATATTTGTGGTTGTGTGAGTTGAGTTTGTATGTGTGTATGTGCGTGTGTGTGTGTGTGTGTGGTGGCTTCCGGGAGGCCCTACCTGGGAGTGTGGCATCTCGCTGATTCTCCTGCTGAACGGGGGCCCCGGGGCCCCCGCCCCTCTGCTTGCTGTTTGGAGGTTGATGGGGGACGCCTGCAGCGGCTCCGAGCCCGCCGCCTTTTGTCCGTTAATGTGTGCGGTCACCATGGAAACGGGAGCCTTGGCCGGCACCACGGAGATGGCTATGCTCTGGCTGGGCGGCTTGATGAGGGAGAGGGGCTTGGCCGCTCCTACTGGACAACTTCTTACTGCCAGCTTCTGTCACACAGAGAGGAGAGAGAGGGAGGGAGGGAGGAGAGAGAGACAGAGAGAGGGGGGGGGAGAGAATGGGAGGTAGAGACAGTGAGAAGGAGGAGGAGGGGGAAGAAGAGAGAATAGAAGGAAAGAAAAAACCCGCGGTTGGCAAACGATGACAAAATACACAAGAAGCTCCGGATAATATACACTTCACAGCACGTTTGTTGACTTTAAGGAAGCCATTATGGGATCCTCAGTGCTACCAAAGCACCAGCATCCTTATGAATTGAACACAGCCGTTCACACTGATATAGCAGACGTAGAGGGGAAACAGGGAGGGGTGGTGAAGGGATGTGTGTGTGTGGGGGGGGGAAGGGGGGGGGGCTGCTGGCCCGGGTCCAGGTTCTGGGAGCGAGGGGCTGGACTCAGACGCTGAGAATCCCCCGCGTCAGGCACGTCTGCTGGGGTCGCACGGCCCAGACTGCCCTCATCGTGTTGCTCGGTGGCAAACACACGCGGCTTCCAGTGCATCCGCCCACCCCCCCTCACACCCTCTCCCCCGAGAGGCCCTCCCTCCCTGCCCTTGTGGAAGAGAAAATGCATCTTCCACAGCAGAGAGAGAGAGAGAGAGAGAGAGAGATAAGTACATCTCGCTTTCCCCAGCGCTCGCCCTCGCACAACTGACAGAAGAGGCACTCTAAATATTTGATATTCCATTCCACTGCCCCCTTCTTATATTGCTGCTCCCTTTTATCGTTTTTCCCCTTCTTCTCCTTCTCTCCTTTTTCTTCTTCAGTGGAGTACATGGGAGTTGAGGGGGGGGAGGATGGGTGAGGAGGAGGAGGAGGTTCATTCTCATCTGCACTCTGGCGAAGGACCCCCCCCTCTCTAAATTCTTTCTGTGTCTCTCTCTGTCTCCCTACTCCCCCCTACCCCTCCCCCCTCTACCCCTCCCCCCTCCCCCCCCCCCCACCCCGCCTGCCCGCCCGCATCAGAGATGTTGTTTGTACACATCACGTCAGGGAGAAGTGGGTTTTGAAGACCCTGTTGTGTCCCCGCGACTCATATTTCTGGCTGGCACACCCACAAGTAGGTACCTCCAGGCGTACAGCAACAGAACTGGAGTTTAACAAACTCATACTGTGAACAAACCAGACGCTGAAGCGCTGGAGGAGGAAAACATTTTTTTTTTCCTCCAAGCGAGCCACTTTCTGCACGCTTGTCGGATCATTCCACTAAACTACAAAACGGTATTTATGTTGCGGCGAAGCCGACTTTGAAGGGTAGGTTGGAGGCTTGGAAGAGGTTTGTAGGTTTTCAAGCTGGACGATCCAATCTGAGCAGACAGGAGTAACAGTACTTGCCCTCTAAACAGTAAAGTCCACATTCTGTACCAGACAAGAGGGGCAGGGACTCCTCAGTCATTGGCCAGCCAGGAGAGTAGAGATGAGGGGGGACTGGAGGAGGGGTGGGGGATACTTAAAAAGGGGGGAGAGGGGCAAAGGGGGGATCTGAGTTCTGAGTCTCTGCATGTCTAATCATGCGGCCAAGGCCCTGTTCCTTTCCAGAGGCTGAAGTCCTTGTGTATTTGAGGTGTGTGTGTGTTGGAAGGAGGGGGACGGGGGGGACGGGGACGGGGGGGGGGGTGCATGGTTGAATTTTGGATAAGAAGGGAGGGGGGATGGGACGGGAGGGGGGGTTGTGGGGGAGAGAGAGCGGAGGGAGAAATAGACATGAAATAAAAAGAGCGAGGGAGGAAAGTAGGAAGGAGGTGGGGTTAGGCAGGGGTTTGGTGGAGGAGAGGTGGCGGAGGGCAGGGGGGTGGGGGAGGGCATGGGGTGTCTCCGTGGAAACTAAATTCTCGCTTTGTGTCCAAATCCACTCTAATCAGCATGTCGAACAAGAGGGGGAATGTTTCTGAGACGTAGCGGGGTGCACGCTCTCTCTCTCTCTCTCCCTCTCCTTGGTTTTCTCCCTCACCATCTTTGGTGCCGGATTCATGTAAGACAACAAAAGTCACAGAAATAGAAACCGCGCAAATACTGCCAACACAAATATAAATCGGGGGGGAATCGGAAAAGCATTCTCTACGCCTGCTGTTATTTCGGTTTCCAATTCCACGCAGTTGCAATCCAAAGATTAGATATCGGAGAGATAAAGTTGGCGCACGTAGAAACGCCGTGGCGCGTCCTAACGAAAACACGCTCGCGTGCGTGGTGACGTGCGGAGACGCACACGCAAAAATGAATGACTGCCTTATCTACTGTAAGCCAGTACAGAGGAGGTCATGTTGCCTAAGTCCATTACCCTAAATAAAGGAATCAGCACATTTGAGTCACCAGCAGGATTACTTTCCTCTTAATCTTTAATGTGGTTTTGTGATGAACAACCGCGGCCACCTTGGCTGGCGTTGAAGGAGCCGTGCTGCAGCGACTTCTGCTCCTCCCCTCTGAAACGCTCAACTTGTGGGAAGGTTTCTTCCCCGCTCGCAGGCGGACGAACTCTGTCGTTTTTCGCAGGGACGCATATAAAAGGGAAAGCGACTTGCTGGGACGTGAACGAACCCAGATGTAGAGTCAGGGAAAGGGTTCAGGGAGGAGGGGACGGGGGGTGGGGAGGGGGGGGCTTCAGAGAGGGATGGAGGAGGAGGAGGTAGAGAGAAAAGAAGCGAAGTCTATCGACATTGTGCAAATGGTCTGGCAGCCGTCGTGGGCCATAATAAAAGGTTTCTAAAAGCATACACAATCGCTGTATTTCAGCGAGAAACCAATGCACACTCGGGGGAAGAAAAAAAAAGAAGGCCCCAACCCCCCCCACCCTCCTCACTCTCCCTCCCCCCCCTCATTGTTCACCCCGGTGTGAATAGGGCGACTCATTGGCGTGTTGTTATTAATTCATTCCCCCGCAGTGAGCGCGGTGGGGCCCATTGTTTCAGGGGATCAATGTAATCCGCAAGCGGCCACCGGCGCTGGGCCGCGCATCTGGACGCCGACGAGGCCCCCGTTTGCTCCGCCCTGGGAACCTCCCATTGTCTCAAAGGTCATCCATTTAAAGAGCTCTCGGCCAGGACAGACACAGACTCGCCCTGCCTGGAGAGAGAGCAGGAGGGGAGGGGGGACAGGGAGAGGGGGGGAAGAGAGAAAGAGAGAAAGAAAGAGGAGAATAGAAAAGGAAGAAAGAAAGAGAGCAAACAGGGAGGAGGGGAGTGACAGAAAGGTAGAGTAAGTGAGTAAGATAAAAAAGAAATCTGATGGAGGGGTGGAAGAGAGAGACAGAGGCAAAGAGAGTCTGCACGGGGTACTAGGATGTGACCGCTAAAGTGGATGGGGGGAGTGGGGGGGAGGGGGGGAGCATGGGGGGAGGAGGGGGGGCAAGAAAGCATGTTGAAGAGACAAAGCAGACCTTTCCAAAGTGACAGGTTAGTACACAACCTCCCCCTGCTTCTCTCCCCAACCTAGGACTCTTTCGCACTGTGCAGCCACTTCGCCTTGCTCTCAAATGTTTCCCTTTCCCCTCCCTTCCACCTCCCCCCTGTGCTCCCCCTCCTCCCTCAGTTCAGCAGGCAGCCTGGCGTAGGGACGAAGGAGAGCAATGGAGGGGAGGAGGGACCCAGGGAGAGGGGGGGAAGAGAAGAAAGAGAGAAAGAAAGAGAAAGAAAGAAAGAAAGAAAGAGAAGCAACAGAGAGAGAAGCAGGGGGAGTGACAGAAAGGTAGAGTAAGTGAGTAAGATAAAAAAGAAATCTGATGGAGGGGTGGAGAGAGAGAGACAAGAGAGAGAGTGGTACTAGGAGTGACCGCTAAAGTGGAATGGGGGGAGCGTGGGGGGGAGAGAGGGGGGAGCAATGGAGGGGAGGAGGGGGGGCAAGAAAGCATGTTGAAGAGACAAAGCAGACCTTTCCAAAGTGACAGGTTAGTACACAACCTCCCCCTGCTTCTCTCCCCAACCTAGGACTCTTTCGCACTGTGCAGCCACTTCGCCTTGCTCTCATTTTTCCCTTTCCCCTCCCTCTCCCCCTCCCCCTCCCCCTCCCCCTCAGGTCCAGCAGGCAGCCTGGCGTAGGGCTGCGTGGCGGCACCGCTCCTCAGAGGCTGTTAAAGCCCGGTGGAGAAGCGGCGCCGTGTCGACGCCAGGCCCGCGTGACAGGGGAAGAGCCAAAGAGCACCGGGATGGGTTTTAGCAGGAAAAAAAACAAAAAAAAAACCCCTCGGCGGCGCCCAAGTCTTTGGGCGTCGCGAGGCGGCGGCGGCGTCGTCGTGTTATGGCGGGCTCGCTGCCAAACGACACTGTCCTCCTCACCCGGGAACACACAAGTGCCTCCGAGGGAAGACTTAATTGCTCATATTATGCCATTACGGGCCCTTAGGTATGGATTTTCAGACAGAGAGAGCCCTCGCTAATGTACACAAGGTGGGAGAAGGAAAACACGCCCAAGACAGGCAGCCAGTCAGGGACGGCTGTAATTGTGCTTGTTTGCGCATTCTCTTTTATAATGAGAGCAGGGGTAATGAGTTAAAAGCTGCTCTTTGGTCCTCGATGCATAAAAAGACGCAAAACCCCTAGTACACAAACACACGCACTCCTGCCTCCCACCTCCCTGTCAGTTTTCACATGTCGGTCAACAACAATGAGGCCCTTGAGAAGGCTAGCCCGCTTTTTTTCTTTTTTTCTTTACGAGGTGTTTACACACATCCATTAATAATGTGTTTGTGTGTGTGTGTTTGTGTGTGCGTGTGTGTGTCTCAATGGCTCGCACACCTCTGCTCACACCCACCATACTGTGACCGTGTGCGTCTGGGGTAAACCGGCCTGCGCAGGTGCGAGGAAGACCACCGAGGGATGCTCGGAGGTCAAAGGTCGCGATGCACCGAGGGAGTGTCCTCTGCGTACAGGCAGGAGGTGTGGTGCGGGGGGGGGGGGGGCTACACACGCGACAGCATGGTAATGTCCACTTTAAGAGCGGACGGTCTTTAATGAGGCATTTTCTCCTTGCATCTTGGCGGCGGGCAAACGAGCCAGACACGCGTGGCCTTCCCTTTCATCAGCGTCCTCCTCCGCCGCATCTTTCATCCTCGCCGCCGCTCTAATGACTCGGCGGTGGCGCCGACGAGAGCCGACAAGCACTTTTTTCCCCTGACGTCAAACCTAATTTCTGAAGTCGCTTTTTTCCCCCCCTCTTTCATTTTATTTATTTACTTATTCATTTTATAGAACATACTCGACATCCCTTTACGCATCCATGAATGCACGCGTGGGGTCCTTCCCCTTCCCCTCCTAACCGAGACGCATCTAAGAGTCTCTGAACTGGCACCTGCGACCCAACTGGCTCCACTGGCCAGAGTCTGGCCTTGTCTGAGACCGCCCTCATCCTCCTGGGAGCCCGTCTCTCTGGGTTCCCAATGCCTAGCCAGTCAGGAAAGGGGAACAGAGAGGACAACCTCCCAGTGATTGGAGGACCAGCCCTCTCAGACTGGGTGGAGGTGGAGAAGGAGGAGGTGGTGGGCTCCCACGCCCCCTGTGGTACTGGTACTGCGAGGTGAAGGAGTAGGTTAATTGAAACTTGCGAGAGGTTTCCCCCCATCGGCAGGTTCGACAGTGTTGGGAGCCAGACAGCGTGGCACAGACACTAAACTGGTCACCTCCTCGGGTCCCACAAGAGAACCTCTGGGTTTCGTGTCTGCGGCGACCAGAAATTGCTTTTGTAACGGTCAATAGCTGGGCTGTTGAATGGAGGCTCTGAAGACAGACCACCTTCGGAAGGAGCCTGCGGTCTGAAGACCTTCCGAGACTTCAGTCGGCCGTCTTTTGCGGGCCTCCTCAGGGGCGGGAGGATCAGTCATGGCTGCTGCTTCTGAGACGAGAGGACGCGGGGAGGCGGAGGTAAGTACGGCGTCTCGGGCACGCCGTCGTCTGACAGAATGCTTCGCCGGAACAGTCACGTTCCAACAGCTGCGTCTGCGTCTACTACCTGAGGTGTCTGCAGATACTTCACCTTCAAGCTGCTAAAACGGGTCCATCGATGGACAAACTCCCGTCCTGATTTCAATTTGGCCGGATAAAGCTCAGTCCCAACCGCTCCCCCACCTCCCCCCTTTTCCAAACCCTCTTCCACAAGGGCGTCGGTAGCAACATAGGGTGGGGATTACTGCAAGGGGTTGGACAGGAGGAGGGTGAGGAGGGAGCGCAAGGCCTGTGGGCTCCATGGTGTGTGTGTGTTCCATGTGTAGGTGTTCCATGTTGTGTGTGTGTTCCATGTTGTGTGTGTGTGTTCCATGCTGTGTGGGTTATGCTGTGTGTGTGCGTTCCATGGTGTGCGTTTTCCATGGTGTGTGTGTTCCATGTTGTGCGTGTGTTCCATGTTGTGTGTGTGTTATGCTGTGTGTGTTTCATGGTGTGCGTGTTCCATGTTGTGCGTGTGTTCCATGTTGCGTATGTGTTCCATGGTGTGCGTGTGTTCCATGTCGTGCGTGTGTTTCATGTTGTGTGTGTGTTCCATGGTGTACGTGTGTTCCATGTGTGTGTGTGTCTTACTGTGTGTGTGTTTCATGTTGTGTGTGTTCTATGTTGTGTTTGTGTATTTCATGTTGTATGTGTGTTTTGGCCCAAGCCCCATATTGAGCACCAGGACCCCCTTTGGCCCCTCTGGGTCCCCTAGTGTGCCAAACCCCGGGCAGGGGGCCAGGGCTCTCCTGTGTGCCCTGTTGATAAGCAGCAGGCCCGCACCACGCCTGCCAGGGGCATCCTCCAGGGGGGGAAATCAATCAACACACTGGCGCACTGTGACCCACCAGGAGAGAAGACTAGTTGTCTTGAGAGGCAACAAAAACAGACACACAGCCATCCATCCCTCCTACCCTCCCATTCCTCCCTCTCTCCATCTTTCCCCTCGACCTTCCGTCCATCCAAACTCCGCAGCCCTTTTCAGGACTTGAGGGCCGCCACGCTAAATGGAGTGTAAACAAAGAACATGGCCGAGGGCTATTTTGATTGCAATCTGATTGACTACGAGTGGGTCCCCCCCCCTTCCACAGGAGTTCTTATCTGAATGGTGTGCTATCAGAACTGCATCCTTTAATGAGCCTAGATAATCCTGTCTGTTGAGAGGACTGGGTAAACACCGGGGCCCCCGACAACGCCGGCGCTTCATTGAGGTTGTCATCTGAGGGCGTTGCTTTCAATTAATTCCTGACCGCTAAGAGGGAAGAGTTACTCCGTCCGAAGATACTTTGATAACCGCTCGCGACGCACTTCTGGGGAAAATCCGTCCACTCCATCATTTCACCAATTACCCGGGGGGGAGCGGAAGGAACGCTAGCCATACGCCGTAATGACGAGACAAACCCAGATAGCGTCCATCGCTTTCTCCTTCAAAACGCCTGGACATGCAGAAATCACAGGCGAACGGGCGAACAAATTAGCCCTTGATGGTACGGATAAACAATGGCTGAACTCGCAAACCCCTTCAGAAAAATGCTAGCGGTCAGTATTATTGTTCATTTGGCTGTGTCTAAGCACGGACGGGCATCGCGTGGAACACTTATTACACACGCCAGGGGAACAAGACCAATACAAAGGCGTCCAGACTCACTTTTGATGTGACGGTATACGCAGGGTACAGAATTAAATCCCCAGCTCCCAATTTCCTCCCAGAGAGAAACAATTTGATCATGTGGTCACTGCCCGTCACACCGTCTGTAGACAATAAACCCATTTAAATGCAAATCATACATGGCCTGGACCTGCTTTTCTTCATCCGGGAACAGGCTCATTGGAATGCAACACAACAGCCCTCTCAACTAAGAGAAAACCCAAACACGACGTCCAGCAGATAACAAGACAGAGGACCGGAGGGCCTGGTGTTAAGTTAAGAGACGATAATGGCGGCTTGTTTTGTGTTTTCGCCGCTTCATCCGTTTGCCCGTCTTTGCCCATTTCTGCCACGCGCACAACAAAAAAAACAAGCGCGAGCATCTTTCCAGAAGACGCAGCATCGTGTCTGGTCTCCCCAGGAGGCTTATAGACAAAGATCGACTCGATTTGGTCATCGAAACCCACCCCCCACACACACACACACACACGCACACACACACACACACGCACACACGCACAAAGAAAAACAAAAATTGGAAAGAAAATACTTCTTGATTTGAGATTAGCTGAGGGAAAAAAGTCACACCGTTGAAAGGGGGGGGAGAGAAGCTAGATGTCGCAGCTACTTAGAGAGGCAATCAATATGACTAATCCATTTGTTTTGGTTGAATCCCACTTTTGGGCACTGGGACATGGTATTTTTTCTTCTTTTATTACTTCAAGGAGAGAATAACAAAGTATTGCAGCTGACACCTAACTATGGATGATATTGTATAGAGCTGAATTACCGTTTACGCACGCAACCAAGATCTTTCTGTGGCATTCGAAACAAACGCAAATGAGTCAAATCAACCCTGGAGTTGACTTCCAACTGACATCAGCATCTGCGTACACAAACGACCCTAATTGCATTTTCGCGATATTTTCAAGACGAGCCACAGAGGTGCAACCTCGTTGGTGTAAAAAGAGGAGGACTGCAGTGCTCAAGGTTGCAATGTTACAGACGGCATCTTTAAACCTTTTAGCTGCCACCGCCGTCTCCCCGAAGAAGTGTTTGCATAACTGCTTGATTTGCCATTGGAGGAGAAAAATAGAAATGTAATCTACCCTGTTGTGACACATTGACATTGCCTGCTGTTCTCACCGCAGCCTCTCTCAATCAAAAAATGATCGAATCTCACGCTCTCCATTCCCAGCCCCCACCCTGGGCACTGCTGTCCCCCCCCCCCTCTCCCCACCCCTCCCTCACACACACCCACCCCCACCACCTCTCGCGCTTTATTAGAAGTCAAATAGCATGTCAGCTTGTTTCATGTCTGTCTACTGAATTTCAGACCTGGCAGTCTGGGTAAAAGCAGTTCACCGACACATCAGAGAAGGCTGGTAGTGGTGAGGCGAAAGTGGTGAGGCGATGGTGGTGAGGCGATGGTGGTGAGGCGATACTGGTGAGGTGATAGTGGTGAGATGATACTGGTGAGATGATACTGGTGAGATGATACTGGTGAGGTGATAGCTTTGAGGCGATAGCGGTGAGGCTATAGCGGTGAGGCTATAGCGGTGAGGCTATAGCGGTGAGGTGATAGTGGTGAGGTGATAGTGGTGAGGCGATGGTGGTGAGGCGATAGTGGTGAGGCTATACTGGTGAGGTGATAGCTTTGAGGCTATAGTGGTGAGATGATAGTGGTGAGGCGATAGCGGTGAGGCGATAGCGGTGAGGTGATAGTGGTGAGGTGATAGTGGAGAGGTGATAGCGGAGAGGTGATAGTGGTGAGGTGATAGTGGTGAGGTGATAGCTTTGAGGCTATAGTGGTGAGGTGATAGCGGTGAGGAGATAGTGCTGAGGAGATAGTGCTGAGGAGAAAGTGGTGAGGTGATAGTGGTGAGGCTATAGTGGTGAGGTGATAGCTTTGAGGCTATAGTGGTGAGGCGATAGTGGTGAGGCTATAGCGGTGAGGTGATAGCGGTGAGGTGATAGTGGTGAGGTGATAGTGGTGAGGAGATAGTGGTGAGGAGATAGTGGTGAGGAGATAGTGGTGAGGTGATAGTGGTGAGGTGATACCGGCCTTTCAAAGGTAGGAAAAGCACCAACGTCTACGACGGATGTAACCTCGGCTGCCCCAAAACAACGGCGGTCAGTGCTTGGCGAACGCTTCACTCCTGTTCCAGCCTCGCCGACTTGCCGTCGCGTCGACTTTCCATTTGCCATTCCATCAGTCACGACTAAGTACTACGCACAGTTGGAACCTCCACTATGTAAATGCGCAGTAATAGACACCCGGCAAAAATCCCCGGGAAAATACGCGAAGGTCCAACTGGAGCCTGTCAGAGATCTCCCCACGGCCTCCCACGGCTCTGTGGGGGATCGCTGTGGCCTGGCCTCTTTTATTAAAAGCCTGCTTCACCCGCCGCCCCACCTCGCCCCGCCGTTTCATCGCTGGAGATCCCGCCTGTTTTCTGTCACTACCCATCAGCCTCAGCGAGAGCCGGCGAGCGTGCTCGTGGCGAGAGCCAGGAAGTAGCGCAGTGGCCTGGGTGGGCAGGCAGGCAGGCAGGTGCCAGTCAAACTTGGTGGCGCTATATTTACTGCGGAGAGACACACCGTGCGCGCGTACGGAGAGGGACGGCGCTCTCGCGACGCCATTTGGGAAGAGCGTTGCCTCAGGGAGAAGGTCTTGGATCGCACATCAACATGTATCGGTGTAGACTATTACCTTCAGGGAACGGTCTTTCAAACGTATCTTAGCTTACTTAGCACAAAGCAAATACTGAACACTGTTACCGAGCGCTATTATGTTTCAGTGCTAGTAAAAGAGAATTCTTCTTTGTCCCTCTTTGTTGACAGAGATTACAGAATAGGTAGCTAACGTTATCTTGTTGTTGGTAGGTAGTCCTGAAATGTGAAAGTGAAAGAGATAAAAGGGAGAGAACGAGAGCGAGAGAAGACAGTCATCTACACTTGGTTTCATTTCCTCCGCCATGCATTTCCTTTAGTGTCACATTGCCCAGGCGAGGCCCACTGGAGGTTGACTCAATTACGGCTGAGCACCTGAACATATGCTTGACTCGCAGCTTGGTCGCGAGATATTGCAGCCGCCGTCCCTGAGAACGTATGGGGAAATCACAGGGATGGATGGAGGGGGGGGGTGGAGGGGATGGGG
>BROE01000027.1:5487343-5527673 GCA_036571765.1 Plecoglossus altivelis
TGGCCTGGGTGGGCAGGCAGGCAGGCAGGTGCCAGTCAAACTTGGTGGCGCTATATTTACTGCGGAGAGACACACCGTGCGCGCGTACGGAGAGGGACGGCGCTCTCGCGACGCCATTTGGGAAGAGCGTTGCCTCAGGGAGAAGGTCTTGGATCGCACATCAACATGTATCGGTGTAGACTATTACCTTCAGGGAACGGTCTTTCAAACGTATCTTAGCTTACTTAGCACAAAGCAAATACTGAACACTGTTACCGAGCGCTATTATGTTTCAGTGCTAGTAAAAGAGAATTCTTCTTTGTCCCTCTTTGTTGACAGAGATTACAGAATAGGTAGCTAACGTTATCTTGTTGTTGGTAGGTAGTCCTGAAATGTGAAAGTGAAAGAGATAAAAGGGAGAGAACGAGAGCGAGAGAAGACAGTCATCTACACTTGGTTTCATTTCCTCCGCCATGCATTTCCTTTAGTGTCACATTGCCCAGGCGAGGCCCACTGGAGGTTGACTCAATTACGGCTGAGACACCTGAAACAATGCTGTGAATCGCAGCTTGGTTCGCGAGATATTTGCAGCTCGGCCGTCCTGAGACGTATGGGAAATCACAGATATGCGAGGGGGGCGTGGAGGGATACTGGGGGGTGGGGGGGTGGGGTTGGGGGGGGTGGAGGGGGTGGGGGTGGGGGGGCGCAAAGCTCCAGTGTTTTTTCCGCTCCCGTTGATTCCTCCGCAATAAGAGAAACAGCATTTCACTTGAGGGCCTCCCCTTAGGACGCCCTTTCTCTCTCTCTCTCTCTCTCTCTCTCTGTCTCCCTCTCTCTCTCTCTCTCTCTCTCTCTCTCTCTCTCTGTCTCCCTCGCTCTCTCTCTGTCTCCCTCGCTCTCTCCCTCTCTCTACCTCATCCAGTAATGACCTATGGTTATGGGTATGTCGCACTAGACTAGCCCCTCCCCAACCCTCTTCAATCCAGGGGGACTTTGAGGTGAACCTGGGGTAGGCAGGTCACTTGTACCAGGAGCAACGTGGCTAAGCTAACATGTTCAAACACGGCATGAAGGGCCCCTCTGGTCACAGCTACGGCCAGACACCATCAAACCTTTCCATCCTCAAGGGATGAGTAGGGGGGGGTCAATGATTCCATGCACAGACGAGGCTTCGGGGTGGACACTGTCCACCGCTGTTTATGCTGTAGTCACCGTCACTGTTCGGTTTAGCTTGGAAAAAAAAACCCAAAACAAAATCATTTTCTTTACCGTACTTCTCTCTGCTGCTCTTGGCTCTTTCCTGTCGATTTGACGCCTTGTCACGTTACCATAGTGAGGCTGCTCCAATTCAGTTTTGTCACACCTACTTTCAGTAAGTTCACTTGGCTCAACAGTGTAGGTGCTGCACTGTGACCAGTGATATGCTGCAGGGATACCACTGTAGTTTGACCACTTCAAAGTAGCGGGCTGTAACTTCAAAGTGGATCATCTGTCAAAACTAAAGGCCCTCTCTCTGCCTCTCTCTCCCCATGTCTCTCTCCTTCTGCCCCCTTCCCTCACCCGCATCCTCCACACCCCCTCCCAACCCTCTCCCCTTCCCGTCTCCCTCTCCCCCACCCTCTCTCTCATTCTCTCTCTCTCTCTCTCTGGGACTCTTATGAGAAATAGCAGCAGGATGCCCTAGGATTTATTTAAGGCCAGCCAGATCATTCACTAAGGTGGAGCTGATCTCAGAATCATGGAGAGAAACTCATCTCCAGGCCCCTCATCCTAATGAAGACATTTATTTGCTCACCTTCCTCCAGCCCAGCCTGCACCCTGGCAGACTGCACAGCACCACGGGGCACATCAACTCACCGTGGTAACAGGGCGGAATCGCAGAAAGGTCAAACTCCGTATTAGGCGGAATGTCCAGTGAGGAATAGCGCGGCAGCCTGGCCCACCAATCATCTTAGCCGTTGTCTCGTAATGGGAGGTAATAAGAGAATGAGAAATGGCTGGGGGAGTTGAGGCAGGGCAGGAAGGGGGGGGGGCAGTGGGCTAGGTGGCTGTCGTGGAAGTTATTGGGGTTGATTATCGCGTGGTTAATGTCCGTCATCAGCGGTTTCTAGCCCCAGGCCTGTGCGTCAACCCTGGTCCCTGTCCCGCTCTGTCTCTCACTCTCAATAGCTCTTTCCCGCTGTAAAGGCCCACTCACCCTTGTTGCCTCCCACCCTCTCCCTCCCTCTGTCTCTCTCTTTCCCTTCCACTCGCTTTCTCTCTCCCCCTCTCTCCCTCTTCCTCTCCCCCTCCCCCTCTCTCTCCCCCCTCTCTCTCCCCCCCTCTCTCCTTTCCTCCAGAGGTCTCTCGTCCTCCTCAATACCACAAACAACCTCTCGCACTACGACTAAACGAAATTCAGCCGAGCTCTCATTTTTACGGAGGCCCGCAGCCCATAAACACGTTAGACAGCTGCAGACCCCTCAAAGTCCCCCCCTCCAAGAAGTGGCATCACACACTCCCTGTCCACCCTGGCCCCCATCACAGACGTTTAGCTTCGTCAAATGAGCCAAGTTCCTGGATATCTACCATGGCTAATCGAGATGATCATATCGATGAGGGTGTTTCTCCCCGCCCCCCCCCCTCCCCCTCTCCTTGACCTTAATGGTGAATAGTGGCAAATTGAATCGGGAAAGCAGCGCTGGCGTGAATTCATGGGTGTCATCATGGCGTGGACGGCCTTAGGGCAACTCTCAGCGAGGCGGTCAATACTTGAACCCACTGTTGTCATTCCGACCTACTGGACCGGAGACCAGAATGAAAATCCGAAGCCAGTCGATGGCCGGCAAGCGTTTTTGAAAGTTATACGGGCAGAAATCAATTAGCATCCACATCGGCTCACAATGGATGCGAAAAGGCCCGCGCGCGCGTCCGTTGAAACGAGCGCCCCTTCCGACAGCGTACGCCGTCAGGTGCCGGAGTTTAAAAGAGCCTTGTAATTTCCTATGTATACTTTTCTTGAAGGCGGTCCAAGAGCCGCTTTATGGCACCGCTGTAAAAAATGTGCTGACAAAAGGTTTCGGTGAGTTGTCCCAATACTTGAGGGACTGTGTTTGTCTCCACTGCTTTTAATCTCCCCGATGTCGCCTCGTTTTTTTTTTTCGTCAGGACTCTTTCCAAACAGCCAGCACAGAGAGGCCCCTAGACACTGAAGCCTAGTCCTGATATGATGGAGGGGTGGAGGAGAAGGGGAGGAGGAAGAGAAGGAGGAGGGGAGAGGGAAACAGGACAGCTGGCACTCCTAGAGAGAGAGGGAGAGCAAGAGAGAGAGGGAGAGAGAGAGAGAGAGAGAGAGAGAGAGAGAGAGAGAGACCGTTTGCTTTCCTGCGTCCCAGTCGCTGCTCTGTTTTGGGTTTCTTTCGTGCCCGTCCCGCCGCTCCTTTTTCCCACATGCCTTGTTGTAATGGCTTCCTGTTGGGCGAGCCCAGAAGGTTGGGGGGTTTTGGAAGGGGAAGCGGGGGGGGGGTGGTTGATGACAAAGGGAGCCCCCTCTGTGGTGGGGCTTGACGCCTGGGGTGGGGGGAGGAGCCACAACCTCCCTCCCTCCCTCCATCCCTTTTTCTGTTCACCCCCTCTTCTCTCCCCTCCCTGACCCCACAGTGGCGGGACAGGGGAGCAGGGGCCCAGACAGGCCAGGATCCACCCCTCGCCTGGCCCCAACACCTCGCACCAGCCTCCCGCTAAACGACTTCCGCAGCAGATTATGAGCGCTACTACCTATCACCCCCTCCTACCGCCCCCAACCCCCCCCACCCCCAAAACCGACAGGCACCCGGGGACTAAAATCTGTTCAGACTCTTCCCACTCTGGCGCGGATGCGGCGGTGATTACAGCGTTTGGAGGGAAAGCACACATGCATCATCGGCTGGGAAACAAAGGTCTGGAGTAGTCCTGTCTTTAACTCAGAAGCAACAAACCCAAGCCTCGCTGCTCAAGGTGAATGAAAATGCTAATGGAGGGGAAAAAAAAGGGAAAACAGCTATCATCGACTCCGTCCATACAAACAGACAGCGGCAAACTGAGTGTTGAACTCAGTCCAGGCCTGCAGTGAACACTGTAATTAGACATAGACCCGGTCGGAGAGAATTGTGAGGGGGAGAGTGAGAGTGAGGGAGATGGAGAGGTGGAGATGAAGGGGGGAGGTGGAGAATGAAGAGGGGTGGGGGGGAGGCAGTGGAACCCAGTTGGAGGAGCGGACCTTGTGGCACGCTGAGCCGTGAAGCCGAGCGCCGCGGTCCCATCGACCACGTCAGACGGAGGCTCCTCATTGGCTCTCTCTTCGGTCTTAATCAGCAGCTAGGCCTCTTCAGAAGCCTCACTTGCCATCTCTTTCTCTCTCTCTACACACTCTTTTCACACACACACACACACACAGCACACTTACTTCCTCAAACACTTGGCCCCACTTTTAGCTTTCTCTCTCTCTCGCCGCTCTCTCTCTCTTCACCGGTTTCTTTCTTTCCTCTCTCTCTCTCTCTTTTTTTTTTTTTTTTTGGTCCTCCCCAAAAAAAAGCAGAGGGCTGGTCTGAGGGAATTGATTCGCTGCCGACCCTGTTGCCTCTCCCCTCTCATTGAAGGTGTTCCTCTGCAGTTTTCTACACACTGTCGCCTCTGACACAAACATCGCCATCGCCATTACAATCTGGGGGGAGGAGAGCGAGAAACTCAATCAATCTCCACACCTCAAGCGCGCACGCACACAGTCTTCTTTTTTTTTCCTTCTTCCCTCCCTCTCCCCCCACCAGCCTCCCCCCACTACCCTCCCCCTCTGCCTCCCCCAGCCTCCCTCCCTCCACCACCCCCCCCCTCCACCACGCCCCCTCCACCCCCACCCCCCCTCACTACCTTGCCAAGTGTGACGGCTTTCAATATCAGTGTATTTGGCTTGGGCCCACAGGCAAATATTGACACCGTGGATTTGAATGAGAAACGTTGATTTTCTGAGGTGGTGCGGGTGGCAGGAGGTTGAGGGGGGGGTGTTTGTGTGTGTGTGTGTGTGTGTGTGTGTGTGTGGAGGGGGGAGGGGGGTTTGCGTGATGTGGGCAGCTTAGATGAGAGGGAGTTCCAACCACTGCAGGAGGAAGATGGGGGCTATTCTGGCCCCAGCGTGTGTCTTTGGGAAGCCACTGTGGACCCCCCACCAGGACAGCCATTCCTGTGGAAAAACCCTTCCCACCAATCGGCAGTGTCATCAGCTCAGCTGGTTCAGAACCATCAATTCCTCACTTACATGCCAATTACCCTGTCCTTTCAGTCTCTCTCCCTCTCTTTCTCTCTCTCTGTCTCTCTGTATCTATCTCCAACTCTCTCGCCTTCCATCTCCCTCTGTTTCTACGTCCTCCCATCTTTATTTTTTCCCCTCTTTCTCGTTCTCCGTCTCACTCTCAATCTTCTCCCCCCCTCCTCGCCTCCACTCTTCATCCTTTTCAAACGCAGACAAACACCTCACAGCGGGAGCTGAGTACACAACGCAGGTAAAGCGGGAGGAGAGAGCGCTCGCCGCCGTTTGCGGGTCGGCTCATTAGATCCGGCCTGGCGGAACTCTGGGCGCCGCTGAATGGACTCTGGCTCCTCCAATCCTCTCCAGCTACTTCATGATTCGTTCATCCAGCCAATTACCTCGCTCTTAACAGGGTGTCAGACAGCTCCAATTAAAACAGACCAACTCATAGATGCTAACCCCCCCCCCCTCTCTCTCTCTCCCGTTCTGCGACATTATTGCTCATCCACAATCACTTCAAATTAGATCTGCAAGTCAATACTAGAAGTCAATATTTAATTTGCTCATAGCGGGTGGTGATTTAGTCGGGGACAGGGCAGATCGGGGTGTGGTGCTACAGGCAGCGCCAGAAGAGCGGGCTCTTCGATGTAGCAGCCCGTGGCGTCGATAGTGAATATCGGTGACACGTGCGGAGCCCACGGTTCCTGAGCGCGGGCAAAGGATGGAGGCGTAAGGATCATCAAATAAAGGTCATTAAGTGTTGTTAGAAAACAGCCTTGCAGGGTGCAGATTGGCTGGGGGGAGGGAGGGAGGGAGGGAGGGAGCGGGAGAGGAAGGGAGGGGGGAGGGAGAGCTACGTGGAGGTGTTTCCTGTGTTCTGAAGGGCATATGATGGTGTTTACATAGAGTGTGACTGCACAGACCAGACACATTACTCATGTCTGGAGCTGAAGCCGATTCTGAGAATCGTGCAAGGCAGCTCTGTGTGTGTCTGAATGAGATCCTGCTCTTGTGGAGTCGAATGGGAGGGAAACATGGAGATAAGAGAGAAAGATGTGTTCCCAGAAAATAAGCATCGTGTAGTTCTTGATAAACATGCCAGTAAACTCACAATGGAAGAACATGATAATGACACGATATGTCTGCCAAATCAAACGTTATCAAAATATCCGAATATCGCGTACTGATCGAATAGCGATCGAATAATGATCGCGATCCAATAATATGACTGTAGTTTCACGGAAGTGGTGTGAAACGGAATTGGGATGGTGTATTAGATCACTGTATTTTTCGGGTATGTGGGTGTACGGGGGTGGGAGGAAGGAGGGATGTTCTTAACAGTGAGGTCAATATGCAACACTTCCAACGTAACCTGTCGAATCGTCCATGAATACGTTCATGTGGTAGACGGAATACAATTCCCTGTTTCCTGCATGGACAGCCATTATGAAGGCTGGGTGTTAAACACAACCATTATTCTATGTCGAGGATGACTTGATAGGATTCTGATAGACGGTGCCCTGCCATAACACATGCATAGACAGGGACAACAAGCAGAATGCAAATCTAGCCATTTACAAGGTAAACCTGAATGCTGTAATAGAAAACAAATTCAGCCTCAATTACACACACCAATGCCTCTCAACAATTATCCACCCATCACGGAGCGCAAAGTTCATTTTAATTAGTTTTTTTTTTTGTCTGTTGTGTGTGTGTGTGTTTTTAAGGACTTCTCAGCAAGGGAAACAAAATATGCAAGGGCTGGAAAAGCCAAGCTGCCACAAAAGCGAGAGCGGGAAAATCGACTCGTGCTCCGTAATGAATCGCGGCTCGCAAAATTAAACTGACACCTAATGAATCTGTGACAGTTTTTCCCCCTCTTCTCTTTCTGTCTCGCCTATTGGGAATCGGGCGAGAGAGCCATTGACGTGCTCAGCATTTTCCCGCAGTCACAAATGCTTCTTGTCACAGGGAATGAGACGGAGATGGACAACAGGCCCATGCAGAGTTTTTGGCACAATGGAAATTACCCTTGCCTGGCGTTCTGGAGCACAGTGGCACGTCTAGCGTCCTCTTGGAACAAGTGTGTTAGGAGGAAGCTAACACACTTCTGCCCCCCCCCCCACCACCCTCCCCCAATGCCTGTGGCTGACTTGAAAAGAACCAGCGAGTCGATTTTTCAATTCTCCTCAGCAAAGTTTCTCTCAGGTTCCCTTTCAGACTGTCTTCATGCTGCAGTAATTCTCTTATCCTCGCACACCCCTCACTTAAACAAACACAAACAAAAGAAATCCTCTAGAGGGGAGAAAGAAAGAGGAGAGAGAGCGAGAAAAAGACATGTTTTATCACAGTTGGGGCCCCTTCAAGCTGTCATAGGAATAGGAGCTCTTTCTGTTTGTCATGTGTAAGTTAATAGCTATATGTAGAAACGTCCAGGGATGCCTGCAATCAAAATGGAGGCAGAGTCTCCTATCACTTCTTGCCAGCAGGATAGTTTGAATGAGAGAGAGGGAGGAAGAGGGAGAGAAAAGATAGTCTGATAGATACATACAGGCAGCTTCATTCTGTATGCATTGCTTTCCACACTGGGGAAATTTATAAGCAGTGCTGATAGTTACCAAATCAGTTTGACTAGGGAACGAGGCATTGCTGCGTCAGAAAGATTACCTCGCTGCAAAAAAAAAAAAAAGTTCAGCCCATTTTACAGTGACTACACCGCATTTGTCATTTTACAATGTCATGATTCCACTGTTCCCCCTCTTTGTCAAAGCACACAGTTCATCTCCGACTGTCTTCTCAGCTTCACGCTACCGCAGGACCATAGGAGTTGACGAACAAGAGCGGTGCACCTCAGCCGCTACAAGACATGTCCTTCTGTAAGTACAAAAAAACTAACCAAAAAACACACGATGGTTTCGGGGGCTTTTGCATTGATTAGACTGATAGAAATGCAGACTGACACATCCTTGAATGGACCTTTGTGTCTCACAGGAAAAAAAGCAGGTTTGCTGAATGCTGGCTTGGTAGGTTCTCTAAATCGATTCCAGTAGGAAAGGAGAGAGTATTCCAGACACAATCCAGACAGTGGTGTGTTTGGATATCTACCCTCCTGAGTGGAATCATTCCTACCCCTGAAGCTGCATAAAGAAAACAAATATCCTTTTTTTCCAGTTGTTTACAGCCACCGCTTGAGCTTAGGCTGCACGCAAACAAAACAGCCGAGTCACCCGCTAACCGTGGAGCGAGAGCGACTTCCCAGGGAGCACATTAGGGCCGTTTTAGTTAACTCTGCTGAGGATTGGGGCTTGCCGCCTCACAGGGCCAGCCTCTACAGAACCACAGGCTCCTCTGGGGACCGTGGTGGGGCCCCGTCCGGGGGGGGGGGGGTGGGTTCTTTCCCTCGGCACTTCCCGCCCCTATAGCAGCTTCCTGCCCCCCCCTCCTCAATGGGAGAAGCAGACCAAGCCATCAGGGGACCAGGGACTTATTAGAGAAATATTGGCGAGGCCAGGCTGAGAGAAGGAAGTGAGGGTGGAGGAGCAGGAGGAGCAAGAGAAGGAGGAGGAGGAGGAGGAGGAAGAGAAGAGCGTAAGTGCAGGCTACCAGGGGAAGATATCCCCAGCGTGACAGCTGCTGTAGCCAGCCCTGCTCCTGGCCTGGGAGCGGACATGCTTCAACATGTTCCTACTCAATTAGGAGGCGCACTCCCTGCATCACAGGTCCAGATGCAGACAGGGAGACCAGCTCAGATAGAGTATCAGCATTGTAAATGACAGTTCGAATGTGGTTAAGACACCTGTAGATAGTGTTTCGAGCGGCACATTGAAGACGCCATCTTGGGGCCTGGTTCCCAGATGTCTGACAGAGCGGAGCAACAGAAGCAATGATAGCAAACGCGTGAGGGAGGATGCTATTGGTCCATCAGTTTTCTGTTTGTCCGTGGTCGTTCCTAGAAATGTTGTTTGCTTGTGGTCGTTCCTAGAAAAAAGAGGTTTAAACCTGCACTGGTGCAACCTTTCCATAACTGAGCTCCTACCAGACTATACCTGCGCACGGTTTCCATGTTTGGCTTCGATTTCCGACCAGGTGAAAATGCAGGCGTGTGGAACGAGCCGTGTTTGGAAGGAAACGCAGTAGCACCAGAACTGCCACGAAGAGAAGATGATGGAGTTGGTGCTGGCGTGTATCAAGAGAGAAGCAAGGTCCTTTCTAAACATCACTATCACCTCTCCAGGCCTGGTGGGGGGCCAAGCATCATGAATGGCATGCTCCTCATTAACACCCCGCCCCCATCCGCCCGCCAACCAATCCAGAACGCTCCTTTTGCCCGGGCGTGTCCCACTCAATATCCACCTTGAGGGAGAGAAGACTCCCAAGTTACGGGCCACTCGGCTGTCACAGATCTCGGACGGAATATCGAACGGCGCCATGCTCGGACAAGTCGCGTCCACGCCATGTCATCTGTCGCGGCTCGGCCCTGCCATTCGAAGAGCGAGGTCTCTTCACACTCAGCAGAGCCATAAGATTCTTTAATCTGCACTCCTGGCAACAGCAGAAGGGCTCTGTATTAAAAGCGTGCCTTTGTGCACTTTTGTTGAGGATTCAAATGCGAGTGCTGCTTCCTGTAGGCTTTGATCATTTCTTCGTGTAATGTTCCAGGACACAATGTACCACGGGCATAGCTCGTTTCTTTTTTACCCCACGACCTCCCCCCCCCCCCAACTGCGCATTTGCAAACATTTATTTCCACCGGAACGGCAATTTTCAGGGGGCCAATCTCATTTTGTGTTTGATTCGTTTTCGAGAAAGTCTTCTCGGGAGCCTGAAACCACAACTCAGGGTCTGTTTTCATCCCTTTTGTGATCCGCTATCAAGCCCCCACAAATAGACGTCGTGCCCTCGCTTTTTTGCCGGGAAAGTCCACGAGTCAGGGCCGGGAGAAGTGGCCACTTTGCTTTTCATCTTCCTTTCTGCCGTCATTTAAGAATTCAATCAGTATGCTCGTGTCCATGGTGACACGTGGCCCCACCATGCCCCCCCCCCTCCCCTCTGGTATTAACAAGCAAGGTCTTCACCCCTAAAGTACACTGAGAACAGAACAGCTACGTTCAGCTGGCAGTGCAGTTCGTAATATTGAAAACGCTATACTGCTTTTAGTCGACTTGGAGTCTGCATGACAATAATAAGACACAGGCTCCTTTGTCTTGTCGTCTGGCCTTTTTTCAAGGTGTGAATTTGATAGTCCTTCCTTTCTTGTCTGTTAAGGCTTGTTGGATGCCCCCGGGCACAGGGTGATGGGTTCACCCATTCTCATTACATCCAGGTTGGAGTTCAAGCTTGCTCTGCTGCTGACAGACTGGAGCAGTCCATGTGAGAGAAAAGGCAGGGGAGGTATCTTGAGGATTTTCTAATGTTGAATTAAATGGGAGAACTGACATGTGTACGTGTCGTTGTCACTAGCTTGTGAGGGACTAGGCCCTAACTGCAGCCTGGGACTTGCCTAAACGTCCTCTCCCCAACACTAGTCAATATACCGCAGGGACGGACTTCCCAGATAAAATGACTGTTGATTTTCAAGAACACTTCACATTAATATGACATGAGCTGGCATGTGACTGCATAGCCGTGCCTAAGATAGCAACATCGTAGGTATGTAGGGATTGCTGTATAAATCAATGGCGACTTGTTAACACTAGGGCTTCTTCCTAAAGAAGACAGGGGGAGGGGCGCATAGGGGAGGTGGATCACGTAAAGGGCAGTTGAAGGTTGTGTCACAAAAGCCATATCAATGTCAACAAAAACCAAGGTTCATTTATTAAAGGAAGAACTTCCAGAATGTACCGCTAAACCGTAAGGAGGTCTAACTACTTAGCATCTCCACGGTAACTACGACAACGCAGTAGTTGATGTAACCTGAATGCAAGTGTTGCCCAATGTTCTCTCTCAGTACGAGTACAAGGGCGTCGTACACGACAGTAGTTCTTTTCGATTTGTATTTCAGAGCTTTTTTAATAACTAAATTTAACCAATTGAAATAATTTCCCAGTCATTATTGTCGTGCTAAATGGCTTTGCGCCCTGGCCCTTTGAAAGCTCTGTATATTCTTAACATGTCTAATATTCTCCTCACCTCGCTCTTCAACAACGCCTTCGCAGCTCAGATGGCTAAAATGAAACGTCTCAGAAGAAAACTCCAGCGGCGACGGGGGCCGGCGATCAATCCCATAATAAGCCGGCGAAGCAGCATTATACGAGTCACCCCGGACAACCGCATCCTCAATTACACACCTGATAAGGCCTCATTGCACACCTCGGCACCGAGAGAGGACATGTAGTCAGAAACAGCATTAAGGATCGCACCTCCCCCCTCCCCTCCCTCCCTCCCTCCCCTCCTCCTCTGCCCTCCTACCAGGATGCCAATGAAACCTCCTGCACCAATCGAAGGGCTCGCTGAGTATTAAAAGTCCCATAAAGGCTGCTGATCCATATGGCGCTTCAGAGAGACATATCATTACTATGCCGTGACTAGCCCCTCGCCTCTCTCTCCTCCCCTCAGCTCCATGTCACAGTGACAAATGCAGCGGGCTCCAGCCACCTTCGGAACACGGCGCCGGGGGGAGGGAGGGGGGGGGGACGCAGGCTATGATGAATGTATTCACGTTTATTTAGACGCGATCAGACAGATATGAAATGCTTTCGCCCTGCCCCACCTCACATGCCCCCCTCCCCTTTCCCAAACCCCTTGAATTTGCCTTTGCTTACTTGATATGCAGCAGGGTTGTGGCTGTGGCAATAGTAACGATGACCAATTAGAATTCTATGGCACTTTTCATTAGGACTGTCGAAGCAAAAGTGGACTCTAAACAAACCCCCCCAGAGAAGACCTGGTGAGGATGGAAGGGAAAGGGGGGGGGGGCAATCTGGCAGCCATTTTGTGCCGGCCCGATTCCAGCTTGAAAAGGCCTCACAGGAAAACAAGCATATTTACAATTCGAACAAAGAAATCTGATTCCATCATGAAGATGTATTTTTGTTGTTGTTGTCGTTGCTGTAAAGATAGGTTCACTTTGACATTTCACTGAGAGAAAAATACATGCATATTGTTCCACTTCTGCTCGTCAAATTAGCCTGCGCTCCCTGCGGGTCAGAGCTGAAAGAGAGCCCTCTTGGCTTATTCCGGCTTCCTGCAGCACCCCAAGGACATAGCTAGCAGTGAAGCACTTTATTTATCCTGTCAGATCCACTCAGTACTGCCTCCATACTGTAGTGGTGCATCCCAAACTGAAAAGTGTTTTGTTTTGCGTGCGGTTCGTAGCTGGCTCTGAGGTAAAAGATAGTTCGTTTTGTATCGGTGAAATGACACCCAGCCAGAACAAAAGATGTCTGGGGGGGATAAGAAAAAGAGGATGGCAGAAAAAGCAAAGGTAGACTAGTCCTTTGCCACGCTACGAAGCTCATACTAATGGTGATATCCATTCCTTTGCCTTTTGTCACGGATAGGTGTACTCGCTTTCCATCAGACACACGTGTTATCTGGAAGGAACGTGTGCAGCCTGCGTATGGAACAGGTCTAGCGACAATTAACGTGGCGCCCGTCCTCCGCGAATCAAACTCTTCTCCTTGCCGCACAGAGGCCGTTTGAGCGCCAAACTATCGCGTTTCGTGTCCGTGGCGATCGTTTTCCCGAAGATTTGACATTTTTTCCCCCACGAGTAAATGTATTCAAATTAATTTGCTATTATTGCCTTGCTTATCACAGGCCCCAGAAACGGAAAACACGGATGCGTACAAATGCTGCAAAAGCAATTAAACGGGAGCGGATCTACCGGAGTTTCTCTCCCGGTAGAAGGAGATAGAAGGAGGAACCATGTCAGGACCGTAACTGCTCATGCCGCTCCGCTTGTCACACTAGTTGGTATTAGTTTGGTTCCGGGGGTTTTTTTTGTGTTGTTTTCTTTTCCGTCGCTATTGTTGGTCTATTGTTGGCTGCTGTCCTTGCCGGCACTCAATTACACTAAATACTAATATTACCCAATATCTACCAGCTAAATAGGCCACTACTGGGGCCAAATGGCGCGAAATATTATCCCAGGGACCCTTAATTATCAAGGTCCGCTCATCTTCCGCCCTGCCCCTCGTCCCTCTCCTCCCCCATAATAACCCCTACCCCCCCACTGCAGTGTTGCCGACCGTGCAATAGGCCTACTCATTACTCATTGGTCAGCTGAATGTCCCTCCTGCTCCGGTCAGAGTGATGACTGCACGGCTTTGTTTAATGAAAAATAATGACTGGTCTCTCCGCACGCAGTGCTCTTTTAGCAGGAATCTGCTCCGTGCTTCTTTTCAATGCCGTGGAGGTAACACGGATTTAAGCATCTTGCAAGAGCAAGTCCTTTGTTTTAGAATGGCCTGTTTTTGGTCTTTCATCGCTCATAGGTGCCATTAACTCTCTTACAAGTAGAGGAGGAACTTGTTTCCGTAGCAACATGCTAACGCTACAAGGCCTTTTTTGTCCTCTCCCAACCCAGACTGAACACATAAACGCTAGCCCACGCGAAACACACTCGGTGCATCCGGGGAGCTGTGGGCCTCTTCCTCTCCATTGGTATGCGAGAGATGTGAGGCTGGTCTGCCCTCTCCAGTTGGGGCTTCAAACACATGTAATTCAAATGAATGCTAATGCCAGACCTCTAGACAGTAGCCTGGAGCCTGCCAAGCCTCACTGGCCATCAGCAACCACACAATGGCTTTATTCCACAACAAACGTGATGTAGGCCTTTATTTTCTACTACTTGTTTCCCTCCCCCCCTCTCTCTCTCTCTCTCCCCCCCTCCCACTCCTCCCCTCCCAAACACACCTTTTCTCCTCCCAGTCCTTTGTGAGTCGGGGAACACAAACACATACATCACAGCGGTTCCCCAGACGAGAGACTGCGACCTCCACAGGGGAACTTGAGGAGATACGCAGCGGGCGGCGGCGGCCTCCTCGTCCCCGTACGGCCGGGACAAGGTCACGTCGGGTACGATCGCGAGTCCACGTTTGGCGAATGTGTTCAGCGACTGTTCAGGCGTGGAGACGTGAAGACGCTGCCTTTTAGCGTATGGCGGCTAGGTTAGCTTGGACGGGTAACGACGCAGGCTAGCCCTAGCATGACTTAGCAGCATGGCTCGAGAGGAGACAGACACCATACTCAACCATCGAAAGTGACAAGCCTTTGCCATCCACTTAAGAGCTTTTCGTAATCTCTCGTGTCGGAGTGGACCAGCAGGATAGACCTCCAACGGCTTGCCCTTGCTCGCATCCCCCCCCTCCTCATCTGCACCCGGGGAGAGAGCCCCCCTGCTGGGGAAAACCTAGAACTGGCTAACCTAGGCTAGGCTGCGCTACGTTGGACTAGGCCAAGGGCACGGATTGTGGAGCCTGTGTGCTGTGCCACACCTCTCAGGATTACAGGCAGGTTACGCAGCTTAGCCACATTAGCAGGTAGCATGCGGGCTGGTTGCTTGGCTGAGAAGTTGCGATTCAGGTGAAGGTCTTTATCATCCCTCGTTGTTGCCTGGTCCCATCTCTTTTTTTCTTCTCCCGGTCACCCATTGTGATTCTCTCAGTCTTTCACACTCGGTCTTTCTCTCTCTCCGCATCCCACCGCTGCCTTTCACCCATCACTCAAGGCGACCTTGCCAACGAAAAACAAATTAAAGTCCCATTCATTATGCTGTGCTCTTTGTTAGCGCCTGCGCGCCTGACTGACGGCACAAGGACGGCCCCCCCCCGCTCTCTCATTTGTATACAACCCCCCCCCACCCCCACACACACACACACACGGCTAATAATACAGACAGATAAATAAATGAAACACACACACACACAATCACTCCCAAACCTTCTATATCCATGACACCCCCACTGCCAGAATGACAAACACCTCGATATTTCCATGACAGGGCATCCTGGATTTGGTGGTTTTTGCCAGGAAGTGATGATTCACGTTTCCCTGCTCATCCTTGGTAAACCAGGCACTAGCAGTGCTATGCACCTGGACAACCACCGAAGGAGGAGAGAGTTCAGACTGATAAGGTCGGCAGGCTAACTACACAGCCATATCCATCTCTTTGTGTGTGTCCTCAGAGTGAAGCTTGCAGTCGCTCATCAGAGAGTGAGGAGAATGAAAACTGTCAATGCACTCTCTCATTCTCTCTCGCTCGCTCTCTCTCTCTTTCTGCCTCTCTGCCTCTCGCTCTTTTTGTCTCCCTTTCTTTCTCCCTCTCTCTCCCCCACTTTGCCACTCAGCCACTCTCCCATTGTAAATCTTGGCGAGGTGTTACTGCAGCAGAGAAATGAATAAATCAAATGGTCATTTCTCATTCATGCATGTTTAATCGAAATAACTTAACTGCAAGAGGTTGATTCAAGAGCACCTCTTCCTTCGGCTGCCCTTTCTCAAGGTTATCCTGACACAGTCCCGGCTATTGAAACAGATTTAACACACGCTGGGCTGATGTCTCGCATTTCAGGTTTAGCCAGATTACCAAATATTGTGACTCTGCCACAGCAGTGTTCCAAATCTCATGAAAAATAGAAACTTTGGAATCCACACCAAACAGATGCCTTGTCAGGAATCGCCAGGAAAATGCAATGTTCCCAGAATGCCAATTTCGCAATGTGCCTATGTTTAGCCGGAACATCGGGAGGCAAACAAACATAATATCAGCAAACAAATACTGCCATCTTGTATATGCATAGATTTAGGTTCAAGTTCTCTTCACCCAGTCTGTGCAGGCATCTTATACTGTCTGACAGCACGCTTCAATCCAGGCCTGTCTCCTCTTCTCCCCCCACCCCTGCCCCCGACACACACACACACACACACACACACACACACACACACCGCCCATTCTGGGCATGTCAGTCTTCATTCTCTTTAGCTTTCACATCCCAGAGTGACTGGCGTGCTCCTGAAGACCATGCCGCACTGTGATAAGAGCCTTCCCGAAAACAGATCTCGACAAGACCCCAGGGCTGGGGGATATCTGTCAGAAAATCACGCCCTGGTCTTGGCGGTGGAAAGGTAACACATTAATGTTAGCCCATCTCTGCATGCGCAGTCACGAGCGAAAGAGTCGGTATTCACAGGCGTTTCAACTCTCCGAACATCAAACCGCACATCTTTATTTGTCACCTCCTTCACCCGGTGTGCACCTAAGTATGTTTTCCAGCTTGCGAGGTAGCAGGATACGCATGTGTGACCCAGCGTGTGTGCGGCAGCGGTTCTTTAAGAGCTGGCGAGGCACACTCATAGCAGGCGGTCGTTTATTTACAGTGAGTCACTTTACCCCCCCCCCCCCCCCCCCCCCCCCCCCCCCTCCCGCCTACCCCCCCACCCCGACACTGTGTTTAAAACCTTAGCAGGCTCTATTAATAGCGTTGGCCGCCTGATCTCTTGTTAAAGTGAAGACTGCATACGAACCATGCCATCTTCTGGCTGTTAGGCTGCAGCAGACACTGAACAATAGGCTGCGAAGACGAGGAGGAGGTACAGATGTAACGCGCTGGACCGGCCAGCCGACCATCCTAGCTTACGCTTGTAAACAACAACGGCCACGGAACCCACACGGAGCTAAAGCCCATTTGTTTGGCGCGGAGATGGAAGTGGATGGCGGAACACGTAGCTCACACGCACGGCGCCATGTTGGGTACTCTCTGTGCCTAACGTGTGATATCACACCAGAGAGCCGGGGCCCGTCCCGGAGCGGAGGCGCTCTGCGAACGGGAGCCATTTTGAGGAGAGTTGGTTCGTGACTGCCGTGCCACACTGGGGTGGCACCGGGCCCTTTGCCAAGGTGGCTAGTGTCGCAGGCCCAGCACAGGCCAGTCTTTGCCATCGTCTTCACCCACTCCCACTCACCCACCCCCATCGGACCTGCTAGTTTTTGTCTCTGGCCGGCCATTACCGCAGTCAAGCCAAAATCCACCTGCAGTCTCACCTTTGACCTCCGCTCTACGAGTACCACCACTCCCCCCCCCCCCCCCCCCCCCCCCCCCCACCATCTCCCTGCCTGGTCTCCGTCTCAGCCCCATGGTTCCCCTCTCCTCCTGTCGGCTCTTCCTGCCGGCTCACCGTGGCTGTTGCTCAGCCTTATTCCAGTCTGCAGCGAGTGACTCAGGGGTCATCTTAACCCCGGCTAGAACACACGCGAACGCGAGTGGAGGAATATGTGTTGTATTTTTAGGCCACTGAGTCAGACAGAGCGTGCGCGAGAGAGCGAGAGAGCGGGAGAGAAAGAGAGAGAAACGCAAGCTCTCTCTGTGCATTCTTACTCGATTTGTTGTCTTAACAGGGTGCATGAAGAATAATGACCTAATGTGGCAGATTTGCAACAGGAGAAAGGCAGTTTGCACTGCTGGATGGCGTGTTGCCATTAGCTGACATACAAGAAACCCCTCCCCCCCCATGATTGCACCCAGGCCTGTCTACTAGCCTGGAGAGCCTCTGCTCTGGAAGTCAGTGTCTGCTGCATGCCCTCTCCAATTTTTTTCTAATATCTCATTCTTTACATTTAGGGAGCTCGAAGCGATTATACTAATTCCTTTTGAAACAAGGAAGAGGGTGGAATAATAAGACGGAGAACGAACGATTCTTTCCGCTTTCAGAACGCTGGGCTCAATGTTCTCAGAGAAGCAGTATAGTTAGTCATAGTTAGTTCCACTTCTGGCTTGTTAGTCCAGCACCACGGAGAGCTCCCCAGCAGTGCCACAATCGGGATATCGGCGGTCGAACACACAGGTACTACTCACTCTTATTTTGTCGCCGTTGTACACCAAGTCCCTTTACGGCAGTGCCCTGCGTACACTTCAAAGCACCCAGAGACTTGTCCACCACTGATGAAGAAAAAAAAATAAAGTTGACAAAAATCCCTGAAAGTTGAGGTTGATCAGGGAGAAAGCCAACCAATCCTCTGATGGTGGGAGGAGTCTGGCTGGAACTTTAGAGCCTCCCTGAAGGCCTCCTCACTACCAGGGGGTGGAGGAAGAGGGTGGAGGGATGGAGGAAGCACCCACATCAAAGAACAGCCCTCCAAGTCCGCGTTGGAAACCCTGTAGCTGGCAGAGTGGGAAGGTTTGTCTAGTCCCTTAACATCTTCCAGTATGATTGCCTAAGTGAGGAAGACTTGCATTGCTTCATATGGAAATCAAAAGGAACTGTAGAGAACTTGAGCGTTGCGTTCCACACCGTTCCCTGGAACAGCTGGGGCAGATGTCCTGAATAGATACACTCCACACAGCGCTGATAGTGATAATTGCGTGACACCTTATCACTTCCTGGCCAGAAATAAATCGCTATTACGAAAGCGCATCCACAGTAGTAAATATAGCCTGCATGACACTCTCACAGAGCTCTGTGAAGAATAATTCTTTTTTTTTTTTCTTTTTTTCTTTTTTTCTTTTAAGAACCTGGTTTTACCATTCTCCGTAGAGTTTTTGTTCCATTATCCGTCATTGCTCTGCCATTTTCCAAGGCAATGTTTATGTCGTCGGTTTTTGATCGAGGAGGATTTTGAAAAGATTATATTCCACGCAAACTAGGAAGGAATTATCTGTGCTAAAGCAGCGATGCCCTGAGCTATGCTGGAGATCTGGGGGTGAGATGAGATTGGAGAGGGATGCCAGGATTAGACATACAGAGGCGTAGACCTGACAGCTCATCACAGATTAACAGCTCCATGATCCCAAAGAAACAGACACCATCCCTCAATCCAGAAATATTTGCACCCCGATCTGGAGTCGGGGACACGGAAAAAAAAAAAAAAATCGAGTAAAGGAAGAAAGTGAACCATCGTTCGTGACCTTCACAAAACACAAACCCAGGGAAGAATTTCGTATTTACCAGATGCACAAACTTGGCAGCCATTTTAGGTTTCAGGACTAAGTAGTAATGGTTTCTGTTTTCCTACTCCTTGAATGTAAAACTAGTCCGCTAAATACGACAGAAAGTTTGGTTGTCGACAAGGATAGAGTGATGTAACGGGGTGTAATCGGACGAGGAGGGCAGAGGAAACGTCCTGTCCATGCCGAGCAGACACAGGAAGTGTCTTGCCACCCCGAGACAGCAGCGCCATAATGAACGACCGCGACCCGCCAGCGCCACGTGATGCATTCATCACCTCGCCCACCTTCCCCTCCCTGCCGCCGTCTCTCCGTGCCCCGCCTCTCCTCCGCCGTGTCCTGGACTACGAGGGAGCGTTTAGGAAATCAGGACAACTCTCCTTGGGCCTTAACGCAAATAAGGGCACCTCCCCTCCCCCTCCCCGCACACATCTACAAGCCCCCAACAGCACCCCCAGTGCCCGTGTGTGTGTGTATGTGTGTGTATGTGTGTGCCCACCCCTTTCTCAGGCTGTCCTCCACAGGCCCTGGTTCTCCGGAAGCCAGCCTGCTGAGATAAGCGTCCGAGGCTCAGTAACTCCTGATGCAGACAGCACAGCCTCCTCTGGTAGGCGGAGGTGATTTCCACCTGATGGGTGATGGATCAGTTTGACTTTGGGAGCCGTCCTGCAGCAATCTAAAAGCAGATGTCCCCGTTTGGCCATAAAGGATGACCATGTATGGCTTTAGCATCTATATCAGGTGTCTTTAATCTAGGCTATAAAAGAGAGGCCTTTTTTTATTCTTCAAGAGCCATTTCAGCCCCTCCGTACGGGTTTTGTGAGATTATTAGCAGGCTGCCGAGGTGTGAACTTCATGCGTGTTGCATGCGTGTTGCATGCGTGTGTGGGGGGTGACGGGTTTCACGTCCCCCAACCCACCTCCAAAAGAAAAGGACAGACTCGGAGGCGTGTCACTGGGCCACGAGCAGATCGACAGCTCCAAACTTGGAGTGTCACTCACACGAGCGTTGGCGCGCGCACTGCAACTCAAGCCATAACAAAAGGACTGATCTGATTGATAACGCAGCCCTGGCTTTAACAGCAGCTACGGGTTTGCGGCACAGCTCCGGTAATAAACCATGGGAAGGATGGAAGGGCCCCCCCCCTAACCCCCCCACCCCACCCCACCCCAAGTTCCCCTTCCTTGGGTTAGTCCATAGGATGGGCCTATCACTCTGGGGCTGGGGGGGGGGCTAGTACAGCCTTGTAATTCACCCAGGCAAGAATGACATTTCTCATTTTTGTGGTCCCAGAGGGAGAGAGGAAGAATGCCAGTGGTAATGCTGTATTACACTATCATTTGCTGTCTCGGCACTTTTTTAAAAATCTCAGCCAGAGCTGCGTGACCCTTCCCAGCATGCTGCTGCTGCCACGACGCGATAACATGACGCGCCGCTGACCTATAAAACAGTTGCCGTGCCGCCTGGCCGTTACCGGAGGCCCCATTAACATACATCTTCCTTCAGCGACATCACTCTCTTCTTTTTGTTGTGGTTGTTGTTGTGGCACAGGGGGAAGAGAGCGAGCTAGACCTGATGAAAAGGGCTCTGTCAGAGATCTACTTTAGGTACAACCCAGGCTGATCAATTTTTCAAAGGGTCTTTGAAGTCACCCTTGTTGAATACTGAGAGCCCCCCCCCCCTTTTCTCCTTTTATGGATGAGCCTCTTCCTCGAGTAAGGGTGCAACTAGGAGACGCGATCACGCATGGAAAAACACAGCGCTGAGCGACGACTGCCAGGGAGGAACATGCAGGTTGTCGAGGGGGGTGGGGGGTGGGGGTGGGAAGGTGAGAGCAGGAGCAGGCCCTGCCCCCGGCCGGAGCGTTGACCAAGTCTGCCGGAGTGGACTCTTCTTTGGCGTTGCCACGTTTTCCTCCCCGCCGTACGCTCGAGCGTGCAGCGTTGTCGCCAAGTGAGCTTCCGCGAAAGACAGAAGAAAAAAAAAAAGGGATACAAAGTAGACAAAACGGCACGTCTGTATTTCCCCTTGTAAGTATAGCAAGGACAAGATACCATTAACCCAATCAGGCCTTGATGTTGTCTAAGGAGGCAGAATTGGAGAAATACACAAACTGGTTTCCATAACAAAGTATAATCAGGCTAACATTGTGATCTTTTTAGTCAGCCCTTATTGTGTTTCTCGCTCTCTTTTTTTATAATTGACCCCTTTCTGGTGACGTGGGATTCGCTGGCTGAGTGAGTCCATTGTTTGCGGCTGCGAGGAGAAAAGCCTTGACGAGCACTTCCTCGCCTACACACTGGCAGGATGGAAAGAAAGAAAGAATAGAGAGAGAGAGAGAGAGAGAGGCTTAAAAAACTGAAAGGAGAAGCAAAACACAGGCAGTCGGGAATCTGATCCAAAAAAAAAAAGCAGCTACTTCCTCGGTCGCCTCCCTTTCGCTCTCCAGACAAACTCGGGGAGTGGAAGTGAATAGAAAGGGGCTGTAAACATTCCTCCCGCGTAGTGCAAACAGCAGGGGGTCTGAACGGAGGCGGTTGGAAACGGCGCTCGCCAAACCTGATCCTCTCTTCTCGTTCCACGATGCCCCATCGCGTTATCAACCGAGAACGGGTCGAGACAAAGTTGAAATGATGGAATGCAACTTTTAAATCAGCCTTAGCTTTTCGAGTTAAGTCATCTACCATTTCTTCCCTAAATCTCCAGAAAATCCCGTTATATAATCACCCTCAGCCAATCAGAGGTCAGGAGACTGGAAAGTGCTTGTTCAGCTGTATTGGCATGGCGGAAGCGTGACGCAGCAGGCCCTGGGTAGGGTGGTGTGCACTCAGCGTGGGCATGGGGGGGCCTGCCTCTTAACCACACCGCTGGGGTTCTCTTCATCTGCAGTTTAATTGTTTCTCCCCTCCTAACGTCATCCCCCGCCGCGCCCCGCCCCACCCCTACCCCCGCCCCCCTCCCAATCTACGCCGATCATGATATCCCAAAGAAAAGTGTGACTCGTCTGACTGGGGTCGATTTAGTCGCGCAAGACAGGTCTCCTCGCCTCCCCAAGGTCCTGGAAGGGGGGGGGGGGGGGGGGGGGGGGGGGGGGGAGAGGTGGGGAGGGAGGGAGGTGGTCTGGAGGCTGACAGGGAGGGGGTAGGGGGGGAGTAACACCAGACACCCTGATGAAGCCGTCTTTGAAAAAGTGTCCCCCCCACCCTTCCCCCGCCCCTCCCGCCAGACAGCCTAATTGACTAATCCCATTGGTGGAAGAATAGGATGTGATCCTGTTACTCCCTGACCGAGACAGCCAGCCAGCCAGGCAGATAGATAGATAGATAGATAGAGAGGCCTGCTTGATTTGTACTCCAGCAGATCCCCATCTGGGAGGCTGGAGGTGGTGCCAAATGAGTTTGGGCTGCTGTTCTCCAAACTGACAATCTAAAATCCCCAATCACCACCTTCCCTCTCAATGTTTAATCAGGATGACCTCTTTAGCGGTAGCATGAATAAAAGATTAGAGAGGAGCCCTGATAATAATAAGAGGAGGAGGCTGGGTATTCTGCATTTGTTTGAGACTTCTCCAGAGCAGCACTTTCTAGGTTGGGAAATCAATTTTTCATCCGTTTCAAATACAATAACTAAAACTGCTGTTCGGCAAACTTCCGAGTTTTCAAGAGTTGACATGCTCCAGTTAATGTACACGCTCGGAAAAAAACAACAACAACTGTTGACTCGACAGTGAAAGAAAGCTGTTGAAAAGGTTTCAAATGAAACTTGGGAAAATCGAGCGGTTCCCTGTAACCGAACGCAGTTTGACCACTATCTCCTGAACGACTGAAGGACTTCCCAGTACTGCACCGAGATCAACGTGTTATGTCCGTCTGCCGCGTTTGACCCGGGGGTCCCCCTCCTAATGACATATTTTTATTCCAGTCTCAGCTTTCTCCTTCCACCTCCCCCTCCCCCTCTCCCAGCCCCCGCTCCCCCCCCACACACACACCTCCCTCTGAGGAGATAGAGGCAGGTGAAGTGGGTTACAGGAGGTTACGGAACACCCGCCTGTCAGTGTCTGACCTCTCTCCTGGGCGGGTGCAGCTCCTTGACTAGCACCTTGGTTACGTGGAGTGATACCAGGGGTATTAACATGAGGCCCCTCCATCTCCATGCAACTGTGAGTCAGTGTGGAAAAAGATGGAAATATAAGCATTCTTATTCTGAAGAGGCACTACCGCTTGTACCCAAGACCCTTCTAAGCAGGGTCTTCAGAACCGCTGGGGTGAGGACGTCCGTAGCTGTGGTGACTATGCAGATTTCCCCGTGACGCATCGAGTCGAGCGACGGCCCCTCTCGCAGGTGGGAAGTTTCTCTCCGCTCCGGCGTCTCCCTCGCGGCGCCGCGGAGGGGACGTTCCGGCCGCCATTGTCATGGTTACCGTCAACATAATCCGCCGGCGAGGGGCCGAGGGGTCCGGCTCGAGCGAAGGCTCAGCGTTTGATGATAAAGTGTCTCTTTTGGCGGCTGCTGACTGTGCACAGCGGTGGCGTTGGCCGCTAAGCTGCTGACCGCAGCCCCCGCCACACAGCCGGTAGGCTGGCGACCAACCGGGGGGGTTATCACCACGGAGACGAGCTGGAAAACCTTATCAAGGAAAAGTCAATGACATTCCCGATGCTTTGCCCTTTACAGGAGGAAAAAAAAAAAGAAGCTGATTGTAATCTCCACTAAAAGTGGCTTCTGTTGGCCTTTTTAAATAGTAACCTTCTAGAGGGTTGTATAGGGGGCCTTTCAGCGTCTCTATTTATTTATCAGTTGTCCTTTTTATATGGAGTTGTTTTATTTGTGTCACGTTGGTGCAAAAGTTCAGACCGAAGTGTTTCTGTGCAGGAAAAAAAACAGGTTCTGTCCTTAGCTGCCTCAAGATCAACTGATCTCAGATGAGAAGCACTCATACAACCCGGAGACGGAATTGCACGGCGCCCCAATTTGCTATGCATGAACTACCCTTGCATACATGAATTGCTCGTGTCTTCAGGAATTATCTATGATGACAACACTCCCCCCCCCCTGCCCCCACACACACACACACACACACACACACACACAGGTGGCTGGACTGTGATCGAACACGTTGCTATGATACAGGGTTGGGGGGGGGAACCTGGACTTGAGGAAGTTCATTAAAGCAAGAGGCTTTTGAATGAGGGAATCTGAGCCGCCAGGCCCCATAGAGAGGACTGTCACAGGGCCCATTGTCCCCAACACTTATAATTACATTTGGATATAGCAGGCTGGCCCCTATTCAGACTTGACACTGTAAATGCGCTGCCCTCTGTGAAAGGCTGCCACATACACACATTGACACACACATGCACTCTGTCACCCCCCCCCCCCCTCCTCCTCTCTGTCTCACATCACACACACCCAGCAAGCACACCCGGAGGCCAGCGTCCTTTCGCCATCGGATGTTAGACCCTGTGTTTCTATGTTGTCCTTGGACAGTTGACTCAACTGACAGGGCTGCCGATTCGGAAGGGATCTCAGCTCAGAAAGCCTGTACTTGTGGATTCCAGTAAAGGCCTTATTTGGGAATCCGGTGCACTTTACGCCTGCATGAATATCAATATGCCATGTCCATGATATTAAGACCCGTTGCCATAGGTTACGGCCAGTTTTCACCGATGCGATCTGAATGAACTTTGTAAATATCAAATTTGCCAATACAATTGATCACCACTCTATTTTTTTTCACAGCGAGAAGCGCAGGGATGGAATTCGCTGCTTGAGAAAAGAAATGTTGACCCCACTAAATGACAGTGAAAAACATTGATTTCTGTGAAACCATGATAGTTAATCTCAACTGTGCTGTAGAACAGTGTGAAATTGAGTCATTAAGCCAGCTAATGTTAAAAGCGTGTGCCGAATAGTGTAAAAAGATGTTCTTGTTTTAAAAAGACATACTCAAATGAAACCCACAGTGGCAGCATTTTGTTTCCATAAATAAACAAATGCGCCTCCAAAATGAGAAGTCATAAGATAGCACTTACACACATACAATTTGGAAATTACCATGACAATTTTCAAAGGCTTTGGAACGGGGAAAATCAAAAGCACTACAACCCCTTGAGTGTTGCTCTCTCTCTCTCTCCCCCTCTCTCTCTCTTCTTCCCCCCCCCCCCATCTCTCTCTGAAGGGACCGCAGCCCATGGATCTGCGTGCCTTGGCTTTCTACCTTGAAGAAGTCACAAACGACAGAAGGAAATGTTTCCCTGAGCTTCTCCATCTGGAAGTAGGTTCCAGGGAGGCCAAGTGCGTCTCCGTTTCACGACCTCTCTCCCTCTCTCCCTCTCGGCCTGTCTTCCGTCGCTTTTAAGCACAGGGCTTTTTGGTTGGTTTTCGGTTTGTTTGTTTCACCCGTGTTTGTTGTTGTCGAAATCAGAGGCACTTTTGTCGAAATCAAAGTCGCCAAAAAGGAGCGCACATCTAAACCTCCAACACCCAAATAAAACGAATGCAATTGCTATTTATATATTTTTTTTAATGTTTAAATGACTTTGTAGTTTTGGAGTGGGTCATGGTTAGCGGTGGACGAGTTCTGTAGATATGTCGATCAGTTGGCGTACTCAACTGTTTAGCTTCTTTGACTATACTGTAGTGTATCGTTAGAGAATATCAATATATCAAGACACACATTTTAGCGGAAGCACATGGTTTGATAGCCCTGTAGCTATCTCTTTCGCCGTACTTTCCCATGGCGGAGAGGCAGGTGTCTAAGTACCCAGTCTCCATCTTTCCAGCGACGTCGACAGCTCGCCGGCTAGAGAGAGAGAGGGAGCCATTTAACTTCTGAGCCCTGTTCTGAGCACTGGAAAAACTGCCAATTACCCAGTCAAAGCTAACGTGCACCCCCCCCCCCAACACACACACACCACCACACCCCTCAGTTCCCCTCCTCACCCCTGTTCTTTTTCCCCACCCTGTTCCATTGGCCTTCGCCTCTCATATAAGCCGGTTTCCTTCGCTCTGAACACAAATCAAAGAATGGCAATAGCCCTTCTGCTGTGCCTGTGCATTGGGCCCCTGCAATGGAAGTTAAGCAAAACAACAGGTTCTAAGTTTCATAGAGGACATCTCCATTTTCAGTTTGGGGGGGGGGACTATTGAGGGAGGACAAAGACATGTAAGAGAGAGACAAAAATGGAGAGAGAGACCAAGAGAGAGTTGGGGTGGCAAGGTAGTCAACATGGGTTAATTCATTGTGGCCTTCCTGTTCCTATCTGTCTGCCAGCAAAGCTACCTCAGCACTTCTCCATGACTCCCTGGAAACGAGTGCTGTAGGATAATGAGGCGTTGCCACACGTCTCCCTCTAGCTGAGGGATGGGGCCGGCCTGTCGTCATTATCACAGGGGCGCGGTGTTGAGGGCCCCCGCGGGCAGGCGCACCGCAACCTGTTTACCTCGCTCTCTCATCACGATCCATCTCGAAAAGTGAGGTCTTTATCCCGCGCGCACGCTTCCCCCTCGTCTTACCACAAAATGATTCTCTCCACACTCCCGGCACGTCTTTAGCCTTTAATTGGCATCGGGAATGACCTTTAACTCGCTGCTCGAGTGTTCCAAAAAATGTCTTTTTTGCGCCAACACTAATGACTGAACACCTCCAAACGGCCCCAATTTGAGGAGATGGAAGCACTGGAGGTAGAAAAGGCCTGGGGAGGTAGGAGAGAGAGATAGTAGCAGACTGGTAGACAGTTTGGGAGACAGACACACAGGACAGCCCCGCCCCCCCCCCCCCCCCCCCCCACCCCCAGCGAAAAAAGATGCATTGTGGGAGCGGTGCTCTCCCAAAGGAAGAGTCATAGCAGAGTTTGGGTTTTTTTTTTTTTTTTTTTTTTTTTTTTTTTTTTTTTTTTTTTTTTTTTTTTTTTTTTTTTGGGGGGGGGGGGGGGGCGTAACGCAGGCCTTTCCACTAGGGATAAAAGGAAATCTGTGCCAAACAAAAGGAAGGTGGGGGGGGGGTGGAGGGGAGGAGGGATACGGGAGGGGAAGGGGGGGCGGGAGTGATTCTGCCGGTCTTGCTGGAGTTAGCAAAGGGACAAAAGCAGGGAGATTTACAGTCCTGGGAGATTTAGCATGGGATCTGCCTCTACTCTCTAGTGATGCGTGGGTGCCCTCTACATGCCCCCTGCTATCCTCAACACCTTCCAATAAACACGCATGAGGAACACACATATACATACACACACACACACAACCCTTCTCCACTCTCTTACCTCATTTATTTGCCTGGAACTGCCAGGCCTGTAGGCTCAAAGTAGGCCCAGGGAGCAGAGCTCTGCCCAGGCCAGGACGCCCTACTGGTTCCAAGGCCAAGCATCCAACTACACATCCAGGCTGTGTCCTTGAGTAGGCCCAGAGGCTGGTAACTTAGGATACATTATTATCCACCCTCTACCCCCCTCTGCCTTTGAATGCCCACTGGGGAAAATGTTGTAATATTGTAATTAGGCTGTGCTGGAGACCTTGATTTGCAGCGTGCGTCATCATTTGAAACTAGTTAGACTAAATAATGCTAAAGACTGTATGTGAATTTTAAAAAGGTAAATAAAAAAAGAGGAAAAATAACAAAAAGACGAATACTGGTCAAGAGGGAGCAGAGCAGCTCCAAGCACCTGCAGTGTGACATCACACCTAGGTCTGTCGGATGCCGCCATCACTCCCCTCCAGACCCTTCCCAAAGCTTAATCACCCACGCAGAAGCCTGTAATAAGACGTCCTGGGATTTGCCTGAGTTTGGTGTCAGAGCGTGGGGGGGGGGGGGGGGGGGGGGGGGCCCCCCCCCCCCTCTCCTCCTTCTTCACTTTTAGAATAGCCCCCTGCCCAATTTGAGCGCCACTCCCCAAACTCTCTGGCCCGAGAGCAGGTCTGAACAGAGGGAGGGGAGAGAGAGTATGTATCACTGCACCCCACTGGGGACAAAGAGCAGCTCCTCCAGCCCTTCTCAAATGTCCAATTACCGAGCAAAGCCCATGTTCAGCAGCAAACCGTTTTAGTAGCAAAAACCCAAGCAACAGCTGACCCCCATGTAAGTAATATGTAGAGGAAAATGGGAAAGGACCATAAGTGCATGTAATAATATCTTCGCATGGCTTTCATTCAACAATTTGGCTAATTGCAATGTATGAAACAAAACTATCTCTGACTTTTCATAATTGTTCATTAGGGCTGAGGAAAGTGGCCCAGGTGTACTAGCTGTTGCCTATAGATCGCCAGAAGCGTAATTATAAAACGCACAAAACATATGAATGACTGGAGCTTCTTTCATTAGACATCCCATATTGACAGTTCACCTCCATGTCTGTGACCTCCACCCTAGCCTCTCCTACCGCCCCGCCCGATGTGAGAAAGAGGGTGTGACCAGAGCGGCGTGGAGTCAGCCCCTGGACAGGTTAACCCCTGACCTCTGGCCCCTCTGCCCTGCCAATGACAGTCCCAGCTCACACCAGCAGCCGGAGGGGGACTCACCCCCAGGCCCCCCAGGACCCTGGAACATATTACCCAGCGTCCTGGCACCAGGCCTTTCCTGTCCCCTGTCCCCCCCTCCTCACCATCTACACATCTTAGATCTGCCTGCCAAAACGAATGTGGGTCTCCACTGAACAGTCCTGATGGCAGTTCAGTCGTTTGTTAGTTTTGTTATGTTGCGATTTTGTTGTGTTTTTCTGTTTGCCTTTTTGGGCGAGGGAGTCTTTTTGCTGTTCTTGAAAAGGGTGGCTTTGAAGTCTGTTGTTGTCGGCTAAACACGGTTGTTGTGGAGCTGAAAGTGATATTGTTATGCAACAACCACAACATCCTTATAGGTGAGGCACGGTTCGGCTACAATGTCTTCCGTTCCATAAACAGAGGGTTAAAGCTCATCTTAGAGACAGCGTGCCTGTATCTATGTTGTACATTATTAAAAGCAGCAGTAATATCCTTTAGGCGGGACCAAGACTGGGGATCCAGGGATGCATAAACATGCTGTTGTTTACTATGACACAGGCAATTAAAACCGTTTAAAACGTTTTGTCACAGGGCATTGTGGGTACACTTTGACCTATTTTGACCCCTCTGGTGGTTTGGGGAGGCGAGGTTCGGGTGCAGTACCGCCTCCGACCCAACTATACATCTAACTCCTCCAATCACAGCTCCTCTCACAAGAGCTGCCACAGGTGATTTCGGCCAATCAGGCGTCTGCTTCTCCTCAGGCCGAGCCTGCCTGTGTAAACAGATCTGGGCAAATTGCTCCTGACAGGATGCTGAATTGCTGTGGAGCAAAGCGACACGGCTCCCAGCCGGCCTGCTCTAACATACTCTCACAGCACTTTCTCGCTAGCCTTTGAACATTCCGCTCCGTACATCCGCAGCATCCATCTCTCTTTTTCTTTGATTATCCTGGCTTCTTGCATCCCGAACTACCCCTATCCTAACCTATTCAACACCCATTTTCTCACCGTTCCCCGCCCGGTTTCCCCTCATCCTTTCTTTCCCTGCATTTCTCGCCCGCTGCCCTCTCTCTTAGCTTCCTGTTTGCTATAAGTAGTTTAAGTCAGATTCCCTCACTAACCCTCCGCAACCCCCTGCCACAGAAGCATCCCTCTGTATCAACAAGAACATTAAGAGCAACCAGCGTAATGATCCCTCTCCTCTGTCGTGAGTTAGCACTGTTTATTTAGCCCCGGTCCCATCCTGCTTCCTGTCCCAAAACTCTCCTCAGCCCCTCCTTTGACTCTCGCTGGTAGACAAATAAGTCAGGCCAGCTACTCCGAACAGGAACACTTGCAAACAGGCGAGATACCAATAAATAAGAGAACAAGTGCACCTAATCCCCTGAGCAGACAGCCTCGGATACGGAAGAAAAGGAATTAATGAGGAAGACATTTGCACATTTCGAAGGGTAGAAGGAACATGAGTTCCTCTGCTCACAAAGGCCTCCAGCCAAAACACACAAATTGGCCTTATTAGGTATCCATTGGAGTCACTATTGGGGCTTTGGCATTGCTGTTGACATGCACACCACATACATCGCTCTCTCTAAAAAGGAGGGAAAATAGATATATATTTTTCATCTGAGTGGATTCTAAATACACATGGAGATGGAACACGACAGTATAAACACACAGTAGTACAACCTCTCAACCTGACTGCCAAGGGAGATCCCATGATGCAACAGGGCGCAAGTTAACCGCGCCATGAAAAAAAAAGAAAGAAGCCGTGGATCTCTTGCTAAAAAGTTGGAGTGACTTGGGTGTTTGGCAGCTTGCATGGCACCGGGCCCAGGGTTGCTCTACAGAATACACACACGTCTGAAGATGGGAGCTAGCCTTGAAGGTAATACAAGGTCAAACTGACAAAGATCATTCAGGCATGCATCGGTGCTGTTTCATAATGAGGTTTTCTCAGTGGCTGGTCTTCCTAGCCCTCCCTGTATTTCTGCTTCCTTTACATTACTATTTACAATGTCAACCACGCAATGAGGCTGTAACAGACAACAGTCATTAGCTTCTCTCTGCATTTGTGATCATTCAAAACGGCCTGAAATGATGCTGTGTGGTATACTTTGTTTACAATGAGAATACAAAAAAAAGAGTACACTGTTTTCAATCATTCTACCAACGATGATCTAATTACTTCCATTAAGTAAAAACACATCAGGTTAAAAAAAGTATCTCCCTAGATAGACATTTGCAGTGAAAAATACTCATTTTAGAGAGACTGACCTCTAACTCGGGCATTGGGATAGCCGACTGTTTATACGCGGCAATGATATATTCAAAACAAACGACAAAGTTAGATATTACAGGTTATTGTTCGTGTCACAAACATGCTTTGTTTGTAAAACAAAGTCCTATTTGGGCTTTGACAACTTACGTAAACATAAGGCAGTACATTACTTAGTGACGTAAACGTAGAAGAACGTAATGGCAAAAACGAACTTGCTGGGAGTAGCCTGTTTATAGACGAGCAGAGCAAGCTAGAGGTCATATTTGCTAATAAAAGCAACAGAATCGGCTCAATCCAGTGATTAAACCCTGTGCAGTGCTGACTCGGCCTTTCTCTCTTTTTCCATCTCCCCTCCCCCTCCTCCAAAAACAGCATCAAAGCTATCAAAATGGTAATGTTAGGCATGAATGGGGCCCATCCCCCTCCGCGAAACTCTGCAGACTTTTTCTCCATGTTAGGAAGAAACCAACACCCCTTCTCTCACAAAATGGAAGCTTCCACTACCAAACTGAAGCGCTTTACAAAAACACTACAACAAATACATTAACATGTTAACCTTCCCGCACGCCAAAGTAACTGCGCGAGACGTAAACACCGAGTCGAAATGAGGTTCTCTCTTAATTACAGGCTTATTTTCAAGCAATCTGAGAAAAAAAATCAAGGCCGCTTCAAGTGCTGAAAACTGCATTCCATAAGGAACGGGATCGATTAAACTTAAGCGAATAGAAAAGAACACGGCGGTTTAGAAAAAACCAACCATCGGTTGATTTGGCCAAAGTGATCTAGATGGGGATTTTATTTGACTAGTTTGCATGCCTTGCTATATTCGATAACTTCACAAAATCATCGAGGCACCGTAGTGAAACAGCCTTGTGACTTTAAACGTTCTATGGCATCTGTTCGTGGTGCTGAAAGGATAGCTCCGTTCTGGGCGTCGGAGCTGTTCTTACAGCTAAGTCATGCCAGCAGCACTTCAAAATACCAACTACGCCTATATGCTATGGAGTTGAATGACTTATTGCAAGTCTAAAGTTAATCTTAGACACCATTCGATACAAGATAGTAAAAAAGTGAGAGTGTAAGCGTGGTCGAATCAAAATGCAACCTTATCGTCATGTGACCAAGGAGAAATAATATCTCAAGACAACCTATAAAGTAACAAATAAGTCAATGGAGTACAGAAAATAAACTTTACATACGGTTCTATGTGCAATAATAAGAATTCGATGGTAAAACTTGATACATTATGTCTACAAAAGTAAGCTACCGGATACTTCAACATCTTTTTTATTAGGCTACTCTCCAGAAACATGTCGACCTACTCAAAATGGACGCTAAATTTTTCAACATTTCATGTTACACAACTTAGTGTATCGGGACAAAATCTACGTAAAGGATGTCTGCCACACTACACAACCCACCAAATGAATCTCGATATACCACTTTTTTAGCGATTTGTCAAACACATTGTTTTCAACATAGCCTGAGGATCTATTACAATACAACGCTACGCCGCCACATCAAAAATAATAATTCATAGTAAAGCAAAATATGCATTTCGTCTTACTTGTTTTTCGCTTAGTGCTGCTATTCTTGTTTGCCTTTCGTGTAGTTGTTTCTTAAGATCTCCATCCTGCAATTGAACAAAAGATTATCAGTGTAATTGTAGATTAAAAGGGATCAAAACACCAAGTGAAACAATGTCGACACAAATAAAACTTGGGGTCATCTGCTGCCTATTTCAGCAAAGTCATGTTGAGGACAAAACTGGGCAAACGCTGCTAAGTAAATGGGGTTAACGAAAGAGGAGATTTATGCTGATAAAGTTTTTCGTACACTCCCAATTCAACTGGCTGATCTTTAGGACGACTACAATGTTGCAGAAATAGACAATTACCTGTGGGTCTTGCTTCATCTGTGCAACTACTTTCTAATCGAAGATAAGAACGAAAGGGGAATAACAAAAGTGTTTCAAGTTAGTATGTAAGCGAGGAACAAAGCGGTGAGCATACAGCGAGTCAGTTTCTTGCACCTCATAAATATTCAGGTCGCGTCCTGCTCGGCACACAAGCACAACCGCATTATTACTCCAAATTCTTGTTGCTCGAAAAGACCTACGACAATATCAAAGTACTCTAAAAAGTACACTAATCTCATTTGAAAGTGGACGTTATGGCGTCACTCGACACGAGAGAAACATTGTATCGCATACTTATTTAGTCGGAATGTAAACCTCTACGTTTCATCCCCTCTGATTTTTTCCCCCTACCGCTCTCACTTGCTTATAAGACCAATAAGGGTAGAATAACACGATGTTACATTTACCTGATGACATTGGATTTCTACTTTCAGCGCCTCTTGTAGGCCTTGTAGTTCCATTTTCCGACTTCAAAAGCACTTTTCTCCCACTTTCGATGCAATCAATGTGAAGTTTAAGTGAATTAAAGATTTTTTTTAAAGCGACAATAACAGTCGAAAGAAGAACTACTCAGGCTGCAAAGCAAGTTCTCGCTTCTTTGCTGGGTATAGGACTCATCACTCACTTTACGCCAGTGAGCAAAGTGCTCCAAAGACAGCGGAAAGACTTCGGTCCACGGGCTGCTCCACTTCAAATATAATAGCACATCGACGCATCCGGCCAAAACGATCGGTATCTATTTCTTTGGGTAATTTTGAGTTGAATAAGGGGGACTATATTTTGTCCGAGTCCGCGGCTTGATTTCACTTTGCCTGAGGAAAAGTTGCGCTTCGGCTGTCAATGCTAATTCGAAAGTTCCCGGATGGAGCAGTGAAAGAACAGAACTCTCCCCTCGTCTGTCTTTCTCTCCCCCTCTGTCACACAAGCATGCGTTCAGTCATGCGCATTCCCTGAAATGCACTTAGACAACAGCCCACTATGGATAACTATTCTACAAGTTAATATACGAGAAATTCATTGACTCACTTTATCTTAAGATGAAATCACTATCTCATGTCGGACAGTGAGCTGTCCGTTTGAACAATAGGCCTATTCTAGAAATAATAACAGCTATTATATTCAGTTATTCTATTCAACATGTTCATCTTGTGTAGTGTTAATATAATTCCATACAGAGTTGGCACACTAATGGCATTTTAGTAGTAAGTAGTTTATTTATGTTTGGCTCTATCAAACTAACAAACAACCTCGATGACATCAAGCTGATATAAATTATTTTGATGACATAGGCTATAGACACGAATAAATATAAGCGAACTTGTGAGCAGTTTGCATTTCATCAATAGGACTCTATGTAACGTTGTCCTTGGAAAACAAAACACCCATTTGAATGTAACGTTTTGTTCACCCAAATAACTATTATTTTCTCTCTTTTTTTTCCAATCTGACACCCTCGCCCTGTGTTCAAGGTTTAGCTGTACCCCTCCCCCTCCTGCGTCCGCCCTCCTTCAAGGCACACAAGTCAAGTTGCAATTGGAGATTTTCTGATGTGTGTTGTGCAGTAGGAGCCAACCAGGAGTTGAGAATGCTGCATATGCTTTTAGACCGACTCGAGCCGCGATGGCGAAGAGCGAATCAGCGCCTCGGAGTGGGTCGGGCATAGAAAGGATGTGAGTTGAGAGTTGATGTAAGAAAAATAGATGGCATTGCTGTACATTCCCATCAACTCAGTGAAAAATTCAAGTGTGTGCTTGTTTATTCTAGTATTCTAGTTTATTATGAATGGCCTACGATGCGATTCCTATCCAATCAAAATTAAATTTACGATGTAAGTCCTTGTAGCTATACAAGTAAACAGAGCAACAGCTCCAAACATAGGCAAGTAAAAAGACCGTAGGCGTCCAACTAAAAAAGTAGCACCATGGACAGCGACAGAACAGCAACGCTATTTCCCCGCATGAAGTGATTCTGGTGGCTCTCACATAATCATTACTCGATGTTGAAAGGAAGTTATTTATTCATGTTGCACAGCTCACTCGCCTTGAGCCATCCTCCATAGGGCATATTAATGTAACGTGAAATTCCCTAGGGACTCTTCTTTGCCGCTGTTTTAAGGCGTTCAAGAAAGGAGTTAGTCAATCGATTTCAGTGTTGAAAAGAATAGCCTTCTCTACAGCTAAAGTAGCCTACGCTATAAACTGAAAAAACTGCTCGATTCTATCGAAAACACACAGTACGTGTATCATGCAAGCACAATGGTATCAAAAATACATCCTTGATAGTTTTTATGGACTTTAGGCAAGCGGATTTTTCAGTCCCAGCATGGAGAGGTCCCCATCCCCCACCCAGTATAGGTCGGAGCCTCTGTTGCTGCCGCGGCGCTACATCAGCTGCTACTTTTCATTTCACGGCTCAGCGGTGAAACTCTTGAACTCCTCTGAAAACGACCAGCAGTCGCTTTCGATTGCAAGATGCTTTGGGTACGCTTCGCCACCATCGCGTCATTGGCTCAGAATAAACAGAGATACAGCAAAATAGTGAAATTGCTGTGCTTGTGTTTTTTTCTCTCTGTTTAAAGTTACAACTCTGGACTATCGATGTTCAGTATGAGAAGCACAATTCTCACTGGATTGAGGCCAGCGCCTTCAGAAGTATTTTATCAACATCGGTCAATGACTTATCCAGAATGATACATTAGCCGGTTATTACTCAGCTGGCAAAATGCAATTAGTCTCCGAATTATAGTAGCTGTTTTTACCGCTATAAATTACCATAATTTGTCTTCAGTGTTCAGTCAATTGCTAGTAGCCTACATAACATCTTGAACCCATAAGTATTGTTTTTCAAATCAGCCAGTTTACAAGCTTGTGCTTGTATTCTTGATTCTTCCCTCTCTTGCTTCAGCGGGCTATCCATAAAAGACTCATCAGCTGCTGTGCTTTGGAGCCTGATGAGCAAGGAGTGGCCGAGGCTGTGCTAGTGTAAGCAGCAGTCACTGTGTCTAATGCCTGATGGAGTGAGTGACACACTTGCCTGAAATAAAGCAGAATGTGTCGCTGGCGTTCTACCGTTCCCTGCTCCACCGGGAACGTCATCCACGCAGAGTGGACTCGGGTGCCCCTGGGCTGCGCTTAGCGTTCGCCATGATCCTCCACGCGCTGCCCTGCCAGCCCAGGGCCTAGTCATGAGTAAGCATGTAAAACGGGCTAAACAGAAGATAGTGGGTGTATGTGTGTATGTGCGTGTTTGTGTGTGTGTGTGTGTGGGGGGGGGGGGTGAGGCCTTGGGAGAATCACCACCTTTGGTACAGAGCATTCTCGTCCAGAACCAAAGGATCCAGGTTCCACTACTGACGTAGCGCAACTTATCTCTCCGCTGCCTGCGTCAGATGAACCTCCACTCGTTCTCTGGAGCAAGGCGAGGAGCACGTTCAAATCAAGAGATTACGTTTGTTGTGGGAGATTATGTAAATAGTTTCCACACTCTGCCAAATGACAACGTGGGGCTTTGAAAATCACGCTGACCCCCTCCCTCACCCCGTCACCCCCCACCCCTCCCTACACGTACACACAGATACACACAAACTATCATCCCACATCATTTGTAGAGGCTGCCGGAGTAGATTATCTCGATTGCTGATTATAATTTAGACCTAAAGATATGAGGTGATTGGAAATGCCAGGGGGTCGGAGATTGGGGGAGTCGTTTGTTATTTGTCTCAGTGTATTTACTATCCTGGACACAAGTTGAATTGGGAGGATAAAGTAAAGCACAAAGCCTGCAAGAGCCAAGTGATTATTAAATCAGAATACAGCCAGAAAGGTAATAATCCAATTGAAACACTAAAGCACGTTCTTATTATAACTATGGTGCATCATTTTCGTTTCACCGACACATCAACACAGTTGTTTGTTTGTGGAATTAATTTCATGTAAACTTTCTATCACCAGTCATTTTAAACTGAATGCACGACACACTGTATACACGTCTATGAGACCCAGCAAGGAGTTGACAGTAAAACATGTCCTCATATTAAGCAAGGCACTTTATCATGGGAGCCGGGCACTGACATTTTTATTCAGTCCACTAAATAGAAACTTGGCATAGTGTCTTGCACTGCGCACTCAGAACACGAGCCAAAGAACATATCCTTCTCAACTGATGAAAAGATACTCTGACATTTGTTTGGATGCGTATTTGGGCTTACCGGAGGTTGATGTCAGCTGAGCGCATGCACGAGGTTGCTTCTGAGACGCAGGCCTGTCAAGTTACAGGGACACTTAGATCCCGAAACGTCTGTGGTCCGTCTAGACGGGTGTTCTGCAGCGGCATGATAAGAAGGTAGTAATGTTGACAACATGTAAATAACCCATTCATGAACCAATATTGTATCGGTTTCCAGTATGCAGCCATGTGCATAAATGTTATGAACACAAAGAACCTTAGGTCTGTTGTGTGTCCTCCGTACCCTTCCACTAAGGATAACCAATAAGCAATAAGACCTGATGTCTTATTGCTGTGCCGGGATAAACTGTCTGCCTTCAGCCATTTCTGCCCCTGCACAGCCTCTCAATACAGGAAGACGTTTGCTAGACAGTAAGGAAGCGACCCATTGCTTTTTAATACAGTCCGCTGGTCTACAGCATCAAGGCAGCTTGCCCTGCACTCTGCTGAAGTCCATTGGTCTGCTGTACCTGTGGCTCCCCAGTCAGGACGCGCAGGACGGTGACATACACGCAGGCCAGTCCTGTGTCCCTTTTCAGTCGTTTGACCTTGAGCATGCATGATCGCTGCCCATAAGACGAACCGCGTCAATCCATCACCGCGAATCCTCACGAGCGGTTTGCGTTTGAAGTCGGCAGGTTTAGTTCTGAATGAAACCCAATCAATCAGAACGTAAACAGTGCTGGTTTTTGACCTCGCTCGACTACGCTTTGAGCAAGTTAATCCTTTTCAGTCTGACACCGTGGATCGTCATGATGCTGCGTGTACACAATCTTCCATTGTTGTGGCTTTGAATGCAGAAATGTACTGTAGAGCTTCAGTGAATAGTGGGATAAGAGAAGTGAATTGTGAAGGAAGAGTGTCATTTCTCTTCAGCCCTGCATGCTCCCATACAGATCATCTAAACCTTATGCTATCTGAGGGTATGTTTATACAAAACACCAATGTTTTTTTTTTAGGGTTGCACAGAATTAATTGCTGAGTTGAATTTAATTTAATTTCCTGACTCGAGTATTTGTGTTGGGTTAGCATTTTGTGTGTGCTGTGGACAAACAAATGTGCCTTATGTGGTTTTCCTCCCAAGGAAGATTAATGACAAGAAAGGAAAAAGGTTTTCGATTCAGCATTGTCAGAAGTGGGTGTTCTCACACATTTGATAACTAGTTTGAATCATTTGCATCTCTGCCAATGTCCAGTTTCTACTTATTCCAGTCCAGGTGTTCGCAAACAAAGATGATCTGTGCCGGTGGGAACGTTTGATAGTATCCAGTGTGATTCCGATTCAGTCAGTGTGTGGGAGGCTAAAGCAAGTGTCGTGAAGACACGGAGAGAGGATCTCGATGTTTTAGCGATGCCCTCCTCGGCGTCTCTGACACTCTCAAAAGGTGGTTGCCTCAGACTGATTGCTTGAGGCGGTCTGCTGCAACAGTAGAGGGCGGCAGCAGAATCGGTGTCACAGCACAGCGAGAAAGAAACGGCAATGACAGAGCCACCGAAACATGAGCCGAATAGACAATGAGATTTTGAACAGTAAAGTTCATATGAAAAGGTTAGACTTAATATTGAATGACTTGTCCGCGCTGAGGGGAGCCCGTTTTGATTGGCTCCCCTTTTCCTTTAGACAGTATTTCCAGACCGCAGGAAGACATATCCAGTTTCATCACCATGGTGATTGTTTATTGACAAACCCGGACAGACTATTTCGTGATTTCCCATTGTGATAAAGCACATCTCCGTGTCCTCGCTGGCAGTGACACAGCTTTTTGGCACCCATTACCCCACTTCTAAGTTTGAGGATTTAATATGAATGAATTATTAATTACCATAATTCAATCATCTCAATCTGATTGTTCTAAACTCCCGTCTGTGTTGCCAAGGCAGTTATTGAACCATCCAGCATGTAATCAACTGGCTCTGAACAGTCTGACGGGCAAATTCATTTATCAGATTTCCCCTAGGTGGACGATAGGGTTTTTAAGCTGTGAGTGAGGAGTTATTAAGCTCTGATGCTGTGTTCTGTAGCACAGACAGTGGAAGACCTCAAACCAGGGCCAAGACCCTTTGAAACATTTTCAAAAGAAAAGGCCCAGTTCCTCAGGTGTGTACTGTTCTTCAGTCATACAGTTAAAAGTTGTCTATTTTAGTTTCTATTTTCTGTATTTCGGAGGTGGGTCACAATGCAGGTGTGGTCAGTTGATGTGTGGTCTTTGTAAAGGTACAACAATGCATTGCTTTAGCATTTTTCATTGTTATGTTGTTGGTATTCAGCAGAAAATCGATGCACGCATTTAATATGGCAACCGCCCAAATGCCAACTGACAGAAATGTATTAAGCCGATGTTTCTTTTTCAAACCAAGTGGAGTATAATGTAGATCAATGTGTTTCCTTTCCTTAGTACCTCTCCCAGCCACTAGAAGGCATTAAGATGATTGCATCCCAAAAAGAGTTGAGCATTAGAAATCGTTCTGCTACAAATTGTACATCTTGACTGCAAACATATTCTAATACGATTCAAGCCATTCTAATGAGCCAACGATATTAACTTAACTGCCCACACGTTAGCACAGCTTTTTTTTTCTGTTTTCTTGCGGATGTATTCTTCACCTTTACAATTTATACCATTACTCCATTGGTTTTGAATGTTAACCTGAACGTTGGTACCTGTTTCACATTACATATTCTACATTACGATTCCACTAGAGTGTACATGGACAGATAACACAAAAATGGTTCCATTAACATCCAATTATATTTGCTTTTAATTTGTCTCTACACTAATTGCTGCTTCTAATGTGACAGTTAACTAATTGAGTATAATTACTGCTTCACTGATCTTTAGTGCTTGATTGACATTTAAATATGTCTCGTGAACAGACCTGCAATTAGAAATGCATGTGAAAATGATAATAAGGGCCTTGAGATTTAATCAAGAACATAATCAAGGAAGAATAAAGATGTAAAAGTCTAAAACCATTTAAATGAACCCTATGCATCCCGTCTCTCTTCGGGGAACGGGCGAGAACGCAGCGCTCTCAGCGTTTCTCTGAACTCATGCTAGCATTAGAGCTACTAACATTTTCAATAATCACTTATGTTCAACATCCCCTCACTGGGCAATGATCAATGACTCCTTCGCCCGCCGGTGGGACGTCAGGCTTTGATTCTGCAGCACCTCTGAAGTCTAATTCGGGGGGAAATCTCAAATCATATTGATCTGTTCGGGCCTGCCGAGAGGAGAGCCTCAGCAGGCTTTCACCTTGCAGATTGGTTGTTAACAGCACAGAGCCTGCCGAGTGAGGTGACCCTCTCCCCCCCC
>BROE01000027.1:5528128-5856917 GCA_036571765.1 Plecoglossus altivelis
CCCCCCCCCATAGAGTCCTCGCCCCCGCCGATCTCATCAGCCCACAGTAATCTTCTCTACACAGCGGGCAGAGGGGCCCCCTTTTGTTAGAAGCTCAATGATGGCCCTCCTCCTCCAGGGTTAGAATGGGCCCAGCGGACGCTCTTACTTATAGTGTTCTCTGAAACTGTCCGACCGCAAGATTTTGCGGAGGGCGGAGCTATAAATCGCTAGGAACGGCCCACGGTAATGACCAATATGATGCACACATTTATTTGTACTTTGAAGTATTTTAGAGCACAGTCAACCTTTTTGTCTCTGTTTCTGAAGCCGTATTCTCCTGTGTTGAGACAGGTTTCCCTTTTTTGTGGTGCCAAGGTTCCCCATTTTCTCTTCGCCAGCTGGTCAAGGGTCTCCTGCTGCCGCTAGGGCCCCCAGCTCACTTCCTACTTTCTCTAGCACCTGTTCCTTTTTGGCAGGCTAGTGTAGGATCCTGAGAGCTTGGAGAACAGCCATCTGCTCCCCAACTCTGCACCAGTTTACCCTCAATCCCCGGAGTCTTTGCATCCCGATTTATTGCAGCACTGAAACCTAGCTCGAGCTGTAATGGATTGGCTCACAAATCCCAGAGTGAAAGCAGAAAGGATGGTCTGTGTGTATGCTATAACTCTACCATTTTATGCTAACCCAAACACTACATCTACTTGACCCTGAAGGGTTTTTGTGTATTTGTACATTTACTAATGTGTATAGTATATAGGCTATTGATACAGTGAGACAACACTCTACATAATGTGTAGGCCCATAAACAGTAGCCTATGCTATGTAGGCTATTGATTCAGCAGGAGTACACGTTATATATCCATCTATCAGAATAATTTAAAAACGTGCCTCTGATTCAAAATTGTATACGCTAATTTCAATATGCAATATGTAGGCTATATCAGTTTGTATAAAGGCGTCTGGTCCATATATACAATTTCATGTAAATATGGTTCTACTTATCCATATCAGAAAGAGCCATAAAGTGTACACTTTCTAAATAGGCTACTGGTACATGTATAACCATGCAGTAGTACTTAATTTGGTTAATTGTTTTACTGTATTCAAATTCAATTATTGCCCTATATTGTTCTGTATTACAATCAGAACTGCAACTATACTACAACTCCCATGGCTATAGTGTTTTCACTCGTGCGCAGTGGCCACGAAGGCAGCCCAGGCGCGCGGATATCCCGTTTTGTAAAATGGCGGTGTGAGTGAGCCTATTTAAAATTGACCAAACTGACGCCTAAGCCGGCTTTTATTCAAAGTTTGCGAACGTTCCGAATCATTTAACAGTAAAGGGGTACTCGTCGCAAACGTAAATCAAGAAAAGGTATGTCTGTGTATATTAAATGACAATGTGTATTAGTAAACTGCCTAGCGGTGCGACGCTAGCGAACATTAGCTAGCCTTCTAGCTTAACTCGAAAAGCAGAATTTCCATTCAAGTCGATGGTGTCAATTAGCTGGCGTTGGCTAGGCTAGCTAGCATGTCAGCTAGGTAATCGTGCAGTTAGCTTAGTGGAGTCAATACGTCCTTATCATATGGTCGGGGTGTAAAGTTACACTGCATTTAGGTTTGGCAGATCATTCTGGACGTGGTCTCATGACTGTCCACCGTAGCTAGCGTCTCTGGGCAAGTCATCGTGTGCTTGCTAGCGGATTCTACGGTTTCGTTTGAGAGTAGCATAGTCAACTAGTTCCATAACCGGTTAGTAATAAGGCAAGTTTAGAAAGATAGTGTTGTACATTATCGCCATCTTATTTTTTAAAGGGAAGCTATTCCTAACAATGTAAAGTCACCTCGCTTATTAAAAAAAGGTAATATGCTAGCTAGCTGGCTAGTAACAAACACGTTACCCAGACAGGTGTACCTCTAACTCGCTGGTGGCCGGCTACTTCTGTGGTCCATTCTAGAGGGCAGGCGACATAACTTCAGCTAGCTGGGCCTTTGCTCTGCTGTCCAGTATAAGTAGTGTTCTGCATTACTATCTGTTGAGTAGCATAGTTAGTGATAACCATGTCTTGATCATTTGATAGCAAATGATAGCTAGCTATTGAAACTCATGTTTAAAGCACTATCAATGACAAACGATAGATAGACACAGGCCAATGTCAGACCGTTCGTTTTGTTTAGCAGGTTGCTGCCGGTGTGCAACTTATCTACCGATGGTGTGATTGTAAACCAACACTACGTGTAGTCTTGATATTGTGGAATTGTTGTTAATTTAAAAAAAAAAATATTTTATTTGCAGAGATCGCAGTTGTGATGGCAAAGAGGATAGCTGATAAGGAGCTCACGGACAGGAACTGGGACCAGGAAGATGAAGGGGAAGAGGTGGGACTAACGTGTTGGCGTGATCACCTTTAAAACACGTGGTTGCCAAGACAACTTCTGCCTCAACCTGTAGTAAAGCAAACATGCCATTTGATATCATTGTTGAACGGATAAGACATGATAAGATGAGGTCACTGAGATGAACTCATAATATAATAGTCATAGTAGGCTGCATTGCTAACGGTGACTTTCATCCATCAGGCGGGGACTTTTTCAGTGGCAAGCGAGGACGTGCTGAAGAACAGGGCGATCAAGAAGGCCAAGCGTCGAAACGCCGGCACAGAGGTAAGGAGGCAGGAGCCACCCACAGTCAAGCTGGCAGAGGGCGCACCTCACGTCACCTCAAAAGAGGAGCGCATGCCTTTACTGGGCTCAGCACCCTACCGCCACCTGTGTACATTATTCATGCGTTTCCTGTTCGTCCCAGGGTGACTCTGGGGGATCCTTCAAAGGCTTTAAAGGCTTCTCCCTGGCCCCCACGGCGGCCGCCGGAGGAGGGACCACAGGGTTTTCCGGTTTCGGGAACGGCGCCGGTTTCAAGGGCCTCAGCGGCCTGACTAACGGTAACACGGCCGCTCCAGCATTCGGTGGCTTCGCCTCGCCTGCCGCCAGCACGGCCACACCTGGTGAGGGTCAGGACAGAGAGCTAAGACTGCACTGCTTTAGTGGGGAATGGAAACATATACAGTCATTATTTATTTAAAATGGTACTTCTGGACATGCATGATTTGTGTATTATGACCGGGTCTATTCCATCTATTACTATTGTTATTATTATTATTTATATAACAACACATCAGCATATCACAGTCAGAAGGGACTCATAAAATGAACATTCTGTTAAATGTCAGCCATCACTGGTCCACTATTAATATGTAATTGAGTTGAAAATTCTTCCATTGTTGTGGACTGGGGTTGGACATTTGAGGCTAATGGAGCTGAATCAGCAGGGTGCTTTGTGTGTGTGTGTGTGTGTGTGTGGGTGGGTGTGTGTGGGTGTGTGTGTGTTCTGTGTACGTGTGTGATTGTGTGTCTTTGTGTAGCTCCTCGTCCTCTGCTCAGTGCTTCAGGGCAGAATGGCAGGGCTGCAGCGTTCCGCTCAGTCGGGGGACCGCCGCTCGCCTCTTGGTGGGGGGAGGGGTGCTGTCACGCTTGCCTAGGCAGACACAGCCCTGCTGGCTCCCCTCCTCCTCCTCCTCTGCCATTCAAACACAGAGTACCTCAGAGGTATTTCTAGATGTGGGTGATGTAGGACTCACCCCCCCCCCTCCCCTGTCTGTTTCCACCCCCTCCCCTTCCTTTTCTTCATCTCAGGTTTATTAACATTCAACGGCCCCGCCTCCACCAAGCCTGCATCTGGTGACATCACAGGCAAGCAGACCAACGGCTCCGCCCCCAGCTTGGCTCAGAGCTCTGGCTCCAGCAGCAGCAGCAGCAAGAAGGAGTACAGCCGGCAGCTCACAGCGCTCAACTGCTCCGTGCGGGACTGGATCACCAAGCACGTGAACGACAACCCCTTGTGCGACCTCAACCCCATCTTCCGGGACTATGAGCGGCACCTGGCCAGCATTGAGAAGAAGTACGGGGGAGGAGGAGGAGGAGCAGCAGGGGCGGCCGCAGCCACGGATGGGGGCTCCGAGAGCAAGGCGCCAGGGGAGAAGCAGGGGGGGCTCCTGCCAGCCAGCTCCTTCCCCTCCTCCTCGTCCTCCAGCAGCACACCAGCCTCCACGCCTGCCTCCACGCTAGCCTCCTCGCCAGCCTCCATGCCTTCCCAGGCTTTGTTCTCCTTTGGCAAGGACAAGCCGGAGAGCGCCGCCCCAGAGAAGAGCTCTGCCCCCGTCCCCGCTGGCATCACGTTTAACTTCGGGCAGAAGGTGGACAGCTCGGTGCTGGGGTCCTTGGGGGCTGGCGGGGCTCCCCCCAGCTTCTCCTCCTCCAGTCCCGGCTCTCTGTTTGGGGCTTCCAGCAGCCTGGCCTCCCCTGCCCCCTTCTCCTTCAGCGGGGCAAAGGTTGAACCAGTCCAACCTACAGGTACCGTACTGACTCATTCTCTTCTCCTAAAATATGGATATTGAACAATGAATGAAAGTATCTTCTTGTAGACTAGACCTTTACTTTTGAATCTGGAGTTTGACTGTATTTTTGTCCTTTTAAAACAACCGTGTGATTATTTGGGTTAGGTTTTTTCAGTGCGTTATTTCTGCCCCACTTTATGAATGCATTTGGATTTAAAATGGTCCTTCATTTGATACCGTATAAAGAAATGTGGCTAAGGCTTGCAATGCTAAATATGTTGCATATTAATGCAAGGATTTATAGAACCATTGTCTTCCTGGTTTCCAAATTTGAATCTATCACATAGGCTCATACTAAAGCCTTACATGCATGAATACATTAGAGAATGGCAGAGTACATAGGATGCTTTTCCCCAATGACAGGATATTGTTTGAGTAGAATGAATGCATAGATTTTGTTATGAAATGTGGTCCACATCCAGATTGTAAGAACATTGTTGGGACTTAAGCCCAAGTCCCTGTGAGGGCAGACTAGGAGCCAGAAGGCTGTGTCTCTGTCCTGCTGTCTGTGCGTGCGCGCTGTTGTGTAACCCCCGGCAACCTCCTGGTCCTTCTAGAAGACGCCGCGGATGAGGAGTCCGACGAGCCGCCCAAGCCCGAAGTCCGCGAGATCAAAGAGAAAGACGCCTTTTATTCCAAAAAGTAGGTGCCACTTCCTGAGAACGCCTCACTTCCTGTTGGGAGATCCTTGCATGCCCGGCCAGTCGAAGGGGTCGAGCTGTCAGTCTACGTCCCCTTTTCTGTCCATATTTCAGAAATTCAGTATGACACAGCAGCATAGTATAATTGTAAAACAATTGAGCACTTTGAACAAAATGTAACTGTGAAATGCAGCCAAAACATGGACATGCCACCATTATTGTAATAGTATTGCTGATCAATTACTAACCACTGTTGGAGGTCGAGGGGAAGGGAAAAAAAGAAAAAAAAAATCTGTGCTCTGTGTTCAGTGAGTAATCTTTCGACTACATCACTATAAAACGATACAGCCTAACAGGGCAGTAAGTGAATGACCAACCCCCCGCTGTGAAATGACTGGCCATTATTCCAGGATGTAGTCTGACACGTTCTCTCTGTTCCCCCCCTTCCCCCCCCCTCCCCCATCAGGTGCAAACTGTTCTACAAGAAGGATACAGAGTTCAAGGAGAAGGGCGTGGGCACGCTGCACCTCAAACAGGCGGCCCAGGGCAAGACCCAGCTGCTGGTGCGAGCCGACACCAACCTAGGTAAGGCTACTGAGCCAGCCTGCTACCAAGCCACAACCGGGCTGCTACATAACAACACGGAGGCTTTAAACCAGGCACAAGCTATTGATTCAAACAGGCAAATAGGAACGCATGTGTGCTAGGAAACGTCGGTAGGCGGAACGGTAGCTTTGCTTTGTGTGTTGTTGTCCTGTTGGACAAATGGGAGCTTCCCTCCTGGGCCCTGTCCTGCTGGCTGCGAGGGATCAGCCCCGGGGCTGGCCAAGAACAGCTCTTGTTCTCCTGCGTGCTCAGTGCAGCTGAGACGTGACCGTCTTACTAAGCAGCCTGGCCTTGGGTCCCCCTAGTGGCTGTAGTTGGTGTTGCAGAGAAACACCCATTACGTGCAGTGTCATGCCCAGACAGCACGGTTGGAATGGCGAGGCTGAGATTCTTTTGATTACGTTTGTTGTGGAATGATAAGCTTGATGTGTGTGTGTGTATGTATGTGAGGGATTCCTTGATTACAGCTTGCTGCCCCCCCCCCTTCCCCTGCTTGCCAACAGGAAACATCCTGCTGAACATCATGGTGCAGGCTTCCATGCCCTGCTCCAGAATGGGGAAAAACAACGTGATGGTGGTATGTGTCCCCAACCCGCCTGTGGACGACAAGAACGCCAGCAGCCCCGTGCCCATGCTCATCAGAGTGAAAACCACAGAGGACGCTGACGAACTACTTCAAATCCTCCAGGAGAAGAAGGCCTGAGCTGTCCCCCTGCCCCCCCCTGCCCCCTGGACTTCATCAGCCCCGAGCCCCCCCTCCCATCTCCTCCACCCAGACCATGGTGTATCAGGCCCCCCCCCCCCCATCTCCTCACCTCCTGCACCCTCCCCCCTCCATGGCCATAACCAGGTCACGGATGCTGACGCCTCATTTGTACTCATGGCGGTTTTATCTTCTCATGCACACACTTGTACTAGACTTACACACACACACACACAAGCCCATGGAAATCAACAGTTTTATGTGCATGGATGTACAGAACAAATTCAGTTTGTGAGTTAGAGAAATTGTTTTTTTTTGTTTTTGTTTTTTTGTTTTTCCATCATACTGTGAAATGGGTCCTGCTTCAATGCGACAAGTTGTGTGAAGCGTATTTTTAAGTCAAAGACAAAACGATTAAAGCGTGATTCCGGTCACAAATGCAGTTTTGGAAAATAGATTCACTATTCTGGGCTCGGTAACATTCCGTAGAGTCTGTGTGCTGCTGCTATTGCTAGTAAGATGGGAGATGAACAGAAATAGTTTGACGGTTTGGTTTGTGCCCGCTGTTTGGTTTAGCGTTGGTAAGGGGGAGATTTTGCAAGTATGAATTAGCGTGTGTTCAGCATGAATGTTTTTATACTGGCTAATGTCCAATTCTTCTCAAGGAAACGTGACGATAAAGTGATGCGCTGTGTCCAGGAGAGCTTAAAACAGCCTGTCACCTTGTTTGGGGACAAACCCCTTCATTTTTAAAACACAACTCAATCTATGTGGAGGCAGTATACTAATCATCCACTCATTTAGGTTCAACAACTTTATTCACTTTTGGAAAAGCAGTGGGGGCGAGTAGACTCTGAGGTTTGCACTCGCCCCGTGTGTCCGTGTGGACCCCAATGTGTTGACACGCTTTCTTTTTTTGCTCTGTATGTATTTATTGTTGAAACAGAACTCTGGAAGCCCCCTCGTCCTGCTCTCTCTCTCGCCCTCTCTCTCTGCCCCAGAATGGTTCATGTATGTGAGGTCCTGCTCCTCGTCTGCCTGGCAGCATGTGTGTGTGTGAACCTCACTGACCAGGTGAAAGGGAAGCAGCTTGGTCACCACGCTGTTTCTTACATGGGCACTTTGTGTTGGATCTGAACCCAAGTCCCCTCCACACATGAAATATAGAGATATATAGATAGATAGATCTATACACATTACTGTTCTTTGTTTTCTTTTCTTTCTTTCCAAGTGTCCTTTGTATCGCCTTAGAAACGATGAGGCATGCAATCATCGGCCCCCTAATACGTTTGTAGTCATGTGATCGAGGAATAAATCCATACAGCAAATGCTTGTAGGCTGCTTACTGGTAGTACCAGTAGTTTTTGATGGTGAAACATTTTTTTTTTTTTTTGGGGGGGGGGGGTGTTATGTTTGCAAGACCTTAAAGGACCACCAGAGGAAGTCGTTGAGCAGGTGTTTGTCCTGCGCTGTCCGCTCTCTTCCGTCCACGTTGACATCAAGGTCAAAGCAACTCCGCAACGGCTGGATTTAGTCAGGTGTATTTTTAATAAATACGTACAGGAAAAAAATGTACACAGGTTGAAAATGATACAACAGAGGTATGGACCCAACATGCACTTGAACTCGTCTATTTGAAATACAAAAAGCAAGGTTTGAAGCTTTCGGGAACTGTAGACACCACATCTCTTGAAAACACACCTGTTTCTCTAAAGGTTAGGAGAGACTTCCAAAGGAATACACTTTCAGAGAGATGGCTGGCAGCTTGGACGCTCCCTTTGCCCGGCCTATCAAATGGTTCGTAAAGCAGCCTTTGCTATTTCAATGTCAGTGGATACATTCATCCTTAAACCTGTACAGCGGTTAGTAGCGGAACACTGGTTAGACAGTCGCCCGCCTCGCCAATCCTCGTGGGTTCTCGTCTAAAGAGCTCAGATTGACGCCGACGAGCGCGTGGAGTGGAGTTCAAATGGACAGCGAACGCGGCGAGAGAACGCCGCCGACTTCGAGCGTGGATGGCTCGCTTCTCAACAGAAGTTGCTGTAACCACAGCAACCAACAAAAAGGTGTCAGTTACGTCTCTTAAGAACAGAAAAGAGTAGGTAGGCGAGCGGTTTCAACGCTAACTTGAGATGTGTTCTACTTTGTTAGTTGAATGACGTAGACTACAGGTAGTGCACTACCTATGGTGTAGTGTTAGTGGTACTCTGCAACTGAGGGCTATCATGTCTGTTTAAAAGCAAGACCCAACTGTGAATCGATACAAGTGGAAAGATACTGAAAAGAGCGGGTGAGAGACTAGACAGTTCTATGTTACACACATACATACACAGTCAGATATTAAGGCTCTCTCGGCCACAGAGAGAAGGGCTTTCACATAGCAGTTGGCTGAGTTGGGTTTTCGTCCATAGATTTTTCCCTGGGCAAACGCCTATGGCTGTTAAGACTACCAATATAGCTTGTTTGGAGTGGTGGGAAAAGTGGATTACGTAGTCCTGATCCCTTTATCATGCCTACCATCTCATTAACGAGGTTTCTCCTAAATCAATGTCCATAGGATTTTTACTTAGAATGAGGGTCGCTTCACTATCTTAAGTGGGATTAATAGCCTAATTTGCTGGGACATTTACCTATGGAGGTTGACAAGTGTGGACAATAATATCTGTGTAACCACTTAATACCACCAGTTGTAGCAACATTGTCAAAGAAATGGACGAGTGAAAACCTCTACGCTGTTCACGTGGGTGAGGAGGACTGAAATCTAGCACTTGTATGATCCTCTGCGTCATATCTCTGGCTATCAATGTCTTCTAACCTATGCCTTTCAGACGCAATAAAATAGCACCTTTGTATAAACAATATTGTTACTGGAAGTAGTATTCTGTAGTTACACAGACAGAAACATCTCTGCACAAACACAAGTAAATGTAATAATACTTAAAGGTGACACATCTTTATGCGAGTGCCAAGTGAAGGCTGTTTGGTTCAAAGCCCCGGCGCCGAACCGCGTACTCACAAAACCCCTGCACCCGCACCACGACAGCTACAAAGGACAGCGAAGGGAAGCAGAAGAAGCTGGGGCGTCGGGAAAGCGGCGCCTTCCTCCAGGCTTCTCTGTGAATGGCAAAGCAGCTGGATATTTACAAGACACAAAAAAGACATTCTTCATTCTTCTGCCCCCCCCCCCCCCATCCTCCTCCTCCTCAGTCCTGGTCAGAGTTCAGCCAATGCCTATCCACGCGGAGGTCACGTGACCCCGACGGACAGAAGCGTTCCCCCCCCCCCCGGATGAAAACGTCGGCCCCCCTGAGTCCAGAGCCCGTGTCCGCGGAGGGCGAGTCGCGCTCGGAAAAAAAAGGATGCTCGTCCGGGCAGGGATGCGAAAGAGGCGAGAGGCACTTCTTGATGGGCTGGTTTAAAATTCTTTCTCTTTTTTTCTCCTGTTGTTGTAATTGTTCAGAAGGTTTCCCTTGTCGTCCTCTCCTCTTGTCTGTCCGCTGGACATTTGGTTTGGTAGGTTCTCTGTCTCGACACTAGGTGGTAGTGTTGTCCCAGGGCCCTGATGCAGGTAGGCACTTGGTAGAGATGCTCTGAGGCTGCAGCGCTCTGCTATGTCATTAGGATGGGCTTCTGTCTCACCTCCAGGATGTCTGCGCACGCACACACACACACACACAATGCAACACAACCATAAACAAGTGTTCAGATCTCTTCTGTCAAAGCTGCCTGACTCAGCGTCCCAGACTGGGCTGGAAACGCGCTGGGCCCTTTGGAGAGACGCCGTACATGACGTCGACGGATTCCTAAATCAGTTGTGTCGATACAAGTGAAGTGTCGCTCGCACGAACATGCTAGCACTGCAATCAGCTCAAGTATAGAAGGTAGGGATGAACCGTTTCTACAAGCAAGGTTTCTATTGGCTTCCTGTTCTGCCGAAGGTGCTCTGACCTAACCATGATGCATCTGAGGGCAATGGCCAATCCAATCACGATAGGTTATATTAAGGGCAATGACCAATCCAGTCACGATAGGTTAGATTAAGGGCAATGACCAATCCAGTCACGATAGGATAGATTAAGGGCAATGACCAATCCAGTCACGATAGGTTATATTGAGGGCAATGACCAATCCAATCACGATAGGATAGATTAAGGCCAATGACCAGTCCAATCACGATAGGTTCGATTTTTACAGAACCTCAAAATCATCCCCGAAAGGGGAAAAAAAGAAAAGAAATAGGTCAGCGAGGTTTCAAGAGATGAATAAACACTGTATTCATCATGCATGTACTCCCTCCCCTCCCTTCCCTCCCCTCCCTCCTCCAGACCTGTGGTGATGCGGTGCAGGGGCAGGGTGACGTAGGTGAGGTGTGAGAAGAGCAGGAAGTACTCCTCGGTGCGGTTCAGTTTGAGCCAGGAGCCCACCAGAGAGCGGCCCGTCCCGGACAGTGAGCGCGAGCGCAGGTTGGTGGCGTTGTGGAGGTCTGCCGATACACGGGGTCACACGCAAACACACACACAATAAGACATTAAGAGAGTCATCCCTCGTCTGTGCTGACCAGGTTAGCATCTACAACCGCACACAAACCCGCCTCTTTTTTTTTTCTGCGAACACGACTACCCTTAAATTCACCAACAGTCAATCTTGAACCTTCTGAACTGGAACTTTCTCTCTACGCAGATGTGAGCCAGCATCCCTCACCTTCGTCATCTTCCTCCCTGAAGAACTCCTCGCTGTCGTTGGCCGAGTGAGACTTCTTCATCTCGGCGATGCGGTTGCGGGGCACCTTGCGCCGCAGCGACGGGGAGAAGAAGGAGGGGCGGTTCCTCTCCGGGGTGGGGGGCGTACTGAACGAGGTCACCTGATAGGGGGGGGGGGATAAACAGGTTACCACGACGACCCAGATGAGTGTTAAACTAACAGATGCTGAGTGTTATCATTGCTTGCACAGGAAGTGTGTCACCCAAATGTCACGTTGCTACCCGGTAACAAAGTTCAACGCAGCTCGAACGGGTTCTTAAGACAAATGAAGTTGGCTATGGTAGTGGTAGTGAACTTCAGAGGCAAGAAGCTTTTGGAAACAGGACAAATGTGTTGTGTCACTCAAAACTAAATCTCTACCCAACATCCACTGACCACGCCTATCCCCCATAGCTACCACCACTTAACTGCTGACCCTAAACACTGTGTCGTGACACAGGAAGTGTCACCCAACATCGTGACTGAACAGTGTGGTGGACTAATAGCTTGAAAAGGACAGTTTAAAAAACCACTGTCGTGGCAGAGCTCTGCCCCAACAGCTCTTCCATGCCTAAAGAACTGCCCTCCAATTTTAACTCTGAAAAGAGGGGACTTAATCCTGCATAATGGATCGAGGGGGGGGGGTCTATAAACATAATGGTAAAAGGTACTGTATGCCAGAGCTCTTGGCAAGCAAGGGTTACACCGAATACAGACATCACATCTGAAAGGCTTAATAAATGATAGATTCTCCAAATTAGCATGAATATTTCATGGTGACCTGGTTTCCTGATTTTACACACATACGCGTCGCATAACAGTACAAGCGCACACAGACAGAGGTCCACCCAGATACATGTCTGCTCCTCTGCTGTGTGGGGCTATTCCTGGACTCTGTCTGTTTCGTAACTTCCTCCAGTCAGCCACAAGCGGATATAACCAAGAGCTCAGGGTCTTCAAATCAGCAAGCGTTTGGAGCGATGACTGTTCAGTGGATGATTCTTCTATTTGGACTTTTCTTCGTTTTGCATGTTTGCATTTGGGTGTGCTTCAGTGTGTGGTCATGCCGCCATGAGTCACGATGCTGTCCGTCCATCAGGAGACTGTAAGTGTGTGCGTGTCCTCACCCTCTCGTGCATGGGGGAGTCCTGGTCCTCCTCAGTGCCGCAGGGGGACGTGTCGCCGGTCGGGACACGGCTGACGGCCATCTCGGCGTGACCTTTGCCCTGCGGACCCTTCATCCTCACAAACTCCATGTTGTTGTACTTGTAGAAGCCAAAGGACATCCGCTGGGCCATCTTAGCAGCCACGCTCACCTACAACACACAGACACACACACACACACACACCTGATGCTCTATTTTAAAAAAAAGCCCTCCTTTGTCAAAACGATTCGACCTTCGGTGATTCCGGTCGGCCGCTATCAGGAAAACCAACTCGGGCTCCCGGTGAGAGAGACTGGCTGCTGCAGGAAGGAGGCGGAGCAGATGCTTACGCGGTTGTCGTAGACCTTCTTGAGGGCCTCGTAGCGGATGGAGCCCTGGAAGATCACGCCCTGGAACGTGTTGCTCTTGTCACTCGCCACCAGCTCCACGCACACCATCTCTCCCTCGCCGACCGTCATGTCACTGAACACCTACGTGCACGCGCACACACACGCACACGCACACACACACACAAAATCAAGAAATAGGGTAACCCAGTACCAGGAACAAACTGTTAATCATTGACCTTTTTCTTTTAATTGTGGATAGCCGGGGACTTGCATTGATTTTTTTCTGCCAAGAAATGCCGTTTGAAACGAGAACGTTCCGGCAGGCGCCTGATAGAGACAGGCGTTAAGGCTGGGAGCTTGTTTTTAAATGGAGTGAGATGGCACAAGGCCACACTTCATTACGTTCCAGTCGATCGGCCCGCCTCTCGGGGGGCCCTGTTGAATGACGCTCCAATCGATCAAAGCTTCTCAGCTGTCTCATTGGCTACGAGAGGGGTGAGAGGTGAGGAGGGTGGAGAGCGGGCTTACCTCCTCGAAGTTGTCGATCATGAAGAAGATGTTGGGGTAGCTCATCTTAGACTCCTCCCCTTTGCTGTCCATGGGGTTTTTGCTGGGAGAGGCGAACACTTGCTGTGACAGAGAGGGAGAGGAATCGTTGCTTGACGTTCTGCCAGCGGGATGAGAGGGTTCTCTGGCCTAGCCTAGCGCCGTGGGACGCCTGGGACGTCTCTCTGTCCCTGTCTCTCCTCTTACCTGAGACTTCTTCTTGTGGATGTGAATGTCCCCTGCGTCCGAGCGCGTGCACACGGCACAGGTCACCACGTAGTCCAGCTGCAAGAGAGACACGTGGAGGAGGAGTCATGTGGGATGCGGAGGGCAGGTTCACATTTGGGTTTGGTGTATTGAAACTGACTGGGGAACCCGGCCGTTATGATACAGTGCATGTGCCCGGGAAGCTCAATCTCGGGTCACTGACACAGCGAGTGAGCAAGCAAGCAAGAGAGAGTGAGTGAGTCAGAGGGAGATAGGGGGAGAGAAAAGATGAGAGAGAGAGAGAGAGATAGGAGTGAGAGAGAAAGAGAGAGAGAGAGATAGGAGTGAGAGAGAGAGAGAGAGAGATAGGAGTGAGAGAGAGAGATCACCCCAACCTTTTGCAGGATGAGGTTCAGGTAAACACTCTCCTCCCAGTCGATGTCAGGGTCTCCCAGACCAGGCAGCTTCTTGGAGTCCCTCCTGTACACCTCCACCTCCACCTGCAACCAGGCAAGAAAATAGTCCCTTCACTTGAAACCCGACTGGTCGTCAACAACACGGCGGCCGCAGTGCGCTAGGCCTGAGCTCCGTCTTAGACCTACAGAGTGATGCTCATGGGTTCAGATGTCTGAGAGGGAATGCATCCATGCAGCATTGAGCAGGCCTCTGTGAGTGTATGAGTGTATGAGTGACCCAGGGCAGAGCATGGTGTGTGTGTGTGTGTGTGTGTGTGTGTGTTGGGAGGGGGGGTAGGGTTGTGTTCTCACTGCTTGTTCACAGCGCCAAATGAGGCGTAGTGTCATAACGTCCCCCTGGCGTCTTTAGCCTGTGTGTGTGTGTGTATATATGTGTGTGTGTGTGAGTGAGAGAGAGAGAAGTGGGGGTGGGCTGGTGATGGGACAATTCATGTAAGAAAAGGCATGATGTTCCCATGTGACAAGCAGTCATTTACATTCAACATGTAAGGAGTCTACCAGAGGCCTCCTTCCCTACCCTAACTAACTGGTGCCCATTGCTAGCAGACAACACACTCTCTCTGTTCACTCTACCTACAGGGGCAATCAAAAGAAGGAGAAGGGGGAGGGAGGGGGGAAGGCCAGAGTGACACTCAGGCCTCCTTATCACTCAAAGATGCAGTTGCCATGGTTATGGTGATGAAACTGTGTGTACTGTAGACATGTGTGTGTGTGCAGAGGAGAAACTGGGGAATGCCTTCAAAGTGCATCAGCGATTCCACATCTCCCAGATCTTTCCCTGTGAATTAGCAGGCAACAAGCGTTCGCTAAGCTGTGCCCATGACAACACAAACACCGGGAGGAACGGTGCCTAAAAACAGACCAACGGGGAGAAGCACCAAGCACTCCAACAGGCTCTAGCGAACACGGCCCATCCCAGATGTTCACCTTGGACCTGCAAGCACAGGCCGTGACAGAGAGACTTGACCTGAAGAGCCAAACACAACATGCATCCCTTCACGTTCTGCTCGACAGGAGGAAACATTGATTCTGGGGCCTGGGCGACGGTAGAACCAACGACCGGAAGGTTCTGTGGAGAGGAAGAGCTGGGAAGGGGCAGGGGGGAGGGGACTGTGTTGTGTTGAGTAAGGGAGGGCTGTGGGCATGGGATCAGACAGACAGACAGACAGCTACAGGGAAACTGGCCAACTAGGTCAGTGACTGACACACACACTCTGACACACACATACACACACACACACACGGACGGACATGTGCGCGGCTTCACAGCACAATCAACGCCACGTACAGAAAGCTTGTGAAGTAACACAAGTACCCCCCCCCCACACACACACACAAACACAGATTTGACTTATCAGCAAACCCATCAATCTGTTGAGTTTAGCTTTAATCCAGGCTAATAGCTCATTAGCGTAGCTTCCGCGCCATTCAGTCAGTGGAGGTTTGTTAGGAGGTCCTGGTGCAATAAGGCCATGATGGAACCAGATAGAGGGGAGAAAAAAAAATGAAAACAGCAATTGTCTGGCCTGAGCTCCACGCTGTGTTACCACGGGAACCTGGGGTGGGGATAGGGAGGGGGGGTTGGAGAGGAGCCAATTAGACAGACAGACATACAGACCAGCAGGCAGATAGGCAGACATTCATGCGGCCACAGCCCTAGGGTAATGAGGTACCCATTATATGGACTGAGAGATACAAGATAAGAAACGATAGGAACAGATCCCTTTATTGTCGGATGCAGACTCCGACATGCCTAGCGGTGCACCATTAAAACCCTTCCTTGTCAAAACCTGGACCAAAGTACACGAAACGGACCGAAATGATTAGACGGCCTTCGTTCGTGGAGTTCTTCAGGTTGAGCGCAGTCCTCAGAGCTCCTCTCATCCTTCTGCGTTCCACAGCGCGACAGAGATACTAACACAGAGATGGGCAGCGAGGCCCTGAGGGGAGCGACCGAACAATAAACACGTCAGTCTCGTCACGCGGATGTGAGCGCCACGGACCGTTGTGACATTTTCCAACAGAGTTGTCCCAAAGTGTAATACAATCCTGCGTTATTGCTCTGTCTCATCTCCCACCCCTCTGGGTAAATCTGCCAGCATTTCATCCTCAAAAAGGTTGTCGACCACCCAAAGAAAGACACAGTATGTGTCACACACACACACACACACATCCCACAACAACCAGCTTTGCCCCTGACCAGCGACTAAAACAAGTAAAGATCGTTTGCCTCTAAACCCCTCAACCCCTGACTGGCCTGCAGCAATAGTCTAAATCCGATTGGACACACAAGGTGGAGGGGCATTGTGCTGACTCATGCCGGCCAGCCGGCCTCTTAGTCACTCTCAGATGGAACATCCAGGTCTGTCCCTCCTCAGCGGCGCCACGGTCCATCATGTGACAAGCCGTGATGGGATAACCTGCCGGGCGAGCGGGAGGGAGGGAGAGGAAAAGAGTAATGGTAGGAGGGAAAGAGTGATGAAGAGCGAGGGAGGCAGGGAGAAAGGGGTGTGTGGGGGAGGGAGGGAGGGAGAGTGATTGACAGAAGGGGAGCTGGGGAAAGTGCGGCGAAGGAGAGGGAGGGCGGGAGGGATACAGGCAAGGGAGAGAGACAGAGAGAGAGAGAGAGCAGGAAGGAGAGGCAGTTTTCGTGTATGTCAACCTTGCTGGTGGCGCATACCTGATGACAACCGAAAATGAGGCGGCAGGCTTGTACATCACCTGAGGGACACCTTTCCCCACGAGAAGACATGGCAGGACCCTGCCAAGGATGACACGCCTCCTCCACAAGCCTGGCCAAGGCGAGCGCAGCGTAGAGCAGGAGGAGGTCTCTCACTGTGTCTCAGTGTGCTTATGTAAGGACAGAGCAGAGGGAGACCTGCAACTCCACAGAGTCACCTGGCCTCACTGTATGTGCACAGACTATATTCGTTTGACTACGCGCTGATGTCCAGGTAGGACTGTGCGAGCGCTAACGGAAAGGAGGGGTTTTGGGTGATTGACCAGGGGAGGGGTCAAGTATTCTGCGAACTGTACTCTCAGCGTTGACTTGTCGAAAGCATGTGTGTTGCTTGACAAGGATTGGCAAATACTCATTACACATGCTACTAAAAATACCATATGGTCTCTGCTTGAAGTATGTAAGGTGAATTTGGCTGTATTGCCATCACTTCAACAAGCATCGTCATGAGTATGGATCGCAGGTGACACATAATATCTTTCCCATATCGCATAACAATCACCCAACAGAAAAATGCCACACAGAACACTGTGAATTCTGTCCCATACCTTTCCTTATGGGATTCATTTCCTCAGACATTATTCCATTTTCAATAAAGATCCGTGTTCAATCTGACAGCTGCTTTGGCACTTTTCACACAGCTAGACTTCTCCCTCTGCACTCTGCACAAATATGACCTTCTTCTGAGCAGTGCGGTGCCTAGTAAGGCCGCCACTCTACATCAAAAGAACAATGAGGTGTGCTGTCAATTCAAAACCCCAAAAGCTAGACCGCTGACATTGATCCAAGGTGTTTGGGGCATTAGGTAGCGAGCACTAAAATCCCTCTCCGACCAGCAAGACGAAAAAATGCCTGACTTAATTTTGACAATAGACAAGGAGTTCAGCACTCCAGAGAACCACCTACACAAGGGCGTCCGCTCAAGTTTCTCAACACGGACGGTGTTCAGGGGCTGAGAGTGTCCAGGGTGCTTGAAGAACCGTCAGGAAACAGAACCAAGCCCATCGTGAAGGCGTGATCTCACCCGATGAGCTCGCACTGGCTTCGAACAGCCACCTGCTATTTAACACCTCTGCATGTGGCACTTTCTTTGGACTGGAAACTGCCAATTAGGCAGACAAGATTACAGTCATAAACCTGAGTGGTTGTCAATTAAGCCAGAGGTTGGCATCGCTACTAGTGTACAGAGCATTGCAGTCGGACGAGTATGTCTTCAGATCTGTTCTTGTTCAAATGCATTTACTTGATTTGATCTGGAGGTTTCTGTGTGTTGAATGGCCATGATGTGTCATGTTGACTCTTCAGGTGGGGACCGGTTAGCTATGTTAGTCTCTGGACTGGCCCAGTCTGCTTCAACAGGAAGGCTGTAATGACGTCCATAACTCTGACTCCAACACCAGTGAAGTCCGCGGTTTCAACTTTCCATGCTACGTCTACGGTGACAATCTGACGGAAGGGGTTTGAACAGGAAGTATGTTCTATATGACTGGCCTCTACCAATTTATGCAGTGTCGAGTTAAATTACTGCTTTAAAAAAAAATTGTACCTCAACAAAAGCATTTCTGACCTAAAACGTTTCTCCGAAACCACAAACGCTGGTCTGTATTTTACTGCCACTGGCCTGTCATTCATCCGCTTGGACGGTTTTTGAAATCAGAGACACTAATCAGTTCACTGGTGTATGCAACAAGAGCCAAATATAATGCTATGCTTCACTAATGCGGAATGTCAACATTCACTTCCTCTTCACTGCCGTCCATCCTTCCTTCACACGAGGATACACGGCACAGTGAACTTCTTCAGAGGATGGCAGGTGTGCCATGTGTAGCAGATGCACAAGGCCATCTCCACAAAGGTCAGACCCGTCTCCTAGCTCACACCGTGAGCGTCAGCACGTTGCGCAAGGTTACAGTCGGAGACAATTGTCTCTCCAACCACCGTACCGCACATCTTCGCTTTACCTCAACATGCAATTTAAAGAACTTTGTTCACCCATGTGTGAAAGAACAGCGGTAACCACTCAAAGGCAATTTGGATTTCAATTCGGAGAGATTGGTAAAATGCCCAATTTTCTATTGTTGGAACATCTGTCTGTACCTTTCTCCGTGTCTGATTTACTGACAATATTTGAAGCCGGAAATTCATTTTTTCCCCGCTTCATTCAGTATAACTACCCTCTACTCAAAGTTCAGTAAGTTCAGTGTGAGCAGTCATTCATGCAAGGCCCAGTGGAGCAACATAGCTTCTCCTGATAGACCTGAGCAAACAGCCATCACCTTCAGGGCATCATATAGGGACTACAAAGCATGAGTATCGTTGTCTCCTAAAGAGATTCTTTACATTTGACATATGTGAAACTTTGGTCCGACGTGAAGCTGCTCTGCTCAGTACCGATAAAAGATTGAGAAGATTCCCTCCACCACAAAAGAACCGTATGGTTCCGTGTGCTTGCAGCTCCAACTTCAAAAATAAACAAGTGCTGCAGAACCAAAAAAAAAAGAAAGGGGATGTAAAGTTAAGATTAGCTTAGTTGTGGTGCAAAGTTGCTCACTGGACAGAGACACGTCAGGGCCTTGGTTAAGTAGCCCAGGTTCAATTCTGGCTTGAACACTGAATCTCTCTTTCTCTCCTATTTTTTTCTGTCTTTTCTCTCACTTTCTTTGTCCAGTAAAGTTAAAAAAGGCCCACAACTAATACATAAACGGGCCGTCTAGTAATATCCTGTCCTGAAGGTGAATCACAAAGCATGGAAGAAAAATGGCAATAAATTTAGCACATCTAAAGTCAGCCATCTCCACTTTAGCTTTCATGCACCCTATTGATTACATCTCGATTGTGCTCAGAACTGCAAGTGCAGTACAAGGACATGACCTCACTGGAACTATCTAGCATCAAGCTCCATATAGCGGAATTTCGCCTCAGGTCGTATGGTGAAGTGCCAAGTTACGCTTTCATTCCTTACCGGCTCCTCCATCTGAAAAGCGACTGGCATGGACAGTTAGCCTGTGGCTGTTAGCCTCAGCATTGATGTCAGGTGAGGGAACAGAGGAGGAGAGGTTATTTCGGGAGCCATCTTCTCTGCTCCTACACCTTCGTTGTGTGGTCATGATTCAGACATCAGGGGGAACTGATGTATGGCAGGTTACTGAAAAAAGATGTAGCCCACCCAAGTAGTTTCTGTTCAGGCTTAGATAAGAGACACCAGTGCCAAGTTGAAGAATCTGGACAAACAAGATTAGCTCGCTCAAGACCATGTCCATGAAGATAAACTGCACTGAAAAGCTGTTCCATAGGGATTTTAAGTTTTGCAGAAGAGTGTGTATCCTGTGAGATTACATGCTTATCCAAAACACATACATCAAGGTTAACCCTACCTTGCATACGTCAAACCTAAATCAGTCCATGTTCTCACCTTGAGCATACTGCAAGAATCAATCACATATACCTCTCATACGGGACTCATTTTCTGCCAAGGCGACTGCATTTGACATCATTACACATCTGACCAACCAGGGGCTTCCTTTTCACCAGCAAATCACCTCAGACCAAGAAATCAATAGAGAATCGCTTGTCATTTCAGCCTGATGTTCTTTCCTGGCTGGTCCTGGTTCTTGTGGTGCGTATCCAGCTCTGTGGTCAGTTGTTTCTGCCCTTGTGCCTGGCATGTGCATCGCCATGACGACACAGTCATTAGCTATTCATCAACATAGCAAAATAGGGCATGAGTGGGTTAACTGTACAAACATGACGCCTAAATGATCCTTCTGAGAGATAAAGAGACTGATCTATGTGCTGTGTTTATCTGGAACATGACACACAGGTCACTATTTATAATCTCAGACCAGGAAATGAGTCTGTGAAAAACATATTGGGCAACATTGGGCAGGTGTCCACCCACTCATGACAAGGCCCAATTGGAGTGACTAGGTGAAGTGAATTGACGTATTGTCAAGTATGGTTACCCATAATCGAAATTTACCTCTGCATTTAACCCATCCAAGTGCACACACAGCAGTGAGTAGTGGGCAACCGCACGCACACACAGTGAACTTACACCCAGAGCAGTGGGCAGCTATTGCTCCAGCGCCCGGGAAGCAATTGGGGGTTCGGTGCCTTGCTCAAGGGCACCTCAGTCATGGTATCGAAGGCAGAGAGAGTGCTGTTTGTTCACAATCCCCACCTTCAATTCCTGCCGGTGTGAGAATCGAACCAGCAACTTGAAGGTTGCAAGCCTGACTCCCTAACCATTAGGCCACAACTTCTAGGTTGTATGATTGTCACATCTCCCATACCTGGATGAACAGCTACGATCATTCATTATATTCCTGAAAATTAACATGATGACACCGTATGGTATTAATCAAAGAACAATATGATAGACCTTATCAAATTTGATTTCAAATGAAGGACAAAGGACAAAGTTCGCAGAACTTTACTCTCAACCATAAAAAGTCCACAGTTGTTTACCCGCCAGGCAAAAGTGTCTGTTATTGGTCATGTTGTACCTGTAAATTAAGAATTGGTCACGTTTCTGATACCGTGCCAATACCTTTAGCTATATAAAGACGATGTGAAGAGCATAGCATACACACAGTCTGACCTGGAGAACCACGACAAACAAGCAATCCAAACCATGAAGGTAAGAAAATCAATTCATGCAGACGCACTCTAAACCATGAATCACATCGAAATAATGCTGGTTTAATTCAAAAACAACAACTTCTGCTAAACAATGCCAGTCAAGTCGGACTTGCGGAGAAAGATCCACTGTCACTTGGGAACTGAAACCCTGGTCGTTTTGTGCTCCTGCAGGTCCTTCTCATACTAGCACTTTTGTTCCCATCAGTGGCCCAGTCCCTTATGTTCCAGCCCCTGGACTGTGCAGACATCTACAATGCTGGCTCAGGCACCAGTGGAGTCTACAGGATCTACCCTGCAGGACCTAATTCTCCCCGCTACGTCTACTGTGATATGGACACCCAGAGAGGCAGGTGGACTGTGAGTAACATTGAATATTGATCCCTTTTACACCGGCCGTGGAAACGAGTAGGCTAAATGCCAAGACACATCTTTAGCGACACCTTTCCGAGTCCTAACACAATCTATACAGTTTGATCGCTACGTTCTGAAGTTTGTTTTTTTCACGTATCGGATTTTAATTTGCCTTTAACCTTGATTTGTTGAGAACACCAAGGCAGAATTATTGATCACATTAGTCATTTCACACTCGAGCATGTCTTGATTCTAACGCTGCCAATTTCCCCCTTGCCAAGTATGTCCATTTTTCATTTTCTTCCATACATTCAAAATGAAAATGAGAAAGATCTGTAAAGCCAGAGAGAGAGAGAAATGTAAAGAGCTTTGAGTACTGCCATGTTAGAAAAGCGCTCTTTAAATGCAGTCCATTTCCCATAACTGCCCCTCATTCTACCCTTTCATTCCTTGGTCTGTCTCCCCATCACTCCAGGTGTTCCTCAATAGGATGGACGGCACAGTGAACTTCTACAGAGGATGGGATCAGTACAAGAACGGCTTCGGACACGCAGCTGGAGAGTACTGGCTGGGTAAGCAAGAAGCAGACCCCAAAACACAACCTACCTTACAGACCACAACACACAGACACTTGCTTGAACTTCCACACGCTCCATAAATAAGGTTGACTTAGGCGTACCATGAACGTCTCCACGCCACCTCCGCAGGTCTGGAGACCATGCACCTGCTCACCACAAAGAAGAACTACGAGCTCAGGGTGGACATGGAGGACTTTGATGGACGGAGCGTCTACGCTTACTACTCCTCGTTCTCCATCTCCCCCGGGGCGGTCAATGCTGAGGTGGATGGCTACAGGCTGCATATCAGTGGCTTCGCAGACGGAGGGGCAGGTGAGGGGGCACGTGACGTGGCAACACGAGTCTGCTGTTTCAGACACGGAGTACAACATGTCAACAGGTTTGATGTAGTTAGGAATGGTGTTTAACTACACTCTGTCTTAACCCACCAGGGGACTCGCTCAGCCACCACAACGGACATCCCTTCACCACATTTGATCGAGACAATGACGCTTATTCAGGAAATTGTGCAATTCTTTATATGGGTGGATTTTGGTACAAATCATGCTATTATGCCAATCCAACTGGGGCCTACATGTGGAGAGTTGTTGATTTAAGAAGTATAAACTGGTATCACTTTAAAACAAGTCATTATTCTCTTAAGTCTATTTCTATGAAGATAAGACCTGTCAGTCGTCGAATGTTAGTGAAAGTACCTCCACAGCTGTCTCTCTCAAACGCCACAACTCCAGTCTGATCAAGTATGTATATATGTATATCTATGCATTTTTTTTATTATTATTTTTTTTTACAAAATATGCCATCTTTTTAGGATATACCTGGGTGATGTAAGATTTACATAATTGTTTAGTTTTTTAACTTTTAATTGTATATACGGGTTTTCTTACTGCTGAATTCAGCTCATGTTTCCAAAAATAAAACTTATGAAAGAAAGAGTGTCCGAGTGTCTCACCTTCTTCCCCTCTGTGTTGTCTGCGCTGACGTAGGACAGCTTCCTACGGACGTAGAACAGCATGTCGTCTTGCCTTGGAGCCCACCTCTCCATGAAGTAGGTGGAGAACATCCACGTCCAGAACACGATCCGGTCGTCCTTAAAACAGCCTGTGAACCAATCACACGCACACACACGCATGCACACACACGCAGACACATGCACACACACACGCACGCACGCACAAACACGCACACGCACGCACACACACGCACGCACACGCACACAGGTTCAGATGAAGGCCCACCGAGTTACAGGGACCTAACATAGGGCTGTAACAAAAGTCGAGGTCTAGGTCCTCCACCAACAGAGTTTAGGAGGTGTTTAGATACTACATCTCAATAGCTGCCATAGTAGTCCTAAAGGTCAACTCATTCTAAATATTTGCGGAACATCGTATGAGCGTATAGAGCTGAATATATACCCAGTTTGAAATGCAGATCAAATCAAATCAAAAGGGAAAGCACTTGCGAAGCACGGCACATTGAAATGACTCCGTCAGCTTTGGCTATGTCAATGATGAACCAATCACAGTACAGTCTGTCCCTGTCCCTTTATCCGTCCCCATCTCTGTCCCTGGGTGGAGCTCGCTGTGAGAGTTGTCTCACTCTCTGCAATGTCATCCCAGACCCCGTTGCCAGGCAACGCTGTTGCCGAGCAAACGGCAGGTGTGTGGCCTGTGTAGACGGGACCCTGAGCTAGTGCTGCAGGTGGCCGCAGCATACACACACACTTTGTTATACCAGAGGGATACTGAGAAACAATCTGATCTAGTACTTGAAGAGGGAACGCTATTGAATCAAATGTGCACACACACACACACACACACACACACACACACACACACACACACCTTTTAAGGGCAATGGCCTGTTAGGAGTGTAGGAGATCAAGGAAGAAAATACCAGGAGTTACCTGTTTAAAAGGTCAAAGCAGAAAAATAACAGGGTTTGTTCAGACACAAGTAAAGGTCGACTGTGTCTATGGGGCCAAAGTGATTAGTAATCTGCAATCATGTCTTCAGATGATGAAATGATCTACTATTTCACAGTGCGGGTTGCCAGGGCAACCAGTGGTTACAGATTCAACTGGTGCTATGAGAAGAGCTCGGCAAGGTACCAGTGATAATCTCCATCTTCCTCCTCCTCCTCCTTTTCCCATTATAAAAAGGCTAACCGTGTAACAGAGGTCCCTATCAGACAGTGACATTTGGGTGTGCGTGCAGCTCCACACAGTGCTCTGCAGCTCTGCTCTGACCTTTCAGCAAGCCTGAGCTCGTCCCCTCCGCTCCCCTCCTGTCTGTGGGCCTCCTCCGTACCACCCCTGTGACCGACGAGCCAGCCCCGTCCCATGACCTCGGGGAGGCTGACGCATCGCAGCCAGGCCAGGGACAGTGACATCACACCCCCCCACCCCCCCTCCACCAGCCCTTCTCAGAGTGGGAGTATGTGTGGTGGAGTTCGAATAAGGTACCCTGACAAGTCATGCTGTCCCATCTGGCCTTTGCTGTTTCAACAGGAGTTAACAGAGGGAGTTACTGCCTGCTGGGGTCATTCCCAGGTGAGACAAGATGGAGGAGATATGGGAGCCAGATAGCGGTGTCCTTGTCCAGCGGTGTGGAGGAGAAACAGGAAGTTAATGAGGATATTTTGAGAAAGAGACATTGTGTGTGTGTGTGTGTGTGTGTGAGAGAGAGAGAGTGAGTGAGTGAGTGAGTGAGTGAGTGAGTGAGTGAGTGAGAGTGAGAGTGAGAGAGAGAGAGAGATGGAGAGCAAGAAAGAAGTGACAGAGAGTGTGATGCCCTCAAGTGTACGTCCAAGTTAAGCGAGGCACAGGCAGTTTCCTGAAGTAGCTGCGGGGTCTGGGAGCCTTGGGGGAACCCAAACGGAGGCTGAACTTCAATGCTGCGGCATTCGGTGCAACACAGAGCATTGCTATTCATTGCTATTTGGGAACATGAACAATTTGCATTGGCATTTCAATTCAATTTGGCACAGATCGTTGACCTCACATTCATTCAAACTCAATTTGCTGGTATTTAACTGTGTTTGCTTTGATTAAGTTTAACTTTCATCGAATTAGAAAACCCTGTTAACCCCCCCCCCTCTCCAACTCCCCCCCCTCCCCCCTCCCAAAAACCTACAACATTTGCAATAGAAGAACTGTGCGCTCCCAGGTAGCTGACGTGTGCCCGCCTGTGGCCTTGCACCACAACAAACAGGATTAGTTGTTTTCGGGCAATGTGCAAAAAGGTGGTGAGAAATCACTAGGGAAATTGAGCGAGGCGTGAACGGAGCCACGCCGAGCCGAGAGCGTCGACACGGACGCTCCCGGCGCAGCAGCAGAGCGCGGGTGAGAGGTGACGTCTGAGTCTCCGGTGGGTTTGAAAGAGGAGCGTGAATCAAGCTGACAGACGCGGCTTTGAGAGGGGGGGGGGATCGCTCGAAGCTGCGGAGGAGTACTCTTAATGGTCGTCTGCCAAGTAACGTGGCCAATTACTGAAAGCAGATGCATTGTAAAAGCGGTATAGGCAGCAGGCCTTGACTGCGTTGACAAACATCTGCATTGTGAGTCTTGCCTACCCCAATGTCTGCTCCGGCAATACATCAATAAATGAAAGTTAATGTAAACACGCACATGTGATAGTCTGACGAAGCGGCTAAACATACCACACATATATACAGAATGCAGCTGGAGTAGCACAAAGTCAACACTAACAGCAAACAGCAACAGGGAAAATGCAATCCCTTCTTTGGCCCTTTGTAACATTGCTGGCAAAAACAGGGTGGCAGTGTTTTATGTCATAGGCAGGTTCATGGGAGGGGGGGTAAACACACACACAGTATATCAAGCCACCCCCAGCGCTTCCAGGAAGTGTCTCGGTCTTGTCAACATGTCCTTTTCTGTAAAAGCTGCCAGGAGGTAATCTGATGGACCCAGCCTGGACTGAGTGATCTCTGTAGAGAGGAGACGAAAGAACCACACACACACACACACACAGACTCAATCTGACCGTATAGCCACATGAGAGCCACATATTACAGTTGGTCTTATCCAAAGTTGACTAAGTGACACAGTTCAATATCACCTTGAGCTGCGAGGGGATTACAGAACAGAGTGTATAAGAGAGCGTTCATGTTCTGTTCAAGCACGCTGTGGTCCAGTATACAGGACCAAAACACATCAATCTAACCTCTAGCTGTGCTGAATCCACTTTCAACCCCATTAGGTTTTATGACTGTAGCTGTGATGGAGGAGCTGGCAGTATAATTTCTAAGGAACCAGTTCAAATTCTCTAGTATAACCAAGAGCCACGTTTAACAGGGCACTGATGAAAATATGGCCGCTCCTGACAAGTCCTACTGAAACCCACAGCCGCCAGGCTGAAGACGGGATTCTTTTGTTGCAGAGAGAGAGAGAGAGAGAGAGAGAGAACGGAGAGGGAGGAGACACCAGTGGCGTGGTTGACCTTGTTTTAAGAAAAACAGAGGGCGGGAGAGAGAGAGAGAGAGAGAGAGAGAGAGAGAGAGAGAGAGAGAGAAAGGAGAGGGAGAGCAGGAGAGAGGGATGGAGTGAGATGAAAAGAGGGAGGAGAGGCAGAGAGAGAAGCCTCTTTGATAGAGATGTCACTCTTGGCCAGCTTAGTGGTTGTAAAGGTAGGAGGTCTGGGGTGGGGCGGAGGTCAGACAGACAACCTTCCAAAAGCCCTGGACCAGAACTGCCCCCCCCCCCCTACGCGGGCAGAGAAGGATGAACGACTCTCCTCTGTCCTGACCAGCGCGAGCCAAGAATCAAGGTGTAGGACGAGGCTCTGACAGCAAAGCAGCCATCCATTAACAGGCTGAGCCCTTACAGCATGGCTTGTCTGCCAACCGCTTCCACACCCTCGGCAGCACTGCTGTCCCAGCGCCTGCTCAGGCAGAGAGGCGGGGCAGGAGCAGAACGTCAGGCCAGCCGTGGAAGGGTGGGGGGTTACATGCCTGCGCTTCCGTCAAGGTTCACGGTGGCCATGCAGAAACGTTAGCGTACAATTCTAGGACTGCACTGGGAATGGCTCCAGTGCGTTATTACGGAGGGTGGACACACACACAACGTTTTAAACAGGATAGGGGACATTGTGAGAAGGTGTACATTTAACGCTCGAGCTGTGTAGAAAGTTAGGGTTAGAAAGTAAGAAATAGATAGTCTTGGCAGTCTGGAATAGATAGTCTGGGCGGTCTGGAATAGATAGTCTGGGCACTAGACTGAAAGGCAAAAGTCACTGGTTTGTTGTCAAAAGTTAAAGTGCGGTGACACCCTCCATCTGACCACTGAACTGAAAGGATGGCAGATCTGGCAGGAACTGAATGTACCTTGATAAACAACAGCCAAAATTCCCCATTGAAACGTTGATGGTCAGGGTGCGTCTCCTTCACACTGTAAGGTCTGAGGTTACTCCTTGACTTGCTTCCAGGATCAATACCAGTTCCTGCTTACAGCAGAGGAAGAGCAGCCCTAAGTGGCCTAGTCACTGCTGGCGGGAGACTCGCTGAAGGATTGACGAGGCATGTCCTTGTTGCGTCCTTGCCACACTTCTCCTCCTCTCCGACTTCCTCCCTCCTTTTTCTTCTCCTCCCCCTCCCACACCCCCCACCCTCGTTTCTCCACATCCCTTCCATCCTTTCTCTGTGTCCCCTACATCCACCCTCCTTCCCCCTCCCCCTCCTCTTCCATTCCCTGTATTACCTGCTCTCCCTCCCTTACTGCTTGACAGGCGGAAGGGCGGAAGGTGGATGCTGACGGCAGTGGTGTTCAGGAGGCCAGGCCAAAGATCTGTCTCCCAGGTGAGAGCTGGATGCTGCAGACCCCTCCTCCAGCTCACTCAGCAAACAGAGGAGGGGAGAGGAGAGAGGTCAGGGCGTCCGCTGGATTGCATCCGGAGCACCGCAAACAGCCCTGACATTCCACCCACTGCTAGCATAACTATCCATCATGCTAAGCAGAAAGAAGTCTGTGCTGCTAATCACCATACCTACACTCATGTTATAATTCCCCCCCCCAACAACTTCAATGGTATTAAGGCCCTGACTTAAGGGCTGCAAGTTGACCCTGGGAACAGCTCGTGCAGAATATCTGAGGCGAGAGGGGGGGGGGGGGAGTCTGAACAAAACGTTGTGGGGAGGAAGCCATGAATTAAAGAGGACGTTATCGTCAGTCCTGGGAAGTGGGCGGCTGTGGGAAATGAAATATTTACACAGGGCAGGAGGAGCTGCGTGGATGGGGACTGGGCTGGGAACACAAAGCCCTGGCAGCGAGGCTGCAGGACCACAAAGACCCCATCTCTCAACGCCGCCGTCCACCTTCGCAAAAACACGCTGACGAATGGGACCAGGCCATGTTGGGCTTTCCAGCCCAGACACGAGGCCCTACACGTGTACGGGGAGGAATAGAAATGAACGGACAGGGAAAGAAAAAACTAAACAAAAACAATGATGGTTTGCCAACAGCTTGTAGTCAAGAGAAATAAAATAAAAAAGATGTTGTGCAATAACATTCTGGAGTGCACTTTACAATAACAAGGAACTGGCACAGGGAAGTTAGACACGAGGAGACAAAGAGAGGAAGGAGAATAGAGCAGGGGGGGCGGTGTGGGGGTGTGTGTGGGTAATGTGTGTGTGAGTGCAAACACATCATCAATGAGCGTTCTTGTTGAACAGGCTGTGCAGACTAGGTCTCTGGGAGGCAACAGACCACAGCTTGACTGGCGGAGCTCTCCCAGTTCTCCTCCTTCAAATCCCTGCCGATTCGCAGCAATTCGATGCCGCAATGAGCCATCTGCGTGCCGCCAGGCGTTCATTTCCAACTCACTTTTCTTTGGGATTTGAGTGGCGTAGCGCTGGACTAAGGTTTCCCCACAAACAATTTGGACCAATAACGCAAATGAACACAATTTTTGTACATAAAAAGTACAACGAACGAATATTCGGTGCAACAAACATTTGGCTCCCGGCCCTTTTTCTAGATAGAAAAGTGGATCATCTGGATTCCCTTTTCACACTGAGGATGGAGAGAAACCGTATGTCAAAACTGTAGGAGAGTGCTCACTGGGAAACACAGAGGGAGATATTGGGCTTGACAAGGTGATATCAAACTACTAATAGGCTGTGCTTCTGACTGACAGCTTGGGTGGCTTAGCGTTGCTGTTGACTCTCGTGTCATGTAGCATCCTTCGCTGGGATGTCTGCTCCTGCGAACCTGAATACTACACCGCTGCTAACCTGACTGAGTGCTTAACCACATCATGGTGTCTTTCATGCGCGACTATTCGGGGACTATTTTGGACTCCTAAAGCAGGCTTGCTGGGGTGTGCGTGCGTGGCGTCACATGGTATTGATTTGAGTCATTGATCTTTGGAGACTGGTGCTTTGTCTGGCGAAGCATGTCTGGGCTGAAACGCTGAAACTTGAGTGGTTAATGTTGTGTGTCTGTGTGTGTGTGTGTGTGTGTGTGACTGTCTTAGGGACCACAGAGAAAAACTATGACTCGGTGGCACCAATTACCGAATCAGAGCAGACTGAAATACCCAGACTGCCACAGGGACGCTCCGTGTTTAGTCCCCCCCCCCCCCCCCCCCCCCCTCCCCCGCCAACTTCGTCTCATCTCCACCGAAAACTTGCTCAACTAGTGAAGGTATGGCCTCCCGACTTTACAGAGATGTTTACAAACGTTCTCGAAGCGATTTGAAAATGATGCCGTTCTCGTAGCGTGAACGCCTCTCGAGACGAACTGAGGTGCTAGCATAGTGGGACCAGGAAGTCGAACTGTGCAGCGGGCCCTAGAGACATTGATAGAAGTGCTGGTCTAAGAATAGCAGCACGACTGGCTTTTAATATCCATCACCCAGCTCTGGTCTGGGCCCTGCACACTGTTCCAGCTCTGCTAAAAAAGAAGGTGAACAGCCCAAACATCTAGTCCTAATATGCGTCTACGTATTTTAATGGATCACGTCAGGGTTTTTCCATGTCAATTTTCAGACCAGTCCATGTGACTGTCCAGACAGGATGGAAAGTCAGTCCATTCATCTGAATGGACAGGGTGAGAAAGAATATTTACACAATGCTTCTAATGGATATGACAGATTGTGAGACAGCAGAGATTGATACTCTTCATACAGCAGCAGACAGGCAGAAGTGCTGCTAGATATTGTGATCACCATTATTATTGACTATCACCTGCCCACTATGGTACACGATGTACTGCTGGCTGGCTGGATGTTGGGGCTGTTGGGAAAGCAGGTGCAGCATCACTGGCACTATTGGGATACAAGCCACAGCCCCAGCCTCAGTCCCAGCCTCAGTTTCAGCCTCAGCCTCAGCCCCATCCTTAGCCCCATCCTTAGCCCCATCCTTAGCCCCATCCTTAGCCTCAGCCCCAGCCTTAGCCCCAGCCTCAGTCCCAGCCTCAGTCGCAGTCCCAGCCTCAGTCCCAGCCTCAGCCCCATCCTTAGCCCCATCCTTAGCCCCATCCTTAGCCTCAGCCCCAGCCTTAGCCCCAGCCTCAGTCCCAGCCTCAGTCGCAGTCCCAGCCTCAGTCCCAGCCTCAGTCCCAGCCTCAGTCCCGGACAGCAGGTGAGTCAGAGACACTCAGGATCCTAGCAGTCATCATTTCTCTGCACTGACATGATGTCACACAGTGACAGCGCTTCATAAAACAACATACCCTGATGCACGCACGCACGCACACACGCACACACTGTCACTGTCACTGTCATATGTGTTCGTCCCTCCGAGCCATAACAGAGCACATGGTCACAGTGTCTTTAATGACTGACTGACACACACTCACAAGACTTACAGTGATGTTAACAGCTACAAACAGGATTGTCAATGGAGCTTTACACTGTCTAGACAGGGGCCTAATCATGCCTTCTGTGAGGCTGGATTAGCAAACAGAACAGAATTGAGTTGTGCGTGCGTGCGTTTGTGTGTTCTCTTGGCCCTTGCTCAGTGGGGGGTATATTTCTAAAAGACAGAAGGACACCACAGTTGGAGGCCCCCCCATCTGTTACCACCACAGCACCAAATACTTTGGCGCATACACACACACTCCCGATACAATCACTCCTGAACACACTGTAAAAAATAAACATGTGAAGAGTTCTATAGAGTCATGTTACTGTACCACTTATACCAGCCTAACCAGGAGGCCCGTGACAACAGAATGCAGTGAAAGTGTGTTCTGTCCCCTATTTCATTTGAGCATTGCTAAATAAAAGAGCGTAAAAAACTGTCTGACCAAAGCATAGCCTCTCTTTCCACTGGCTGACACAGCGCGACATGGCTAGCGCTCTAGTCTATAGCATTGCTGCTGTGGGCTCCGTATACCGTGGTGAGTGTATCCAACAGGCTCAGATCTTTGCCTGAGTCACTGTGGAGGGTAATTGATATGCACAGTCTGAGGAACTGACTCGACACATGGTGCCGTGCAGAGGGCCACTGAAGGACAGAGGAGGAGAGAGAGGAAGAGAGGAAGAGAGGGAGGGATGGAGGGAGGGAGGGAGGGAGGCGAGCAGGCAGGCAGGATGGAGCGAGAGAGGCATTACAGGGTGGCCTAGTGGAGACAGGGTGGTCGTACCAGGATCCATCCTGCCACTGACTCACAGCAGAGCAGGAGGAGGAAGATAACTATTAAAAAAAACTTTAAAAAAACACTTCAGCCACACTAACAACCCCTGTCTGTAACTGCACCATGCAGTCTAACCTTTAGAAGAACCTTTGATGACCTTTGAAAAGACAGGTCATCTTAAGGTCGGACATTAACAATCGTTTTTGTTAGAAGCACCGTTAATCTGGCTGTTTGCAGAACGCAGCATACACTGGTTGGACGTCTCGGAAACGACAAACACAGTTAGACGAATGCTGGTTCAGAGAGAGAACTAACACTGAGGTCATGCATCGGTCCCATGCAGATGATGTCATTTTTTTCCTCTCAAAACAGTGCAGTATTGATTGCCCGACTAGAGCAATGTGTTACCCTTGCACACAAACAAAACAAATAAACTTGGGGGGGGATCGAAGCTTTATGGAAGCTTATTGGGCTTTTGTTCAAATATTTAGGGCTCAAAATGTCAATTGTGAACATTGCTCAAACAAGATACAATATAATTACTTGGGTGCCCTTATCTCTATCAAACAAAAATGTAAATGATGGCTTGAGTGTTTTCCGAAGCACAACGTGTTGCTAACAATTCATCACTATACAACACTACAGCCATAAAAGATGTAAGTGGCTTGATTTTAATTCGCAACTATATTCATGTTTATGGATGATTTTGCCAGCCAAGTTACGTAATAAAATGACCTTATTGATATGATAATTTACCTTAAAAGCAAAACAGCACCTGGTCAAAAACGGGATGTGATTACAATACGAATGGAGCTTTAATTGGACCAATGGTTGAGTGATATTGTCGGACTCAAATGAATGTACAAGTATCCATTGGTGGAGCTCCATTCTGCATTCGGGCTGTGCCTACCATTAATCTCAAATCAATGGGCATTGTTCATTGTGCGCTACTTATAATAATGTTCAGATGTCACACTCCTCTTTCCTTGATGATGAAAAAGGCCTCATTCTTTCTGAATGCTTCTTGAACTCTTTCCGTGACTTTGTGACCGAGAGCACGGACAGGACCCCTTAGCTGTATTGATGACTAGTGACGTGCAGGAGCGATGTGGACAGGTCAGTTGCGTATGCCTACCTATAGACAACCTACTGTATCGTCATCGGCCTTATTTAGTCCATAGCAGTTACTTACAACTTGTTTAAAATCGCCAAGATACAGCACACAGTAGATGTCTAATTAAGGTCAACCATGGTCATTTCCTGTTTCAATACTGTTCATACTATTTCATAAAAAACACGAGTATAGGCCTGGCTATCAATACGACTCAAGGTACTTACCAAGACCACTAATTTCTTGTCTTATATTCAGGCGGTTCCGCTCGTCGGCGATAGCCTTCAACATTTGTTGCAGAGACTCGTCCAGTTCCCCGTTCTCCTCCTCCGCTGACCCGGCAGTCTTACAAAAACTCTGAAAGGATGCCATCCCCAAACTGGGCTCATGACAGTCCTGCGACGGCAAATTCACCCGGCTGGGAGAAAGACAACGAGTGGAGGAGAGAACCGAGGATCTCCCCAGAAGCGAACGGTTTAAGCTTCCGCAGGATATTAGTTCCACGCAATAACATAAAAATGTAAAAAAATAAACTGCAGCGCCCTCCACTTCTCCCTTTGTCACCGAGGAGAAACGAGGTGACAGATTCTAAAGCCACAGTGTGACACGAAAGGGAGGCTCCGTCTGCTACAAGAGGATCAGCTGGAATTGCAACGGGAACACCCCTCACACTTCCTGTAATGCAGATCAACAGAACCCTCTTAAAGGGGAAGGGACCATATAATATTGCAATATGTGCAGTGCAAAGCAGGCATTACTATTCCCCTGTAGTATTTAACAGGAGACCGCGACAGCTGAATGAGCCTATTTTATGCACATAGTTGTGATTATTGCTGTATATTTCACAGTTTGGATACAATATTGCGAATACCTTCAAGGGGAGGAGTCACTCAAGATGACGATTCCGGGCAAGTTGGGATAAGACTTCCCTGACAACACGGGTTTATTGTGAAATGTGTTTTTTATTTTGTCCCTATCAAGTGTCCCAGAAGTGTTGTGCAGTGCAAAGAAGGGTATACATGATACATGTTTATATTCTACCCCGCAGCTGTCTACTGCATTATGGTCATTAAAACCTTAGTGAAATGAATTTGAACAGCTACCCGCGATTAAACGACATTTCCTGTGATTACGAGGACTCTTCAATAATCTATATCGTCGAGTCAAAATCAGGACATCGCTTTTATGGGATAAACTAAATTGTGTGTCCCTGAGCCTCTGTCAAATATAAGCCAATCATGTAAGACCCTCTGATGTCACTGCTCGACGGAAAAAAGATGATGTCATTTGAAATCCTAGAAGACAAAGCATGCAGCAGCCAGCGACACGCGGACCGCGGCTCAGTATACACATCCATCAGTTCGAGTCTTGTTTCGTCATTTACTTCCTACTTGACTAATGTAGACCTAAGCCTGTATCCCAAAATGCAGTGCGGTCTACAAGTCTGCTTCCTCTAAGAGAATGCACCGTATCCAGTACATTCACTAACCCACCTTCTTGTAATGTCACTAGGCCTACCGTTAAATATGCATCTTATAAACTTGAATTGTGGCTTTAAAATGGATGCAATCATTCACTTTGAAAAACATAACACCCAAGACTGCGATTTTTACAGTCTATTCAGGTTGTGGAGCACTTAACTTGAATCATCCCTCAGGGCTGTTTTATTGGATGGCTATGGGCTAAAAATGACCACAGACAAATCAGTCAATAGCTTTTTTCTTTCACGATTTTATTGAAAGCTTTTGTCTTGTCATTTATAAAATGTGTTCACCCAAGTATTCAATGGAATAAGTGAAACATTTTCTCCCCGATCCTCCATGTGCTTATCTCATCACTCACTTCAATACACAAGATGGACCTTCAACCATTGTGTTCCGTAGTCTTCGTAAACTAATCTCTCATGACAGACATAAAGAGCTTAAATGCAAACTTGACACATGGTCAGTATGGTAGAAAGAGCAGGTTAGGAGGCCAAGCTAAGTAGTGCAACTGATCTGCGTCAACACAAGGCAGTTCCCCCAAAACACACCAGCCAGCCACCACCATTCCAGCCTTCTTTTAATTCTGTGCCTCCTCATCACGATAAACACGCCGCCTTCGTAGCTCTACGTCAGATGAACCCTCGCCGGATGTCCGCCGGCCGGCTCCCAGAAGGCCTGTGGCCCCGCCGTCCAATCAGAAGTCCTCCAGTGGGGTCGTGACCTGGAAGGGGGCCAATGGGGTCGTAACGCGGCCTGGGCAGGAGGCCGTGGGGGAGGTTCGGGCGCTCGTCGTATTCGCCGCCAATGATGCCCGGCGGGTAGAGAGGGGGGGGACGGGTGGAACGCCCCGGGATGGAAAGGGAAGGTGCGAGGGAAGGGGAGGACCCGGGGCATGGGGCGATAACGAGAGGCCTCTTTGTGTATCTTGTACTTGGTCTTGTACAGCTGAGAAAGGAGGAATATGATCTTGTAAGAACGTAATCAGGCAGCGGAGCAAACGCATAGATACGCTGTTGTCTCTCCTAAGCACTCGCTTAGCCTGGGAAAGGTCCAGTATGTGCACGGACACAGTGAAATACAGCGTGACAAAAGTCCTATGAATGGCAGTATTTATTCAGAGAGGAACGGACATTACTCACTTGTTTCCAGTCCGTGTTTCTTACGGGATTCTGGTTGTCTGCATAATGAAATGGGAAGAATGACATAGATTTCTCAGAGAAACCAGACCACCTTTTAACAAACAAAACTCAATGGAAGCTGTGGCCCTGGCATTTGGAAGGAGCTATTGCCTTTGGCATTTCATTTCTTATCACTGACAACAGCTCTCTGACGTTCCCTGTCCATCTTGAATAAACCAAATAAACACTATTGAATACGCATGGATTAAAATGCTTTAAAAAGGTTCCATTATGGAATACTCCTATTCCTGTCGTGAAACCATTAGCATTCTGGAAATAGGTCCGGTCGACGTTTGCCTGAGGGACTGGCGTGCTTCATAAGGGTGTTGTTGGGGGGGCCTGGTACCTCTGAAGTCACGGCGGTAGAGGTGCCTCCACAGTGTGGAGTCAGCAGTGGCAGTGTAGAAGTGTCTGCTGACAGCTGACAGGGCCAGCAGGGAGCTCACATCCAGCAGCCTCAACATTCTCAGCAGGAGCTCTGGGGGCAGAATAGACAGGCCGAACACCGGCGGGAGCGCCATGGCTGTCGGCACCACCAGGGGGAGACACTGAGTTTTCAATCATAATAATAATAAAAACAGTCATGAAGTGATGATCTTTTTTCAAGCTTGTACACACACGCATGCTGGTATGCACGTATACCTTCTCTGGCTGCAGCTATCACGGGGTACGCCATCTTGTCTTTGAAAACCCGCGACAACTTGCGTAGGTCTTTGTAGGTGTTGGCGGCCGCCCCCTCTCCTGTGGCGAGCGCGACACAGCGGGAGAACACATTTAACACGAGGGCAAACGGGTTAGGTACATCCATGCATGCTCCTGGTCCTAGAGTACTTACTTTGCACAATGCCATTCACATAAAGGACTGGGTTCAATGTCAGCTTATTCACCTTGTCCACTTTCTCATTGATCTTCAGGGAGGCTGGTGACATTGAAATGGGTTTTTGTAAGTACAAGTACATCCAAATATTTGGTCCTACTCTTACTCCACTGTTACCTGGCAGTCTAATTCGACGTTATTTTCTATCGTGATCGTAAATAATCCCAAAACTAGACAAGATAACAGTCTTTTATGAATCGAAGAAACAGGTTGAGAGTGAATAAATACCAAAAGAAAAGTTGCCAATGTAAGAGGAGGTTGTGGACTAAACTGCGGTATTGTATGTGTGCTGACTTACCATTAACAGCCAGTAGGTTGCCCATGGGAACAGCCACCACTAGGATAAGGCTGTCCTCGCAGAAAGGGTGGGTGTACTTAAGCCTGTACACCCCTCCTGCTGCTCGCCAATCACTGGGCATCTCTCCATGCTTGACCTCTGAATCCTTCACAGACACACCCGGAGACCCACAGTCATTTCGATTTGTTCTACGTCATGGTGTACTGTGGTGTTTCTGTATGGTTGCTCGTTGTATAGACAACAGAACAGAAGGTGCTCTGACCTAACCATGATGCATCTGAGGGCAATGACCAATCCAATCACGATAGGTTAGATTAAGGGCAATGACCAATCCAGTCACGATAGGTTAGATTAAGAGCAATGACCAATCCAGTCACGATAGGTTAGATTAAGGGCAATGACCAATCCAATCACGATAGGTTAGATTAAGGGCAATGACCAATCCAATCACGATAGGTTCGATTTTTACAGAACCTCAAAATCATCCCCGAAAGGGAAAAAAAAGAATAATAGGTCAGCGAGGTTTCAAGAGATGAATAAACACTGTATTCATCATGCATGTACTCCTCCCCTCCCTTCCCTCCCTTCCCTCCCCTCCCTCCCTCCTCCAGACCTGTGGTGATGCGGTGCAGGGGCAGGGTGACGTAGGTGAGGTGTGAGAAGAGCAGGAAGTCCTCCTCGGTGCGGTTCAGTTTGAGCCAGGAGCCCACCAGAGAGCGGCCCGTCCCTGACAGTGAGCGCGAGCGAAGGTTGGTGGCGTTGTGGAGGTCTGCCGACGCACGGGGTCACACATGCAAACACACAAGCACTCAAACACACACACACACACGCACAAGCGCACACACACACAATAAGACATTAAGAGAGTCATCCCTCTTGTCTGTGCTGACCAGGTTAGCATCTACAACCGCACACAAACCCACCTCTTTTTTTTTGCGAACACGACTACCCTTAAATTCACCAACAGTCAATTTTGAACCTTCTGAGCTGGAACTTTCTCTCTACACAGATGTGAGCCAGCATCCCTCACCTTCGTCATCTTCCTCCCTGAAGAACTCCTCGCTGTCGTTGGCCGAGTGAGACTTCTTCATCTTGGCGATGCGGTTGCGGGGCACCTTGCGCCGCAGCGACGGGGAGAAGAAGGAGGGGCGGTTCCTCTCCGGGGTGGGGGGCGTACTGAACGAGGTCACCTGACAGGGGGGGGGTAAGGGGGGGATAAACAGTTTACCACGACGACCCAGATGAGTGTTAAACTGACAGATGCTGTGTGTTATCATTGCTTGCACAGGTAGTGTGTCACCCAAATGTCACGTTGCTACCCGGTAACAAAGTACAACGCAGGTCGAACGGGTTCTTAAGACAAATGAAGTTGGCTATAGGAGGTAGTGTACTTCAGAAGGCAAGAAACTTTTGGAAACAGGACAACTGTGTTGTGTCACTCAAAACTAAATCTCTACCCAACATCCACTGACCACATCTATCCCCCATAGCTACCTCCACTTAACTGCTGACCCTAAACACTGTGTCGTGACACAGGAAGTGTCACCCAACATCGTGACTGAACAGTGTGGTGGACTAATAGCTTGAAAAGGACAGTTTAAAAAACCACTGTCGTGGCAGAGCTCTGCCCCAACAGCTCTTCCATGCCTGAAGAACTGCCCTCGAATTTTAACTCTGAAAAGAGGGGACTTAATCCTGCATAATGGATCGGGGGGGGGGGTCTATAAACATAATGGTAAAAGGTATTGTATGCCAGAGCTCTTGGCAAGCAAGGATTACACCGAATACAGACATCACATCTGAAAGGCTTAATAAATGATAGATTCTCAAAATTCCATCCATCCATCCATCCATCCATCCATCCATTGTCTTCCGCTTATCCGGGGCCGGGTCGCGGGGGCAGCAGTCTGAGCAGGGAGGCCCAGACTTCCTTCTCCATGCACACCTCCTCCAGCTCCTCCGGGGGGATCCCGAGGCGTTCCCAGGCCAGCCGAGAGACATAGTCCCTCCAGCTTGTCCTGGGTCTTCCCCGGGGCCACCTCCCGGTAGGACATGCCCCGAACACCTCCCGAGGGACGCGTCCAGGAGGTAACCGAAACAGATGCCCGAGCCACCTCAGCTGGCTCCTCTCGACGTGGAGGAGCAGCGGCTCTACTCCGAGATCCTACCGTATGACCGAGCTCCTCACCTTATCTCTAAGGGAGCGCCCGGCCACCCTGCGGAGAAAACTCATTTCGACCGCTTGTATCCGCGATCTCGTCCTTTCGGTCATTACCCAAAGTTCATGACCATAGGTAAGAGTCGGAAAGTAGATAGACCGGTAAATTGAGAGCTTTGCCTTCCGGCTCAGCTCCTTCTTCACCACGACAGACCGGTACAGAGACCGCACCACTGCAGCCGCTGCACCGATCTGCCTGTCAATCTCACGTTCTGTCCTTCCCTCACTCGTGAACAAGACCCCGAGATACTTGAACTCCACCTGAAGCAAGGACTCCCCACCCACCCGGAGGGAGAAAGCCACCTTTTCGAGAACCATGGCGTCAGATTTCGAGGTGCTGATTCCCAACCCGGCTGCTTCACAATTGGCTGCAAACCGCTCTAGTGCATGCTGTAGGTCCCGGTCCGATGGAGCCATCAGGACAACATCATCCGCGAACAGCAGAGATGAAATCCTGTGCCCCCCGAACCAGACATCCTCCGGGCCCTGGCTTAGCCTAGAAATTCTGTCCATAAAAACAATGAACAGAACCGGTGACAAAGGGCAGCCCTGTCCGGTCCGACTTACTACCGGCAATGCGAACACAGCTCTTGCTCCGGTCGTACAGGGACCGGACGGCCCTGAGCAAAGGGCCCCGGACCCCGTACTCCCGGCAAACCCCCCACAGGGCACCACGAGGGACACGGTCGAATGCCTTCTTCCGGTCCACAAAGCACATGTGAACTGGTTGGGCAAACTCCCATGAACCCTCAAGCACCCGATGAAGTGTGTAGAGCTGGTCCAGTGTTCCGCGACCAGCACGAAACCCACACTGCTCTTCCTGAATCTGAGGTTCGACTATCAGACGGATTCTCCCCTCCAGTAACCTGGCATAGACCTTACCAGGGAGGCATATGAGTGTGATCCCCCTATAGTTGGACAGTTACTCTGGACAGTTTCACTGCTGTTGATCAGGCGGAGATCACTTCCGTCATCATGTCCTCGAAATCATCCACTTGTATTTTAGACCCGATCCCAACTAGACTCCTCAAAGAAATCCTCCCCTTAATTATAGGCTCTATTCTTACGATCATAAATACTTCGCTCAAAATTGGTTATGTCCCTCAGTCCTTCAAGTATGCGGTTATTAAGCCACTGCTGAAAAAACCGGATCTTGACCCGGACCTACTGGGCAATTATAGACCTATTTCGAATCTTCCTTTTTTGTCCAAAGTCCTTGAAAGAGTTGTAGTTAAGCAGCTCTCTCACCACCTTGAGGGCAACCATTTTTTTGAGGTTTTTCAGTCTGGGTTTAGAGCCCATTACAGCACGGAAACTGCATTATTTAAAGTCACAAACGACTTACTAGTGGCCGCTGACAGTGGAATGGTTTTGGTCCTGGTTCTGCTGGACCTAAGCGCTGCGTTTGACACCATCGCCCACACAATCTTGCTTCAGAGGTTGGAATGTGACGTAGGTGTCAGAGGGACAGTCCTCAGCTGGTTTAAATCCTATTTATCGGATAGGTACCAGTTTGTTAATGTAAACTGAGGCTGTTCCCCTTGCTCTGAAGTAACCTATGGTGTCCCACAGGGTTCTGTACTCGGTCCTATTCTGTTTACGCTCTATATGCTGCCTTTAGGTAACATTATCAGAACGCATGGCATTAACTTCCACTGCTATGCGGATGACACACAGCTGTACTTATCAATGAGACCTGATCAGGCCGATCGGTTACACATACTTAGTGCTTGTGTGAAGGATATAAAAACCTGACACTTAACTACCTACTTCTTAATCCAGATAAAACCGAGGTCATTGTACTAGGCCCGGAACGTCTGCGAGACTCTTTAGCCGGCCAGATGGTGTCACTGGACACTATCAGTGTAGCCCCCAGTTCGGCTGTAAGAAACCTTGGCGTCCTACTGGACCAAGAATTATCCTTTACAGCACATATAAACCAGGCATGCAAAACTGCCTACTTTCATCTGCGTAATATAGATAAAATTTGAAAGATCTTGACTAGAAGTTATGCTGAAAAACTCATCCATGTATTCGTTACATCTAGACTTGTCTACTGTAACGCCCTGCTCGCAGCGTGAACTAAAAGCTCGATAAAGAGCTTTCAGTTGGTTCAGAACGCAGCAGCACGACTGCTAACAGGAACCAAAAGAAGAGACCACATCACTCCGGTGTTAGAGTCTCTTCATTGGCTCCCTGTTGAATTTAGAATCAAATTTAATGTCCTACTCCTCACATATAAGTCCATAATGGCATGGCCCCTCACTACCTCAATGATGTTGTAGTACCATATCACCCAGCCAGAGCACTTCGTTCCGAAAGCGCTGGACTATTGGTGGTTCCTCGAGTTTCCAAAAGCACAGTAGGAGGTAGAGCATTTTGCTACCAAGCTCCAGTGTTATGTAATCAGCTCCCTGTTCATGTAAAAGAGGCCGACTCAGTCTCTCTATTTAAGACCAGGCTTAAAACATTTCACTTCGAAATGGTTTATGGGCAGGGCATTAGTTTATATCGTAGTTCACTATAGTATGTTCATCGCTATTCACAAGTTTTCGATCCCTCCGAGGTGGGCTCTGTCCTGGATTCTGCCATGGCGATGACTCCACCCTACATGCCTCGCCCCGCCTAGCGACTTGATCTGTGGACCCGGGTGCTCCTCAACTGTCGGAGGTACTTCGTACAACAGACGAACTGCTTTCCTCAGACCCACTTCGCTGAATAGCCGAACTCTCCTCGCACCTGATGATCTAGATGAACCCCTCCTTCCGCCTGAGGGGTTCTTTCTTTACAGTCCATCGCAATATGTATGCACACCAGTCCTGGAACATCTACAGTTCTCCCCGAGGTTTCTACTTTTTCCCACAGGGTTTTTTTGTACTTTTTCCTTGCCGAGAAGGAGGGTCTAAGGAAGGGGATGTTCCGGGACAGTCATCCAGATGCTAAAATCATATGTAACATTTTTTATAGATGTGGTTTTCTGTTTACATTGGAGACCAATGATGGGAATCCTGTGCCCTTCGAGCAACTGTTGTGGTGATTTTGGGCGTTACAAAAATAAATTGAATTGAATTGAATAGTTGGAACACACCCTCTGGTCCCCCTTCTTATAAAGGGGTACCACCACCCCGGTCTGACAGTCCAGAGGTACTGTCCCAAGCTGCCACGCAGTGTTGAAGAGATGTGTCAGCCACAACAGACCCACAATATCCAGAGACTTAAGATACTGGGGCGGATCTCATCTACCCCGGGGCTTTGCCACAGAGTAGCCCACCGACCACCTCGGTGACTTCTGCCTGGGTGATCGACGAGTCCACCTCCGGGTTCTCAGCCTCTGCTTCCTCCTCGGAAGACGTGACGGCAGAATGGAGGAGATCCTCAAAGTATTCCTTCCACCGTCCAACAACGTCCCCAGTTGAGGTCAGCAGCTCCCCACCTGCACTGCGAAAGGTTTGCCAGAATTTCCTTGCGGACATCCGGTAGTCCTTCTCCATGGCCTCCCCGAATTCCTCCCAGACCCGAGTTTTCGCCTCCACGACAATCCGAGCCGCGGCATGCCTGGCCTGCCGATACCGGTCAACTGTCTCAGGAGTCCCACAAGCCAACCAGGCTCGATAGGACTCCTTCAGTTTGACAGCATCCATTACTTCCGGTGTCCACCACCGGGTTCGGGGATTGCCGCCGCGACTGGCACCAGAGACCTTACGACCGCAGCTCCAGGCCGCCGCATCGACAACGGAGGCCGAGAACATAGTCCCACTAGACTCAATGTCCCAGTCCCCCCCGGAATCTGTGAGAAACCCTCCCAGAGGTGCGAGTTGAAGACCACGCTGACAGAAGATTCCGCCAGACGTTCCCAACAGACCCTCACGATACGCTTGGGCCTGCAGGTCTGCCCGACTTCCTACTCCACCAGCGGATCCAGCTCACGACAAGGTTGGTGATAGGTTGACAGCTCCGCCCCTCTCTTTACCGAGTGTCCGAGACACGTGGCCGGAGGTCATAGGACACGACAACAAAGTCGATCATCGGCCTAGTTTGTCCTGTTGCCACGTGCACTGACGGACGCCCCTGTGCTCGAACATGGTGTTCGTTATGGACAAACTGTAACTAGCACAGAAGTCCAACAACAAAATACCGCTCGGGTTCGGATCGGGGGGGCCGTTCTTCCCAATAACCCCTCTCCCAGTGTCACTGTCGTTGCCCATGTGGAAGTTGAAGTCCCCCAGCAGAATAATGGAGTCCCCGGTCGGTGCACTATCCAGTACCCCTCCCAGAGACCCCAAGAAGGCCAGGTACTCTGCACTGTTATTCAGCCCATAGGCCGATACAATAGTGAGAGACCTGTCCCCGGCTTGAAGGCGCAGGGACACGACCCTCTAGTCTACCGGGGTAAACCCCAACACGTGGCGGCTGAGCTACGGGGCTATGAGCAAGCCCACGCCAGCCAGCCGCCTCTCCCCGCGACAACGCTAGAGAAATGTAGAGTCCAGCCTCTATCGAGGATAATGGATCCAGAAACCAGGCTGTGCGTGGAGGTGAGGCCGACTATATCTAGCTGGTAACGCTCTACCTCCCGCCCAAGCTCGCTGCCTTTGCTGGCAGCAAGGTGACATTCCATGTCCGCAGCGCTAGAGTCCGTGTGCATGGCCTCGGTCGTGCAGGCACCTGCCCCTGACAGCCGCCCAAAACACATTGCACCGGCCCCCTAAGGTCCTTCCTGTGGGTGGTGGGTCTGCAGGAAGGTGGTCCCACGATGCCTTTTCTGGCTGTACCAGGCCAGGTCCCATTGGTAAATACCCGGCCACCAAGTGCTCTCCTGCGAGCACCCACCCCAGGCCTGGCCTCCAGGGTGGGGCCCGTAACGCCACTCCGTGCGACGTAGCGATTCTCTTTTTTTGTCATCATAGGGGTTTTTTGGTGAACCGCACTTAGTCTGGCAAGTCACCTAGGACCAGTTTGCCATTGGAGACGCTACCAGGGGCTTATTGCCCTGACAACATAGCTCCTAGGATCAATCAAGCACTCAAAAACCTCCACCATCGCCACCACGTTAAGGTGGCGCTTCAAGGAGAGGAGCGATAACCACTAAAAGGCAATTTGGATTTCAATTCGGAGAGATTGGTAAAATGCCCAATTTTCTACTGTTGGAACATCTGTCTGTACCTTTCTCTGTGTCTGATTTACTGACAACATTTGAAGCCGGAATTGCATTCCCCCCGCCCCCCCCCCCCACATTCAGTAATAACTACCCTCTACTCAAAGTTCAGTAAGTTCAGTGTGAGCAGTCATTCATGCAAGGCCCAGTGGAGCAACATAGCTTCTCCTGATAGACCTGAGCAAACAGCCATCACCTTCAGGGCATCATATAGGGACTACAAAGCATGAGTATCGTTGTCTCCTAAAGAGATTCTTTACATTTGACATATGTGAAACTTTGGTCCGACGTGAAGCTGCTCTGCTCAGTACCGATAAAAGATTGAGAAGATTCCCTCCACCACAAAAGAACCGTATGGTTCCGTGTGCTTGCAGCTCCAACTTCAAAAATAAACAAGTGCTGCAGAACCAAAAAAAAAAGAAAGGGGATGTAAAGTTAAGATTAGCTTAGTTGTGGTGCAAAGTTGCTCACTGGACAGAGACACGTCAGGGCCTTGGTTAAGTAGCCCAGGTTCAATTCTGGCTTGAACACTGAATCTCTCTTTCTCTCCTATTTTTTCTGTATTTTCTCTCACTTTCTTTGTCCAGTAAAGTTAAAAAAGGCCCACAACGAATACATAAACGGGCCGTCTAGTAATAACCTGTCCTGAAGGTGAATCACAAAGCATGGAAGAAAAATGGCAATAAATTTAGCACATCTAAAGTCAGCCATCTCCACTTTAGCTTTCATACACCCTATTGATTACATCTCGATTTTGCTCAGAACTGCAAGTGCAGTACAAGGACATGACCTCACTGGAACTATCTAGCATCAAGCTCCATATAGCGGAATTTCCCCTCAGGTCATATGGTGAAGTGCCAAGATTCGCTTTCATTTCTTACCGGCTCCTCCATCTGAAAAGCGACTGGCATGGACAGTTAGCCTGTGGCTGTTAGCCTCAGCATTGATGTCAGGTGAGGGAACAGAGGAGGAGAGGCTGTTTCGGGAGCCATCTTCTCTGCTCCTACACCTTCGTTGTGTGATCATGATTCAGACATCAGAGGGAACTGATGTATGGCAGGTTACTGAAAAAAGATGTAGCCCACCCAAGTAGTTTCTGTTCAGGCTTAGATAAGAGACACCAGTGCCAAGTTGAAGAATCTGGACAAACAAGATTAGCTCGCTCAAGACCATGTCCATGAAGATAAACTGCACTGAAAAGCTGTTCCATAGGGATTTTAAGTTTTGCAGAAGAGTGTGTATCCTGTGAGATTACATGCTTATCCAAAACACATACATCAAGGTTAACCCTACCTTGCATACGTCAATCCTAACTCAGTCCATGTTCTCACCTTGAGCATATTGCAAAAATCAATCACGTATACCTCACATACGGGACTCATTTTCTGCCAAGGCGACTGCATTTGACTTCATTACACATCTGACCAACCAGGGGCTTCCTTTTCACCAGCCAATCACCTCAGATCAAGAAATCAATAGAGAATCGCTTGTCATTTCAGCCTGATGTTCTTTCCTGGCTGGGCCTGGTTCTTGTGGTGCGTATCCAGCTCTATGGTCAGTTGTTTCTGCCCTTGTGCCTGGCACGTGCATCGCCATGACGACACAGTCATTAGCTATTCATCAACATAACAAAATAGGGCATGAGTGGGTTAACTGTACAAACATGAGGCCTAAATGATCCTTCTGAGAGATAAAGAGACTGATCTATGTGCTGTGCTTATCTGGAACCTGACACACAGGTCATTGTTTATGAACCCAGACCAGGAAATGGGTCTGTGAAAAACATATTGGGCAACATTGTGCAGGTGTCCACCCACTCATGACAAGGTCCAATTGGAGTGACTAAGCTGTATGATTGTCACATCTCCCATACCTGGATGAACAGCTACGATCATTCATCCATCCATCCATCCATTGTCTTCCGCTTATCCGGGGCCGGGTCGCGGGGGCAGCAGTCTGAGCAGGGAGGCCCAGACTTCCTTTTCCATGCACACCTCCTCCAGCTCCTCCGGGGGGATCCCGAGGCGTTCCCAGGCCAGCCGAGAGACATAGTCCCTCCAGCTTGTCCTGGGTCTTCCCCGGGGCCGCCTCCCGGTAGGACATGCCCGGAACACGCTCCGAGGGAGGCGTCAGGAGGCATCCGAAACAGATGCCCGAGCCACCTCAGCTGGCTCCTCTCGACGTGGAGGAGCAATGGCTCTATTCCGAGCTCCTACCGTGTGACCGAGCTCCTCACCCTATCTCTAAGGGAGCGTCCGGCCACCCTGCGGAGAAAACTTATTTCGACCGCTTGTATCCGCGATCTTGTCCTTTCGGTCATTACCCAAGGTTCATGACCATAGGTGAGAGTACGAACGTAGATAGACCGGTAAATTGAAGCTTTGCCTTCCGGCTCAGCTACTTCTTCACCACAACGGCCCAGTACAGAGACCGCATCACAGCCGCTGCAAACCATCCGCCCTGTCAATCTCACGTTCCTTCCCTCACTCGTGAACGAGACTCTGAGATACTTGAACTCCTCTTCTTGAAGCAAGGGCTCCCCATCCACCCGGAGGGAGCAAGCCGCCTTCTTCCGGTCGAGTACCATGGCCTCAGATTTTGAGGTGCTGATTCCCATCCCAGCAGCTTCACACTCGGCTGGCTGTGAGGTTGGAGCAAGCGCCGCGCAGTAGTAAGACCAAGCTGTGGTTGGTGGGTAAGCTGTGAAATATTGTGGGGGGAGGCTCGGTGCCTTGCAAACCGCTCTAGTGCATGCTGTAGGTCCTGGTCCGATGGAGCCACTAAGACGACATCATCCGCGAATAGCAGAGATGAAATCCTGTGCCCCCCGAACCAGACATCCTCCGGCCCCTGGCTGTGCCTAGAAATTCTGTCCATGAAACCAATTAACAGAACCGGTGAAAAAGGGCAGCCCTGGCGGAGTCCAACATGCACCGGGAACAGGTCTGACTTACTTACTACCGGCAATGCGAACACAGCTCCTGCTCCGGTCATACATGGACTGGACGGCCCTGAGCAAAGGGCCCCGGACCCCGTACTCCCGGCAAACCCCCCACAGGGCCCCGCGAGGGACACGGTCGAATACCTTCTCCAGGTCCACAAAGCACATGTGAACTGGTTGGGCAAACTTCCATGAAACCTCAAGCACCCGATGAAGTGTGTAGAGCTGGTCCAGTGTTCCGCGACCAGGACGAAACCCACAATGCTCTTCCTAAGTCCGAGGTTCGACTATCGGACGGATTCTCCTCTCTAGTACCCTGGCGTAGACCTTACCAGGGAGGCTAAAGTGTGTGATCCCCCTGTAGTTGGAACGCACCCTCCGGTCCCCCTTCTTATAAAGGGGTACCACCACCCCGGTCTGCCAGTCCAGCGGCACCTTCCCAAGGCGCCACGCAATGTTGAAGAGAGGTGTCAGCCACGACAGCCTCACAACATCCGGAGACTTAAGATACTCGGGGCGGATCTCATCTACCCCCAGGGCTTTGCTACCGAGTAGCCGACCAACCACCTCGGTGACTTCCGCCTGGGTGATTGACGAGTCCACGAGTCCTCAGCCTCTGCTTCCTCCTCGGAAAATGTGACGGCAGGATTGAGGAGATCCTCAAAGTATTCCTTCCACTGCTCAACAACGTCCCCAGTTGAGGTCAGCAGCTCCCCGCCCGCACCGTACACGGTGTTGGTGAAGAACCGCTTCTCCCCCCTGAGTTGGCGAACGGTTTGCCAGAATTTCCTTGCGGCCGTCCGGTAGTCCTTCTCCATGGCCTCCCCGAATTCCTCCCAGACCCGAGTTTTCGCCTCCACGACAATCCGAGCCGCGGCACGCTTGGCCTGCCGATACCTGTCAACTGTCTCAGGAGTCCCACAAGCCAACCAGGCTCGATAGGACTCCTTCTTCAGTTTGACAGCATCGCTTACTTCCGGTGTCCACCACCGGGTTCGGGGATTGCCTCTGCGACTGGCACCAGAGGCCTTGCGACCGCAGCTCCGGGCTGCCGCATCGACAACGGAGGCCGTGAACATAGTCCACTCAGACTCAATGTCCCCAGTCCCCCCCGGAATCTGTGAGAAACTCTCCCGGACGTGCGAGCTGAAGACCTCGCTGACAGAAGGTTCCGCCAGACATTCCCAACAGACCCTCAAGATACGCTTGGGCCTGCCAGGTCTGTCCGACTTCCTCCTCCACCAGCGGATCCAGCTCACGACCAGGTGGTGATAGGTTGACAGCTCCACCCTTCTCTTTACCCGAGTGTCCGAGACACGTGGCCGGTGGTCAGAGGACACGACAGCAAAGTCGATCATCGACCTTTGGCCTAGGGTGCCCTGGTGCCACGTGCACTGATGGATGCCCTTGTGCTCGAACATGGTGTTCATTATGGACAAACTGTAACTTGCACAGAAGTCCAACAACAAAACACCGCTCGGGTTCAGATCGGGGGGGCCCTTCTTCCCAATCACCCCTCTCCAGGTGTCACTGTCGTTGCCCACGTGGGCGTTGAAGTCCTCCAGCTGAACAATGGAGTCCCCGGTCGGTGCACTATCCAGTACCCCTCCCACGGACCCCAAGAAGGCCGGGTACTCTGCACTGATGTTCGGCCCGTAGGCCAATACAACAGTGAGAGACCTGTCCCTGGCTTGAAGGCGCAGGGACACGACCCTCTCGTCTACCGGGGTAAACGCCAACACGTGGCGGCCGAGCCACGTGGCTATGAGCAAGCCCACGCCAGCCCGCCGCCTCTCCCTGCGACGATGCCAGAGAAATGTAGAGTCCTGCCTCTCTCGAGGATAATGGATCCAGAACCCAGGCTGTGCGTGGAGGTGAGGCCGACTATACCTAGCTGGTAACGCTCTACTTCCCGCACAAGCTCGGGCTCCTTTCTTGCCATCGAGGTGACATTCCATGTCCCCAGCGCTAGAGACCGTGTGCATGGCCTTGGTCGTCCAGGCACCTGCCCCTGACCGCCGCCCAGAACACACTGCACCGGCCCCCTACGGTCCTTCCTGTGGGTGGTGGTCCTGCAGGAAGGTGATCCCACGTCGCCCACCCTGGAGCCAGGGCTGAGGTCCCATGGGCAAAGACCCGGCCACCAGGCGCTCGCCTGCAAGCATGCACCCCAGGCCTGGCTCCAGGGTGGGGCCCTGGTAACGCCACTCCGGGCAACGTAGTGATTCTCCTTTTTTTGATCCTCATAGGGGTTTTGGTGAACTGCACTTAGTCTGGCTAGTCACCTAGGACCAGTTTTCCATGGGAGACCCTACCAGGGGCTTATTGCCCCCGACAACATAGCTCCTAGGATCATTCAAGCACCCCTCCACCACGTTAAGCTGGCGGTTCAAGGAGGGGACAATCATTCATTGTATTCCTGAAAATTAATATGATGACACCGTATGGTATTAATCAAAGAACAATATGATAGACCTTATCAAAATGCCATTTGGTTTCAAATGAAGGACAAAGGACAAAGTTCGCAGAACTTTACTCTCAACCATAAAAAGTCCACAGTTGTTTACCCGCCAGGCAAAGGTGTCTGCTATGGGTCATGTTGTACCTGTAAATTAAGAATTGGTCACGTTTCTGGTATCGTGCCAAAACATTTAGCTATATAAAGACGATGTGAAGAGCATAGGATACACACAGTCTGACCTGGAGAACCACGACAAACAAGCAATCCAAACCATGAAGGTAAGAAAATCAATCAATCAATTCATGCAGACGCACTCTAAACCATAAATCACATCGAAATAATGCTGGTTTAATTCAAAAACAACAACTTCTGCTAAACAATTCCAGTCAAGTCGGACTTGCGGAGAAAGATCCACTGTCACTTGGGAACTGAAACCCTGTTCGTTTTGTGCTCCTGCAGGTCCTTCTCATACTAGCACTTTTGATCCCATCAGTGGCCCAGTCCCTTATGTTCCAGCCCCTGGACTGTGCAGACATCTACAATGCTGGCTCAGGCACCAGTGGAGTCTACAGGATCTACCCTGCAGGACCTAATTCTCCCCGCTACGTCTACTGTGATATGGACACCCAGAGAGGCAGGTGGACTGTGAGTAACATTGAATATTGATCCCTTTTACACCGGCCGTGGAAACGAGTAGGCTAAATGCCAAGACACATCTTTAGCGACACCTTTCCGAGTCCTAACACAATCTATACAGTTTGATCGCTACGTTCTGAAGTTTTTTTTTTCACGTATCGGATTTTAATTTGCCTTTAACCTTGATTTGTTGAGAACACCAAGGCAGAACTATTGATCACATTAGTCATTTCACACTCGAGCATGTCTTGATTCTAACACTGCCAATTTCCCCCTTGCCAAGTATGTCCATTTTTCATTTTCTTCCATACATTCAAAGGAAAATGAGAAAGATCTGTAAAGCCAGAGAGAGAGAGAAATGTAAAGTGCTTTGAGTACTGCCATGTTAGAAAAGCGCTCTTTAAATGCAGTCCATTTCCCATAACTGCCCCTCATTTTACCCTTTCATTCCTTGGTCTGTCTCCCCATCACGCCAGGTGTTCCTCAATAGGATGGACGGTACAGTGAACTTCTACAGAGGATGGGATCAGTACAAGAACGGCTTCGGACACGCAGCTGGAGAGTACTGGCTGGGTAAGCAAGAAGCAGACCCCAAAACACAACCTACCTTACAGACCACAACACACAGACACTTGCTTGAACCACCACACGCTGCATAAATACGGTTGACTTAGGCGTACCATGAACGTCTCCACGCCACCTCCGCAGGTCTGGAGACCATCCACCTGCTCACCACAAAGAAGAACTACGAGCTCAGGGTGGATATGGAGGACTTTGATGGACGGAGCGTCTACGCTTACTACTCCTCGTTCTCCATCTCCCCCGGGGCGGTCAATGCTGAGGTGGATGGCTACAGGCTGCATATCAGCGGCTTCGCAGACGGAGGGGCAGGTAAGGGGGCACGTGACGTGGCAACACGAGTCTGCTGTTTCAGACACGGAGTACAACATGTCAACAGGTTTGATGTAGTTAGGAATGGTGTTTAACTACACTCTGTCTTAACCCACCAGGGGACTCGCTCAGCTACCACAACGGACATCCCTTCACCACATTTGATCGAGACAATGACGCTAAATCAGGAAATTGTGCAATTCTTTATATGGGTGGATTTTGGTACAACTCATGCCATTATGCCAATCCAACTGGGGTCTACATGTGGAGAGCTGATGATACAAAAGGTTTAGTCTGGTATCACTTCAAAACAAGTTGTTATTCTCTCAAGTCTATTTCTATGAAGATAAGACCTGTCAGTCGTCGAATGTTAGTGAAAGTACCTCCACAGCAGTCTCTCTCAAACGCCACAACTCCAGTCTGATCAAGACGTAGCTCATATACAGTATATGAAGCCAAGCTCTGCTGAACACCTTAAGAGGACTTGGTGCATTATCAGTTCTGGAAACTAAACCTGAATGTTATTGTTTAATGTGTGTATAGATATACATATAAATATATATATATATATATATATTTATATGTATATCTATGTATTTTTTTATTATTATTATTTTTTTTTTACAAAATATGCCATCTTTTTAGTATATACCTGGATGATGTAAGATTTACATAATTGTTTAGTTTTTAAACTTTTAATTGTATATACGGGTTTTCTTACTGCTGAATTCAGCTCATGTTTCCAAAAATAAAACTTATGAAAGAGTGTCCGAGTGTCTCACCTTCTTCCCCTCTGTGTTGTCTGCGCTGACGTAGGACAGCTTCCTACGGACGTAGAACAGCATGTCGTCCTGCCTTGGAGCCCACCTCTCCATGAAGTAGGTGGAGAACATCCACGTCCAGAACACAATCCGGTCGTCCTTAAAACAGCCTGTGAACCAATCACACGCACACACACGCACGCACACACACACACGCAGACACATGCACACACACACACGCACGCACACACACACGCACGCACGCACGCACGCACACACACGCACACAGGTTCAGATGAAGGCCCACCGAGTTACAGGGACCCAACATAGGGCTGTAACAAAAGTCGAGGTCTAGGTCCTCCACCAACAGAGTTTAGGAGGTGTTTAGATACTACATCTCAATAGCTGCCATAGTAGTCCTAAAGGTCAACTCATTCTAAATATTTGCGGAACATCGTGTGAGCGAATAGTGCTGAATATATACCCAGTTTGAAATGCAGATCAAATCAAATCAAAAGGGAAAACACTTGCGAAGCACGGCACATTGAAATGACTCCGTCAGCTTTGGCTATGTCAATGATGAACCAATCACAGTAGAGTCTGTCCCTGTCCCTTTATCCGTCCCCATCTCTGTCCCTGGGTGGAGCTCGCTGTGAGAGTTGTCTCACTCTCTGCAATGTCATCCCAGACCCCGTTGCCAGGCAACGCTGTTGCCGAGCAAACGGCAGGTGTCTGGCCTGTGTAGACGGGACCCTGAGCTAGTGTTGCAGGTGGCCGCAGCATACACACACACTGTGTTATACCAGAGGGATACTGAGAAACAATCTGATCTAGTACTTGAAGGGGGAACGCTATTGAATCAAATGTGCACACACACACACACACACACGCACACACACACACACATACGCCTTTTAAGGCAATGCCTGTTAGGAGTTAGGAGACAAGAAAATACCAGGAGTTACCTGTTTAAAAGGTCAAAGCAGAAAAATAACAGGGTTTGTTCAGACACAAGTAAAGGTCGACTGTGTCTATGGGGCCAAAGTGATTAGTAATCTGCAATCATGTCTTCAGATGATGAAATGATCTACTATTTCACAGTGCGGGTTGCCAGGGCAACCAGTGGTTACAGATTCAACTGGTGCTATGAGAAGAGCTCGGCAATCCCTCGAGGACTCAAGTGGTACAGTGATAATCCCCATCTTCCTCTCCTCCTCCCTTTTCCCATTATAAAAAGGCTAACCGTGTAACAGAGGTCCCTATCAGACAGTGACATTTGGGTGTGCGTGCAGCTCCAAACAGCGCTCTGCAGCTATGCTCTGACCTTTCAGCAAGCCTGAGCTCGTCCCCTCCGCTCCCCTCCTGTCTGTGGGCCTCCTCTGTACCACCCCTGTGACCGACGAGCCAGCCCCGTCCCATGACCTCGGGGAGGCTGACTCATCGCAGCCAGGCCAGGGACAGTGACATCACAGCCCCCCAACCCCCCCTCCCCCGCCACCACCAGCCCTTCTCAGAGTGAGTGAGTATGTGTGGTGGAGTTCGACTAAGGTACCCTGACAAGTCATGCTGTCCCATCTGGCCTTTGCTGTTTCAACAGGAGTTAACAGAGGGAGTTACTGCCTGCTTGGGTCAATCCCAGGTGAGACGAGATGGAGGAGATATGGGAGCCAGATAGCGGTGTCCTTGTCCAGCGGTGTGGAGGAGAAACAGGAAGTTAATGAGGATATTTTGAGAAAGAGACATTGTGTGTGTGTGTGTGTGTGTGTGTGTGTGTGTGTGTGTGTGTGTGTGTGTGTGTGAGAGAGAAAGAGAGAGAGAGAGAGAGAGAGAGAGAGAGAGAGATGGAGAGCAACAAAGAAGTGACAGAGAGTGTGATGCCCTCACACTACAGCCATAAAAGATGTAAGTGGCTTGATTTTAATTCGCAACTATATTCATGTTTATGGATGATTTTGCCAGCCAAGTTACGTAATAAAATGACCTTATTGATATGATAATTTACCTTAAAAGCAAAACAGCACCTGGTCAAAAACGGGATGTGATTACAATACGAATGGAGCTTCAATTGGACCAATGGTTGAGTGATATTGTCGGACTCAAATGAATGTACAAGTATCCATCGGTGGAGCTCCATTCTGCATTCGGGCTGTGCCTACCATTAATCTCAAATCAATGGGCACTGTTCATTGTGCGCTACTTATAATCATGTTCAGATGTCACACTCCTCTTTCCTTGATGATGAAAAAGGCCTCATTCTTTCTGAATGCTTCTTGAACTCTTTCCGTGACTTTGTGACCGAGAGCACGGACAGGACCCCTTAGCTGTATTGATGACTAGTGACGTGCAGGAGCGATGTGGACAGGTCAGTTGCGTATGCCTACCTATAGACAACCTACTGGATCGTCATCGGCCTTATTTAGTCCATAGCAATTACTTACAACTTGTTTAAAATCGCCAAGATACAGCACACAGTAGATGTCTAATTAAGGTAAACCATGGTAATTTCCTGTTTCAATACTGTTCATACTATTTCATAAAAAAACATGAGTATAGGCCTGGCTATTAATACGACTCAAGGTACTTACCAAGACCACTAATTTCTTGTCTTATATTCAGGCGGTTCCGCTCGTCGGCGATAGCCTTCAACATTTGTTGCAGAGACTCGTCCAGTTCCCCGTTCTCCTCCTCCGCTGACCCGGCAGTCTTACAAAAACTCTGAAAGGATGCCATCCCCAAACTGGGCTCATGACAGTCCTGCGACGGCAAATTCACCCGGCTGGGAGAAAGACAACGAGTGGAGGAGAGAACCGAGGATCTCCCCAGAAGCGAACGGTTTAAGCTTCCGCAGGATATTAGTCCCACGCAATAATATAAAAATGTTAAAAAAAATAAACTGCAGCGCCCTCCACTTCTCCCTTTGTCACCGAGGAGAAACGAGGTGACAGATTCTAAAGCCACAGTGTGACACGAAAGGGAGGCTCCGTCTGCTACAAGAGGATCAGCTGGAATTGCAACGGGAACACCCCTCACACTTCCTGTAATGCAGATCAACAGAACCCTCTTAAAGGGGAAGGGACCATATAATATTGCAATATGTGCAGTGCAAAGCAGGCATTACTATTCCCCTGTAGTATTTAACAGGAGACCGCGACAGCTGAATGAGCCTATTTTATGCACATAGTTGTGATTATTGCTGTATATTTCACAGTTTGGATACAATATTGCGAATACCTTCAAGGGGAGGAGTCACTCAAGATGACGATTCCAGGCAAGTTGGGATAAGACTTCCCTGACAACACGGGTTTATTGTGAAATGTGTTTTTTATTTTGTCCCTATCAAGTGTCCCAGAAGTGTTGTGCAGTGCAAAGAAGGGTATACATGATACATGTTTATATTCTACCCCGCAGCTGTCTACTGCATTATGGTCATTATAACCTTAGTGAAATGAATTTGAACAGCTACCCGCGATTAAACGACATTTCCTGTGATTACGAGGACTCTTCAATAATCTATATCGTCGAGTCAAAATCAGGACATCGCTTTTATGGGATAAACTAAATTGTGTGTCCCTGAGCCTCTGTCAAATATAAGCCAATCATGTAAGACCCTCTGATGTCACTGCTCGACGGAAAAAAGATGATGTCATTTGAAATCCTAGAAGACAAAGCATGCAGCAGCCAGCGACACGCGGACCGCGGCTCAGTATACACATCCATCAGTTCGAGTCTTGTTTCGTCATTTACTTCCTACTTGACTAATGTAGACCTAAGCCTGTATCCCAAAATGCAGTGCGGTCTACAAGTCTGCTTCCTCTAAGAGAATGCACCGTATCCAGTACATTCACTAACCCACCTTCTTGTAATGTCACTAGGCCTACCGTTAAATATGCATCTTATAAACTTGAATTGTGGCTTTAAAATGGATGCAATCATTCACTTTGAAAAACATAACACCCAAGACTGCGATTTTTACAGTCTATTCAGGTTGTGGAGCACTTAACTTGAATCATCCCTCAGGGCTGTTTTATTGGATGGCTATGGGCTAAAAATGACCACAGACAAATCAGTCTTTTTCAGCTTTTTTCTTTCACGATTTTATTGAAAGCTTTTGTCTTGTCATTTATAAAATGTGTTCACCCAAGTATTCAATGGAATAAGTGAAACATTTTCTCCCCGATCCTCCATGTGCTTATCTCATCACTCACTTCAATACACAAGATGGACCTTCAACCATTGTGTTCCGTAGTCTTCGTAAACTAATCTCTCATGACAGACATAAAGAGCTTAAATGCAAACTTGACACATGGTCAGTATGGTAGAAAGAGCAGGTTAGGAGGCCAAGCTAAGTAGTGCAACTGATCTGCGTCAACACAAGGCAGTTCCCCCAAAACACACCAGCCAGCCACCACCATTCCAGCCTTCTTTTAATTCTGTGCCTCCTCATCACGATAAACACGCCGCCTTCGTAGCTCTACGTCAGATGAACCCTCGCCGGATGTCCGCCGGCCGGCTCCCAGAAGGCCTGTGGCCCCGCCGTCCAATCAGAAGTCCTCCAGTGGGGTCGTGACCTGGAAGGGGGCCAATGGGGTCGTAACGCGGCCTGGGCAGGAGGCCGTGGGGGAGGTTCGGGCGCTCGTCGTATTCGCCGCCAATGATGCCCGGCGGGTAGAGAGGGGGGGGGACGGGGTGGAACGCCCCGGGATGGAAAGGGAAGGTGCGAGGGAAGGGGAGGACCCGGGGCATGGGGCGATAACGAGAGGCCTCTTTGTGTATCTTGTACTTGGTCTTGTACAGCTGAGAAAGGAGGAATATGATCTTGTAAGAACGTAATCAGGCAGCGGAGCAAACGCATAGATACGCTGTTGTCTCTCCTAAGCACTCGCTTAGCTTGGGAAAGGTCCAGTATGTGCACGGACACAGTGAAATACAGCGTGACAAAAGTCCTATGAATGGCAGTATTTATTCAGAGAGGAACGGACATTACTCACTTGTTTCCAGTCCGTGTTTCTTACGGGATTCTGGTTGTCTGCATAATGAAATGGGAAGAATGACATAGATTTCTCAGAGAAACCAGACCACCTTTTAACAAACAAAACTCAATGGAAGCTGTGGCCCTGGCATTTGGAAGGAGCTATTGCGTTTGGCATTTCGTTTCTTATCACTGACAACAGCTCTCTGACGTTCCCTGTCCATCTTGAATAAACCAAATAAACACTATTGAATACGCATGGATTAAAAGGCTTCAAAAAGGTTCCATTATGGAATACTCCTATTCCTGTCGTGAAACCATTAGCATTCTGGAAATAGGTCCGGTCGACGTTTGCCTGAGGGACTGGCGTGCTTCATAAGGGTGTTGTTGGGGGGGCCTGGTACCTCTGAAGTCACGGCGGTAGAGGTGCCTCCACAGTGTGGAGTCAGCAGTGGCAGTGTAGAAGTGTCTGCTGACAGCTGACAGGGCCAGCAGGGAGCTCACATCCAGCAGCCTCAACATTCTCAGCAGGAGCTCTGGGGGCAGAATAGACAGGCCGAACACCGGCGGGAGCGCCATGGCTGTCGGCACCACCAGGGGGAGACACTGAGTTTTCAATCATAATAATGATCATAAAAACAGTCATGAAGTGATGATCTGTTTTCAAGCTTGTACACACACGCATGCTGGCATGCACGTATACCTTCTCTGGCTGCAGCTATCACGGGGTACGCCATCTTGTCTTTGAAAACCCGCGACAACTTGCGTAGGTCTTTGTAGGTGTTGGCGGCCGCCCCCTCTCCTGTGGCGAGTGCGACACAGCGGGAGCACACATTTAACACGAGGGCAAACGGGTTAGGTACATCCATGCATGCTCCTGGCACAAGAGTACTTACTTTGCACATTGCCATTCACGTAGAGGACTGGGTTCAATGTCAGCTTATTCACCTTGTCCACTTTCTCATTGATCTTCAGGGAGGCTGGTGACATTGAAAGGGGTTTTTGTAAGTACAAGTACATCCAAATATTTGGTCCTACTCCTCTCCACTGTTACCTGGCAGTCTAATTCGACGTGATTTTTTATCTTGATCGTAAATAATCCCAAAACTAGGCGAGCTAACAATCTTTTATGAATCGAAGAAACAGGTTAAGAGTGAATAAATACCAAAAGAAAAGTTGCCAATGTAAGAGGAGGTTGTGGACTAAACTGCGGTATTGTATGTGTGCTGACTCACCATTAACAGCCAGTAGGTTGCCCATGGGAACAGCCACCACTAGGATGAGGCTGTCCTCGCAGAAAGGGTGGGTGTACTTAAGCCTGTACACCCCTCCTGCTGCTCGCCAATCACTGGGCATCTCTCCATGCTTGACCTCTGAATCCTTCACAGACACACCCGGAGACCCACAGTCATTTCGATTTGTTCTACGTCATGGTGTACTGTGGTGTTTCGGTATGGTTGCTTGTTGTAAAGAACAAGCCAGTTCCCTGTTCACCTCACCTGAGGGAGAAAGCCAGTCTCCAGCATCAGGAGGTGGACCACCACCATGACAGCATCAAACTGGCTGCTGCTCTGGGAGTTGTGATGTAGCACATCCAAGGAATGAGGCAGCTTGCCTTCCTCTGCCTCGTCACACAGCATGGGCTCCAAGGAGAGCGGGGCCGCCTCCGCTTCCTGTTCCTCTTCAGGGGCCATTTCCTGTCTAGGATCGGTCTGCATCTCAGCTACCTCGCTGCTTGTGCCTGGCTGCATGTTGGATGGAGAATTACAAAATGGGTTTTGAAAAACATTTCAAGAGGACACGTCTAGGGAACACACGCAATGGAATGCATGATTTAGTAGTCCTGAATTAAACAAGGTTGACATCGATACATGGTTATATATATTACAGTTATAAAATCATAACAACCATGCTATATATTGTTGTGCTGGCCTACCAGAAAGTACAGAGGATGACTCAGCACCTCTTTACAACACATTCACACACACACACACACACACAAGCTCGCACACACAAGCTCGCCGACATCCAAGGGCGTCTACTGACAGTTGAGAATGTGAGTATTATTTTCATTCTCAGCTCAAAAGCTTTGAATACGAATCTTAAGCTTCAGGGGTGAACGTCTCTCTCTCTCTTCCCTACTTTTCCTTTGACTGCATCATCGCTCAGGTGATTTGCATATTGCACTGCACTCGTTTTCCAAAACACACCGTGTCATTCGAGAGAGTATCTGTTGAATCAGAGCACTTTGCTTGATGACCGATTTCTCACCTCAGTAGATTGCATGGCAAGGGAGTGTTTGGTCTGTTTGGGAAGTGGGGTTTGTGCGGTTGCCCTGCTGCTGCTGCTGCTGCTGGGACAGGTTCTAACGCTGTGGCCGGCAGCCTGGTTCACAGGTGAGGGGGAAGCGGATGGAACTGCCACAGACTGAGGCAGGATTACGCAGATTAAATCCCCAGAAACAATGCTGCATGAGGAGAGTGTCTGTCCTGTGTCGCTGAGAGGTTCCGTTCCATTCAGAGACAGGGTGAATTCTGTGTCCGGGCTGGAGGTGGCAGAACACAAAACTGCTTTAAGCCTTAACAACCATTGTTGAGTAATCATGAAGTAACTGTAGCCCATAGCTACAAATGCATTTCTTTGGGGGACTTTTTGAATTTGACAAATACCTATAGTTCAACAAACACCTTTAGTTCAAATACAATAGAAAGAGGGAGAAACAGGAGTCTGACCTGAGTCCATAGGAAGGCAGCAGAATCTCCTTGACTTGAATACTTAGCTCTGTGAGGGTGGGCTCATCTCCCTGCAGCTCCACACGGCTGGTCTGCTTGTTGACTCGAACACGCAGCTTCATGCTGCGAAGGACCCAGAGAAAGGCGTAGATCATGAGAAATGTTCACAAAGCATTTTCGCGTCCGTCAATATTGACATGAATAGCCACATATTTGGGTGTTCTTGCCTATGTCTTCATGTTTCGGTTTCGTTTCTTGACAATATCATAGCATATCGGATAGGATGCTAGCTCTACAACTATTACTGGCAAAAGTTATCTTTCTTGATATCTAGTATGTAACACAAACCATGCAGTTTTGACATTGTAACAGGGTACCTTGCTAGCTAATAATGCTACCCAACAAGTTTCCAAGCGCTTACGTTTAATTGCATCCAGTCAGTTTACGTCGTGTCATAAAACATCTAAACGACGTATTCTAATAAATTATCGATTTAATACCAGGAGGGTCTGGTCGCATTGCTTGATCAAAGATAAATAGGGGTCTTGACAGTCTTCAGAAATTTACAAGCTACAAGACTACAGCTGATGTTGTGTTTGACTTCAACTACGGAACACGATGAGGGGTGCTGACTTTTTCTACGGAAACAGAAATGAAACAAATAGTTTTATCAGCGTGAGATGTGTGCTAAACATACTCACACACTCACATTAATAATAAGATCATAATATTTGAAATATATTTTTTTTAAATCTGTTTGTAAAAATAAACTTAAAATAAAACGGCATAGTAACAAACCGAAAACGATATAATAATCCCAACGCGCTTTGCTTTGTAATACGGTACGTCTGAGTTTCCGTAGCTGCGTTGTCAGTTACTGTCAGGACAGATTCTAACAGTGATCAGTGATAACATTTCTATACATTTTGATCTTCTACCACCAAAATGAGCAGAAGTTACAATGATGAGTTGCAATATGTGGATAAAATTGACAAGAACTGTTGGCGTATCAAAAAGGGCTTTGTCCCGAACATGCAGGTGAACAAGTTGAATTGAATGATATGTTTAGGCTTGGCATTAAGGAAGCTAAGTTTGCTACGTCAGTTAGCACATGTGGTAGACGTGGACGTAGATCATTTACGGTATTTTGGGGTTATGTTTCTTAACTGTGCTCAATAATACGTAACATAGTCTGTCCACACACACGCAGAAATCCTAAACCACTTGACCTAAACACTAGAAGGCTAATATAGAGAGCATTGACTTGTAGCTAGTTTGCTAACAATAATTGCTTTTCAGGTGGAAGGCGTCTTCTACGTCAACGACCCCCTTGAAAAGTTGATATTTGAGGAATTACGAAATGCTTGTAAAGGAGGAGGTAGATATGACACCATGCCTTACAGAATCACACATTGTTATATTTACATAAGCTTCAAATGTAATGTATATTTGCTATTAGGTTTCGGTGGGTTTCTCCCTGCCATGAAACAAATTGGGAATGTTGCAGCTCTTCCGGGAATAGTACATGTAAGTACTTTTACATTCAAACCGAGAATGTTAACTATAGATGGTGTTGAATAAAAAAAAAATACCGAAATTTCTCTTGCCGAACATCCTCCACAGAGATCTATTGGGCTTCCAGATGTCCACTCTGGGTATGGCTTTGCCATTGGAAACATGGCTGCCTTTGACATGAGCGATCCTACTGCTGTGGTCTCCCCAGGTACAGGATAGACTGTCGTAGACATTCCGCTATTTAATAACGTCAAACACACACAGGCATGCAGCACGTGTGACTTGTCTGGTCTGACCGCTTCCCTACAGGGGGTGTGGGTTTCGACATCAACTGTGGCGTTCGTCTGCTGAGGACCAACCTGGATGAGGGGGACGTCCAACCGGTGAAGGAGCAGCTGGCCCAGGCCCTGTTTGACCACATCCCTGTGGGAGTGGGCTCCAAGGGAGTCATCCCCATGAGCGCCAAGTAAGGAGGAGAAGGAGAGGAGAGGGGTGGGTGTGTGGGGGGACCTAGGGCCCCACACTGGCCCCGTGGTAACTGACAGCAGTTCATGACATCATCTCTGATGAGACACGACCGTTTGTGTTGATGACACAGGGATCTTGAGGAGGCCCTGGAGATGGGTGTGGATTGGTCCCTGAGAGAGGGCTACGCCTGGGCAGAGGACAAGGAGCACTGTGAGGAGTACGGCCGGATGCTCCAGGCTGACCCCAACAAGGTCTCCTCCAAGGCCAAGAAGAGAGGCCTGCCTCAGGTATCTCCCACAACCTCCCCTGGGTCTCCAGACTCCCCGTTTCCCCACACTGCCCTACCGACACTAAAGTGGACTTAGTGATGTACGATGTCCCGGAACATAACTAGGATACATGTTGTCCATGGGTGATTTCAGTCGTGGTAAATCTTCGCGCCGCGTCTTGTTTCTGACAGCTGGGAACGCTAGGTGCAGGGAACCATTACGCAGAGATCCAGGTGGTGGATGAGATCTATAACGACTACGCGGCCAAAAAGATGGGCATCGATCACAAGGGCCAGGTGTGCGTGATGATCCACAGCGGCAGCAGGGGGCTCGGGCATCAGGTGGCCACAGGTGGGCGCTGTTTAGCTATGTCAGAACTAGCGCTTGCTATGTCATTGCATCAGATGCAGGGATTACTCACTATGCATGCTGATAGGTCACGTAACACCCTTATCCACCCGATAATGCAATGTGGTTACTTATGGGAGGGAAGAGATGTGTATTGAATGAAAATGGCCTTCGTAGATGCCCTCGTTGCCATGGAGAAGGCGATGAAGAGGGACAAGATCATAGTGAATGACCGACAGCTGGCCTGCGCTCGCATCACATCGGACGAGGGCCAGGACTACCTGAAGGGTATGGCGGCCGCGGGGAACTACGCCTGGGTCAACCGCTCCTCCATGACCTTCCTCACCAGACAGGTAACCCCTCCTGGTTATCAGTTCAGCGGTTATCTGCTCCCTGGTTATCAGTTCAGCGCAGATCTAAAGCGCATTCATCTCATCGAGTCTTCTGTCACGGTGAAACGCGTCCCCGGTTGTGTCCGCCTGTCCGTCCCCGCAGGCCTTCTCCAAGGTGTTCACCACCACGCCGGATGACCTGGACATGCACGTGATCTACGACGTGTCCCACAACATAGCCAAGGTGGAGGAGCACATGGTGGACGGAAAGCAGAAGACCCTGCTGGTGCACCGCAAGGGCTCCACCCGGGCCTTCCCCCCGCACCACCCCCTCATCGCCGTCGACTACCAGGTACCCCGCTGCCGCGACCATGGCCAGATTAAACGTCGTTGTTTCTGTAACCGTTCTTTTAATTAGTATGGTGTGTGCTTTTGTTTCGTCAGCTTACAGGGCAGCCGGTGTTAATTGGTGGCACAATGGGCACCTGCAGCTACGTGCTGACAGGGACAGAGCAGGGCATGACTGAAACCTTTGGCACCACCTGCCATGGCGCGGTATGAGCCTCCCCCAATCCAGGGTTCCTTTAGTTCAGGGGTCACCAACTCCGGTCCTGGAGAGCTACCATCCCGTAGGTTTTCACTTCAACTGCACACGATGTAGCCTCAGTCAGCTCATCATCCAGGTCATTAGTAGCATCAGGTGTGCTAAACTGAAGGGAAAACAGTCTGGATGGTAGCTCTCCAGGAGGAGGGTTAGACACCCCTGCTATAGTTTAACGTGTCATTTACTAAGTCCTCAGCCATCATTGCTGATCACATTGCCCGCTTCTAACGCACAGGAACCATGTCTCTAACTTGTACCGTCCGCCATTTCCAACCGCTCTGTTGTGTCCAGGGCCGTGCTCTGTCTCGAGCCAAGTCCCGCAGGAACTTGGACTTCCAGGATGTGCTGGACAAGCTGGCAGACAAGGGCATTTCCATTCGAGTGGCCTCGCCCAAACTAGTCATGGAGGAGGTAGAGACCCGCAGGCGTCTTCTGCTACAAGTCTGTTAGACACGCCAAACGTTGTGGAAGTGTTATTTATTTCGATGATAACGGTGGAATCTTTCACACAGGCTCCTGAATCATACAAGAATGTGACGGATGTTGTCAACACTTGCCACGATGCTGGAATAAGCAAGAAGGCTATCAAACTACGCCCCATCGCCGTCATCAAGGGGTAACCCTCGTTGGCTGAGCTAGAGACTACGGGCGCTTGAACTGGAAGGCGCCGGAGCGACTCCAAAGCCAGCGAGCTGACTGCGAAGCGGTGCGGCCTGGCGTCTGGCACCACACGAAGGAACACTTATGGTTTGACTGTTGAACCTTCCAAAGCTTCACCAATAGGATTTTGTCATGTTTCTGTCAAGGATAAGGTGACTTCGTACTTTAATTTCTAAGCTAAAAGAGAACTTATGACATTTTTTTTTGTTCTTATCAGTGCCAATTGCTGTGGCCTATTATAATGAAGTGGGCTTTGACTGTCAGTTAATAAATTGAAGAGAGCATAGATTCACTGCATCAACTGATTACTGTAGATTTTTTGGTGCATGTTCAGCTGTCCCGAACCCAATCTACTTGGCTTACATCTTGTGCTACATGTTGCACTGATAACAAGGCCCTGTCATCTTAATAGGGGTGCGGATAGCAATTGAATTCATAATAAACCATCTGACTGTTAGAACACAAACATTTATTTCTGCAAATTGTTGTGCCGTGGTAATGAAGACTGCATATTAGTAAACACTTGTTGGTACTAACAGATGTGAAGGTTCGTCTCGGTTATCAAAAAAAATAAACCCAACGTTCTCAGACGTTTCAATCCATAATGAGCAAAATCACCTCATATTTGGCATAGATGCAATAACATGGTTTACCCATAATCCACTAATAAAAACATATTTTGGAAAAAATGCGGTTTGAAATGATTTCTTACTCAGCATTGGCAACCCATACAGCATTCGATGTTTTTAGGATTCACAGTAGACTTCTTAAGGGTAACCTTTTATTAAAATGATGTTTTGCAGTGTTCCGCAGATGCTATCCAGGTAAACCAGAGCCACACTTGAAGTTTTCAATTGCGATGCAATTTCTGGCATAGATGACAGCAGCTCAGCATGTACAAACCCCTCCAACTGTGGTGGAAGTCAATAAATCCGTATTAACGTCTTCTTAAAGCAGCATCCCGCTAAATGGTTGGTAAAACATTAGCAGCTTCCCAGGCACAGTTTACACTCACAGAATAGGTTGGCTGCGTCTGCCTCATCACCAAACAGTGATTTGAGTGCTGACGTAGCCAAGACACTTCACTAACTAACTCGGGGCGGGGGGGGGGGGGGTACAAAATATGCCATTATGGGACATTAAAGTACTCAATTATGTTGAATGGTAAAAAAAGAGGTCTTACTGAAATTAGAACAACAGTGAGGGGGACATTTGCTATTTGGGTAGAAGGAAGGTGGGGGTGAGGAGGTTGGGTTTGCGTACTCAGAACTGCAGCTGAAACAGGTATCGACACCTACGGAGCAGTTGGACAGGTCACTTCACAGTATTGAAGGCAATCAACATTGCATAATCGTGTTCTGTCAGAGGCCTGAATAGTCATCCGATTCTTCGATATAAAATGCATTTTTCGACTTTGGAACGTCTCGGTCTGTGCACGCGCGACGTTTCTTTCGGATTGCTGTACACAAAGGAGCAGTTTCGCTAAACGTTTGCACTTGCTTTCAGATGGGAATATAATACAAAATAAAAATAAAAAAGCCTAAACTTAGAAACTCTATTTACACTTGAACATCTTTTCTTAAGGTCATTATTTACAGTTTGTTCCACTGTTTATCTTCCATTTCCTTCTGAAAGTAACAGCTGAAACAGGGGTGCAAACGCTTACGAGAACTGCCAGTGGTGTCCAGTTCAGGGAACAGTTGACGTAACTGTAGTGGATCACTATATAAACTTCATGACTGTACAGGTGAGATACAGTTCTAAACACACTAGTATATTCGAAATTAAGTCCAAGGACCAAAACATGTCGATACTGTCATGAGAGACCGATGATGGTGAGAATATCAGGGAAAAAAACGATATGTAAATGCCGTTATACCCAAGACATGCAAACACTGTGGGGCAGAGGTATGCGGTCCACCTGGAAGGCTAATGCACAATGAACAAGGGCCATAAGCACTTGAATCTCCTGTAAGTCACTTCAAACTGCAAACAAAAGGTTAAATTCATTCCACAACATAAACGTCAATGCCAACGTTCAACAGAATTGTCACAATCCAGCCCTTATTTTTTTTCCACAAAGATTTGTCAAAATCATCTTTAACAAAAAAAAAAAAAAGCTATGCCTTTCCAACTCCTATGAAGTCACTTGTTCAGGTCATTCTTAGTTCATTACCAAAACGCGTTTAGGTAGAGTAGGCAACAAACGTTCAATTTACCATTTGAAGACCACTCTTGAACTTTTTTCCCCCTACTATATTCTATAGTTTACTTCCTGTCTTTTGAGTGGTTACACCAATCACAAACCTCCTATGCCCAACCAGGGCTCCAATCCCCCATGGAGAGCCCGTCCCTGATTTGTCCACGGTCAGTGGAGGAGTGGGGGGCCAACCGACACAGCGACAGTCCCCTCCCGCTAGTTTGTTTCCTGCCTCGTTCCCCCCCCCCACTCACACAGGAAGGGCTTTCGTTATGCAGTTACATGTTTTAAGTGCAAAAGCAGCTCCTATGCTAGGCTCAGTCTTTGTTTTCTTGGTTGTAAGTGGCACCAACAACTCCTTTATCCTCTCTTCCGAGTCCTCGCAATCCTTCGGAACTTCCAGTTGCTTTTATAGTTTGGCTCGCTGAAAAAATGCCTATTGAGAGAGAAAGGAGGGGGAAAAGAGCCTGAACGTCAGAGAAGGAAATAGACCAGGATGCAGCTGACTAACTGTCTAGGAACCTTCGGAGAGCTGGTGATGTTGACAGGGTCCAGGAAGCAGCTCACGTACCTTAATGTAGCTTTTGAGGACCTTAACGTCTGGCTGTTCGAGCACTTGACATAATTCCTGTTGCAAAGCACAAAATCAAACGTAAGTCCCAACCATTAACAGCTAGCTAACTTTGTTGGTTTTTGTTTTTTTTTGACACAATAAAATAGAAACATCTGTTGTTATCTCACCTGTGTAATTTCAGGTGACACTTGCAGGGAGGGGAGATATTCCTGCTGTAAGTACTGAATGAATTCCGGACCCTGTGACAGAGAAAAGGTTTCCGCATAAACACCCCATGAAATACAGTCATGTTCCCTTCATACTGCTGTAAAAGCTGTGGCATTGAATGGGAATGTGAGACCAACCCTTTTGAGATGAATCATTTTCAATGTCAGCGCGCATTCTGACAACGTCTGCGGAGAAACAAACAGGTTCACGTAAGTCTACTTCAATTGAATCCAGGTTAAAAAACAACAACAACAACAACAACAACAACAACATGAATTAGAATCCAGTTCCCGTCTTAGCAACATACCAGGACTGTCTGAGCGTCCGTGAGGTCAAAGGTTGGCTTAAGAGGAGCGAGAAAACAAGCTGGAACGATGTGTTTGTAGATGAAGTCTGGAAACCCAACCATTCCGTCTTTCCCTCCTGGGGAGCAGAAACGACATTAGAACCAATCACATCACGCACAAGCCCTGCCGCCGTGTACCGATTGGACGCCTCAGGGCTCCGCCCAGCCATGCTCTTACCCCAGAGCTCCACCAGCTTGGACAGGATGATGAAGCAGGTTTTCTGGGCGATGGGGTCGGGGAAGTCCACGGCCCCCTGGATGATGGTGAAGAGAACCCTCTCGATGTTCTCAACCCCTGTTGAGACCATGAGGAACATGAGAAACAGCACTTGGTGTCCACAGCACAGGAGCCTTCACATCCAGCCAGGAGAAAAGCATCGTCTGGCCCATTATCAAAACATCTGTTGGTTGTTTATCAAACAACAACAACAACAACAACAACAACAACAGCAATAGCGGCGGCAGCGCTACTGACCCTGGCTGGCCATGACCTCGTTCATGCCGCTGCTGGCGATGGTCTGGATGAAGGTGAAGTAGCTCCTCCTCAGCATCTGCTTCTCCAGGGCGGCCGCCTGGTCGTTGTCCTCCGCCGGCCGGCCCAGGACCTCGAAGATGGCCAGCACCAGCGGCATGAACACCTGCTGCAGGAACGGGGACACCTGGCCCTGCACGCCACCGCCGCACGGTCACAAATAAGAGCAAAGTCTGGTGCCAACACCCGTCTTTAACCCCTTGCGTTCTATACTGTTCATGATAACGCAAGGAGAAATGCAATCCAAGGACATCCCCCACGATCAACGGTAAGCCAATCCACCCCTCCAGCTTGCTCTTGATTTGACTCGTCATCTTAAATCCCCCCCCCCCCAACATCCGCAGCAGTCCCCGTCCCCTCCGTCGGTCAACACTCACCTTGAACTTGGCTGTGATCTGACTGATGAGGGGGATGAACTCCTGCAGGTCTTTGGCCTCGCAGTCCTTCAGCATGTGCTCCGAGGCGGCGGGGATGAAAGGCAGCACTTCCTCCTCCAGGCAGATGATCATGCGGTGCAGGAAGGAGCGCACCGAGCTGCGCAGCGCCCCCCTCTGCACGGGGCAGCTGAGCGCGGGCAGGAAGGCCTGGAGACAGTCCCTGTACACCTCGGTGCAGCCACACGTCTTCACCGTCTGCTTGTTGCTGAAGGCCTTGCTGGTGCGGCTGGAGGGAAGGAAGGAGGACGTGCTTTTTGGGCCTTGTCTTTAAAAAAAAAACGTTTTAAAGCATTTCTCCTACTTTGTTGGACTGACTGTGTGAAGTGTGACAGGAAAGACAGGTGGAGAGCAAGCAAGACAGCGAGAGAGAGAGAGAGAGAGAGAGAGAGCAGTGCCAAAGCTGGATTTGAACCCGCGAAACAGCCTCTCCCACCATCCAATGGGGTGGCTTCTGAGGGGTGGGGAGAGAGGGGCGTACCTGGCGAACCCCACGGCGTGGCTGAGGCAGTCGGCCAGCGCGGCCTGCCTCTCCTCCTCGTTCTCCTGGGGCAGCTTGGCCAGAAGGAGGCGGAAGGCCTCCGTCAGCGGAGTGAGGAGGCTCCGCATCAGGGCCTGCTTCCTCTCGGCCGGACTCTCCCCGTTCACGATCAGCACGCCTGCCGTCTCGAACATGAACAGCTGGTCGTCGCTGGTGAGCAGCGCGGGGAAGCCGTTCTCCTGGAGAGCAGAAGTGGGGGGGGAGGGGTGTTACAGCAGGGTCAGACTAATGCTATAACATGCAACTTTTCTACGAGCTTATGGTGCGGAGAGCTCCGATGATGGGTGGATACGGCAGCGTTTGCCGTGCTTGGGAGTGTGCTGCTGTTTTAAAGGCCGGCAGGTCCTTACAGGAGGAGCGAGTTCCAGCAGGTCCTGGATCCGGGTCAGGATGTCCTCTATGAAGGCGTTCATGTGCTTACTGTCAACACAGGACTCGTGTTAGCATCCACACTAACGCACTAACAACGGGTTCACCAAAGGACAGGACATTGACCAAAAATAAAAAACGCTTGTTGTACTCGAACAAAGCACTTGGGTTGGAAACGATTTGTCACTTGTTGACTTTGCCGGGTAATCTTATTTCCTGATATCAGATGGCTCTCATATGCTGTTTGCATATCCATTACTCTTGGCCAGTGAGCAGAGGCGTGTGTGAGTGTGTGTGTGAGCCAGACTTACTGTAATGTTTTCACGAATCGGGAGAAGAGGTAGGCCACCCTGCTCCTGACCTTAGGACTGCTGTGCCTCAGACCACGATGATCCAGGAACGCCATCTACACAGAACGCCCCCCAACCCCACCCAGACACTCGGTCACCACCAGGAAGATGTGTCTGCGGTGCTTCACACAGTATACCCGTCAGCTTGTCCGCAGCTTAAATCAAACACGCACATGCTAGGACACCAAAACGTGCGTGCGTGGGGTTTTTGTTTGAGGAAGTGACTAAGCGATGAAGGTGGTGTTTTGAACCGCTCACCAGGACGTTAGGAATGTGCTGCGGCTCCACCAGGAAGAACTTATCGTATCGCACAACCGTCTCAAAGAACTCGAGGGCCACAGAGGTGTGCTGGTAGCCACTCACCCCACTGGACACCAGCTGGAAGGAGAGAGGGAAGAGGGTAAGGTACAACAGGTCCAACATGCACATAACTGGCTTGGCTGGTTGTCAAATAAATTACACAAAAACAGAATGGATATACATATATTCAAAATATAGTCTTTTTATTCACACACAAGCAGTTTCTAAACGACTTGTTCGAGCGGTTGCTGGGGTTTTAAATGTGTGTGTGTGTGTGTGTGTGTGTGTGTGTGTGTGTGTGTGATGACGGACCGTCCTCATCATGTCCTGCAGGGCGCTGGTCTTGGCGTTGTCCCCGGAGAAGTGAGCCCCATGAGAGGCCGGCAGAGCCTCCCCCAGCATGTACAGCAGCCGGATGCCCACCTCCACTTCCATGAACGGAGTCGTCTGCCAGTTCCTGACAGGGAGGACACGCAGGCACTCAGCAACAATGGTGCGCCCAGACCTCCCTCCCCCCTCCTCCCCCTGGTGACTGATCCTGGAGTCAGGAGGGATGGCGTGTGGAAGAGAAAGGTACAGGGTGGTGTGTGTTGGGACCTACTGCATGGTGTTGCTGAAGACTCTGCGCACGGCTTGGAGCAGCAGCTCTGGGGAGACCTGAGCCAGCCGATCCAGAAGCATCTTCAACTGCTTCCTGTACTCCACAAACATGGCCTCATCCTCCCCCTGAAGGAGAGTAGAGGAGAGAGTCAGGGAGGGAGAGAGAGAGTCAGGGAGGGAGAGAGAGAGTCAGGGAGGGAGAGAGAGAGTCAGGGAGAGAGAGAGAGAGAGAGAGAGAGAGAGAGAGAGAGAGAGAAAGAGTGTCGGGGAAAGTCAGGGAGAGACAGACAGGTGCAGAGTGAAGCATGGGTAGAGAAAGAGAGAGGGAGGGAGTGGAAAGAGAAAGAGAGTGATAGAGAGAGGGAGGGAAAGAGAGAGAGAGAGAGAGAGAGGGAGGGAGGGCTGTTCCAGAGCTTTGCTACGGCTTTGACAGCTCATACTTAAAAACAAACTAGACTGAAGGTTTACCTCGTTTTCAAAGTTGTACTCATCGTCGTATGTCAGTTTCTTGATGACGGCGAGCATGATTGCCTGTTTTGAAAGAGCAAGCGAGGTTACTTGTCTCGCTTTTGACAGGTGTTCAAACTTATATGAAGTTGAAGGAGGGGTGGTGAAAAAAATAAGTATTTTCCACGTATAAAATCTCACCTCGATGTTGGTTTTCTGCTGGTCTGTCAGTTGAGGAAGCTGAAACAGAGACAGTCTATTAGTACACATGACAGCCCTCCGACAGTGTGAAGTTCAGCACAATAGGGGCTGGAATCCATTTGAACTGAGATTAGAGGGGTCTTGCGTGAACCAATCCTACACCTTGGCTATGTCCCAGTACTCTTCAATGGCATCCTCTTCTCCACTCCTTACCTGCATGCTACAAGGCCAGTCTGACCCCTTGGAAAATTAAGGAAATGGGAGAAGAAATCCTTTACAAAATAAAAAAAGTGCTGCTTGCTCATTCACACCTACGGTGTTCCCTAGGCTCAACTCCTTTCCTAAAGGGAACTAGACCACTGACCCTACTCCCTTCCTCACATCTGAAGTCTGCAGGAGGCACCCACCTGTTTGAGCACGTGCAGGTAGTCGTAGCAGAAGGCCACGATGTTGGCCGAGATGTCGTCGTCTTCGTGCACCAGCAGCTTGAGCAGCAGCGGCACCTTGGCCTCCACCGCCTGCAGCGTCTCCGCCGCCACCTTCACGTTGCCCGCCTTGGCCAGCTTGGTCCAGCTCAGCACCAGAGACTGGCCCATGCCGTTGACCAGCCGCGAGAACTTGGCAAGGAAGTCCACGTCCTCCTCCTGAGGAGAGAGAGAGAGAAAGGAAATGCTTTAGTATCGAAGAGGTGGAGGGGGAAGAGGAAACGCGACCTTTGACCTGGCTGTGGACTGTGGGGGGAGGATCTCAGTAAGGCTCAGTAAACAAGACTTAAGACCCTAGGACTCAAAGCCTGATAGCGCTATCTACTATGGCCTAGAACCACACAAGGCGCGGGCCTACGGCACACCACATGGCACTGCTGGCGGTTTAACCGGCGGCTAACTCTTAAGAGATAACTTCATGGACAGCGTGAAGCCATTAACCTGCTCCACGTTGAAGAAGCCGGCAGACTGCAGCACTTGACACAGGGACTCCACCAGCTTGGTCTTGTCGACAGGGTCCATGCCCTTGTTGACGATCTCAAACAGGCAGTCACACGCCTCCTCCCGCAGCTCCTCCACAGACATCTGACTCAGCAGCAGGTTCACAAACCTGGCAACCACAGATACGCGTGCCAAGTCAGGGTTACTGCGAAACAGATGCAGGTTCGAGACGGCTGTCAAAATAGCAGCCAGGCAGACAGTTCCCTGACTGACCTGTCGTTGGCGATGAGACTGAGTTCGATCCAGGACACGTAGGCTCCCACCACCTCCAGGCACTGGCAGGTGAGCTCAGGGTGGGACCTCTGGTACGCCTGCAGGATCTGGAACCAGGACTCCACCAGGCTGGGGATGCACTGCTCCCTCATCGAGTCTTTGATCAGGGTATTCCTGCGCGTCTCCTGTGAAGCGCCACTGGTTAGACCCACGCGGCAGCGCGAACGCACGACTACAACAGGCGATACGCTGCTTTACCGAAGCAGACCTGTCTTTACATTTCTGTATTACGTTCTCTGCGCCGCATTTCATTTTGCGCTAAAACCCTTCATGTGACCGTGGAAGAGGAGTGTGAGGGCCATGAGGAGGGGGCGTCACCTCGTTCGAGTGGAGAATGTCCCTGTCCACCACCTCGGCGTCGATGGCCATCAGCGTGCGCAGGTAGATGTCCACGCCGTGAGGGTTGAGCCCCACCAGGGACAAGATGTCGAAGAAGAACTTGGGCCACAGGGTCAGGTACTCCATGACGAAGGTCAGGGCAAACACCTGGGCCGCCTTGTTGCGGATGAAAGGCTTCTCCGGCTGGGGGTTCATCAGCTGGAGGAGGAGGGGCAAGGGAGGCGAATTAACAGAAAGATGGTGCCCAAAGGGCAGGGTTGATTACAGCAAAGGTAGGTCAAACTTGGAAGTGCATTTCCTGGTAGCAACCTCGCTGTTGCGGTTCAAAACAAACATACCTGACACTGGAGCCATTTCATGAGGGTTTCCCTGATGAGCTGCTGTTGAACAGCACTGAGACCGGCGTGTCTGCGACAAAAGAATGAATTCCATTCAGACAATGATAGCAGAGAGAGCGGAACAGGCACGAAGTGGCTTCTTCCTCTGCCTCACTGAGGAAAGAATAGAGTATCCAGCACCCCTCTTACCTGTACTTGATCTGGTGCTCTAGGACTTGGAAGCAGAAGAACTTCACATGATCGTCACTGAGAGAGAAGGAGTGGGCACACACACACACACACACACACACACACACACACACACACACACACACACACACCGGTGGTAAGTCACACGCTGGACCTTGAGATACTGCTTCACCGCACAAACTAGATGAAGGTTATCCAAGGAATATCTAAAGACTAGGTCTTCTATTCTCTGGCCATCACTTTAGACCGGCAGAACCTTCAGCCACGCTAGGGTTAGTCTGGACTAACATGCCCCGGGCTCAGCTGCCTCTCACCTGTAAATGCCTTTAGCCAGGGCCTCAGCACACACCTCCCATGCATCCTGGGACTCCTTCAACTGCTCAAAATACACCATCGCCTGGAGAGAGGAGCACATGGGGAGGGATCATCACACACAGGCAGAGTCACAATCAGCATTTGTTTTTATTACCATGTCAGTTTAAACCAGCACGGTTTGAGGGGGAATACGACCGGCGGCTAGCGAACGTGAAGCACAATAGCAGGACAAAGATCCTCGCCACCTACAACTGGTTTGTGTAGCTTAACTACCAGATTCCACCAGAACACCCACACGAAACACCAACCAGTCTGCAAACACCCTCAGGGAGCTTCGCAGAGAGGAACGTTTACAGCAAGCCCTTCTTGGCTGGCAGGAAGATGGTGGGTGTTTGGATACCAAAACACGATGGCTGCCTGGCAACACCAATCGAAAAGGGCTTTAAAAAGGGTAGCTTGAGCTACTTTATTGTACCGGGGAAATCGTATTTTGGATCAACACAAAAAGTCAATTTCTAGAAGCACATATTTGCAGGACAAGATTCAATTAGTCATTTTTTCCAAATGTATCATGTCTTTTTGTGGGGATACGAAAGCATTCTGGACGGTCTATTCAATCAATGTTTTTTTTCCACATTATAATCATGTCCTCGCTGTTTATTTTGCTGTTGACCAAGACAGACAGACAGACAGACGGACGGACAGACAGACGCACACGCACACACTTACCCTCTGCCTGTAGCAGGCATCAGCATTAGGGTTCAGCCCTAACAGGGCCTGCTCATCCATGATTGCAGCAATAGACTGGCAGGCCATTCGTAGGTTAGCTAGACTCCACTACGGGTTTACAATGAATTTCTGATACCTGCAAGCAGGTGGTGAACATCTGCAAACACAAAGACAAACCCATGGTCAGCTCTGATTCTGCTCACGTGCTTGGCGAATGCCCGAGAAATTGCGTCAGATTTCTACAGATAACAGAATGTTATAAAGGATGCCCAAAGTTTCCTAGAAATCGGTTACCAGTCTTAGCCTGTGTTGACTATGAAATAAATAAATACACCTCTAAATACAAGAGTGTATCACACCGCATTTGAGTCGGACACTTCTAGTAGTCTACTTGTTAAAGACACTTCGAGTGACTAGCTCATTTGACCAGGAATAGTCAGGCTACGCAAACTAGACCTTGTATAGCATTATGATGGTTAGGCTGTTTACTCAGAATTAACACTAACTCAGTGTGTTGCTTGTTGATGGGACACAAAACCCTGAAGTTGGCCTCTCGCACTGCTTCAACAATAGCTACAAACCAACCAGGCACTGAACAAAACACAGCTTGCTACTCTCAGTTTCATCGCGCAGAACGTATGATGCAACACGGATTCAACATCTTGACAACAATAAGTCAGTTCCCTCTGAATGGAACACATATCCAATTAACGAGTCTAGCTAATTAGTTTGCTAGCTAGCGCGACATGCCAGGCTGTCACCATGATTGCTAGCTTGACAGATACAATTGACACATTTGCAAGAAGATTAAATATTTATCTAGCGTCGTGGTCGTTGACTATTCCTCAGGCTAACGTTAAACGTGCCCCAGAAGGAATCATTTCAGACTTGCATGAGTTAGACACTCCATCATGACACAAGTGCTATGACGGTCTAGAGAGAGTGACGTTAGCCTGGTAGTAGCAGAATGCTAACCCCTACCACTCCTCAGAAAAAGTTAGGACACATATGGCAGAGACGGAGTGGCGCTAGCCACAATCGAGCTAGCAAGCTAGTAGCTACAAAAACTAACGTAATAACTTCTCAGCCCAAATAGATGTTTTTCAACAAATCATTCCGACATGTTTCGTCATCTACACTTCGCACAAATTGCGCAGTGTTCACGACTTTAAAAAAATGTTGGCATACCGGCTGCTATCCCTCGCTCACAGCCACGCTTTGCGTGTGCACCACGGTGTTAAAATGAGACAGTTAAATCATCATTTCCAAGCCACTAAGTACTCGGCATTAAACACATAAAAGATCGTCAAAATACCTTACCGTAATAATAAATTTATCGCATTATACCCTGACGTCAGTTTATCTAAAGTAGAATTTTCATCAGAACCGTAACCAGTAGAGTTATCTAGTTAGGTTGTCAGAATGGCCCACATCGATCGCTGCGCTACTATGGGATTTTGCACGGTGTGTGTAACAGGCTGAAGACAGCCTCAGTAAGTAATCTAAGTTCCGGTCAACATTTCATGACACTTTCAAAATAAAGGTTTTAAAACTGCCCTTTTTGTTAGTTTTTCATTTGAATGTGAAAAAGTAAGCCTAAACTTCTTTTGCCAAAAATGACAATACAAAATGTATTTGTTGTAGCACATGGAGACCCCAACTGATATGTAAAATATCTTCATATCAGTAGCTATAATATAACTGTGCTTTGGTTTGAATCCAAACGTCATGAAAACGTATAACTCTTTTCCTTTTTTTTCTTTTTTGTACAACAAACAAACAAACAAACAAACAGACAATTAGTTTTTTTTCAAGAATAAATAAATGGATATTGACTTGCGTAAGTCAGGATTACTTGAAATTAGAAGACCTCAAATTGCCAAACATCATAAATTCCCAAGTTCTGCCCGTTGACTGCTTCTGCAATATTTCTGCTGGCGTTTTATTGTGAAAGCAAATTTGCTGCGACGGAAATGCTATTGAGGACCTCTGAAGTCAATTGACTGTAGTGCGGCGTGTCGATTCGACGGAAGGATCGTTTTTAGCTGGGTCACGAGTACAGGAAGAAAATATTTGAATTATTACTGGTTGAAAATATAGTATATATAACTAATTATATTATACGAATGTTGCTATAATCAATTGTATTTAAAATTAATAGAAATAATTCAATGTTTGTGTTTCATTAAAATAAAATCAATAGTTTCCACTCTTCAATTTATTACATTCATTGACCAATTATAGGGAGTGATCTGTGTGGGTCTGAAACACGAATAAATTGGAATGGAATGCATTTGTGATTTCTGAACGCATACGTCTGTCATAGTAGGCGAAGCTATTTAGGTCAAATGAATATCGACATTGATTGGTCAAATAAATATCCAAATGAAATGTATTTCAAACCAAGCTATTGTAGCCACCTAATACTACTACATCGACAAATAAATGGTCAATGAAACTAAGATTTTATGTTCATTTTTAATTACGTTTTCACAACCTTTAACCAGAGCCATATACATATTTCTTTTTATATGGCTATACCTTTAACAAACTATTTTCGCCGCGCGCCAATCAGAGAAATGAAAGCATTACACCCGCCTTCCTTCGTACTTGACGTCGGCTGTCTCCGCCCTTCTACTTCCTCTTTTACAGTGGCAGTCAGCGAGAGACACCATGAAGGCGTCTGGCACAGTATGTAGAATACTTTATATATCGTTGCTATGGGTCAGAAAGACCAATAAAATGGGCTGTTTGCGTGTGTAAAGTTTTAGCGAATTGGTTAATGTACAAAATGTGATTCAAAGTAAAGATAAAAGGCACATTTTGGGGGCTCGAAGACCGATGCTTGTGCGTTCCCAATATGGCGTCGAATTTGCTATGTTGAGCCATGTGCATGTGGACGGTGTGTTACTGCCTTAGCTCGCTAGCGTGCAGCGGCAGTCAAGTCAGCGATGAGTTTACGTAACATAAGCCATATTGTGAAGTGAATTGTTTTGCGTTTGTGTCCTACTCTTACTCGGAAATATCGTATTTAACGTCTTACAATATTTACTTAGTCTATGGCCAAATACTTTTGTAGTACTAGGGCGATCTCACGACAGTTCAGTACTACAGTTAGCTATATCCTCACATGTCAATTGAAAACTCGAAGCTAATTAACCGTACTAGTTACCGATTTATTACACATGATACATTAAAGCCACTGTAACACCAACTTGGTAGTCGAATAGAATGCACCCTAAACCCAAAGATCCTATCAAATAAATGGTTCGATCTTGTCTGGTGTGCTAAAAGTAGTAGGTACCTTGTCGCCTTTCTCTGCAGCTACTGTGCCTTTGAAAGTGAATCCAAGGTTCTACATCTTTTTAATATGCCAGTTTTGTACCACTTAAAATACTGAAATAGATATAAAACTAACATGTGTTCATCTTTTTAACAGCTTAGGGAATACAAAGTCATTGGGCGCCTGCTGCCCTCGGCCAAGAACCCCACTCCTCCTCTGTACCGCATGAGGATCTTCGCCCCCAACCATGTTGTGGCCAAGTCTCGCTTCTGGTACTTCGTCTCCCAGCTTAGGAAGATGAAGAAGGCTTCTGGAGAGACGGTCTACTGCGGCCTGGTAGGTTTTTGAACTGTGAATGCATACATGAAAGGGGAATACAACCCAGACGCTGATCTGAACAGACTCGGCTGCAGATTACCTCTCTGTTGTGACTTGAGTGCGGCAAAGTATTCATCATGTAGTTGTTAGCGTTGTAAATATGACTGTTTTTAGTCATGAGCAGAGCGTACTGACTTACACTCCCCCCCGCTCCTGTGGTGTCCCAGGTGCACGAGAAAACCCCACTGAAGGTGAAGAACTTCGGCATCTGGCTGCGTTACGACTCCCGTAGCGGCACCCACAACATGTACAGAGAGTACAGAGACCTGACCACTTCTGGAGCTGTCACACAGTGCTGTAAGTGGTACAGCCATACATCCTCACACTCTGGACACGGAAGCTTTCTCGATCTGGTGTCCCATGAATGGCTAGCAAACTAAAACGACGGGGAGTTGGGGGTTTAGAAGGCACGCAAACCCAAAGGTCATTATCTCTTTAGTATAATGCTCTTGTCGTGTGTGCGTACATAAAACCAGTGCTTTGTCGCCTTCCGCTGGCTCCATGTGCTCACGGAAGTGAAATCAAGGTTCAACATTTCATGCTTCGGTCCCAGATCTAGAAATGAATATAACTTATTATTGAACAAGTAATGCCAACTGGTTTTCCTCAAGTAAAACAATTGGCATGATGTTTCGTGCAGACCGGGATATGGGAGCCCGCCATCGTGCCCGCGCCCACTCCATACAGATCATGAAGGTCCAGGAAATTGCCGCCAACAAGTGTCGCAGGCCTGCCATCAAGCAGTTCCACGTAAGTGTTGGCGGACGGCACGATCGAATGATCCGCCTTAGTGGATATCTACATCACAGGAAGTGTATTCTGGGACAGACTTGTGGGGGGGACATCAGCACGAACACTGTGTGTGTTAGAATGACTTGAATAAGCAGGTCTCTCACTGGACTGACTCTATTTAAGTCAGCTCTGGTTAAATGCCTGCTAGACAAATGCCAGATTCCTCTTCCAGATTTTTTGTTTCTCGTCTTCAAACCTGGCGGTTTAGAAACTGGCAACATGTGATCTAAGATCAATTTTTTTTAAAAGCAGATCGACTGTTTCTGTCAGTGTCATACGTTCAATGTCAGCATGTAACGGTGCAGACTTGAATCCTTTTTATTTCCTGTTCCAGGACTCCAAGATCAAGTTCCCCCTGCCTCACAGGGTGCTGCGTCGCCAGCACAAGCCCCGCTTCACTACCAAGAGACCAAACACCTTCTTCTAAAGAGGACATGTTGTGTTCACTCTAATGGGGAAAATAAAATTTCTTATGTAGAAAAGAAACCGTAGTATTTTCATTTATAAACAGAAGAATGCGCTCGAGCAAATGAATTTGGTCATGAAATGTATTGAAGTTTCATCCCATTTCCATCCCATCAAGACATCATGCGTGTGCAAAATGGGGTTGGATTACGTTTTACCTGCACACTGCTTTAGAGTTTTACAGAAACTGCTGAGCGTGTATTAAATTCAACCAATGATACATTTTAATTGGATATGGCTAGGTAGGTCTTAACATTGCAGGGTCTTGGCACAATAATGTAAAAAAATAGCTGCAACCTGAGTTGAATGTGTTAATCTTGTTTAGAATTAAAATGCCCCTGACTAATTAGTCCATATACCACTAGGTGGTAGCATTGAACTAAAATTCACAAGTCAGGCTGAACTTTTATGTTACCTTAGTGTTAACACACGGTGGCACTGTTCCTTCAGTTGAGTTCGAGATACTAATGCGATCAGGCAACTCAGATCACCAGTGAGTCATGCCAAAGGGACATAGTGTTTTTACATGCATTAAATGCAAGGGAGGTGTCTTGATTTTATGATAAGTACCAAACCATTTACTACCACTTATGGAATGCAGCACACAGCCTCCAATTCCTTAATAATCCAATGCTCCTCATAGACCACCTTGCATTCTTTTTGGGTTTTTGAGAGCTATGTGCATTGGCGTTGTCGTCATGTAGGTATGCGTTGATTCAAATTCACTTCTCATTTAGCATTGTACTTTATGATGCCAAGTCCATAATATGCAGAACATTCAAGGGATGCTTCAATGTTATTTTATGCATTGAGCTGAGGGTCTTGGCAATGGCCTCAAATCAGGTCGGTAGGACGTGTTTATTAACAGGATGCATGCTGGGGGAAAGGGTGTGGTCCCTGAGACAAGTCTTATGCAAAGGGACAAAGGGGGTGGGGGCGTCGGGGGAAACTTTGGCTAGAATTCTGTTTTATTATGAGTCAGTGCTCAGAAACTGTACAATCAATACAGATTTTTGGAGTGAAACGTAGTATACCACTAACAACTCGAGAGGGTACAAGTTCTGGGAAATTTGTGGTGTGTGCTTGCATTACTTGCAGATGGATGCAGGGTTTTTTTAAACTAAAGTTGTACAACTGACATTTCTGTATATTTATACAAAATACTTGCATATTATTTACAAATATTACATTGATTTAAAAGTTTGCAGTTGTTGCTGCTCATTTGACTCAAAAGACAAAGAGTGAGGAGTAGAATAAAACAGCTGTCTTTTCATTTCCCCAGCAAGAAGGAAGGGTGATCGGCCATAACAGCCTCCTTGAAGTTGAATACAAACGAAAAAATGATCTTAACCTCTATGACTTAAACCTACATTCAGTTTTTCCCTTCTTGTGATATTTTCATGTATTAAGCCTATTCATATTGCATTCATTCATCCAAAAAGAACCCCTTTTGAAGCTTATTGTAACAACATTGTCACCGGCAGTAGTCTATCTCAGATGGAATCACGATTCAAACATGATCATCTGCTAAATAAAATATGCCCCCCCAAAAAATTAAATAAGCTTAACAATTATTTAGGGGAAATTCCCTTATTCTAAAAAGTCTCAGTTTGGGAGCCTTGCCTGAGGAAGCTAGTCAATTGTAGTATAAAATAGCTAGTAGTAGCTACTGTAGCTAGTCTTACAACTCGAATGGACAATAACAGGGCCCCTTACTCTACTAATGTCGAAAGCTCCTTGATATTGCTGTATGGCTCACTAGAACTTTGTATCAATGCGTCTTTGCTAACTTTGTGATGTTAGGCTACCACTGAGTCCCCTTGTTCTACACAAGTCACTTTTTTGCTCAAAAACTGAATTTCAGCCTCAACCGTCAAACGGATTACAAGCAACACTATCGGGACAAGACGAACATTTTGACGCCGCGATGTCTACGTAGTGCAAATATTCACTTTTTTTTAGGGGTGGGAAAATAATAATAATAAATATATATGTGAGATTACAATAGGTTGTGCTCGTCAAAGGCAAGCACACCTAATAACAACAGAAATAAGGCTCTAAACCGTAAATTTGTAAGTGCAGGCGGCGAGAGGTGAGACTGTTAATCAAATTCTAATATGCAGGCCACATGTTTATGAGTCGGATCTTACGATTACAGCTTGCCTAGTGGCAACATTTTCCATTATTTGTGAGCAAGTATTAAAACACACTTCTCACAGGAAGCTGGTTATAGGTTCAGAAATCAATTTGATACAAAGAAAAGCAGTGTATATGACCATTTTTTTATTGAGGGAATTAAAACATTGTTTGGAATACATTTAAATGTTCAGGTTTTAGGCTTCTTGACTACAGTTCAGAGAGAGTTGTGCTTCCCAATGGAACTCATTGTGAAGCTGGGAACCAAGAGTTTTGAGGTCATTAAATATAATTGGCAGCACATTCAAATAGACTCAAATGGTTAAAATAGACTGGCTACATGGAAGAAATGGTGTTGTGAAACAAGGGGTGCTGATGGCTCTCACACCTGATGCCAAGCTACCTAAAAAACTCAGTCCATGCTTTTGTCACAAGTCAACAGAGAGCTTCATCAAAAACATACTGGACTGTAAACCCGGTTGCAGTTAAATCACTGACCAAGTGCAAAACTCCTGTTCCAATCTTCAGTCTGTGAAAGTGATGGATGCCACAGGTCAAAGGGTCAGTCAGTGTACTATGAGGACAGACTTGATAACCGTATGACAAGTCATAATTGCTACCATCCATGGAAAGCATTCACACGAATATGAGATCTACACAAACACATCCTGAACTGTGCGTGACTGCTTTATCACTGAAGTAAAAAATAATGAATCGTGGTCTCAATTAATCCCATGTGGCTAAATTTATCTGACAGTTTCCCTAGTTTTAAATCTAGAAATCCCAAAACAAATAACACTAAACCCCCCACATTTCAACAACCGAGTCTAGCATGTTATATTACTCATTTAAGATGTTTACCCGTTTAGATTTCAAACTAAACTGATAAACAGCCTAAATGACTAATGCAACCGGCAATGAGCAATGTGGTTCTCCTGGTGTAGCTGGAGATGATTTAGCCTCGAAGAGTCCTTGTTTGGCCCTGCTGTGTTCAACTCCAACACATGGGCAGCGATTTGTCAAAGAGGGGAGGATGGAGGGGAAGTCCACCCGTCATCTCTAGGTTAGGTCCCGCTAGGTCAGGTTATTCATCAATTTGTTTTTGTTTTTCTTGTGAAATAATATATCTGCTTCGAAACCGTCGGTCACATGTTAACCTTCAGCAGGGTATAGGCACCGACCGAATTCAGTTTCCCCCCCTAAAAAACATTAAAAGCCAGTTTTCATTCAGGCCACGGCGTGAGCAGACCCTGTAAATCAGATAGTGAGGAAAGCTTGCTAGTTTACACGGTAGCAGGGGTGTGTGTGAGTGAGTGTGTGTGTGAGTGTGTGTGGTGTGGGTTGGGGGGGGTAGGCCTCATACCGAGCAAGGAACAGAGCTGGTGGGGTGGCCGTGCACCCACACCCCACCCCTCTGACCACTGTCTGGACTCAGATCCTGCCAGGTTGACTGTCCTGCGGCCTGGGCTCTGGGCTTGAGGTGGCAAGGAGGCTTTGTGGATCCCCAGGCCCTGGCTTTCCAGGAACTCTCCCTGGGCACAGTGGCGAAGCCTCAAGCCACAAGCTACACAGGCACACAGAGCCCCTTAGTGTCAGGCCTGCCCAGCCCAGCTGCCAGGCAGAGAGGGGAGCTGTGGCGATGGCAGAGGTGGGTTGAATGTGTTTATTGGTGTGGAGAAGGGGGGGGGGTAATCTGCTGGAACAAGGGAGACTTTAACACACCGCCTGACCGCCCAAAGGCCATCTAGGGGCAGGGTCACTAACCACCCTCAGTCCCATGCCCCCAGTCTACTGGGTGTCTGAAAGGGAACAGGCCTGTGGTAGGTAAGAGGCAAACTCAGGGGTGTGGAGTAATGGTTTATGTGGGACCTAGTCATGTCATTGATCGTGGCAGGTTTGGTCACATACTATGACATAGTCTGCAGTTTTAACAGGCAGATTTACAGCATTAGTGACTAAAATACCTGCTGAGTTTATGACCGGTTTGAAGGAATATAATACCGACAATAACTATTAGGTTTCTCCTGACTATGAGTAAAGTGGGAGAATTCAAGCCCTTCCTACACACTACTTGAGTCATTACCCGTGACAATAGCTTTTTTTTTACCTCAGAGGGCAATGATTTTGATGTATTGGACTGAAAGCTGCTCAGCTTTTATAAGACACAGCATACAGATGTCTGAGAGCAAGGACAAACCACACTTCCTCCTTGCGACCGTGTTTGTGCCGTTGGAACCCAGATCAAAAGGCCAACCAACTAGTGCTCTAAGAATATTGATGTGAGGTAAGGACCTACCATTTCCAAGTGCAGGAAGATAAATGTCTCTTCTGGACTTGTGATATGTCGTCGATGTTGTGCAGAAAGTCGATAAAAGTCATGTTTTGCAACATTGTACGACAGTGCCACGAACACATGATTACAGATGTCAATTCAAATCTCAACTGCCCACAGCGCAGTCGCTGAACCAATGCTGTTAACATTTTCCAAGTACGTGCTTTGACATTTACTCTGACTCCGATGGTATACGTTTGCGAAAAGGTCAGAAATGATATAAAACATGACATTTGGGATCAAAGAGTTGGTTTTGTTGGCAAGACCTTATTCAGAAGTGAGGGAACTGGGCATCGCTGAGACATTCGCATTCCACCCCTTTTTTATATAACTCAGAGATCTCCTTATCAGAAACATTCAGTGTGTATGATTCAACTAGGTCAGAACAAAGGAACACTCAGCAACAGGAAAACTGAGCTATACAGAATGATGGATCTTATCCCGACTGAGATCTTTTTGAAATTGACAAGTCAGGGACGGACCAGAAAAATAATAAACCTGGACTAAGGGGGCCCGAAGAGGCAACCATAACTAATGAAAGTAAACCACACACATTTCAGCTTGACCTTGGCCCTGACACGGCCACTGAAAAGCCATCATTTGGAAAATCCTGCATTTGTAGTGTGTAGCTGGTGTAGTTGGTGATGTGTAGCACCATCTGTGGTTGGACCATAATCGTTCTTTGTGTCCCAGGTCTACCTGGTCAGTAGTTCATCCTAACTGTCAGCAGTATGGCAGCGTGCTCCAGATGGCCAGCGCGCTGTTAGACAAGGCGGGTCATCTGCACTACTGAGCTGAGTCCAAAACCGACTGGCTACTGGCTCCCAACCCGGAGATGTCCCATGTTGTTTTCCACCTCAGGTCCTAGAAATCTGGACCCTTCCTCACCTTGCAATATTGCCAGCGCTCTTTCGTCTCAAATATAAAGTTGATGAAAAGGCCTGTTGGCTCGCGACGGAGACCAGAACCAAAGTGCAAGCTGGACACACAGAGAGCACTCTTCTCCGTCAGGGCGAAAGAAAAAACTCTTGACACAAACCAAGAGGAGACTTTGAACTTATTGCCCACTCGTATCTGTTACAATGATCCACTTCACAGGCTTACAGAGTAGAGCTTTGGCAGTGTCTGGGAGAGGGAGAGAAAAATCACCCTGTTTGTGGCGCCATGATGCTTGGGAATGGATGAGGGACTAAGATGAGAGAGGTTGGGTGGGAGAAGAGGGCCGATGTGCACTCCTGCACGCTGCCCTTCGATCCCTTCACAGAATCTCTGTGCGTCATTTCAAAATGGATATTATGACAGCAACTTACAGGAGAACAGAGATACTCATTTAAGGAGGACTGAGGGTGGATAGTACGGAACTCTACCTTTTTCCCTGACGCAAATTTTGTCTCTGGTTGAGATAGCTGAGAGTTTGGCTAAATTCAAACTCAAGACAGAAATACAGTATATCTGCCGATAAATTCTCACTGACAGGAAATTGGGGTGGGGGGGGGGGAATGACGCAGATATAAGGAAATTCTGAGTCAGTGCTTCCTTTATTTGAGTGTTTGGTAAGAAAAACATCCTAACATGATTGGTCTTGTTTCTTGCTGCGGGGCCATGCATGGGGAACCCTTTTGAGTCCCTTTACAAGACCCAGAAGGTGATGGGCCAGCCTGCTACGATCAGCGGGACCGTTTTCGTCTCCGTGAGAACGGCTCAAGCTTCCATAGCATCTGTTTCAGGTTGACGAAACAAAGCGTCCGTTTCTCTTTTTTTCGTGTTTTTTATTTTTTTCATCCTCCGTTCAATTCCTCGTCCCGCAAAGTCAGAAAAACGACAACAAACAAACGACAGATCAAAAACGCACAGACATCTGGATCGAAAATGGGCAACAACCGAGAAAAAATCTCTTCCCTCCGATGAACAGCAGTGCCGTGCCTTTGTTGAGCGCTTCTTTGTGTTTGTTGGGCCGCTTTGCCCTTCAGCTCGCAAACATGTTTCCAATAGGCTGCAGTTGGCCGGCAGTCCCGCGGGCCAATGAGCGAGCAGTAGAACACGTTGGGGCGAAAGGGTTACTTGTCAGTACATCAGACCGCATGTGAAATGAAAAAGATGGACGAGCTTCTCCGATGTGGGAGTGGATGAAACTGATTGAAAGTGAGCTGAGAATCTGTCTGGAAGACAGCATCTGCTGAAACACGCCGGTGGCATTTGTGAGCTGCGAAACAATGGATTCTCTGTGGCCATCCTCAGCCCCAGAGCAAAGTTCTCCCTATAAAGACAAATGTCTTCCTGCGCCTCCACTTATATAAGTTAATGACATATCAATATCTATTATCCACTGTGTGAAAATGTGAAAAAAAACCCAGGGGGAAGGGGAGTTAGGTACTGTGAAGTATGGATTTGAACTTGGCCACAAAATATCACCCAAAATTGTCAATGCCAAAAAACAAAAGGGGAAATGGGGTAGCACCGAAAATCATTATTTTTTATGATAAATTTGAAACAAATGTGCGCTGCAGGGCCTGCGTCGAGAACAGGTATGGATCAGAAAAGCCTGGCCAGGATGTAAAGGGGTCTAGTCTGCATAGCTCTAGAGAGCTTTGCTACTCTCACTGGCCAGGCAGCCATGCTGGTGAACAGAACAACAATCTGACCAAGACATGGACCAGGCTGACAGGTTCTGTGTGCGTGTATGTCGTGGTCCTTTTTTTAGTCACAACGTTGACAGTTTGACTTTGGAACTTGTATGTGACACTACGCATGTGTTCTGTAAGAGGTATTCACCACACCGCACGTATTAAACCTCAAAGCTCTTCAAAGAGCAATGTTCTTTTGGTAGAGGATGCTGCAGATGGGGCGCAACGCAGCCGACGGACTTGCAAGCCGAATAGACTCTTTTTCTTCTCAGTAAAAAAGTGCAATGGAAAAGTATGCTTACCTCTTGGCTACTAGCAAGCCTTTTATTCATCAGTCAGAGTTCCCTGTGATAGGAACGTATAGGAGCTGGCCAAATCATTCTGACCAACAGAGACGCACACACACACCAGCACACACGCACACACACACACCTCATTAATAAATTAAAGCTGAGAGTTTCCATCCATATGTAACACATTTCCTTTTTAGAGACATGTTGCTTAAATTATGTACTGGATTCTCCATAGAGCCGTCACTAAAATAAGCAACGTCAAGTCTTGCTATTTTATTTTTTTCGTTGTGAGGAAACGCTGGAATAGCTGTCAAAAAAGCTGTGCATAATCAGAATGGCCGAGAATGGCTGTCCATGACATTTTGTTGGAGCCGGAGCGAAGAATCCTTTCAAAGTTTTGTAGTGGTGATGCTTAGAACACCGTTTCTAGTCAACACTGCGACTACAGCAAAGCTGCGATTCGCTGCGCAATATGTTTTCACATAGGCGCTGCCCCGCCGCATTGCATTCCCTCTCCGTCATGTCCCCTCGTGCAGGGAGAGTCAGTAACTAAGGACGCTCTGGCCACAACATCCCCCCTGGAAGACAAGGTGGCAGGCCTCTTCTCCGCTGTCACCAGACTGGAGAGGGGATGGCGTCGGGGCTCCAGCCTGACTCCAGCACAGCTGTTTCTTCACCGGCCACCCACACCTCCACCGACCCCAGGGTCAGACCCCGGGAATGTGCCAGAAAACCTTCTTGACTGGTCAACACAGGTGCTTCACTTCCACCAGGTCCTCCACCTTCCCCTCCTAGGTTTGATGTGAAGCACGTATGGCAGTCAGACTGGTTTTGCTCCAATAAAGCTTCAGTCTGTGCGTGAGGTCATGTGGCCTAGTTTTGGAGGGCCCCACGCAAGACGCTCAGTGACCCTCTGGCCTACCTGTATCTCTCCGCATCCCTTGGTGACATCCAAAGGCAACTTCAGCGATTGTGGCGCAACCCCAGGCCGGATGTACACCAATACACGCACACACACACCAACACTCTCACATACATTCCATGCAATAGTCTGCCTTTCGTCTCTGCAGCGGTCCACAGACCAGAATCATTACCAGGGAAATCAAGGAAATCCTGGCTCTGGATCCTTGCGCCAAGCTCCGACATGTGTTTTCCCTTCTCGGGACCAACGGTTTTTGCACATCCCCGGACACTTGGAAAAACTTGGCCTTGCTATGAATGCCCGCAAAGCAGCAGTGTTCCAGAGTTCATCTTCCAACATTCTTCAGATAAAGACCCCCCGAATAAGAGGACAAAAGGCCACTGTAGAAAAGGACGCTCCCCCCCCCTCCCACGCCCCCCCCCTCCCAGAACAAACAAAACACAATGCCACGTAACATGAACTCGAGGGACCTGCGGTGATATCTGGGATATGGATTCATCTCTTTACTGCAATTGGCTGCAATGTGTTGGGGCGTGTGACGGTGCCAGCCGCTCTGTGTCATGTGTTTGGTTTGGGGCTCTGCTCCTGTCCCATTGTTGATCTTTCTTTAATGCTTGCCACAGGACCCCACGGGAGGGCAGAGCCTTTGGAACGGAAAAGCAAGACCACGCCGTGTGTGCGTACGCTGGTGGAGAACAGAGTTTTTTTTGTTGTTTTTTGGCACGAGGGATTCTGCTCATTTGAATGAATCTGGAGAAACGTCAAGGCCAGATGTCAGGGAAAGCCAATGGCCTGTGTCTTATTGCTTATCCGGGGATGCAAAAAAAAAAAAAAACCTGGTTGTTGCTGTTGTTGATGCGTGTCAGGCCATTCCGTTTAGCCGTTAAGAAATCAAAGCTCTGAAAACAGACGCCACACCGTGCGCCGTGAAGTTTAGCATGCGATGTTTCCTAGGTGAGCTAAGACTAAACCAACTTCGAGTGAGCGGAGCCCCCAAGCGTAACGCACATGACCGTAAAACAACCCCACGAGGACGTCATTGCAAACGCCATGCCCCTCGCTACGACATCACAATACAAATCTCACCTATGGGCACCTGCAGGAGGAAGGAAAACAGGGGGCGTTTTTGGATGTGAGCGGACGACCAGAGTCTTCCAGTCTGCTCCTGACAGTCCTACAGACCCAACTCTTCTCCCTTGGTGGGCTTGGCTCGCCACGCAGACACGGTCATGTTGTGCAAGCCGGCTAGTCTCTTTCCCACTTCAAAGCCGGCTAGTGTTTTTTGGAGGGATCGGGAGAAGTGGCGTCCAAGGTTGTCGGGGTCAGAGTGCGCCGCTACTTCATTAAGCGCTTAATCAATGCAACCATGACAGCCTCTCAGAAAGGGAGGATGTTGGTTTAGAGATGGAAATCTAAATGCTGCCCCCCCACACCTAAAATGTCAACAGACAGTTAAGTGCAGCTCGTTAATCCTATCAACATGCGTGAACGCGTGTGTTTTTGCAGGCAATTGGGCTGAATTATTCAATTTGTCCGTTTTTAAAATGGTGTTTGGATAACTAATTTGTCCGAGGGCATTTTCCATAGAGAGAAGCAAGTCAGGACTACTTTTTGAATCTAGATTTGAGGTTCAGATTTAAGCGGGCAAAATAAACCATATCATTGAGAGAGAAAAAATATTCTAAATGTAGTCCATAAAATTCCTTGTAAGTAGTACAAATATACCTTAATTGAATCACTTAAAATGTGTGTGTTCCCTGTCCAGATGTAATTCACAGGCTTTTCCTCCAAGACTAGAGTGGATTAACCTTACAAGGCATACGGGCAAAGACCTGCAGTAAAAAGGTATTAACATCTGTCATACAGTTAACATTAAACCTACAGGAGATGTTCAGTGCAGCACTTTTCATCTGTCAGGGTGAATATGTTGCATGTTCATAGCTTGTGAGACCACCACCATGGGCGGTGATGAGACGAGATAGTTTAGTTTGAACTCCCTCTTGCAAGCCCAGGGCAGTAAAAAAACATCGAAAGCATGGCCTTCATTTAGTACGATTTGAAAACAATTCCTTGTAACGACCAACATGTGAGCGAAACCGTTTGGTTGGAAATGTGTCATCATTCACTCACAAATTAAATTCAGTTCTGATATTTCTGTGCTCAGTTTGACCTGCACTGTTCCATAGACTCAGAAGTTCCACTTAATAACCATATCTGGCAAAGCTTGGCTCCCACTCCCATTATAAAAAGGAAAATACCATCGCCACACTCGGCAAACACGAGCTGACTTCACTCAAACTGACTGTTGTCTGTAGAAAGAGGAGGAGAGTTCACAGCTGTCAACCTGGACTGCAGGAGAGTCTAATACCCCCCCCCCCCCAACATGGTCCTTTCAGCTCCGTGCCTACAGTCATCTGGGGCCCTTGCTAAGCTACTGGCAAAAACAACATGAGTCACAGCAAAGGGCAAAAGGTAAATTTACAACATCCAGTCAACAGTTTGGATGAGAAGCCCACGATGAAGGATGGTGGCTCTGGGATGGTGGTTATGTAAGAGGAAAGGGGGGGAAAAAAACCCCTGAAGGATCTCATGTGAGACTTGACTGAAGCTTCCATAGACGCTTACCTGGCAACCTATTTCAAACCACATTTGACCATTTAACCTCTGCAACATCGTTGCCAACTGAATAGAGAGGGATTAGACAGAAGGATCTTTCTGCAGAGTACGGTTTAAGGATCTGCTAGGGTTTGGAAAACACACATTCGGGATGCTACAGCACAACTGCCACACACGCGCGCGCGCACAGACACGAAAGCAGGCTTGCACTCACTCACACACACCCGTGGCTTCTTCCTAGCGATGTTTACTGCAGTTCTCCAGATTGTGTAGGGTGCGAGCGAGGGCCAGTGAGCGCTAACTGACGCGCTCCCCTCCACCTCTCGGGGCCCGGGATGGCGTTTCGTTGGCCAGCCCGAGGCGGGTTCTTTCTCCGGAGAGGCCTATCAGTGACACGCGCTCGGAGAACTCCCAGACTCCTCAGTGCCAGGGGGCTGCTAGCCTTGGCTCCTGTCCCCGTTCCTCTGGTGTCTAACAATAACACCTCCAGCTGAGGGCCAATAACTCGACACCCCCATAGCAGCGGGGCCACCGTCGAGGGCAGCGAGAGCTGTCATGTTCAAACACGACCCCAGGTAACGGCCCCCGGCTGGACATGCCAAGCATAAACACAGGGGCCATGCACAAACGTCTGATCTGCGTATGTTCCAACGCAGCACTTTTGGTTGGATTTCACCCCTTGGTCTCTCTTTTTTCCCCCTCTCCCTGTCCTCGCTGGCTCTGAACAGAGGAGTCATGGTGAGTCTCAAAGTAAATACGAATGCGCAGTAATGGATGGGTAATTAGATGGTGCGGCGTTGATCGCGTTTCACACTGGTCCTTCTGCGCCACGCCAGTATTGAAAGCCCCTGCTGTGCTGTGCAGTGGTGCCTTTGCTCGATTTCTCCCTCTGGGTTTCACTGTGGTTTCTGCTGGAGGGCTGCGGCCTGTAGTCTGCCCAGCGTTGTCAGCGAGTCGGGAGAGACAGAGGGAGAGAGAACGAGAGAGGGAAAGAAAATGGCCGAGAAGTAGGTCGAGAAATCTTCAAGTTCTCTTTCCTACTTTTTTTCCCGGGTGCCCGTAGACGTAAACGGCCACTCCCCTCCCAACAGACAGCCCTGTGGACGATCCTGGCCTTGTCAACAACGGGGTCATCCCTGAAAGTTGTTTCTCTTCGTTTCCAACCGCAATCCCATAATCCCACGCAGCAGACAGCAGAACTGCCACACTGGCGGGTTTTTTCCCCCCTTCTCCTCGCCCTACCCGTCTCACCCATCTTCTCCTTGAAGAAAAAAAAAGGTTGTTTCATCCCTAAACCCAGGGACTATAAATAGCTCCCTGTGAAGTCGACGCGAGGTGTAGGGTTTCCTCAGTCCTGCTCAGAGGGTGTTGGCTGCCCCCCCCCCCCCCCCCCCCCCCGCTCTCCGAGGGATGACAGCTGACAGTCGAGGCAGCATAGTGGTTCCATTCCCCCCCACCACCAACACTACCACCACCACCACCACCACCAGCCTCCCCCCCCACCCCCGGAGTGCACACCCTCCGGCCGTGCTGCGGTTGCTGGCGGGCCGGCGCAGCATCGTATCTGCGAACACTTTGGAGCGAGTCAGCCCGAGGGACTGGCGAGGCGCGGCGAGGTCTTCAAGCTCTTAATGGGCCTGATTATTTTAGTAGCCCCAATAATGACAGTGATTATATAAAAATGCTTGCATTTAAGAACTTTTCTTCAGGTTCAATTACCACAGTTTGCCCCTGACAGGCTCCGAGCCGCCCAAAGACCCGCAAACACTAATGGAAAAATCGGGTCCCTGTAAGGTTAGACACATGAGACTCATCATGGAGGGATTAGGTTTTTAGTGTGAATACTGGGGCTATTCTCCTGGGATTATTCATATTTGTTTACCTTGCAGACACCCGTATGTTTCCCAGTGTTTTGGGGTCATAAATCTACTGACTCATGAACTGGATTTAAGCTCAGTTACATGGCTCCAGCCGGATCACGAACATGAAAAACTGAATTGGGAGTCCGGCTTCCAAACTTTGACTTTAGTCTCCCTCCCTTCTGCTCTCCAGGGCACTTGCTGGATGATAATCAGGTGGAAGCCTGTTTTAACACTGGCGAATGATGATCAGAGCCAGACTCGCAGCCATAGCTGGGCAACATTTACAAATCAAAAAGAAAAGCGATGTGTTCAGGTAAAAAAAGTCTGCGAGAGTCCAAGACCTACCACAGCCAAATGCTGACTGCGGAGCTTTCATTCACACTGCATCATGGGAGTTTTCAGTGCAACCAGAGAGGGTGGCGGGGCCCATCTCTAAACCCAGACTGCGCTCTGGGAGCACTATATTGGAGGAAACAAAAACTGAAAAAAAAGAAAACTTGACAAACAGTTTCCCTCCCTTCCACGGACAGGTCTAAAAGCAGTGTGGAGGAAAGGTCGTGTAACTGTAGAGGCCTCACAACATGCGCTAGGCCCCGGGTCCTTTCTCTGGTGAATAGAGCCTACTGTTCCTCTATAGCCCACAGGCAGAGAGAGAGAGGCGGGCGTCAGGGGAGAAGGGAATGGCTCAGGTGGTCCTTCCATAGCTCAGCTTCCCAGCCCTGCTCTCTGGCTTCGAGGCAGAGTACACAAATCCATCACAAGCCTCCACTCCACTTCACCCCCCTAACCCCCCCTTCCCCCCTAGCCCCCCTTCCCCCTATCCCCCCCTAGCCCCCCCTCCCCACCAACAAAGACACGGGCCGCACAGGTATTTCGCAAGCCACCGTGACACGAACGGACTGTCTCGGACGGAAAACATCTCAATCAAGCAGGGACTCGTCGGACGCATGAATAAATAAATACACGGGAAAAACAAAACAACCTTTGTCATCCTGGCGAGGAAGCAATGCAACCCAATCTCCATTATCATCAACCACGAGCAGCGAGCCAAGGTGATCTTGGCTCGGCGATGGTGGAGAGGGTTTCACCGAATCCTTCCTCCTCCCCCCGGGCATTCTCAGCAGAGTCGACGTGAATGATGAGGGCCCCACAAGCGGAACACAGTCAGGCCGGAAAGGGCCCATTTATCCTGCCTCTGCCCAAGGAGCCCATCTTCACTAATCCTGTAAAATACATCAAGTGATCGGATGTGGGAGGCTCCCAGGTATTCTAACTGTGGGCGCTTTGTGTGTTTGAGTAAACGAATCTCTCTCCCTCTCTCTCTCTCTCTCTCTCTCTCTCGCTCTCTCTCTCTTTCTCTCTCTCTTTCTCTCACACACACACACACACTCTTTCCCTCTTTCTCTCCATCTCTCTCTCTTTCTCCCTCCCTCCAAGAAATGATTTCAAAAAGGGTCTTTGAAAAAAAAGGAGTGCTGGCTGCTCCATGAGTAGCAGTGGAAATAATTACACGGGAGTCTGAATTTTCTCACGCATATAGTCCGACCGCCCGCCGGGCCGGATACCCCACCCCGCCTCTCATCCCTCTTGGGGTGGTATCTCCCCGGTGCACACGCAACAGAGGACGCAGAGACATGCGTTTGAATGGCCTTGGTGTCCCAGCGGCTTGTGACGTTGGGCTGTTTGGAGAGCAGAGAGAATACGATCCGTATTCGGAACACCGCGGCACAAAGATTTCTTTCCATTTCGGCCCCCTGTCGCACAAGATCATACACGGAGGATACAATAATGGCTGCAGAAAGTGTAGCTGTAGGTGCTAAAATACGAGTTACAATACTAAGATGCAGACTAAATACTTAGTTGTTCACATTCAGTAATACCTGCTACAGGTTGTCATGGGTACTGCCCTCTAGGGGTGGTGTAGCAAACGTGCAGCCTTTTGACAAACGTTAAGGTTCTCTGTAAGGGGCATGGATGTTGTTTGCTTACCAGAGGGAGGGACGAATAGCTTTTATCATGCCCATAGTCATCATTATAATCATCTTGGAAAGTGAGTTAAGGTCCGACTGAGTCCGTGTTCACAGGTTGCGTTTCTCCCAGGCTCCATCCTCCTTGGATGAAGTAAAAACAAAACTTTCCTGGTGTGTTATGACACTGGATAAGAGCAAGGATGACACTGAGGACTGTGCACTGGAGCTGGGGACAGGGGCTGGGGCTAGGACTGGGACTACAGCTGGGGCTGAGGCTAGAATCGAGGCTGGGACTAAAAACAAGGGCTGGGGCTAGAACAGAGTGGGGGCGAGAACTGTAGGCTCGCACTGATATATCTACTGTTCAGCCAGGGCCAGAGTCTGAGCCCAGTTGGAGGCCTCGCCCTGGAGACAATCATAACAAGGAAGAAGAGCTTTCAGCGCCGTGCCCCACGCCCCAGAAAGCGTAACCCGACCTGGGGGTGGATTAGAGAGAAGGGCCTGGCTCCCTGGAGGATGGGTAGGATGAGCCAAGGGGCCAATGACCTCGCAAGGGGTTTCCAACACCAGTGAGACAGAGAAAGCATATATGACAGGTACTCTGCCATGGACAACCCACGAAGGAGTCAAGAGACCCCATATAAGTTGCTCGTGGTGGAAACGCACAGACGCTTATAGGATGGGGATCGTCATGGGAGCCTCCTAACGTAGATAAAGCTAGCGTAAGAGAGAGTTTTATATTCAGATTCTGTTGCACCCATCCCAGAAAGATTCCCAGAGCCGTATATTTCGAGGGTCGTTCCTCAGCCAATACCACAAGATGTTTCCCCTGGGTGGCGCAGGTATTTCACAAGTTTATTAAGTACGAGACTTGTATTAATGCTGCACACATCCGAGACTGCGAGAGTTGGGGAGTTCAGGAGGAGAACGATTCTGGGGCAAGAGTTACGACGGGGGCGCTCGCAGAGCGAGAGACATGGCGGAGCTGGAAAGAGAGAGGGAGAGGGAGTGAAAGAAACGAGGAGAGAGGAGTTGAGAGAGAGAGAGAGAGATGGAGATTCATCGCACCACCATAGGTTCCTTATTTCAACACGTCGGGTTGAACGCCAAAGCACACATATTTAAATGTAATGTATTTCATTTGACAATTTGGCCAGTACCTCCGGCGTTTCTCTTTGCTGTTCCCTTCCCGTTGTCCCTCTCGTTACTGAAACGTAGGAAATACCAATTCCCTCAGTCCTTTTTTTACAAGAGCGATGGACCGCAGAGCAGGATTGATGCTCTTATTCCGAGACTTCGTACATCGTAGCAGCATCTTTCCAGCTTTTGACGATAGCCTCCAATCTTAAGGCCACGGGTAAAAACATGTACCTGCAGCTGGTGCCAGGCACGAAACGAGAAAGCGCCCAGTCATCTCACCGCTCACGGCCTGCAAGTCATTTACTTGAACAGTGAATCATTCATGGAATTTATTACTATAGAACAAAAACATCTTTGCAGGATTACATAAGATTGTTAAGGATGTTTGAGACGGAGAAAAAGAAGGTCCTCTGTGTGGATTCGAACTCCTTTAAGGCACAGAGAACAAGGAATAGATGAAGCCCTTAGATCCAACCATCAGGCTGTTCTTAGAGGGGCTGAAACGAGGCAGGTGCCCTCAGCGGAAGTGCCTGTTGCATTGGTTTAAGCTGCACCACAAGCGGAGCAAGTGTCCTAATCACCGTGCGCAACAACATCTCACTCAACAGCCCCTGGTCATGGTGCAGTACCACCACAGAGGCACCAGGCATGCCAATCTCTCTCCCCTCCCCTCTGTGCAGATCCCTGCCCCCTGCTGGCTCCATGTGACCATGCTCCAGGCCATGCAGGACAGAGCACAGAATGAACTTCAACGGATTCAAAGTGCTGTTGCAGGTGAATGTCAGATGAACGGCTCCGTCGAGGCTCGATGGGGCAGAGGTTCTGCATGATAGGACGACACACTGCACCACAAGAGGGAGTTCTCGGACGGAACGGGAGATTTGTACATATAGACATTGGAGAACATGCCATCATATTCCGTAAACCCACTTTTTAAAGAGACACCCATTAATATGGAGAAGGAACACGTACAGTTCGTTTATTGTGAATTTGGGACGATTGCATAAACAGAAGCCTAATTCAGTTTAGCCATAACATGGTGGTGGTGTCTCCTTCCTCTTATGCAAGTCTGGTCGCTGTCTGGGCTCTAGGAAGGAGAGAGGGGCCAGTCTATGACCTCACAGGACCCGTCCTACTGACCAGCCTCCACCACAAGCTTCCCAACCTAATGTAAACTTCCTGTTTCCCGTGCGGGGTGATCTATAGGGCGGCCGTACGTGCCCCGTACGCCGTGCGCCGGCGCCCATCACTTGACGCCACGCCTCGATCACACGCTCCGCGCCGCCGGGGTGTGTGGCCCTAGCTGTCACCGCCGCGATTACGACGTCCGCCATGATAAGGAACGCCTGCTGAGCACCGCGGAGCAATCCCAGGCCCCGTACCAAGATGTCAATCAGCAGACGCCTTCGTTTATGACAGAGCTTATTCCACATGGGCCGTCATGCATGTTCCCCAGCACCCACGCAACATATGAGGCAGTGCTGTGTTACTTTCCCTCTGCCTTATTGACATTTGAAAAGACATTTCTTCCATTCATACACAGCTGGGACTGTGATGGTTTGACACAAGCAAACAACAGCACTCTGTGGGTCTGCTGGCTCTGCAGGTCGGTTCTGGGCTTTTTCTTCTCTGGACGTTTTCGGTCAGGGCGGCCCTTCGGTTTGCCAGCATGACATCATTTCCTTCAGACGGGCAAGGAGAGCACGTACACCATTCGGACAGGATGCAGATGCGAAACTTTTTCTTCTTGGTCTGCGTCCCGTTGCGCTTCCAGGGATGTGTACGTCAAGGTAGCACAGATGACCGGTTTGACTTCAGCAGGATCGTCCTTGGTTTCGCTCTCTGGTTGATGTTATTCTCGGAAAACAGCAGAAACCGGAAAACACAGGACGGTATTCCGACCGAATGAGTGCGTATCTGTAAACGTTTCATTCCTTGCCATTTCACAGTGTGGTGCCAGACACTGACAAGGAAATGTCATTTCTGGTCTTATCTTTTCTAGGATGCCAGCTGAGAAGAGGGGGATGTGAGGGAAATCGTATTCCCCTACATGACTCCACAGTGTAACATACGACACACGCACACTATTTGTGGCGACTGTAAATTACAACCTGCGTCACAGCATCCAATTCCATAAGGGTTTGGTCTGTCACTACATTAAACTAGGTCTTCAGGGGAAATCATCAATGTGAAGCTTCTGCAATAAGCTTCTGCAATCAATTCTGCAATTGATACATCGTAAAGATACCGTCGCAACTATGTGCTTTTGCATGTTTGTGGGCACATGACTGTGTGTGTTTACACGGAGGAAGTGAGATGACGAGAGTGATGCCAACACACACGTGCGTGCGCGCGTGCTCGTGAAGTCGTGCGTGCATGCGAGCATGTGTTGTCTGAGCCATTCGATCTGAAGCATCTCGTAGGTGAATGAAGGGCGGACATCATTCCTCAAACACCGGGCTCCCACAGTTTATCTGCTCTCTAAACTGTCTACCCCTAGCGATGCCATGTGCCTCCCATCAGACATCACCAAAGGCCTCCTCTCTCGGCGCTTTCGCAGTCTGGTCGCAGCTGGCAAAAAGTAGCCTCAACACCAGCGCTAACCGCGGTTCGACTCCACCTTCGATCGATCAACGCAGACGCCGTCAACCTTAGTTGTTTACACTTTCAAAAGAAGGAGTTGGAGGAGGAGGAGGGGGGGGGAGGGCGAGAGAGGAGGGCTTGATTATACAATCCCCAGCCACAACAACAGACGGCGGATCAAAGAGAAAGCCGCGCCGCTCGACCGCCGCCGCTGGCGGCGTGGCCCCGTCGCTAATCAGAGATCAGAGAGCAGGAAGATGGACCTGCCCACACGCACTGAGGCCAGAACTCAGCCCAGTTCTCAACACCACGAGGCAGTGCAGTCGGACAGCTTGAGTCAGCCCGCAGGGAGACGTTAGAGAGTTTAGGACGTGGAGGCAGCCAGAGTGTTTAGTTTAGAGCTCTGGCTGATCAATCCAGTGCACCTAAAGCGCTGTGGTGTTTCTATCACTGCATTTGGTGGTCGTGAGGGGAGGTGACCCGAGCGGCACTTTACATAGCCCAGCCCGACCATACTCGCCTAGACGTTATGAATGAGCATGTGTTTCATATGGAAATTGTTATTCTAACCACATACATAAGCGTTTCAGGGCTGTTATGGAAAAGTAATTGGCGCAATTACATAGGAGATGACATCTGTCAGAAGGTCAGGGGGGTTTCCCTGAACACAAACTCTCCCTTCTAGAGTTCCTGGAGAAACCGGGGCTGGCAGGAAAACATAGCTTGACACCAGTGTCGCTTCGTTCCACTGGGGCGATGCTAGGTGTTAAAAACAAAGACCTGCTCAACACAGTCCTCTGACTAAATCAAGTGTCCAGGTTAGGACAGGTGACGGAAATAAAAGCATTGGAATTGACTTGTTGTTTTTGCTTTTTACATGCAGGAGAGCGCGTTGTCCAGCATATAAACACATTTACACTCTGTCTCCCACCTTGCCCCGAAGAATGTGGCCTTTGAACGCACCCTAAAACAGACTATAACAAGCAGTCATTATCTCCCAGGGATCATTCTGTTTGGAGGACCAAAGCGAGGCGATACCTCTGCAAGGTTTTCCATGAACCTCGCCCCTCGGCAGATGTGTGGGTATAAGCCTCACGGGTTGACCTTTGACATCCTGGAGACTAAAAATAAACCAAGCCCACACAATGCCAATAAACAGCTCTCCAGCAGGTCCGGACTCTCGTACCTCCGGAGTGTGCATGCCACTCGTGGGAACTTGAGGGGAAAAATGTGTGTGTGTGTGTTTGTGTGGGTGTGTGAAGGGAGGACTACTGTAGTGGGAGAGACAGGCAGCTTCTGATGTGTTTTGCAGATGTCTGCGTGTGAGAGGGACTGGATATACAGTCTGGTTGCAGGAGGAGAACAGGTTGTTGGAGGGTCATCAGGTGCAGCCTTGCTCACAACAAGCAAACAGGTGAAGTGTTTCATGGACAGAAGCCTCCACTCTGTATGGGACCAGCCGGGATGGAGGCGTTCTGCTCCATAAGCTCACAGAGGCATCAGATCCACGAATCAGCAATCAACACAGACATATTCTGTGTCCTCTCGCCACACGCGCCCAATCACGTCAACACGAGCTGGGCCAAATATCCAGTTTCTTTTCTCCCCGACTCGGTCCCGGATAGCGATCCAACCAGATCCTGGTTTTTCACTGAGGGGAAAAAAATGGATCGACCAAGCTGGACCACTGGAACCTACAGGTTACACAAGGAGTCATTCTCCTACCGAAAAAAATACTCCAAGTCCCCTGGTTGGTTTACACCTGAAAACCACCAGATGTGGCAGTTTTCCTCCGTTCCACATATTGGCTTTGATTACTGTAATTGGCATAGGGGCCCAGCAAAATAAAGACAATATAAAACAGCGGGCCTTTGGGCCCTGGAACGCTAAGGAAAAGCCCCCCACTCACCAAAGCCATTAACCCTGTCATAACTGGGGCGGGGGGTAAAGTGGTCCACTTAAGGCGCCCTCCCAATTAGCGGTAGGAGAAAGAGGGAGAGAGAGGGACTGGAAAAAGGGGCGAAGGCCGTGGTCCTCCGTGCGGGGGCCACCAAGCGGCCCCTTCACCCTTCATGTTCGAGGAAGTAAACGTGAAGTGGTCGAGGCGTCCGTCTTTCGGGGGATGGAAGTGCACAAGAGAGTGTCTGTAACAGGAAGCCGAGCAGAGCCACTGGCCTCGGCTTCCAAAGAAAACACTTTGCCTCATGTCCAAAATCAGAAACACATGCGAGGACCCGGGAAAGGGGGGGGGGGGAAAGGAAGCTGTAATAATGGGGAGGTTCCACTTCCTGTCCGCTGATTGGCGGCGGCCGTCGGGACCGGCGGCGGCAGGGGGATCGGAGAGAGCGAGTTCCTGGCCAATCACTGTACCTGGAGACAGAAAGGAAGACCGGATTTTTCTGGCACTGACCACGCCCATAACCTGCTGAAAAGATAAGGGATTATCAAGACACATTGAGTAAATCTATACAGATGAGAAATTCTTTCAATGTAGAAATATAATATTCCTATTTCTCGGCCAGGGTACAGTCTTATTCACTCTTCCTCTTCTCTCTTCAGTCCTCTCGCTCTCCTTCCTTCCTCCTCTTTCCCAGCTTGAAAACACATTGAGCTTGGATCAGCGAGCATGAACAAGACCCATTGAAGTCAACACCGTGAGCCTCAATAACGCTAGTCACCGGCCAGCCTGTGGGTGAGCTCATAGCTGGCTATATATAGCTCCACACTTGATTAATGAGCTTTAAATGGGTATTTCCCTGCTCCAAAAATACACCTCCAGGTGACTGAGTGATGGACCATTGCACATGAAAGAGGTCGGGAGGAGGGTGGTTGTGGTTTGGGAGGAGGGGGGGTAGTGAATCAGCTTGGGAGTTAAGGGGTCAAATATGGTCTGCTGAAACTGACCCCCCCCCCATCTACCGAATGGGCCATTCTCACCACCTGACCCCTGAGCCCTTGGGTCTTTCTCAGGAATGCTCTGGTTCAAATCAAAAAACCCTGTTAAATCAAAACATTCAGGCAGGCACCATCTGCCTAGCAGACAGCCCAGAGCTGCCATGTCTGGCCCGGTCCGGCCCAGCCCAGCCCTGCCCTCTGAACCCTGCTAACTCACCTGCTGTACACCTCTGTATCTAACCCTCCTTCCCTTCAATGTCCACTGCCCCCCCTCCCCCATTTCCTCCAGCTTCTCCAGCCACCATCGTTCAAGCCTCTCTCAATCCCCCCCACCTCCTCAAATCTCCCCCCAGCTCATAACATCTGCCACTGTGTGAGGGAGAGGCTGATGGGAAAGAAATCAGGCCATCCACCCAGCTGGACGCAGGCATCAGACCGCAGCAACGGTGAAAGGTGCACTCAACAGATGCATGCACACATACACACACACACACACACACACACACACACACACAGACATATGTAGACACACACACACACATGCAGACACACATACACATGCAGACACATGTAGACACACACACAGGTGCGCCCACACACATACAAGCGTCCCACACACAGACACCAAGGCGCTCGCTCGCCATATAAGCCTCACGGATACTCCGCACAAACACCCGCCCATATCGCACGCACATTCCCGGGCTAACACATCAACACATGTCCACACTGATGTATACTGCAGCCTACACTCACCGACGCACATGCACGCTCTGGGAAAATATGCACGGGCTCCATCCACCATAACCGGTGTGCAGGTCCACCCCAGAGGGAGGTCTGTCAGGCCAGGGCCAGGAGGCCTGTAGCCCATTGTTGCAGCCGTAGGGGCCCCCGTCGAAAATCAACCGGCACGCCCCTCCAGGCTCCCAACGGGCCCTGTGACGGATGCAAGGGGGAGAGGTGTCAGTGGGCCTGCGCGTGCTCAGAGCTCTGGTCCCAAGGAGGACCAAGGTAAATAAGCCCAGATAACGACTGAGAGGGGGGGGGGGCAGAGGGAGAAAGGAGGAGGAGGGGGAGAGGGGGAGGAAGGTCAGCTGGAGAGGAGGAGAGAGAGAGGGGGCCAGGGGGAGAGGAAGGTTTGCTGGAGAAAGGAGGAGGAGGAGGAGGGGGAGAGGGGGAGGAAGGTCAGCTGGAGAGGAGGAGAGAGAGAGGGTGCCAGAGGGAGATGAGGGTCAGCTGGAGAAAGAAGGAGGAGGAGGGGGGCTGCTTTATCGTCCATGCCTGACGCTTCGCTAGACCAAACTATTTGAAACGGACAGATGGGAGAAGAGGGGCAGGACGGGGGGAGACGATGAGGACAAACTGTTCTGCTTGTGACCCCCTGACCCCATCCCCCTTCCGCCGCCACCATGAACATCAGGCTCCTATAACGGCTAAGTGAAACAGGTGACCGAGCTTGCGGTGTGTCTTGCCTTGTAAACAACAAGAAGACTAAACAAAAATAAGGGCCCGTCTTTCGGCCCGGCCTGGGATGAAACAGCCACAACACAGCCAAGAAGATTCTGACAATACTCGGATGCGCTCTGGACTCTGGAGGACGAGGGGGAGGGGAGGGGGGGGGGGGTGAAGAGGTGGTGGGGATGAGTGGATGAGGAGGTGGGGACGGGGGGTGGGGGATGGATAATGGGAAAAGCAGGCCCAGCGTGGGCCAGTCTCAGACGCCTCGGTCCGGCCGGGGTCGGGGATGAAAGAGGAGCGACAGCTCATCAGGGAAGTCTGGGAAGAGTCATGGAACACCCACTCATCGGCTTCAGGGACAGTGAGGACCCTGCTACCTGTCCAAGTATTCCACTTATTCACGACGTTCACATGACGGAGCCGGGGAATCAAAAAGAGGGAACGAAGAGAGCGAGAGAGCGTGTGTGTGGGTGTAAGAGAGCCAGAGAAAGAGAGGGAGAGGCTCCTGGCTGTCTACTGGGCCGAGACACGCTACCCGGAGACAGCCAGATGGAATGGGGTGTTCGGCATTCAGTTGGGGATTAGAGGACCAGACAGGAGAGGATGCGTCTGAGCAGATCAAGAGGACATCCTGTGGGCTCCAGAGAGACCCCGTCCCAGGCCCTTCCTTCCCTCAGTAGACAGGAGGAGGAGAGGAGACGAGAGGAGAGGCCTTCGAGTTGGATCTCATCAAATCTTCTTTGCTTGGGCCTTTTTTACAAGGAATGTCACAGAGGGTTTCACAACCCCCCCCCCCCATTAAACTGCAACTAGACCAACCTGAAAAAGGAGCCTTCAGGCTAACTTCCAAACATCTCATAAGGACTTTTACTCACATTGTGCCAGTCTGCCCTTGATGACACCAGGAAAAGACAACATGGCAAGAGGACGCCATTCAAACTCGCTTGATGTGCCGTCACAACATTTAAGCCTCTCCATTTTAAGGGTTCAAGCCAATAAAGTGAGCCATTATTTCTGCTCCCAAGATGGGTCCTACCTCTCTCCTTCCTCCCCCTCTCCCTCTCCCTTCTTCTCTCTGTCTCTCTCTCTTCGTCTATCTCTCTCCCTCCCTCCCTCTCTCCCTCCCTGTCTCTCTCGCTTTCTCTCTCTCTCTCTCTCTCTCTCTGTCTGGCCTTTACAGTGTGTAATGGATTTTCCAGTGTTAACTGCTGGGCCAGAGGCATCTTTGATGTTGCTCATCTGCGCGTGTCACAGTCGACCCACACACTTTCCTCTTCCAGCCTTCCAGTGAGTGGCGTTCAAACAGCCCCTCGGAGAGCACTCAGCCACCGAGCCCAGATGAGGCGAGGGAGTCTTCCTCTCTCACCCCCGCCGCCATCCCTTAGGCCCGCCGGCGCGGGGGCTCCAGAGTTCGTCAGCAAGGCTTTTATCAGCTGCGAAATGCAATTCGACTTGTGTGCCAAACGACATCGTATATGTAGCGGTATGTGTCTGTTATTACAGCAATGCTTGAGAGGGGGAAACCAGAAAGGTCGGATTCTGAATGAAGAGAGTTGGCTAAATCAAGCGCAGAGGCTAATTTCGGCTCTACTCTTCGGATTAAAGAGAAACGCTCGAATATTCCTACATTGAAAGTGTTTTCTAATGTACTGCGAGCCAGTGTAATCAGAGTGTGCACCTTCTCTCCTCCCATACCAACGCAACTTAGCTCACTAGGGCTAGTTACACTTCAGATTATATTTCTGTCCAAATGCCATTGTCACAATGTCAACACTGTCTGAGCAAAGTATAAACACGTTTCATGCTACCTCCTCTTTTCCCCATTTCCCCCTCATCCAAAATGTCATCTGGCTATTAGCTAGCTGTGGAGCTGGGAGTCTAAGCTAGTTGGCTTTGCCGTTGGACTGAAGGCTCCTCTTTGTACAGTAGGCCTTCTAATGGACTGGGCCTTTCAACGTCTTAAACATACTGACATGGCAGCCGCTCCGTCTTGGAAAGCCCTTAAACGCAGCTGTGGCTCATTTTCTTTCTCGTCAAAAAAATGTCACGCGGAGATTGTTCTCCTGATACGGCGCAGGGTAGGAGGCCAGGACCATGGAAGGCTCCCAGGGGAACAGGAGTCCCATAGAGTCCCACAAAGCCAGGGGCACTGGGCCTGCTGTTGGCCCCTGCATGGCTCTGCCTTAGTGTCATTTCAATATTCATGGGTACATGACTGCAGTCGGCAGGTCGTTTTATGACCCGATAAAGTTCAATGGGGCGGCCAAGCGTGATGTCGTACCAAGTTATCAATAACTGACGAACTCTTCAATGAAATGAGGGTATCTGCCGTCTGCTTTACTGACTGTTGACAAGCGTGAATATGTACTCTGAGAATTGGTAACCTGCATTATTGTAGCCTTCTACAAGACCACCGGGCTAACCAAGCGCAAACATACCTATAGGTGAGTCATCTCTGACGCACGACAAGAGCCTCCGTCGGTCCCACGCGGAGACGTCCAGCGGCGAGCGCGAATCACCTTGGGCGGAAGAATGGCGACGACGACCCAGAGGACAGCTGGCGCGCGGTCGACCTCCAGAGCAGAGGAACTGACGGTGGATGACCGACCCGCACAAAGGACTTGAGGAGAAAGCATACTGAAAAATACCTTTAGCAAGCGTGTCTGTCTCCTTACTGTGGACCGCAGACCGTGGCAAGCCTGTGGCAAGACCGTGGCAAGACCGTGGCAAGCCCTGGTAAGTGTTCTGGACTTCCTGCGTCCTGCCTTGATGCAACTCGAGGTCAGCTGTACGAATCTGCTTGTTGAAATTAACGATAGCTTATTGGAAAGCAACACTGGCATTATGTAAGCGCCGACCTTTCACAACGAATCATTTGCACCTAAATGGATGCTGCATTTTACAGACATTGTTTAGAAGTTGACCTTACAAAGGGATGCAAGCTCTCAATTAAAATGAAAGCGCAAATGGGCAACATTTAATGCCGCAGACAATGACACACAAATATTTGCGAGGTTTCAAGTCAATTATGGAAAGTTACACTCGAATGAAATCGTGTTCTACGATCAGTTGTGACCTCACAGATCTGTCACCCCGGTTTGTGTGCGTATAGCAGATGCAGACAGATTCTATTTCAATCATCAAGTACCCACCAAAACACTGGGCGGGTGGCCCATGTGTGTGGCCCAAGATCTTACCAAACGACACATGTGTTTATGGGCACGTGTGTGCCTGCGTGTGTGCTTGTGTCAAGAATCGCTGGCCTGATTGTCAGGTAAAATCTTCACCATCTCATTTCCTCTGGAGCACGCGCCAGCTCCATTTTCAACAGTAGGGGTTGTTGCCGACAAGCCGTCGACCTCCACCAATCAAAAGTGACAGCAGGCTGGATTCTTCGCCACTGGGCTCCACCACTAATGGCTGCCTCGCGGAGGCCAGGAAGTGGCGTGAGGAGTCCTCAATGAAAAGAGCAGTGTTACGCGGCGTTGACGACTACAACCGTGCCTGTCAGACAGCTGACATGTACATGGAATGGAGTGGGGTCTGGACGTAAACAAACTGGTGGGGTTATAGTGAAGTTTGCCAGTCTTTAGTGGTTGTTAGGGTAAAACGTTAAGAGAGAAGCCACCAGGGGACCTCAGTTGAACTTTGCCAGCGGGGTCGAAGGGAAAAGGTGGGCGGGGGGGGGGGGGGGGATCGAGGAGGGGAGTCAGGGAAAATGAAACTGTTACAGGCCTGGACCAAATACCCTGTTCTCATGGTGGTTAAATTGAAAACACACTGTGACATTGGAAGTGCATTGCTGCCTCCCTCCATCAAGTCCAGAGTAAAGGCACGGTCTAGAAGCTTCTGAGAGGCACGGGGCACGGTGACCGGGGTTGACGTGGCGACAGAACGGGGAGCCGTATCTTTAATTGGCCCGGCTGGGGTCCGTGACCTCCCACTCGGCTTGACTGAGTAGCATCTTTGTTTCAGAACACCGTCTGGTACACAAGAGATTGTTCTAGTCTGCGTCACCATTAAACTGAATTACACGTGAATGCCCTTTAAAGCTAAACAGAATGGACAACGGTTGGTTTTCCAAGGCAGGGGTCACACGCCGGTCTCCTCCCATCAGGCTCTTTTAGAAGTCATTAAACGCTCTCCTGTGTTTTCTATTTTCCTTACAGCACCGGGTAGGACCCAGATTTATTTGGGTCTCTCGAGCGATAACACCGAAATTCAACAAACCAAAATGAACTCGCCAATAAACTCCAGCCTGCTTCAGCGCTTGTGCTCTCGCAAGAAGATTTGTGTGTAGAGCTCTCTTCCTGAGCGAGAAAGTTGGACACTTTTAATGAACTTTCAAGCATCCCGAATGCTCGTCGAAATATCTTCGCACATTAGCACCAGCCACGTTCCAAAGGTCACATTTCCCCAGCTCGTTAGCTAAATGGCACAGAGAACAAGAGGCCCGTTAAGTGAATGTGGCAGTAAGGAGACTTGTCTGTGGGTGGCAGGTGGGGATGTGTCTTCCAGGGTGGCCTGTGGCCTGCAGGGCCTCAGCGGACTCCCCTGCCGGCTGACCTTACAACTAGACGTGGAACCTCGTCTCTGTGAAGGGCTGCGAGATGATCGCTCGCCGTGTGTCGCTGTGTGAAAAACGACACCCGGGTCGCAATCGCTTCCTGTGTTAATCAGGGGTGAGGAGGTGTTGGCGAGGAGGAAGCCCCAAACCTGTGACTCATTCTGCCGCCACACGACATTTGGAAAACGCAAAGTGTCAGGGCTTCAGGGAAGAAAGGCTACACGTAACCGTGGCGCCCTGTGGAACCGTTCTCAAGCAAGTCCAAGTGTCTAGATATTCAACTGCTCCATTTACATTTAGCAATTGATGTCCTAGGGCCTGAGACTCAACTAATGGTACAAATTGACTGCTGCTACATTAATGAAAATGATGCCATGATAACTGAACCACTGTCCTGTAGATAATGAGGAAATGGTTTTTAACGAGAGCCAGATCTATGTCATGAAGGGTTGAGGGTTTGTATTTCTAATAGGCCTGAGCACAATCTGCACTTGGTCCGTTGGCAATCATTGCATAACCACATATTCAGTGTAGGAGGGTATTTTTAGTCAATAACATCTGAGGGATAGCGGCCGTTTCTAGTCAGGCGTGGGCTCTGAGGACACACAAACCTAACGGGGCGTGACTCCTGTTTTGTCCAATCACAAAACAACATGAAACGTGCAGCCCAATCAGTTTGATGCCCGGATGACCGACAACCTGGAAGATCCAGAGCCTGTTGTCGACCAGGTGTTCTCCCTGCGCTCCTGGTCCCTCTCTCCCCTCCAGCCCCATCCTCCCAGCTCCCTCTGTTTGTTGCTGGAGGGGCAGCGTGTTGGCAGGGCTGGGCTCCCTGCACCTGTAGGGATAAGACCCGTGGGAGAAGCTTCTAGGCCCAGCTGCTCCCCTGGCCCGGCCCAGCCACCAGGCCCTACCGCCAGGGTGTGCTGATCCAGATGTCCGCACATACCAGGCCAACTACAAAGGAGCTCGGGATTTGCCAGCAATCCCCTCCCCCCGACCTGTTGACAAAAGCTGGCAGGACTACTGTGAGAACATGCTTTGCTAATGGCATGACCCTTCAATCAACTTGTGAAGCCCCCTTTATGCTGGCCAGCTAGATAAGCCTGTCTGATGTTTAAGGGGGGGGGGGTGTGGGAGGAGGGGGATATGAGCTTTTGCCAATAAGACCTCCGATTGAGATATGCAAGATACTGGATAGTTTGGGAAGTAGGTTCAAGGCGTCGGGGTTTACACAGAACATACTGTACCCCTGCGTGTGGGCACATGTGTAACTGTACGTATGCGAGTCCCTACATGCATGTCTATGCGCGTGTGCGTTCTGTGCGCGTGGACGTGTGTGTATTCTGTGATACACTGACTTACTGTCCTGGGAAGGGAACACTGGGGTCCGTGATCACCGGGCTTTGAGGCTTAGCTCCTCTAATGCACTCCAGACCTGCCCTGCCCTGCCCATGTTCCCATAGGAGAGAGTGAGGCCTCAAGAACCTCACCAGAAAGTGCCCCATCAGCACAGCCTGAATCTGGCTGCTATCCAGGCCCCTGCACTCTGCCCAGGGGTTATTTATTTATAAGTCAGACCTTGTCCTCTCCAAAGTGTTACGACACATCTTTAATAGACATGCCCCGAGAGGCTGGGGTTATGCTGTGCAAAACGGACAACCCAAACAGTTAGCAATGAGCGTGGTTTGATTCGCAGTTCAATCAAGCTTGAAGCATCCGGTTAACAACCAATTACATCGAACCTTTTATTAAGGAAATATGTTAACCAATGTTTTTTTGACGTCATCAGCATCCCTTGTTTACTTTAATGGATAAACAAACTGAAGAGACAGAGAGAGAGAGAGAGAGAGTGTGTGTGTGTGTGTCTGTGTGTGTGTGTGAGAGAGAGAAGAAGGTAAATCAGGGCTCAATCATTTGTGTGTGTGATTGTATATCCATGAGTGATCTGAATCATACTGTAGCAGGACCCCACATTGACTTCCTGTTGCCTGGGGGGGTTGCAATGAAAGCTCATTCTTTACACGAGACGCTGCATGTGTCACATCACCCCATTAACAGTTCTGGGAAGTGCAGCGTTTCTCACAAACTTGTGGGTGGTATACCGAGGATTGCTGCCCAGACATTGGAAAAACTGTCTGTTCCGCCAGCGCGCATCCCAGTTGTAAATGAATCACCCTGAAGGGAAGAGCTATCTTCGTTGGAAAAGTCTCTCTGAGCGTCCAGTGCAACCCGACCAATCAACTGTCCCCCCTGTTGGAAATCACATGGCTTATTGAGCGTCCACTACTGTGCTTCCAGCGTAAACAATGCATGCGAATCCTGTATAAACGATACACAGTACGTCTCAATGTTTCAATATCAATGGAGCCTATCGGAATGAACAGCTTTGTCTTGGGCTCTTGATTCGATGTATGAGAGGAGCCCGGGCCTTTTCAAGCAGCTCAACTGTGGTGCTTTCGGAATCAGTTTATAGACAACTGAAACCAGCAGATAGACCAGCAAGCACAGCCTCGCATTCCAGACCGAGGACAAGTGGCCAAACCCGGTGTGAACCAGCAAGACAACGGGAAAAATGGGACACAACCAAAATGGCCTGAACAAGACTGTAGATCGGTCATTGCGTGCGACAATAATACCTCAACCTTGCTGCAGTCTAATGTAAATCCCAAAAGCTCATTTACAAGGGTACCTGTAAACTCCTCGGGTTATAAGCATGTAGGGAGCAGGCTCCAGACTAACACACTTCATTAGCGGGCATCTGTGTTAAAGGCGTTCTCTTCTCCGGCCAATGAAATAATAGGATGATGAGGAGCCTTGTTCTCCAGCCAGTCAGCTGGATGCTGGCTCGTGAAAATCGGAGAAGCTGACAAGCATTCCTGAGCATCGAATGTGCAACTGCAACAACAAAAAAATCGCTCTCATGTCAACCGGTTGGTCAGAAACCACTGCTGTGCATTCTGTATGGTTATTGTGCTGCATTTTTCAAGCGTGAGGGTAGAGTCTGAGAGCAGGCACTCTACAGGCACTCGCTCCAACACCCAGCGGTTTTGGGGAGAAAATGATTTTACATTGTTGGTTAACCACAGTATGAATACTGCACAAGTACAGTTTACTCAGGAGCAAAACACAAGTGAGCTCTGCAACATGCGTTTCTGATGGAAAAGACACCGCCGGCTGAATTACTGGAGGTGGTGGAGCTAATGCGATGAAGGATGATGACAACGTCAACAAGCGGCCACTCGTTATTGCTGGGAGTTGTAGTTTTTGTAACGAGCCGTGTCACGATTGGCAGCGGGCGACTTGATTTTGGTGACACAAGTTCGGTAGGGGTTTGGATCTGTCAGAACCTTCAGGTACCACCTATACCAATGAGCTGGCAGTTTAGTCTGTATGTGCATCTTAATGTGTGTGTGTGTGTGTATAGAAGTGTGTGTGCTTCGAAAGTACAGCTTGCTAAATGTGCACAACGGACATAGCGTGGGCGCCGGGCTTTTAGAAAATGGTTCCTTTCCTGAGGGATGGATGCTGTACCTGGAAAAACCATTGGTGTAGATTTCTGGGGAAAAAGTAGGAATCTATGAAGTAGGCCAATAGGCTTTGGGAGGAAGGCGGACAGCTTGGACCTGAATACTACAGACCCTAGAAGTGCCTGCAGTATTTAAGGGGATACTTGTTTCTGGCCGTTACTGCAAATGCTGCAAACAGCTTCTTCTGATGGAATTCTGACTGGCTGCTGAGAGCATTAAAACCCACAATGCTTTTTCCCTCAGAATATTTATGAGACACACACGCAAAGTCCTCGGTCCTGTGGGCCTGTGTGAGAATGACGCGTGGAAAATACAAAGCTCATGGCAAACAAACAACACTCCTTTCTGCCCTTATTTTCAGCCGTCACCAGCCAGCTGGTCAAACGTCTCCTTTCTCCCCAGTTTGCGTGGCCCCTCGTGGGCTCTGGTCGTGTCAGGCATGGGGAGGAGCAGAGCAGGGGTCCAACACAGCCAGCCTCTCTGAACTCTTAGGCCCTGAGGCCGTGGACCCAGCTCAGGCTCCTGGCAGAGCAGAGATATTGTCCCTGGCTGGCCATCAAAACCCACCACACTCAGGGTCCACAGAACTTTCAGAACCCCCCCCCCAAAAAAAAAAAAACTATTGGCCTTGCTTGGGAATATCGTTTTTAATAAATTGGCAGTCAAGGGCGTGCAGGGAGGTTTGGGCAGAGCAGAGTCCTTGCGCGGCTCTAATTAAGTGACACCCTTGCTTTCGCCGTGGGTTCGGCAGTGTAAAGCAGAGGACCGGTGTGTAAAGACGTCCAGCTTTTCAGGGAGAACCGCAAAGCGCCCCTGGGGACGTCGGCGCACGTCACGGTGTGTGAGTGCAGAGACTTTGATTGACAGAGCCCTCATACGTGGAGTAGTGTGGACCAAAGGAAGGACTTAACACTGGGCTGTAAGGACGAGCCAGCTGGAGCAGAGCAAGGTGAAGCGTTTTAGATGACTGGTGCTGACAGGGGAGCTCTTGCTCACACACACACACCTGACCTGTTGTGAAATATTCAAAAGATACACTCCGTCTAGTATAGCCGTAGACAGAAAAACGGACAAATGTCAAGAAATTCATCTCTTTTCCTTTTCTTTTTTTTTTTACTGTTGACCGGGAAACATCGACTTTGCGTTGTCGTACGTGGGTGTGCTGTTGTTTTCGTCAATTGCATTAAATATTCAGAATGGTCTCCACTGCATAAATCATGTGTTTGCTAAAAGGAACCAGAAAGAGTGGACAACTGCTGTGCAACTGTCTTATGTTTGTTGTCACGATCAAGGGAAGTAAAAAGAAGTTCAATGTTAAGATTCCCGCTCGTGGAACAGTCCTATTCATGCACCGAAAACCATCTAGGAGGCTGTTGGTTGACAAATACTTAAGAAAGTTGCGAAACATGTAAGAAAGAAGACAATGAGACAATAAAGAAAGGAGGAAGGCCTGGACTGTGGGAGTCAGGCCCTGAGGCTGGGACAGTCCTAATCCTGGCCATCCCTGCTGGACTGCTTAACTATGGCAGTGCAGACAGACTGCACTCCCTGACATCAGAACCCTTCAATTCCTCGAACCGTTATTGCTCTAATGGGCTCACTTTCACTGAACGTTCGCACTCGCACTGAAGCGTCACGGATGGTATTAACCCTGCGATCTTCGAAGCATTCACTTGTCACGGTCTGAGATCCTGTTAAACGTGGGGAACAGAATGGTGACTTCCTCTTCTCCCTCCCCTGCTCTGCTCTCTCACTGGCATCAGCCAACTGGGAGGAGAAGACCTCAGGCTTCGGGTCCTGGTGAAGGCCCAAAAAAGAAAGTTCACAATGTCTGCTTTTCCCAGTCATAGATTGGGAGGGTGGGCCACAGGGTAACATGTCCTCGGCCCCATCAGATTGATGACCGCTTGCAGGAGCCGCCGACGAGACTTGCCGACTGTTTATTGGCTTTGGAGAACCACCTTGGGGCCCTTGAAGCTGCCATGCATTTTTTTTTTTCATCCAGTTTGATAGAAAGGCAGAGAAAGCGTGAAAGCGTGAGAGAAAAAGCGAAAAGTAGAAGAGGGAGACCACCAGAGTGAGTTTTAGGTTAAACTGGTGAAAGTGGACACAGCTTCATGTCGTATGTGCAACATAGAAAGAGCCACACACTCAAACCATGTGTCTTTGTCAACTAATAGACAACAAATGCATTTGCAAGATGTCCTTGCCTGGCTGAGCAAGCGAAATACCCGGAACTCATTAGTCACAAGCATGTAATGGATTTCCCGATAAACTTGAACTTACTGGGAGATATTTTTATTCAATGTTCTGTCCTGAGCTCGTTTGGCGCACACACTGCGTGATTCTCAGAGGTTCTCAATGTTGTTCTTGTTCATCTTGAGTTCTCTGTAATTCGATTCCCCTCACTTTAAGTAACATAAGACATCGAGCTAAGGAAGAAAGCACAGTTCATACAGTATAATTGACCCAGAAGTGCCTGTAGAAGAAATAAACATTACCGCAGAATACAAGTGAGGATAATATAAAGAGGACAAGTCGAAGTTACGGGTGGTTTAACGAATATATTTCATAAAGATTTTGCAGAGCTGCGTTCCTTATCCAAAGGCGTGCCGATGGCTCGACGCCCACCAGATTCCATGTCAATCCTTCTCCGTGTTCCCTCCAACGATTGGAGTGAGAAGAGAGGAGATGTGTGTTTTCTCTAGGTAGCCCATCCACCTGCTTCCCATCTAGAGTTAGCCTGCCAGTCATGTGCTTCGACTGCCTCGGTGGAAGGGTGGCATCCAACCACCCGCTCGGAAGGATTATCATCCACCGCCCTCTTTTCCTCCTTTCCTTCCCCTCTACCTAGCTGCGTTGCTTTATTTTTCCGACAAACTCGGTTCCGTCTTCTCCTTACCCTCTTGTATCCAATAAAACGTTGTTGTACTTTAAACTTTATTCACGGAGCGCATTTCGTACTGGTGTGATTCAGACCAGAAGGGCAGCACGCTGCGCTTGTAGAACACATGAACACGTGAAGATGGGATGATAGGAGTGTAGTGTCCTGATCCATCTCAGTCTCCGTGTTTTTGTCCTGCTACTTACAACCAGTCTGACTCACCTATCCATCCCCTCTGGTTTGTCTCTCAGCTGACTACCGCTCCACTGTGGTCTGTGTGGGTACAATCAAGCCCAGGCAGCCAAACCTCCCCTCCACCTCCCCCCCTCCCCCATTTCTCTGATCCTTAAACCTCCCACCCAACCCCTTGCTCCTGATATGGTGGCTGTAGGACTGGGAGCGATCCTTGTGTTTTCCTCTGGGATTAACTGGTCTAAAAGAGGGGAAAGCATTGAGCTGCCATTTTCCCCCCGGTGGTCTAACTCCTGTGGTAGGGAGGCCGTGCACAGACAACAATGTTGGGAATCCTGCTGCCCTGGATAAGTCAGGTCCTTCTCACATACACTACGGATTGTGCTTTACGGGTACAATTGATCTTTCTCCTCATGAATGGTGTGATTATGATTCCCACTGTAGGGGGACCTCCAACGTAACCTAGAGGGGTGAGTTTCTCCACCAAGACATCCTGGATCCAGACAGAGGGGCTCTTTTAGGAGAGGGAGAAGCTAGCAGAACACACATCAGTAGGTAGCGTTTTTCAATAAAGGAAACGTTTGCTTTGGCCTTTCTGGAAAAGGCTGACTCTCACCTTCCCTCCCTCCCTCCCACCCACCCACCCACCCCACCCCCCTGCTTCTCCCTCTCTTCCTACCCTAACAACTTCCCAGAGAATGTAAAAGTTTACATGACACTTGTATAGATCTTGCTCCAATCGTGGCAAGAGGGAGGAGAGAAAGAAAAAAGCACACGAGCAAAACTGGTTCTTGGGCCGGATACAGGGACTGTTCATCTGCGGAAGGGAAGGCAGTTCAAAGACTAATTCATGCAGGGAGGACTATAAACTCCTCGAGCAAGTGACCACCGCAGAAGATTCCTGACCTGGGACTCGCTAAACAAACAGCAAATGCACCATAAGGGAGAAAAACAACGTCATTTTCCGCTCTAAGCGTAGACCAGAAAATGGATATTATGCATAAAGACAAACCGAATTACCCTGGTATCATGTCACGGTCACTTTTAAGTAGCCTTAACATGCTGGTTTCTGAGTTCGGAGAGCAGAGCCAGTCGTCCAGCACGCTGACAATTTACACTGCTCTATATATGTTGACATTGTATATATTTCTCCATAATGGTTACCATGCATTTGAACGTTCAAAGAGACATTTGTGGAGAAACCTGGCGGTCCGCAGAACAAGTTCCAAAATATGTCCTTCGGATCCTGGTTGTGTTATCTAAAATCTGGTAGTTGAAATCTGCCTTAAAGAAGGGGAAAAGCTTATTGGGTAATTTACCAGAAAGGGAAAATATTGGCTTTGGGTATTCCACTATAATCCAATTTCATGCACAGTATCCCCAAGACCAAACTTTTCCTCTAAAACCCATGTCTACACATTTCTGCACTGTGCTTTGGAAACCGGTAGGGACTTCTGTGTTTGAAGGGTGCAGTAAGTGCGATGAAGAATTGCGAGAACAAAGATTAGCAATCACACTGAATGACGGAAACCACGTATCGCGTAACATGACTGAACTCGGGTCACAGACCATCTCTTCACGTGTGACAGTCGAAAGGCTTTTAATGCAAGACTGCCGCCGTTGGGACAGGCTACATTGGATGTCGTTTTTTCGTGCAGGGTTCAAGTCTGTGTCTGGGTGAACATTCTGTCTTCTGTGTCTTCTGTCTTCTTCTCCTAACTGAGGATCAATCAGTCAACTAAGAGATAAACACACAGGTCTAATCCTGGCAGACTTTTTTTATTTGAAGAGTCAGTCTTGTATATATAACATGTATGGGGGGGAACTCTGTGACATTGTACTTTGAGAGGATAACATCATACTGAATTAACCCCTCGCCACTCACCAGACTACCTGGCTATCTTGGGGTCCATGATGACAAATTCAGGTCGCAGTTTGCTGATTCGCTGTCCCTTGAGGATGACCAGGCCTCCCAGGTACTCCAGGTAGAACATGTAGCGAGTGCCGTGAAGGAGGCACATAGACAGAGAGGAAGAAAGAGAGATGAGAAAAAGAAATGTGACCAGGATGAGGGGAAGAAAGAGAGATAAAAGAAAAGTGACAGATGTAAAATAGTACTGAACCTTCATGCCAACATGACATCACAGATCCTTAACAACATCACATCCTGTCATGAACGTGTGTGGTAGAGTTCTGCTGAGAGAGCTGGGAAGCTTGGGCCAGAGAGCCAGCTGATGGCTGTCAACCTGACTTCACCTTGACGGCGGGTGCAAAGACGGCGGTGATGCAGGAGCGTGAGGGTATGGTGAGCCTGGCTACGTCCTTCACCTCCCTCCTGCCGCTACAGCAGCTGCAGGATGGCCACGCGGTTCTCCAACCGCACCACGTAGAGCGCCGGCCCTCGGCGCCAGGATGGGTGCACACCGGTTTGAGGATCCGTTTTCAAAAGGTTTTTTTTAGAGAACTGCAGTAAGCCTCGAAGTCTCAGAAAGGGACAAGATGCTGTGAGAACTGTTGGCGCAAACAAAATGGGCCACCTGTTTCCAATGACTGAGTCACAGAATCTACGGTCGACGATCAAAATGTGTTACTGCTTGTTCAAAGTGACCTCCACCTGGACATGTCATCAAGGTCTAGTTGCTTTGACAGGGCTTCTCAGAGACTCACCGACCTCCAACTGCTCCAGGACAGCTGACTCTGTCAAAGGCTCTCCTCCGGAGAGGAGGAAACCAGAAACACAAACAATGAAACTGACTCTGGGAACACTGGCACCGCCACCCAGCACTGAACATGACCTACTTTCAACTGTACTCTGGCAGCGACTTATCGTCAGCCTCCATGGGAACAGCCGGTGTAACCTATACCATAGAGGAGTGAGCAGGTCACTGCGGGCAGAGACTAGCACCATCACCAGTTCACCTGCCAACAGAACACTATGTTCTGCTGAGAAAGCGTTACTTACCTGAAAACTTCAAGACCCAGCAGGCTACAGCCCGGGTCATTGGTCTGACATGAGGGGTGGAGAGAAGTAATGCAAAATCTGCACATCTTGACCCCTTGAACCCAGCAGAACTCAATGCTAACGTAGGACTGCTGCTGACAGGAACGCTAACTCATTTCAGCTTTCACGAAGGTCCCCATCAGAAAGATGCAGACTTCTGGAGAGCAGAAAAGCCCATGTCTGACTGAGCATGGACACCTGTAACCAAACTCTCAACTTTACATATCAAAAGGTACGTAGGCAAAGCTGAGAACCAGAAACAACATTCTTCTGCTCCTCATCGTTTCCTCAGTTAGAACAGAACGACCATGTCTTCCGAACGGAAAACTGAACCGCAGCAGGAAGACGATGCATCTGAATCACGACACGAGCAAAAACAAAAGAAAACATCCCAGCCAAGTTCAAGTGTGCGCTGGTAATCCCACGCATTTATTGTGGAAGGTGCTCTTACTTGGCCTTGCGGTACTCAAACATCCATCACTGTCCTTTGATACCACTTTGGAAAGGCAAACTCAACATAAGCCAATTTGCTGACATCACCCCCCCCCCCTTCTTCCCACCCCCTCCAAATAATACCATGGTGAGAATATAGGCCCCGCCCTGGCCCCGGGACCCCAGCTTCCAGGCTCTTAATTTACTCGAGTTCCTTCTTCCCCTTGAATCAGAGAGTTCTTTATGAAAACCTCTCAAAGTATGTATTCATGCGGTGCTCCCCTCCAAATCCTTACCTTCTTTTTCCACACTACTCCTCACTTCAATGGCCCAGCCGACACCACACATCATTACCAAGAGAAAAGCACAGAACCACAACAGCGAAGGCCTGCAGAGGGCCCTCGCTGGCTGGCTAAACAACACGAATGGCCGGACTAGATTGCACAACACATCGAACGAAGAGATGGCGGAGACGAAGATGACGCTGAAAACGAAAACAACAGGTGAAAAAAAAGGGAAAAAGATCCCGACCTGTGAGTCACAACTCTACAATAACATAAAATACATAGCCATTTTATGAGGGAAAAGAGGAAAATTCACGGACTTTCATCTTCAAGATGTCTGAGCAATGATGCAAAGCCAGATTACCAGATCACTGCGCCTTGGCGCTCCCTTCTCAGAATGTTTCTGAGACTTTCTCAGGGGATGGAAAAAAAGATAATGACTGATTAGACAAAATACATACGCTCATACTTGAAACAAGGGCTGCTGAAGCTATTTAGTTGCCTCGCAGAAAAACGCACCAATGATCGAGTTTTGTTTCACTAATATGTAAGTGTATTTATTTATATGATGAATTACCTGACCCAAACAAGAGTTGAAATCTAAATGACTGGAATCACTCAACACAATTCTTGTTTATATATTTTGAGAAATACACTCCAAACAAGAGAATATTGATGTACTCGCCAGGTGATGAATGACCATCACAAATCAGCAGCTGTAGGAGAGAGGAAGGTCCATGCCCTGCGAGGATACACACGCACACTCACACTCTGTCTCACACACACACACTCTCTCTTTCACACACACACGCGCAAACACCGAGCGGAGGTGACAAGTTGTAGCTTGACTTCGCCCACCATTACGTCTTCCTCAGAGATGGACCACACAGCCTGAGCGCCGTTTAAGAGGCCGGAGAAGAATGTCAGACATCTTTCATCCGCCGACGGAAAACTACGGCGCTCGGGGAGAGGAAGAGAGCTGGGGGGGGGGAAAGAGGTAAAGAAGGGAGGGTGGACGGAGGGAGCGAGAGAGAGAGCCAGAGGGAAGGAGCATGCAGGCCTATAGGACTCTTTTACTTGGAGGACAGATCCGAAGGCTGGGAGGTCGGGGGTGGGTGGTTGATGTCCTGAAAGCCCAGATGCTCAGTGGAAACTCACTGGAAGAGCTGAAAACACACTCTCCCAGTATAACTTGCATTGGACATGATGCAGCAAGCGTCCATGAATTGTTTTCGTTGCCAGGAGGATGCGATTGGAAACACATCATGCTGGGATGGGTAAAGGCTACATGAGCAATGTAGTGACTCGTGGTGCATGGCCCTCGGGGTGCTGCTAAAACAGCAGTTGTGTCTTCTTATCTCTGTTTGTTGACATCTGCAGCTATTGGCAACGGTTGTGACCCTTACCGATCCAGAGCTGACCCCGCCTGCAGAGAGGGAACTCATCCATCGCTCTCGGACTAGACGTGGGGCTGGGCAGGGCGGATCATCTTTGCAACATATGTGACCCTGACACTGGAGGACAGGCCTTGACAGGATCTGGGGGGAATATGAAGGCATATGGAAAAGAACATTCTTGCCAGGCACAAACTAGAAAGGTGTGAAAGCGTAGCCTGGACTCTCACCACAGGGGATACCGCTGCACTGTGTGTTATCCAGCTCTATTTAGACTGGGTTTGAAAGCCATTGCAGACAAAGTCCTCACACGTGAACACTGATCAAGGGCTATTTTGAGGCTCTATGGTTCACATCTTTGGGGGGGTTGGAGAACAACACACGACATTCGTATTATTCATATAAACGAGCGAAACTTGATCCATTCGAAATGAAGATTGGAGCTAAGTTGTTTATTTAACGAGTCAAGACAGCATTTGGATTGAGAGATTATTTAGCTGTTGCAGGAGACTGACGCAGACAACAAGAGGAGAGGATGGAATGCAGGAGTAGTTGTTATTGTCCCCATCAGCGTGTGTGTTTGGAAATACACAGAAGCGGCTATGAAATACTGGCCACTTCTTTGGCTTATCTAAAGTGAAAGAAGCATTTCAAATGGAAACTGTACATTGACATACTTGGACACTCAAAGTAGAGCAAAATAACATACGTGCCAGCATTTCAAAAAGAGAGTTGAAGGGAGGCGGGTGGGGGAAGGGGGGATGAAACAAGTATGACAAAATCTGCCAACTTTTACAGTGTGTAGAAAGCCTTTTATGTTGGGAAATAATGCTCGCCATGGCATTTACATCTTCCACCGCCTCTTATTTGTTGATCCTGCAGTCGCATTAATCCTGTCCCTTTTTTCATCTTTAATCCTTAGAACAACATGGGCTATGAGAACTAATAAATGGAAGGGTTCGATTTCCTCCATCGATGCCAAAGACCACAGGCTCACCTCCAGAGTGCAGGGGTCACGGGGAGTCCCACAGGGCCCCGGTGACTGGGGCCAGAGGGAGGGTGGGCCAGAGGGGCTGGAGAAGGGGCAATGTTTACACTCTGGGCGTTCTCCTATTGATCTTATATATCGCCGTGGACACGGTGCACCCAGGCAGGGCGGGAAACCATAATAGATAAGCACAGGGCGAGTATCATAACATGGATTGTATCAAAGGCGCAGATTTTCTCGTCTTTTTTTTTGTAGGCGACTTTTCTTCCCCCCGCGTGGCGCGGAGGCGAAGCCATTGCGATTCCCGGGATTGAGCGGGGACTCAGGAAGGCGGTGGGAAATGACTTCTCAGGAGCATTCCTCCTTTAACCGTCCACACAAACACAGATGCCATCTTCTAGCCTCATGGTGTTTGCGTAGTTTTTACATAACGCTTCAAAGCAGGCCCGAGACCCCTGGACATTAGATCAACAGCAATCCATGAGAACGCCCTTCTGCTAAGAGGACCTGGTTATGGGCAGGGCCGCATCACACATGACCTCATGGCTAGCCCTGCAGATCTCACAGATGTGCAGCCATGATCCATGAAATCCTATTTGGACCAGGAGCCAAATGTGTGTTTTGTGTTAGGGCATGGACAAAAAGCCTCTGTTCTTTTTTCTTTTCTTTTTTTCATGTCTTTTTTTCTCTCTCACTGACTTACATTCTCAAATATCAACAGTCAACAGAGAAACTGTGAAGATAGGCCTTTTGACTAGGGCTGAGCTGTGGCCGTACTATAATTGTCATAACAAACAATTAGGCTGGCTACCTTCTCCCAGGGTTTTGTTCAGCAGGCAGGTGTGCAGTCCGCATATCTCTCCACCATCTTTATGAAATCTGTCTCTCTCAGTATTTTCTCTGGTGAGCATGTGTTCTGTATTACTACCTTACAGTAGGATATCCACACGAATAAACTACGCTGCATAAAACAACTATGCCATCTGGCACCTGCCCTTTTGCATGTTGCATTCCAAGCCATGAGAACTGACATCCACATACTGCTATCGTGATCTAACAGTCTTAGCCCCTACATCACCACGTCAACCATTTACCCACCGATCCCTCCATCCCAGTGGAGACTATGAACAGGCACATCCTTGGGCATGATCTCATTGTGTATTTCCATCCTGACCTTTCAAAAACACTTGCAGTGTTTGCAGTCCTAAGTAGTTCTCTGCAAGTTCTCCTTAAGTGGCCAGGTCTCCATCTGTAGCATTCATGTCTCCCTCTGTTTTTGAAGACCAGCGGTGGATGTGAAGTGCAGTGCTGCTCAGTGAGTCTGTTCATCTGTTCACCATGTCTGCTCATCCGACAGAGCAGACCTGCACCAGTACAGGTTAGCCCTATAGCAAACTACCAGCTGACTGATGTCTGAGGTAGATAACATCGAAGACTCCAGGTTCAGATCGGGCCAGGAGAGCGTATAGCTTTCCCTGTCATTTCCCCCAGCAAGTCTTGGTCTCTCTCTCTCTTTATTACTCTCTCTCTCTGTTATCCTGCGCCAGGTCTTCACAGCATCAAAGTGCAAATATCAACACAGCCCTTTTGCCACAGAGTAAGGTGTGAAAAACATTCTCAACCTTTCCACAAGTCACACCGCAGGAATGCAACGTTTGTTTCTGTGTCTGTCTGAAAGTATGCAGCTGTTCGCATGGGCCGCTGTCTTATTTATTGGCATGTGGAGAAGCTGAGGTGTAAACTTAAGGTTAGAGCTATTCCTTTGGCTGGTTTACCCTCATCTTGATCGATAAGTAAATGAACCGTAGACAAAGGTTTATGCTTCATGGTGTAGGCGATATTCATCCCCATTCACATCTGCTGAATACAGTCCAGCAAGTGCCAAGAAGATCTTGCCTTCATCCGAATTTTCCAACGCATCCAGGCGTATCCCAGCCAATCCCCAGACTGTTTATTTGCGAATAGACATACCAGGAAGTGAAACTCCAAACAACGACCAGGGATTGTAAATCCCAATCGGCCCCTGTGTGCCAGCGTCTTGCCACAGCTACCTGCTCGTTCTGGAGGGGGGGGGGGGGGACTGGGGAAAATAGCACATTCCTGAGGCCTGACTGGTGTCCTTGAGTCCTAACCTAGCTTCTCTCTCCACAGGCCGGGGTCTACGTGAGGGCAACAAGCTGCCTGCAATGGAATGGTGTTCCCGTGTTGATCCCAGCACCCAGTAAACACAGACGGGGCCATTCGAAACTACAAAATGGTGGCCGAGGCTGGTGTTTGCTGCGCAGAGTGATCCATCAAACCATTCAGCGCCTGGCATCTTCCTAGGAAGTGGACCAGCCATTAAAGACAAGTGTTTTGACTGCTCTAATGCCACCCAAGCACATATTTTTACGATGCAGCGTTGGAACGATATCCTGAACTCTTTCCATTGGCGTCACCTAGGTGGTCACAATAGAAGTGAAACAATGTTTGCTTTATTACATGGTACCTACCAAGAAAATATACATTATCTGTACACGTACAAGTATTGCACATCAAAACATCACCGTAACAAAGTTACTGAACCGACCGAACTGTGGAGAATCCTGCAACACAGACAGGGCATTGTGTTGGCCAAAACAACTGTGACCTTCTGACAGACATGCTGTCTGCTTGAGTTAGACTGATATGAGGACGTGCACCATACACACTAAGGTATAAGCAAGTCTGCCCTCTCAGTCGGATTGGAATGGTGCCGCTGGGTCGACTGGCTCGTCGACATGATGACCTTTTCACTATCTCTAAGCTCTTCCATACTCTGTCTTTTGCTGGCTGATACAGACTTGACTGGTGGTAGTATGTACACGTATACGCTGGCATTTCCTTGTGGCAACTGCTGGCATTCAGTCTATTCTGGGTGACGCCTGCTACGCTGATACCTCCACTCAGTTCTAAACTCTCAAAGTATAAAAGAGAAAAAGGCCATTTCCACATATTGTCACCTTATGTAGATTACATCATGGAAACAAGCGACTGACGGTGGCTTGGCCTCTGAGTAATAAAGTCAAAGTCACTCAGACGAACGTCCAGGGGAAAATGGACTCGAGTTAGCATAGCTTAAAACGCCTGCTTGACACTTTAGAGTGCTACCCATATTGTCCGCCCAATAGTTTTTATGAGATGAGAATGTTAAGCAAGCCTCATTTCTATCAATTTATGTCCTCTTAAACAAATCCAAGATGGGTTTGCTCTCTCTGAAAAAAACATTGCTGACAGACGTCTGAGACCCAGAGAAAGCGCACATGTTTTCCAGCTAAGATGGGAACTTCAATGGTCTGATGGAGAACATCCATCAATCAAGAATACTGTCTGCCACACCGATTCCTATTGTGCAGGAACATGGCCCAGAGTCAAATCCCTCTGGAAAAGGTGCATTGGTCAGCACGGAGACATCTGGGACAGCATCAAAATGTCCAACAGCAGTGAAGAGGTGTGACCCTCTGGCTGGAAACGCAACTCGGAAGGTTAACCTGGGGCCACCTTTTGAGATGCCTCAAGCTATTCATTTACTTCTTGACCCTCCAGCAAGCCGTGTGGAGTCCAGAGGTGTTGGTGCGTTCGAAAGCTGCTCTGTGACTTTCCGACGACCGTCTAAAAAGAATACCTAGCATAGCTTCCTGAATGCTGGGCACTAAGGTGCTGAGGGGAGGGGGGGCAGTTCCAGTAACATCGCACTGTTTAGAATGCTCTGTACAGATCATTAAACACTTCAAACACTGTGTCTGTTCTTTTTTAGAGGGGGGGGGTGTAAGGAGAACACATTTACAGAGCTATATTTAGCCTTTTCTCTGTCTCAACAGTTGGGGTTCAGGGGTCATCTTAACTCTCTTTCCCTGTTGCACATATGGATTTCTCATAGAGTTCAGGGTTGATTCCCTGGGTTCAGACCAAATAAAGTACTTCAACAGACCTGGCTCTTCCATCCTGTTTTCTATTTAAAGAGTTTGTTCCAGAAATATACCAGCAGTTGTTTGTTTAAACCGTAACCCCACAGGAGCCGCCCTAATAAAAGAGTTAGGGTTCCTCAAGCTTCCAGAAGAATGGAAACTACCTTTTAAAAGTTGTCCTTCTCGCCGCTTCAAACCCCTGAGTTTGGCAGTCTGTGACTGTTTTTGTTGATGGTATTCTATTTCCATTTGAATTAGTTTCAATACCACCCAGAACTCCAAGACTGGTGTTCTCAGTTGGAGGTACAACACACGTAGCAGATGCTCCTTTCACATTCCGCCGAGGAAAATGGAAATAATGCAAATGACCAGCTCCCACGATCACCGTTTGATGTCATCGTCCTGCAGGTAGATGTTCTTAGCAGCCTCTAAACTGCACTTCTCTCCACCCAAAGAGTGGACGGCGTAAGTCCCAAACACGTTTCCCAAAGAGATCCGCACTGGTGCTCACGACCGCCTCTCCATCTCCGCCTGTCCATCCACACCTACCTTTCAACAAGAATCATGAATTACACCTTGCAATCAAACGCCTCTACCTCCGCCCGGTTCAACATAAACATGCGGTCGCTGCAGACAGCTGGGCGATTCTGGATTTTGGACGAGATATCGGCCAATTATCAGCCATCTGCTAAGGAGTGTGCAGATCTCTGCTGAAATAATTATACCCCTGCAAGGCTGTGGTTCCCAAGGACTCAGACCGGTGTATGTAACAGAATCTTGCCCAGAGAAAAATCAGGGGGGGGGGGAGAAAGACAGAGAGAGGTCTTGGAATGAAAACAGTGGTCCGGCGAAAAACCATTTGGCCTTAGAAACAGCCACTATTTCCTCTTCCTGCAATTACAGTATTTCTATTAGCATTCCACCTGATTTCTTCCTTGTAAAGTCTTAGAACTGAGACAGTGGTTCATTATAGGCGTGAGATAGTGTTGCATGTTAGCGTTTGAGCAATGGTGTGCGACAGAGTGTGGTTTCATGGGTACTTTGGGGGCTGCTTGAAATGCTGGACTGGCTACTGTTCCCCCCGGCTCTCCTAATAGAAAAGTCCACCACTGCCAGAATCCCACCAAGAGTGAAGACACAGCTCAGGTGTACCACCGTTAAGTCTAATTAATAACATTTCCCCCTATTTTGGGACTTCACTTCCATTCATTTTGGGTCTTGAACATGACATCTGAGGCTAGAATCTAAAGGAGGGTTTAATTCAGGTCACCTTTCACATCAGAGGTGCAGGAGGTCTATACTGAACATACAGTTGAAGGAGACTTGATTGGGCCTGGAAACAAGCCTTCACTTCAGCCCTAACACAATGTTTGTCATTGTGGGTTTCCAAGGCACAACCTGGAACCCATGGACCGGTCCGAGAGCTGAAATGGAGACCAGGTAACCTGGGCTGAACCACGATAAGTGCAGCACGGAAAGCAGGGGTCGAATTAATGGAATTAAAGCAAAAGCATTGAAACGGGTAAAATATACACTGAAGCCACAAAGTGTTTTACATTTTGCACAGGTTCGTTCTTTTCCTTCATTTCCTTTCATTAGCTGCCACCTACATTCTCTGGAGGGACCAAAATACTATTTGCGGTCGACGGGTCGAAGAAGACCTACTAAAGGTGCACTCAATTTATTACTCTGATTATATTATAATCACGAGCTTCATGTTCGCCGCATTATTAAGGATTAAAAGTCATAAATCACTCAATGATTTTGTATAGGTGAGGGATACTGAATTCAAATCCACATGCCTTGTTTTGCCTTTGGTTGCTGCCAACAGCATACCTGCACTGCTGCCTGGTTTGATAGCAAGGAAGTCAGATATCGTGGAGTACTCCTGCAGATTGCGTGGCTCGTGGGTGGTGGTAGCGGTGGTAGTGGTGGTGGTTGTGGTGGTGGGGAGGTTTGACTGATGGAACTGGCTCAGTATGGGGGCCTGGCTGGACTGAGAGCTTGCAGGGGCAGGAATAGGCCATCCATTCAGAGGAGAAATACCCGGCTGTCCGCACACACTTAGGGCTGGACGTTTACATCTGCTCTGTGACAAATGGGTGGTCTGGCTTGGCTGGGGAGGGGGTGGGGGCAGGGGGGTGAGGGGCGGGGGGGGGGTAGGAAGGGGAGGGGCAGGGGAGGGGGGGGAAGCCTGAGTTGTGGCTCGATGACATGCCCAGGTACGGACGGCTGCCTTGTTTGGCATCCTGCACAGTGCAGGGTGGTCACAGCGGGGGGCAGAGGGGGGAGCAGAAGGGAGTTAGGTTAACAGTAACAAATATGGTGTGTGTGTATGGGGGGGAGGGCGAAGGTCTAACGACACTTATAAAGGCTTTAAACATTGACAGTTCAGTCAAACTTGAAAAAAGAAACAGAAACGTAACTGTCACTACAGCGATCAGCCCTTAGTTCCATTCCATCATGAAACAAGGCACTTCAAATGAATGTGTTCGGCACTGAAACAGAGTCTGGATTCGATGAATTGGGACTCCTCTTTTTTCAGTTAGGGCTCATTGTGGGTGGCTGAGGGAACGAGAGTGCACTGTCTTTTACAATCAAGTTGAGATCTGTCATCAGCCAAACCAAATAGGCCCCCCATTGTGTTTCATTCTGACTTATTGCACCGCAAGGTTATAATTTACATCTTCATGTCACCCCACTCTTCTCTGAGCCTGAATTTAATTCATGTCCCCAAGCAAACACGAATTAACGTTCGAGGTCTCATCTAGTCCAACGCTAGAAGTGGGATGCTAGGTGTGGCTGGAAAAGGGCAGATAAACAGTGTCTGTTGTGAATAGTAGCGTGTATCTGTCTCTGATAAACATGCTTTTCTTACGCTGTCTTCTTTTTTTGGGAGGGGGGGGGGGTACGGCATGGAGGGCGGTTTGGTTGTTTAAGGGACAACTATTCTCATAGAGCTAATATTGGTAGGCCTTGTCTCTGGTCTCCACAGTTGGTCTGGTTCCTAGGCCGCGTTTCATCTTAACTCTCTTTCCCTGTTGCACATATGGATTTCTCATAGAGTTCAGGGTTGATTCCCTGGGTTCAGACCAAATAAAGTACTTCAACAGACCTGGCTCTTCCATCCTGTTTTCTATTTAAAGAGTTTGTTCCAGAAATATACCAGCAGTTGTTTGTTTAAACCGTAACCCCACAGGAGCCGCCCTAATAAAAGAGTTAGGGTTCCTCAAGCTTCCAGAAGAATGGAAACTACCTTTTAAAAGTTGTCCTTCTCGCCGCTTCAAACCCCTGAGTTTGGCAGTCTGTGACTGTTTTTGTTGATGGTATTCTATTTCCATTTGAATTAGTTTCAATACCACCCAGAACTCCAAGACTGGTGTTCTCAGTTGGAGGTACAACACACGTAGCAGATGCTCCTTTCACATTCCGCCGAGGAAAATGGAAATAATGCAAATGACCAGCTCCCACGATCACCGTTTGATGTCATCGTCCTGCAGGTAGATGTTCTTAGCAGCCTCTAAACTGCACTTCTCTCCACCCAAAGAGTGGACGGCGTAAGTCCCAAACACGTTTCCCAAAGAGATCCGCACTGGTGCTCACGACCGCCTCTCCATCTCCGCCTGTCCATCCACACCTACCTTTCAACAAGAATCATGAATTACACCTTGCTAGCAAGTCACCACGTTAGGTGTATTGACGTTTTCCCACGAAAAACACATCGACGTGGAGTAGTCTACGCCGCCGGGTTCAACATAAAACATGCGTGTTTTGGCTGCAGAAACACAGCTGGGCGATTCTGGTATTTTGGACCGGGATGATATATTCGCGCGCAATTTATGAGACATCTTCTAAGGAGTGTGGAAGCAGAATTCATCCGACTGAAAGTAGATGGATATTTCCTCCTTGACAAGAGCTTGTTTGGTTCAAGTGAGCTTAGAACAGGTGTATGTCAAGAAGCTAGGCCGAGTAGAAAATTGCTCAGAAGGGGGACTGGGGGACGTAAAACTAAGAGAGGATTGAGTTGGAATGAACGGACAGTGGTCGGTTGTTTCTCAAAATAATCAGCGAGAGAACTATTGTGGGTCCTTAGATACGAGACATGATTATACTATATCCTATGCAATTACATTTAGTGTATTTGCATTATAGCATTTCTATTCGGTGGTTCTTCCTTGTAAAGTCTTAGAACTGAGACAGTGGTTCATTATAGGCGTGAGATAGTGTTGCATGTTAGCGTTTGAGCAATGGTGTGCGACAGAGTGTGGTTTCATGGGTACTTTGGGGGCTGCTTGAAATGCTGGACTGGCTACTGTTCCCCCCGGCTCTCCTAATAGAAAAGTCCACCACTGCCAGAATCCCACCAAGAGTGAAGACACAGCTCAGGTGTACCACCGTTAAGTCTAATTAATAACATTTCCCCCTATTTTGGGACTTCACTTCCATTCATTTTGGGTCTTGAACATGACATCTGAGGCTAGAATCTAAAGGAGGGTTTAATTCAGGTCACCTTTCACATCAGAGGTGCAGGAGGTCTATACTGAACATACAGTTGAAGGAGACTTGATTGGGCCTGGAAACAAGCCTTCACTTCAGCCCTAACACAATGTTTGTCATTGTGGGTTTCCAAGGCACAACCTGGAACCCATGGACCGGTCCGAGAGCTGAAATGGAGACCAGGTAACCTGGGCTGAACCACGATAAGTGCAGCACGGAAAGCAGGGGTCGAATTAATGGAATTAAAGCAAAAGCATTGAAACGGGTAAAATATACACTGAAGCCACAAAGTGTTTTACATTTTGCACAGGTTCGTTCTTTTCCTTCATTTCCTTTCATTAGCTGCCACCTACATTCTCTGGAGGGACCAAAATACTATTTGCGGTCGACGGGTCGAAGAAGACCTACTAAAGGTGCACTCAATTTATTACTCTGATTATATTATAATCACGAGCTTCATGTTCGCCGCATTATTAAGGATTAAAAGTCATAAATCACTCAATGATTTTGTATAGGTGAGGGATACTGAATTCAAATCCACATGCCTTGTTTTGCCTTTGGTTGCTGCCAACAGCATACCTGCACTGCTGCCTGGTTTGATAGCAAGGAAGTCAGATATCGTGGAGTACTCCTGCAGATTGCGTGGCTCGTGGGTGGTGGTAGCGGTGGTAGTGGTGGTGGTTGTGGTGGGGGGTGAGGTTTGACTGATGGAACTGGCTCAGTATGGGGGCCTGGCTGGACTGAGAGCTTGCAGGGGCAGGAATAGGCCATCCATTCAGAGGAGAAATACCCGGCTGTCCGCACACACTTAGGGCTGGACGTTTACATCTGCTCTGTGACAAATGGGTGGTCTGGCTTGGCTGGGGAGGGGGGGGGGTGAGGGCTTCACAGTGGGGGGTGAGGGTTCGGGAGGGAGGGGGAGGTTAGGAAGGAGGGGCAGGGGGGTAGGGGGGTAAGCCTGAGTTGTGGCTCGATGACATGCCCAGGTACGGACGGCTGCCTTGTTTGGCATCCTGCACAGTGCAGGGTGGTCACAGCGGGGGGCAGAGGGGGGAGCAGAAGAGGAGTTAGGTTACAGTAACAAAAGTGTGTGTGTGTGTATGGGGGGGGGGGGGGGCGACAGGTCTAACGACACTTATAAAGGCTTTAAACATTGACAGTTCAGTCAAACTTGAAAAAAGAAACAGAAACGTAACTGTCACTACAGCGATCAGCCCTTAGTTCCATTCCATCATGAAACAAGGCACTTCAAATGAATGTGTTCGGCACTGAAACAGAGTCTGGATTCGATGAATTGGGACTCCTCTTTTTTCAGTTAGGGCTCATTGTGGGTGGCTGAGGGAACGAGAGTGCACTGTCTTTTACAATCAAGTTGAGATCTGTCATCAGCCAAACCAAATAGGCCCCCCATTGTGTTTCATTCTGACTTATTGCACCGCAAGGTTATAATTTACATCTTCATGTCACCCCACTCTTCTCTGAGCCTGAATTTAATTCATGTCCCCAAGCAAACACGAATTAACGTTCGAGGTCTCATCTAGTCCAACGCTAGAAGTGGGATGCTAGGTGTGGCTGGAAAAGGGCAGATAAACAGTGTCTGTTGTGAATAGTAGCGTGTATCTGTCTCTGATAAACATGCTTTTCTTACGCTGTCTTCTGTTCAGGTGGCCTGAACTGCAGAGGGGCCGTGGCAGCTAACATCCAATCACAGGAATCAAATAACCCAGATTTAGCTGAAGAAACAGACAAAAAAAAGATATTTATTTGCTTCTTTGCTTTTGGCTATAACCACAGTGTTCAGTCATGTAGTTGCTGAAAGGAGGCACCGTCATAGAGAACGCAAAAAAAAGAACGCAACGACCTCTATGTCGAACACAACCCAGTTTAATGAACATTGGCCCAGTAAAACTTGAGAGGCCACAACTGTTCTTGTAATTGTATTGTTCGTCTTCGTTCTCTAAGCAGACTGTTCAAGCCCTGGTCTCCCAGAAACCACAAGCCTAAACACACTCAGGCCCCGGGGCCCGCCACAAAAGCTCACTGTTCACCTCTCCCCTGACCAACATGCACCCTTCATGTTTAGAAAATAGCACTGTGGTCCAAAACACACAGCCAACTCCACCGCTGAAATAAATCTCAATTTCCTACAGCCACTTTCTTTACCAGTGACATAATGAATTAGTAATCAAAGTCTTGTTTGCGACAACCATTTTTTTGGTGTGGCCCGATAATCTTGCTCTGCAGGGACTATATTAACTGCTAACAAAAAGGGGAATTATGTTTACAATATTACATTCTCAGAGCACACATGTACACACGCATACACACACACACAGCAGGTGGTATAGAGAACCGCCTTCTAACTGGGATGACCATTATTTCCTAGCGCAGTCAAATTTAATGGGGCTGTCGGTGGAGTCTAAGGTGTGGTCGCCTGCCATTTTCCAAATAATTAGCCCTGCAACAGAGACTTTACTGTGTGTAACGTATGGCTCAGTCATGAGGTACACCATAGAAAGGGACCGGACTAAAGTTTCAACAAAGCCCATATATGTTTAAAAAGTGAAAGTATTCACCAGATGACTCATCGTCGGCATGACATGCTCTGCCAACGGTAGTAGCGGCTACTGTAAAAACGGTCAAATATGGTACATTATGCCAGACATTTCTGGTGCTTTTGACGAACCTAAAAAATGTATTGAAAAAAAACCTCAAAGCGGCAACAGTGGACTTTCGATCGACGATGACAATGGCCAGTGTCACTGTTCAGGGGGAAAAAAATATTGTGAATCTTTATTGTTTATTGTTTAGGCTACAAGATACAGGATACTGTCATTCCAGAGTCCAGACAGTGAGACACAGCTGGCTTCCATGGAATGACAGGCCAGAAGTCCCAACACACTCCCACCACATGACACACCGGTCAAGACCATCTTTGGGTCGCTCCGCCTGGCTGGACCGGACCACCAAGGACTGTGACATCATGGCTGGTGGGGAACCTGAAAGCTGTGTGACACATCGGGAGACTGGAAATGTCTTCTTCGTTCCCCTCAAACAAACAGACATATACAATATCAGACAACTGTGTGGGCAAGAAGCCCCGCACACAGAGTTGTCACTGACCTGTAGTTTACTAAAACCCAGATTGTCCGAATCTCACTGAAATGGTAACCAAGCTAAAGGTGCTGGTCCTGTTGGACTTTGTTCATCATAACTAAGCAGAGTTCAGGAGAGACTGGTTCCCTCTGAGTAGCTAAGTGTGGGAAAGTCATACAGCATGCACATGTGACGCCAAGGGAAAGGTACAGTACACAAATGAAAGTGAATACCTTTCATTTAAAGTGGGGATTTTATTGTATCGTTTGCCGTCATAAAACTAGTCCCAGAACTGGAAGTCATCGTATGCATTACAAACTTAATGAGGAAAATGCTCTTGAAAACAGGGTGACCAATCTCCAAAAACAATATTTCAGATTCCCCTCAGCTTCTACTATCTGGGCACATTGAAGCACATGGAATGAAAAGGCTTTTTTGATGTACTCAACAGTATCTCAAAGCTAGCATAACTGTATGTCCTCAAAACATGGCCCTACTCAGAACACCAAGCATAAAGTCCTTATGCTTTTTGGATATCACATGCTGTGCTAGGACCTGTTGCCCTAAAATGTCCATGTTAGTTATTCCTAGCAGAGGTGCTTTTGGAAAAAAACTCCACAAAACCACTTCCTACTGGAAAAAACACCGCCCTCACCAAGGACTGGGTCATACTGCCTGTGTTGTTTATTGGTCTTGGTGTCTGTCAATCACTTCCATTTCCGCCATGACTCCATGAAGAGGCGGAACAGAAATCATAGCTGTGGTTATTTGTTGTTGTCTAAGGCATCTTTAGTCTGAGTGGACATGTGTGCGTCTCTCTCTCTCTCTTGTCCAGTCATAAGGCTGGTGCTGAGTAATCCGTCCACACGTCTCCCAGTCCGCAGCTGGGTGCTTTCTGGGAAACGGAGGCTTGCAGTGCAGGGGCTGGGAGGACCACCTGAGTGGGTGTGGGAGGCTTCCCCTGTTACTCCCGTCTGGGTCTGAGTGTGTGACCAGACTGCATGCCCTCTGGGCCTCTTGCTTGCTAACCTCCACCGCCTTTGTAAGTGTTTAGTCATGGTGCCGGCGGAAGTGAAGATGGGAGAAGAACTAGAACTAAAAAAGGAGTTTTTCCTTCCCTCCTCCCATTCAGGGAGAGTTCGCACACGGGGGAATCGACATTCCATTCGGGTGAAGCCTTCTACCTGGCCATTATCTTCGCATCTGATAAACTTGTGCGCGCGTGTGTGCTTTTGCATGTGTCTTCATTTATAAATGTTTGTGTGGGTATTTTGTGTGTACGCTAGCCTCCATGTGGGAGACTGCAGTGTGTGGGGCCAAACCACCCCCCCACAGGACAGACACACACACACACCCTCGGCGACCCCCTGCCCGTTCTGGCTCTCAACTCGGCAGTAAAGAAACCCTCTATGACAGGGCCAGTCGAGGCCCTGCTGACGAGAACCCTGCCAGCACAGACAAGTTCCAGAACTTTCCATGGCCCTGCGGGACTGTGCCAACGGCTCTTGGCCGAGTTCCGTGGCCCTAGCAGCACACCTGGCCCACCATGAGCGCTGTAGCGACGCCCCTGTCATGGCGAGGCGGACAGGTCGTTTAGACATTCAGACCTTGTGTTGGTCCAGACTCAGGTGGGTGGACAGAAGAGGCGGAGGTGAAAAGAAGACGACGAGAAAAAAAGGGAGGGGGGGGTGGAGGAAAACGCACCCCCCCCCCCAAAATAATCAGCCTCCAAATATTTGTACAAGTTAGAGCAACATAATCACTCAGAGGCTCTACCTGTGGCATAGCACTTAGAAAGGCAGCATGCATTATGTTTCCTGTTCTAATCAAACTGGGCTTACATAAGGATTCCCTGGACATGGACCTCCCTCCATCGGCCCTGCGCCGAACGGCTGCCACACACACAAACTGGAGTTTCATCAGATGTCGCTCGAGGTTGTAGGGTTTGAGTTTTTGCTCCGTTCCACACCGTGCCTGCGAAGGCTGTCCTGCCCATCTTTGGCCATAAGAGGGCAGCGTGCTGAGTTTGAGAGAGTGAGCGGTCTTCACATCCAATTACATAATTCACTGGAAAGTTTTGTTCAGTGAAGGTGTGGAAAACTTAATTGGAAGTCCTTGAGTGCAGGGTTATTTTAAAACACGCTCAATCAAAACTGAGGAATGCACTCTCACCGATAGAAACGTTCAGCAGGCCACTCTGGCAAGTGGATTGGAGAGCATTGAGTATGCTTAGTAGTTTAGGCAGGGGTGTTAGAAACCTTTGGGAGCAGTGGCAGTCTTTTGTCATTATGATCGTGTTTTCCTTTAAATCAGGCGTGTCAGTTGGTGACCCGTTTCCACATAGATTTTTTGGTATGATCTGTTAACTGTTGCGATGGAATTCAACTTAACTTCAACCATGGCATTTACTAGTCCAATCATGAGCAGAGGGTTCTCCTATAAAACTTCAACATAATGAAGGAAAATGCCCTTCTCTTTTCTTGCTATTTATGTTCATTTTTTGCTTAATCGACCAGGTTACAGGTCGCATTCTCGCAACTGCAGACTGAACAATTCTGTGCAGACTCTACGAGTGCATCTCCCATTTTCGAAATGGCCGTGGCTAGGCATGTTCCCCCCCTCCGTAACAGAGAGAGGGGAAAAAACTACGTTTTTGTCCATATGGCATGCATGCCAAGGACCAATCAGATCGCAGATGTTTTTTTTTTAACTGCATAGTAGCCAATCAGCACGTGGCGAAAAGATGACAAGGACACCTTGACTTTGCACAGGGGTCGGAACAAATCCTCAGCAGCGAGAGGGTGGTATGAGAGTTTGAGTGGAGGCGTTGTCTTAGCCTACAGCCTGTAAGAGGCCACACGGGCAGTAAGGGGCTTCCAGCGGTGAGCTCCTGGAATCAATGACAGGCGAGACAGCGCTCCAGGCCCCTAAGCACGACTTTCAACAGCGGAGTGGATTTTTAATAACCACGGCTCATAAATCCAAACCTTCTGGAAGTGGACGCATATCAGGTAAAGCATAGCGCGGGAAGGTATCATGTACGGCCCAAAAAAGGCAGAGACGGATCCAAAAGGAACAGAATGAGTAGTTGGTAGATGTAGCATAAGTTGTGAATGGTGCATTACCCCCCCCCCCTTCCTTCCACCGCCACTCGCACTCACCAGCAGACCTCCAATCACCTGGTTACCTTCGTCCCCATCCCCCCCACCTTAGCCCCAACACACCACCACGGCCGCCCCCTCCTCAGACCCCCGAGCCAGGCAAGAGCCGTGGCACGCCTAACAGCTTCCCCGTACCCTGCTCTAGGTGAGGGTTAAAGGGCACATGAGTAACCGACAGGCCTAGAAGTGAACTTAAAGACCTCTCTCTACAGAAGAGATGACATTTACATGGATCGATTTAGCAGGGGCTTTCAACCAAAGCGACGTTCACATAATCACGGAAGATCCCAAGGCAAACAATTGGGCTTCTGAGTCAAGTTGAACCGTGTTTCAAAGGGACAGCAAGCTAAGCAGAAAGTAAGCCTGTCGCATTTCCACAACTCGCGTTAACAATGACTGTATTGTCAAACGTCAAATCGTGGACACAAGCAACATTCACCGCGTAGGAATTTTGTTGGATCAGCCACATGAGGACCTGGCTTACAGGTTTCTGTGTGTCTTTCTCAAGGTCTTAGGAGGAATTAGAGAAAATGTGTGTGGTTTGGTTTCCTTGCTCATCTGCACAGGGGACATGGGCAGCACCGTTCGCGGTTCCAATGTTTTGGAGTAAGCAGCTTTCATTTCTGAGCCCCTTCTGGATCCTCTCTCTTCAGTCTGGTACAGACCCAAAACATTTATTACCGTCTACAAGGGGAATTCTGACCTGGGACCAGTTGCTGGGGGTCCATGTGTCTTGGCTGTGCTGTGTGATGTATTCAGACCACACAGGGCCCGAGCGCTCTCACTTCACGTCGGAGCAATTTCCTCTTGTAAATATTTTGTGCTGTTCGTGTCTGCCAAACTGTCTCTGCCTCTCCCTGTGCGTGTGTATGCGTGTGTGTAACGTATGTGTGCGTGTGTGAGAGCGAGAGAAAACGGCATGTGCGAACGCGCGTGAACGCTCTGTTGATAATAAGCCTCGGGGTCTATTTTAATGACAGTGTTGTTGGTGGGGGGGCAGCCCTTTATGTGGTTCTACCTGGCAGCAGGTATTTCTTTTTCGGAGGGGTGGAGGGGGGGACGGGACGTTTTTCAAGTCAAGTCTATGTAAGGTGATGTCTACGGGTCTTTGTTGAAATTTACGGTCGTAGGTTTTTGCTTGTAATTGAGACACTTGATGCCTGACTTGGGGTCGAATTGAGATGTTGCAACCAACATATACAAATGACACTAATTACCCACGCTCATTATGGTTCGCCTGGCTAAACATGGTTCGTGGAAATGGCTCTTCTCAAAACATCCTGAAGTTCGAGACACGTCAAACCTGTTTCAGTGTGACTGTCTGCACCAGAGGCTGAAGAGTGAGGGTGTCTGTCTGGCTGGCAAATATGTCATCCATGATTCAAGCATGAAGACGTCTGCGCAGGGTTTTGAACCCTGAACACGTCCAGCTGCTCTCGCAATCCTTTTTTTCTTTGCTTCCAAAGTCTGAGCATCGCCGAAGACCCGCTCGCGTCGGACGCCCAAGACATTCTCTCTCTTGCAAAGGCGAAATAATGAACCGCGGCACGGCCAACGCGCGGCGATACACCGCGCCAACGGCGGCTATAAATAGCATGGGGGGTGGTCTGCAGATTGGAACGTGTTCCCAGAACCCTGGGTCAGAGAGAAGATGGAGGAGGAGACCGTGGGGCCCTGGCTGCTGGGCTGGATTCCTTGGGAGCGTGGGCAGACTGTCCTCTGCTCCCTGGGAGAGGCTGAAGCTAACACCAGGCAGTGTGAGGCGCGCTGTTTATCCTGCGGGCCCCAGAGAGGGGCCCATGCCAGCAGCTGGTGCTGCCCACCGATCTACAGTTGGGCACATTCTATAAACTACACGTAGACACACACGCAGACAGAGACACATTCGCGTACGCGAGGACGCGCGCCCGCTCACGCGCGAGCAAACAAAAACAAACACACACACTTCTAACCACCAAACAGCCATATGCATAAATCCCTGATACACACACACACACACACATACAATCACAAGCACAAAACACACCAACACAGAAACGCCTCACACACACAAACACACACATGCAGTTAATAACTCAGTAAGCTGTGCAAACTCCTAACACAGTCAATCAAACAGCAATAAATGCACACCATGCGCTGCTACAGTACATAAAAACCTCTCTCTGGACAGATATTACCTAAATAATGTGGCCTACTTCACCTCCCAATATAATTATTAAACAACAACGAAAACAACTCGAAAAGGGCTCCTCGATTTTGCTCAGGCAGTCAAGCATCCCAGCTTCATTCAACAATCCACGGTCAGTTTGTGTACTTTCTTGCAGCGGTGGAAGTCGTGGCTCTGCCTTTCCCTGCCCCGCAGTCAGCAACCACATGACCTGCCAGGACGACCAATTTAGGATGGATGGGGGAGCCACTCGCTGCCTGTCAGTGCTGTAAATGATGAATTATGGAGAATAAGTAGAGGAAGACACTGACTAACCACAGGCACACCACCGCAGACCAAAATGACAGCGGCCATAAAATGCCTCCATGTCAAGACATAAAGCTGTGGCCAGCCTTGCCAATACTGCCTTTAGGAGAGAGAGAAAAAACACACAGCAAATGGCTGTGCCCCGTTAATATACTTTATGTATTTTTCCATATACAACTTTATCTGGTCACGTCTCAATACTTAGTTGGACTTCCAATACGGTAGTTAACTGGTACAAAAGCACAACATTTTCATGACATGATTTGAGCGCCAGAGTTTACTGCGAGGTTAAATGCCCTCCATAGCCCCTTGGCAGAATAAAATGTAGAATGCTTATTTATCTAACCAGAGAGCTAAAACTCCAAAGCTAACGCATGGAAGAAGTAAGGGAGATGACCCATGAAGGAGAGGGAAATGACAGCGCTAGGCTAACCTTTTACACGTGACGCCTGCCTCTCTAACGTCCAGACAGAGCTGGCCGGTGACCGCGCTGTGAGTCGGAGGCGGTCATGACGTCGTTTCCACGGCGATACCACGTCCCTTCTGGCCTCCGCTCTCTCTGACGGCTCTGGTGCGTCTACGTGAGTCACATGACTCACACCGCTGTGTCCTGTCAGCGACCGGCCCAGGTCATCTCTGACTTCAGAGCTGACACGACGAGACGGGCCCCAGGCGGCTACTCAAACCAAGATGGATGACGCATTCTTCGAAACAACTGTTATGGCTTGACCTCTACGAGGGGAGAGAGAGGGGATGATTGATCCTCTGGGCTGTGCTGGATAACCCCTGAACCGGGTGTGTCACGGAGTCGACCTAACATCCAGCCCTGCCCAGCCTCAGACGGTCTCTCTCTCATTCAGACTTCCATGCATGTCTAGTACCGTGTGCTTTGTCCTAGTTCACATGGGCTGCAAGGCTGAGTATCTTATTATTGCCTTAGTCCCAGAAGAAGAACAGAGAACTTTAATCAGGGCAACTTCTGCCTGTTTCATACTGCTTCCCTCCACATACACAAGTCCACACAGACACACACACACACACAACAAGATCATCTCTGGAACCACCACCCAAGAGGTCCATAACTCCAAACTCAGCAAGGCCCCTTTCACTGGCACACGGCTATAATTGGCAATTACCATGTGTTCACAAGTAAAACAAATATGTCTAATTGGCTCACGGAGAAGCCTGGCGAGGCCGGAGGCTTGCTGGCCCCGGAACGAGGCCGCAAGAGGAGGCCGTCTGTGGAGGCAGATGGGCGGAGAGCAACAGCACGCCACTCCTCTCAGCTCCTCCTCGACGCCCCTGTCTGGGTTCACTAGAGAACAGCGTCCTACGCAATCCTGAAGTCGCAACGCACAACAGCAGCCGGGTCCCACCAATGAGGTGTGGCGTGGTAATTACCTGTGATATTAAAACTATGACGCCACCCTCAGGAGGAAACATAAATACTTTTATGACACTGAAACTGGGCCCGCTCGTAAACCGTGAAAAATAACAAACACTTTCGCAAATACTCCCACAAGCTGCTGGGTAATTTGTATCTTCACCTTTGATATTAAGAAGTGTTTGCCAATCATTCCTTTTCAGAGTTGATTTTCCCGATCCAGAGGGTGTACCCAGCATGCATTGTTCGGTGCTAGTCGGCGCAGCACTGTACAATGTTCTTCATTAGCCTCCCGGTCTTTGAACAAATGCTCTTGCGCAGATCAAAGCAGCTTACCTGACAGCTGAGTGATTTAAGCTGGGGGAGGGGGGGAGGGGGGTTTTCTGACGGTTCTGTGTTAGGGAGTGTCTCTCCCAGTACATCTCCCTGACTTCCCTCTGATGACAGGAAAAGTGTTTTTCTAAACATCTGGTGTTCAGACGCAGCCGTATAAATCAGACATTATTTGTGTTATCCCAACCCATGGGGATTTGGAGCACGGCATGGGATTGTTGTTCTGGATGTGTGCGCGTGCACGGACAAGCGCACGGACGGGCATGCACGGACGAGCGCGCACGGACGAGCATGCACAGACGAGCACACGTGTGTTTTCCAGGCAGCGCACCCTGCTTCCTACCTGGTACAGAATGGCTCAGATAGTGTTGCAAGACCACGCTGATGAAGTGTCTCAGGTTCGATAAAGTCAAAACAAAACGAGAATTCCTCACTGATTAACGTTTACGAATGCGCCCGACTGTTCCTCCAACCTTAAGAGTTTTGAAAGCACTTCAAACAAGACCTAGAACATGGGCACTGCAGCCACATGTTTCATTCGAAACTCGAGCGGTGAATCAAATTCCAGCCCGTCTGCATGCGAGGGCCAGTGGTTGTGAAGGACTTGAAGCGGCGCGTTCATTAGGAGGCATGCAGGGAAAAGGGTTTGCCTTGTCAGAAATCCACTATTCACAGGCTTCTCATTGGCTCTGACACAGACTGCAGTGGGAAGTCGGATCTGACCTACTGGGCTAAGCGAAAGTACAACATGTCGTAATACCCGGGGTCAAAGGTGAATCAAACAGCGCTGATGGGGTGCAGGGGACCGTGGAGCAGGGGGACGAGGGGGCGGTCGAGGAAGCTGGGTAGATGGATCCAATCGAGCTGCGCTGATTTATGAGGCGATGAGCCCCTTAGCTGCTCTTATGGGACTGGGGGTCTCCAGGAGAAGACAGAATTAGTTTCTTTATGGTCTCCCCCCCACCACCACCACCCCTCAGCCCCCCACCACACTCCCCTTTAATTACATCTGCACTCCGGCTGCTTGGCATGCTGGGAGAGGTAATTAACGGACTGACTGTGAGCGTCTGTGTGTGTATGCGGGAGTATGTGCGTGCGTGTTTGTGTGCTTTGGAGACAGTGTTTCTCGGGGTATGCATTTTTGATGGGCTTCTCTAACATGCAAGGTAACGCAAGCCAGAACTGGGGATATGTAGGGAGCTGCAACACGGTCGACTTAAAGGAACAAGCCTGTCTCTCTGGGTTAGGAACGGCTACCCTCTTTTAGGACAAACATAGAAAAATACCCATCGATCAGTCCAATCACCTCTAAAAACTGCCTATGAAAGTTAATATGGTGTCTATTCTCCCAGCACTGCTAAACTCTGACTGCTATAATCCAACTTAAATATGTTGTTCCAGTATTGCAAAGACCATACGGATTGGCTCCTTCTGGTGATTCTGGTGATCAAGGAATTTATAGTGCAATAAAGTTCAGTAATAGTAGGTTTAAAAATGTGGATTTCTTTCAGCCGGTTGGAACTTGACCAATATACCATTGAAACACTGTAACGGCACAGCAGAATTCTGATGATAAGAACTTATATTTGCAACCGTCGCAATGTATAAAGCATCTGGGCATTTTCAGCCCAGCAGGGACGCAGTGAGACTGTGTTTTAAGCTACTGAGAGAAAGTGCATTAAGGTCTTAGACATAGAAACCAGTGGCATGGGGATTCCCCATGATCAATAATCCGGACGCCTCAACGCCATGCCTACAACATGCTTCTTTGAAGTCAAATTATACAGCCATGAATGCATATTATCCAGATCCCAAGTGGTGCTAGATGCAGAAATAGAAAAGGGGATTGTTTTGAATTATAGCTTATGAATGTGATTTGTGTACACTCCTTGTGTGGTCTGTGATGAGCCTTGTTATGAGTGGAGCAGATGAGATCTTTTCTGGGACAAGTGACACCATACTAAATGGAGGAGCAAGCATAATACCCCTCTGTCTAACTGCGTTTCGTGGCTTGGCGGACGATTAAGTATTTGATCCTTTTATAATGTTGCAGAATGGCTGACTCACTGTTTCATGTTACTGTTTCAGAACAGGACGACGTCAAGGGGCTTTAAAACTGCACGCAGACCAAAATACATGACTTCACAAAACATGACCTCGACCTTTTGACTTGCGAAGTTGAAAAACCGCAAACGCTATCGGCACCGCCGCTTTCACACGGTCTTAAATCACGGCGACCACATATCGAAAAGTCGTCTTCGATATAAAAAATGTTAAAAAAGAAACTCCTGTTTATATCCATATATCCCACTCCATATATCCTGTTTAATGTTATATTGCCCCAGCCGCAGCCCCGACCCCAGCCCCGACCCCAGCCCAGGCCTCGACCCCAGCCCAGGCCCCGACCCCAGGCCCCAACCCCTGCCCAGGCCTTGGCCCCAGCCCCAGCCCAGGCCCCACCAGCAGCCCCACCACTGTCAACTCGATAGCCTAGAGGCTCCTCTTGGCAGCACAGCTTCTCAAAGCATCCATTCTGGGTCGGCACAGCCTGCACTGGGGAGACATTGCCCTGACGACTGGGACTGGCTTGGCCTTACCGCCACACACTGATGCCCATACACTGAAGTATTAGCGAGTTATAGAAAGGACAAGACAAACAGACAAGGAGAGGAAAAGAGAGATTTTCTCTCACGAACTGCAGTCGTGTTTTGGATAGAAGCAACGTAAGGCCAGTCCTCATAGTGGTCTGGGTTAAAGAACAGAGGGCATGCAGAACAGAGGGCATGCAGAACAGAGGGCATGCAGAACAGAGGGCATGCAGAACAGAGGGCATGCAGAACAGAGCGCATGCAGAACAGAGGGCATACAGAACAGAGGGCATGCAGAACAGAGGGCATACAGAACAGAGCGCATGCAGAACAGAGGGCATACAGAACAGAGGGCATACAGAACAGAGCACACGCAGAACAACGGTAAGGGCTCAGACATGGCCCAGGACAAGAGTAAGGGCTCAGACATGGCCCAGGACAAGAGTAAGGGCTCAGACATGGCCCATGACAAGAGTAAGGGCTCAGACATGGCCCAGGACAAGAGTAAGGGCTCAGACATGGCCCAGGACAAGGCCAGACCTGGGGAGGATGGTGCGTGGGCCTGTCCTGGACAAGCAGCCACCCTCTCCCAGTTTTTATGAGGGGAATATAAAAATTTAAGAGAAAAAGTGCTGCTTGATGTTTTTTGAAAACCAAAAAGCCTTTCAGCCTTCCAGCCTGGCACAGCAAAATGTTTGCTCTCTCCGCGGGAGTCGGGCCCAGATCCCTTGGTGCCAGTGCACGATGATCTGTCAAATCGATTCAGTTTAGGTTTACACATTAGCGGATGCGTACCTTTGCCACTGTGGAAGGAGGGCAAAGCTGAGGTCCAATTTTAGCATGAATGTCGTATTCATTCCCTTCTTAAAAAAATATAGGTGGTGTGAATATTTGGATTTCTTCTGTAAAGGAATCTTCTCATGCAAGTGTGAGACATCAGTCTTAGTTGAAGGCCTGCTACAGTGTGTACCAACACGTCTGGTCTGAAGTGAGATATCTGATGGATTCAAACTGATTTAACCAACCCAGATCATGTTGCTGCTATGCTGGTTACCAAGCAACAGAACTCACACTATAGTACTACACATGCAAATTGCAAACCGTCCCCCAGATCTGCGCCAAGCATGGACACAACACAGACCAGACTGTTCTCCCAATGCAACCCTTCCTCTCTCCATAGTGACAGAGTAGCTACTCTCTCGTATGTCTGGACGAAAGACATGAGTCATCAATGTCCACATTCACGGGAAGGGCTGAAGACACAGCTAATACCATAACAGACATCTAATTGGACGACAGGAGGGGTCGGCCGAGGTACGCTTCAGACTGTCTGGTTTCTGAGAGTCTGAGATTCCAAATCGAATCTACAGGCTAATAAAGTCTGGAAAGATGTTGAAGAAAAAAGCTGCAGGCCATGAGGCTGAGGTAAAGGTACCAGAATAAAAGGTTGTTTTTTTTAAATGCCATTTTTCCTGTTTCTAAACTGGTGAGCATCTTGAAGTGGCACCTTATCCTGGTGTGAAACTGAATCCCGGATCATCCCAGTCTCACGCAGGATGAAAGCGGATGAAAGCGGATGAACGGTGTCATTTTTAGGAGCCTCGGCATGGCGCTAGAATGTGTGTCACGCCTGGAGACCACCTGAACTGCTTTCGCTGCACTCGAAACCATTTTTCGCTCGGAGCAGCGGACCACCTTGTAGATGAGGTGGTTTGAGGACTTCAGAGGAAGTTTGGGCTTTTTATGGGGGAACGTTTCGTGAGACCTGAGTCAGTATCCTGCTGGTTTTATTGCAACCGATTGATGAGCTCAAACACGACATTGTTGCCGAGTGACAAAGATTAGGCCGGACTAAACTGCGACTGTTGCGTAATCCTGTCCCATCCCGCTCTCGCCAACATGGCCTCGGAGTCACTTCAGTTGAGATAAATACGCTTTCATAAATGTGTTTGTTTATCATAAATTCCAGCCACTCAGTGCTGAATCAGCAGTGGTCCAAAATGGCCACCTCAGATGTGTGCATGTAGACCGTAGGTTGTTTGGCAACCCGTCTGACGAGCACGTCCTGTGTCAACATGCCCACGCATACGCACGCTGCCTCAGACGCCCGCGGGAGCCCGCAAGCGTCTACTCGATCTTACACACTCTACCTTATAGCACATACATACCGGACACATGCACACCCACATGCAGTACACATGAATGCGCGTGGGCACACATGCTAAGTACATGCACTCCCTCTTGTACACACATACACGCATGCACGCGCACGCTCGCACATACATACATGCACACAGGGCCAGGTTGTGATGTATCACAGTGGATTGCACTAGCTGCATTAGGTTCTGTGGAAAATAGTGATGTCTTTCATAGCCAAAGAGGCACTGTAGAGCAGAGCACACAAGCATAAATAAATACTCCTGTATGAAAATAATGAATCTAAATGAACCGAGTTGGGGTGGGCAGTGCAGGTGTTATGCTGGAAAAGACAGACAGGGAGGCTATTTTTAGAATCCACAACATAAAGATTTCAATATGAAATCCAAATCGGATGTTTACAAAAGTGTGCAGGTTTTTTTTTTGATAAGCCGTGTATATGTCAGTATTCATCGTGGGTCAACACGTGGACGCTGGTCTGTGCCTGGCACTTCCAGACCAGATGACTTCCGGCGCTGCATCGCCCCTGCTGGTGCCCCTTTCTCTGAGACGTTTGGGGGGAAAACGGACTGCTCCAAGCCAAGGCGTGGGGGGGCTGGGGGGGGTTGTCTTGTGTGAGAGATTACTGGAGGGACCTACTGGAGATGCTGAAAAGCCCTTCTGTCACGGGGGAAGTCAAGCCTGGAGAACAACGTGTGGAGCACGCTCCGGTGGCATCCAGCCACGCGTGGGACGCTGGAAAGTTCGGAGCGCCGCAAGGAGCCAGCGCAGACGCTTGATGATCCACTGCTTCATCGATGGCTGCGATACAAGGAAAGTGATTGGTGGGCTTCCTTCGATTACATAGTTCATGATATCATGGCTTCGATCGCCCACGTTTCCAATGAGAGTGGAGACAGAGCCCGATATCCATTATATGTGTGGGACCGCAACAATGTGGAGGTTTTAATAGTTGGCTCTGGGCGCCCATCATCTGAGCCAATAGGTTTGGGAGAACCATGTGTTGTTTACAGTCACATAGAAACACAACATCAGTTTCAACTACACTTGGAATGGGAGGATCAGAGGAACTTGGCTTTTTCAATAGCACCCCCACACCCCCTTCAAATCCCATGTCATATAATTGGCTAATCATCGGTTGGTCACATACTGGGAGGATAGATAAGTTCTGTCCTGTCACATGCTAGGAGGGTGGACAAAAGCAGTCCTCTTGAGTTAATGAATCATGTCACCAAAACACGGAAACGGAAACATGTTGAAATACAGACTAGATACTCCCTTGTCCAAAAATAGCAGGACCGTTAGATTTTGTTGTGGTATTGCTTTCCTCTTGACTTTTTACGAGGTGTTAGTACAACCCCGAGACAGTTTGTTCAGTTTTGTTTTCCTAATAGGAGCGGGCGTGTCTTTAGTCTTCCATTGTTATAGACTGTAGTGGAGTCATTTGACTGATTTGTTTTGTCTATTTAGCTCGATATAGCTATGATGTCAGCTCCGCAGTCTGCCCAACCATTCGGGTCAAAAGAATTGGGCCCGTCCGGTCCATCAATCTTTTTAAAGACTCTTTCAATTTAGGAATGATTAAAAAAAAATACGTATATAACAAAAGAAACAGCATGCACATGAAAATGAAAACATCCAAAGAAAATGTGAAAAAAATCACATCATTTCAACAACATCAGCCGAGCGAGTCTGGATCAAAGGAGAACGAAGCGGAGCGAGACAGGCCCTGGTTTGTAAAGATACATACATCTCAGTGGTTGGTTTTCAAGATGACCACAGACAGACGACCTGGCGGAGGGCCAAACCCAGCCTGTCAGACGAGAGGGGAAGGGGGAACTGGGGGAAGGTGGGGGGGAGGGGGGGGGAGGGAGAGAGGGGAGGGAGGCTCCCTTCAAAGTGAGTCACCCCGTGGACACTGGAGACCACGCCTCTGCGACAGGGGAACGTTGCCTCATCGCCGTCAGGGCCGCATCATCAAAGGGTGGCGCCGCGTCTCCGATGCGACCGTGGGCCGTGCAGTGTGTCCCGTCCAAAATAGATGCCGCGTCAACTTACTTAGCGTTCCAGCAGCGTAAATAACAGGATGCACACAGTGAGAGAGCTCCAGAGGCTGAGAACCAATCAAAACACTGGCAGTGTTTCAGCTAGCAATAACGAAACACAGCTCAGAGACTGGAATCAAGAGCTATTTAGGTAGGTTTGCATGAAATAACCATAACCACAATCGACTGTAATCTACTGCGATGCTTGTTACCTTCAAAAAGAACAAGCTGAGAAAATGTCACTATGTCATGGCTGTGCAGAAAGAAAGAAGGAAATAAGTTAGAGGGGAAAAAGGAAGAAAAGTGAAACATCCATCATGACCGCGCTCACGGCGAGCCACACAGGAAGCCCAGACCTGCATCCTCCCATCGACACCCCTGCTGTACACCTCCGCCTCTGCGAACCCCATTTCTGGATCGTCCACCCCAGTGGCGGTGCTCTCCAGAGCCCCGGTGGGCCCGTCCTGCCGTGACTCTGGCTGGGCCATGTGCTGTCTGATGGAGTACCTGGCTGACTGGGCCCGGCAGTGGCTGGTCGCCCTCCAAACTCCTTGGAGACACAGAGGCTCGCGACCGCAAGGTAATGGGCATTCCACTGCGCTGAGCAAAAGTACAGGGCGCTGAGGATGCTATTACTTGAACTAGAGCAGACCTCGAGGGCTCGATTCAATCTAGCTCTAACTACAGGAAACCTGCACGGCGGTAATAGACTACACATTTTCCCTCCATCTCGTTGTAAATAAGGGTCGCCCCTTCATGCATTGTCAGTTTAAGATGGTGTAGTTGCCGATGTAATTACCACTAACGATGGAGCCGTCGGACCCGGCTTGTTCTTACTCGCAATCAAGAACTTCAGAGGAGTCTATAAATAAAGTTCACTGCTTCGGAGGATCGGCCAATCGCGTACCTACAGTTGGTCTGTGTGCGTCCCAGCAGCCGTGAGCGTGTGGTTCTCCTGCCAGTCATCCTCACGAGGACAAGGACCCTTTTCACGGCTTGCTGTCCGTGTATCAAACCCCTTCAGGTGGGAGAATGGAGAAAGGGGGGAGGGGGTATAATTTGAGGAACCTCCTCAACACACTGCCAATTACACATGTCTGCGCTGCGTGTCAACAGCCCTGTTAACGTGCCAGATGGTTCTTGCTTTGATCCCGCTTTATGTGCCTCACCTTCCCCTGGTTATCTCAGACTTGGCAAGGCTGCTTTCCTGCCTGTCTGTCTGCATCTTCAGCTCCCTCCCCTCCCCACCATCTCCCCCCCTCCACCACTCCTCTCCTGCTCTCCAGGTGTCCTCCCCTTCCGCAGCCCTCCTCGACACCCACCCACCTGCCCGCTGACGGGAGTCCTCGCTTGGTCCCCAGGTTCCGCTACTCTGGTGGAGGCAAGGGGACAGTGCTGGAAGAGGAACATCGGAGCATCACCATGGTGAGGCAGACAGGCAATAAGGGGAATGGACAGGCAGGCAATCAGGCAGCCAGATGGGCAGATTCTCAGCCAGCCAGCAAGACAGACAGCCAGTCAGAAGAGGAGGCAGTGAGCCAGACAAAATGTTGGGGGGGCGGGGTTCAATGCAATTCATCACCCTGCACCCTAGCAGTGTCTGGAATCTTCCATGTGCATCAGAGCAAGCGTCAGAGCTTTGTACGAGGCACAGCCATCACCCTCCTGATCAAACACACCAAAGAATACCACCTACTTCATAAAGTCACCATCCAAAGGAACCTTTCGCTCCTTTATTTGCTGTCCCAATTTGTTTTGGGGCTGCCATAGCATGTCTTTTGGTTCGCCTCAGCTAGGCTGTTAACACACAGCAGATTTTTACATGCTGCCATTAAAAGCCGCATTTTTTAAAAGCTCTGTTTATTTTTAGCATGTCTCTGAAAAAGAAAAAGTGGCTTTGGATCACGGTTTGGGTGAACGCCGTCACTAGCGCACCCCAACCCTCAGGGAGGCGCTGGCAGCGACGCTTGGGCCCAGTAAAAGTTCTCTTTGATAGGGAAGATGAAGCAGGAAAGCCAACCCCTGTTGTCGGAGAAGGGTAATCAGCCATTTCTGGAATGTTCTCAGTCTGTAACGCTAATTTGGAACCACGTTTTTTTTTTTCTTCTTACAGACGCCCACCCACCTACCCCCCTTTTCGAGGCGAGACAAAGTCATTACGAGAAAACGCTCCCAAAACTCAAAGCAGACCCTGGCGCGGTGCCTCTAACCCTTTTGGGGGGGGGGGGTTTACAGGCAGGCAGTGTTGAGATGCTGTGGGTCGGAACCCTGGATCCTCCAAAAGACCCACCCACAGCGGCCCGCGGTCCCTTTCTCACCAACACCCCCCCCAACACCCCTACCTCTGACATACATGGATCAGATGTCATGGTACTCCCCCCCACCCCACCCTCCACTCCTATGTACTAATAGTGTCCCAGGGAATGTGTTTCAGACCACAGGGTGTGTGTGCTCAACAAACTGGCACATCAGAGGTCCTCAGATCTGCAGAATAGACAGGCTAAGCAGTGTACGCGCTGCTTAAGCTCCCCATGCATCAAGTCCTCCGGTGGAGGAATATATTAGTCCCCGGTGGCTAGTGTTCCTGGCTCTTTCCCGTGGATTAGCAGCAAGCACACGTAAAGACCGTCAACCCAAACAATAGAATTTTGTTTACTTCTGCGGTTTCTAAAAGAACATCTTGGTGAGAACAAGACGGCTGTTCTAGCAAACTCACTGTGATAAGTGTGCTGCTACGATGATTGTGATCACTACTGGTCACATTTGTGCCTGCTAGCAGTCACTATTTTGGCCAACTGTTTCATCTGACTGGCTCATGTGCTGCAGACATTTCACAGCAATTATTTGCCACAGCGCTAGCTTGTTATATATATTTAACAACACATAATAAGAACCACACTTTTAACCAATTAGCAAACACAATGGATGGACGCTGACACAGGGCCATATTTAAAGGATCTCAACCAGGTATTGATAAGAAGCGGACAAAAATATTCCATCTGTCTGCAATAATGTATTGGCCCTGAGATTCCAGAAAGGAGTTTGAGTGACTCATGGAAATAGCCTGAGCGTAGTTGGGGGGGGGGGAGAAACAGAAGACACAACAAAGGGAGTAATTCACAATGAAAAGAAGAAAAAAGAAAAGAAATTGCCAGCAAACGCGCACCAGATGGAGTGTGTAATCAATACTGCTGCCGAGGGTCACATTTGCATCACCCCCGCAAGTAATGGAAGCATCTTTCCATCGGACCAATCAGCGCCTGCTGAGTAGAGCCAGATATTCCTATGGTTCTGCTGTCCTGGGTGAATTCTCATGGGGCCTCCATGAGAGCAGACCTACAGACAGCGATGGGATCGATCCATTACCATCGGACCCTTTGAGGCACACCGCGAGGCGGTAGATGCTGACTGCGGGGACTGGATCCTGGTCGCAACATTCGATCGGGCTTGAAATGAGAGGTGGGAAGGCTGGTGTTGGAGCAGGTTCCACGGTTGAAGTGGCGAGTGAGACCTGCTCCCAGGTCTGTTGTGTAAGACCAGAGCCTGCAGAGAGCTCAGCTGGGGTCGTGCAGAACCCATGACGGCCTGGCAGGGGGACTCTGGGCCGCTCCCTCCTTCCACAGGGCAACAGAGAGGAAAGGATTACGAGATTCCTACATGCAGGATGTAGTAAATTCTCATTACAGCTGCTTGGACAGCTAAGGACATGTCAAGTAGTTAGGTAGCGCTTAGGGACAGAGGACCGCAAGGCCGTTTGGAGACCGAGGACAGTAGGGTGGGCCGCAGGAAGGTTTCTACAGTGGGAAGCGCAGGGTAGAATAGCGAGGGAGGGATGTCAGTAGGTTTAAATCGTTATAAAAACAACAAGTCAATTCATGAGAGACGAGTGATGAGTGAGCTCTACGAAGACATCAGTAGCGTTGACACAAACGTGTTTTTTTTTTCTACGAAATCCTCACCGGGGAAATGTCCCGGTAATTGCTGAGTCGATTTTCAACATCTTCCTTCCTTTCAGTTGATATCTCTGAGGTTTAGAGGTTTGAGATTGTGCTGTCTTCTGACTTTTTTGCAAACATAGTTTGCTCACATATCATGAGACATATGGTGAAAAGTTGAAACTGAACAAGCTTTCCTTTCCCTTCCATTCCTTCACAATACTTTTTTCAGTCCTTTCGTCCGCCTTCCGCAAGACATTTTAAAACAATTTACAACCGCAGAGAGTCACAACAAGGAAGTGTGTAACTGCAGTTGCAGATCCATTACACCGCATGGTAGATGGTATAGCTATTATAACATAGACAGCAATGTTACAGCCAACCTCCTAAATCTCATTCATCAGGTATTGGCCGAAATCTCTCAAGCGTTTTTCCAAGACAGAAGCTATTTTTATTTTAAATGTATAGATGCTCTCTAAAAATCTCTGATCATACATTTTGAAATCTAAGCCCTGTTGTTGAGGTTGAGGGTTTGAATCAACAGCTCTAGATGGATCAATGCTTTCAAAGTGATTTCGAGTGAAAATACTTTTCTGAAATGCAAAGACTTTTCTCTCAAGCAACTTCTTCCAGTCGTTTGATAGATCTACCATGATCCTAGTAAATGGATATGTGATGGAAAATGGTCTGAATTTTATACTCATAATTAAATCAGGAAAATGTCATGGGAATTTTGTAAATCACCGTTCCTCCCATTAGAATAGCTACTTTGTCCAGCTCCATTCTGTGACAGCAGTATTTACAGTAGGAAACATCAGGGAAAATAATATTTCAACATCAAATAGGATTGAAACAGGCTGAAAATAACCTCTCCCAAGAAACCTCCACTCTAAGCAAGGGTGAAATAGAGCTCCAAAAAATGCCCTCCTCCGAGTCCTCGTATTGGTACGATCTCTGGATTCAGTTATTTCGATTTCCATCAAATTGAATGAAGTTTCCCCGGTATGGTGAAGTGGTCCGGTAACAGACCACCTCATCCACGGTGGATGAGGAGGATGACGCAGAAACGATCCAGGAGACTGAGTGGAGAGAGAGAGCACAGTGGGTGGTGGAAGGAGGCCTGGTCTTTATGAAATGGTGGTCCAGTCAGGATGTTGGCCATTGCCCTAGTCTCCCTGCTCTGCTTGTATCCCACGAGGACGCAGACTGGAAAACTGCTATTTTTCAGGGAATTTGCGAACACAGCAAAGAAAAGGGTGCCTGGAGTATGCCAAGACAAGAAACAGTAATCAATAATAAGCACATCAATCTCAACTCCCCCCCGCCCCAACCTAAGGATCTGAAGGAACGCTACTACTGATGGATAGGGTCTGAGGTGGCATTTGTTTAGTTTGTAAAGTCCACATTTGTAAATGTGGATGAGCACTGAAATGATCCATTCATTAATCCACCCTACACCAGCCAGCTTCCAACTGTTTTTGTCACACACACGTACACACACACACACGTACACACACACACACAGGCACAGTCCACATGTATTTCCTATCCTGCATGCAACGCCATCCAGGAGATTTATAGCACGCCCTAAAGGAACATTATTCACTAGACAGTTATGTGCCAGAGTCCATTTCAGCAGCCTGCACCTATCAATATTACATTTTAAGACACAGGATGATATGATATGCTCTAACAGTTCTTGACTGTCCCATATAAAGGCAGATGGCAAAACCATACTAACAAATTTCTTGAAAATTTCAAAACCGCTTGAGAAAACGAGGTTTCTATGAAGGTTCAGCTTCCATACGGCTAAATTGCTTGCCCAGGTTAAGTGCTAGGTCATAAACCCTTTCAGTTATGATTAAAACTGTACGGTATGCCACTGCGAATGGCCTCGCTCATCGCAGACTGGTCTTGGGTTCCAGACGAGCGCTGAGAGGATGAAGGCTTAGTCTAAGAGTGTGGGACTGCCTATGGATGTGCTGGCTAGTGTCCTCGGTGAAGAGGAGGAGGAAAAGAGGGGGACAGTGCGTCGGTAAATCCTCGCTAAGCTCCTTTCTTCACGGCATCCATTTCTGGAGAGGGAATGACACAAAACTTCCATTACTGCCTTGGCAGATCAACCCTGCCAATAAAGAAGGAAATGAGACTAATTATTTCCTGAGTGGAAGTCAAAATTTTTCTTTTTGCGTTCCGACAAAAATCCCAGCTCCAGGGCTGGAGAAACAGAACCCTATTAAGTTTTGGACGCGCTTCTTTGGATAAACCCACCTGTGATCTGGTCTGTCACCTGCTGCCAAGGACGCGCATTATCCAAACAGACTCTGCGAACACTGCTTTCACTTAAGGTATTATGTTGGAGCTACATTGGCATACCTGGATGAACAGACACCACCCTGTGTGGTGACAGGTGCTTATTCCAACTCCATCACTTCTTGCTGGGGTCTCAAGGTCTAAGGCCTCCCTCCACTTTCCTTCTGGCTGTCGAAGGTAAACATCAGCCGTACAGCCCCCCGGCAACCAACTACCTCAAATGATCTACACTGAGCTTGCCAAGTGGGAAACTCACTTATTCAATGCCAGGTTAAATGAAAGTAAGCCATTAACAATTCAGACACATCCATCCATCTTTTCAGAACCTAAACTCAATAAATAACAGCTTTTGTGGACTGTGAGCGTATAATCTGAAGTTTATAGGCTAGAACCTGACCAGTGAAGTAGACAGACTTGTCATTACTTGTTTTTTTGTTTCGTTTTTTTTTGTCCATAGAGTGCACTTGCATTTAAGAAGCGAATCCTCGTCCAAGAGGAAGATCTGATCAGTTTTATGCAGTGGCAGAGCATGCTGTCCCTACTGTGCAAGAAGCCCTGTTGCAATATTTTCCTCCGTGCGTTCCTCTCCGGGGGAATTATGGGGATTTCTTTCAGTTTGGCACCGGACGCCGCCTGTCAACACACCACGTCAACAAAGCTTGTTTCCATAGATACTCTGAAATAAGCAACAAAAAAAAAAGAAGAAGAAGAAGAAGAAGAAGCCAAATATCAAGGCCAAATTGCATATTCCTCTCCTGGTAGGTCAATTGGTATGGACAAGAAAGTTAGGTTGATACTTTAAACACGTCATAGGCAGTTAAATTAAAGGAACCAAACATGTTTTTGCCACTTGGCACAAACGGCACCTTGAGGTACAAGGGCCTTTTACTCGTAGCCTACAGTTAGCTTTACCTCCATGAACTCTCACTCACTATCCATAGACAGGAAACACAGCAATGTTTTGGAAAAGAATGCCTGGGAGGGAGACCCAAATTGGACGTCCAACATATGTAGTCTAGCTAATCAAATCAATAGTAAAACTCTGTCTTTAAAAAAACCCCAGGTCAACATGAACTCTTGACTTAACATGAAAACTCTAGAGGGTGGATTTTCGACTCGGCGTGGCTGTAATAGCCAGCGGACCTGTTCGGTTTTCGACTTGAATGACAACGCAAACCCGCGCAATAACAACATTCGCTCGCTAGGGTCGCTGAGATCCCACCGCTGTGTAAACAGACATTCAGGGGTAACTGATTCCTGAGTCTTTAAAGGGCCAAGGGGGAACAGTGAATGCTGGTGTGGTTGAAGAGAGGTCGACGGACCACAGCCAAAACACCGGGGGAACCTGACCGGTGGATCAACACTGAGGGCCGGATCAGGAAGTAATCAATCGGCCACATAATGACTGACAGGCAGAACTCTAATGAGCACCCCTGTCTCCCCATAGATTTCTTCCTTTTCTCACCACCTCTCATCCCTCTTCTCTTTCCCCTTCCTGTGATTAGTCCTCTCTTTACCTTCCCAGTTCCACTTTACTGGAACTTTCCTTCGCTCTTTCTGCTCGTGGTTTATCTTACTCGAGGATGGACGGTTCAAGTCAAGCATCCATGTTGCCCAGATGACACAAACAGAGTGGACTACGTGATTCTGAGATAGGTCCCCGTTGGAACGGCTCATAAGGGAGGCGTCTTCAGACGGAGACGGCGACAGGCAGGCTCCTCGGGGCCACACAGATGTCTCATTTCCCCATTTTCATTGACACGTTAGAGAGTTTACAGCCATAAATAAAACCCAGCAGCAATCAAGCTCGCAAGTCCACCGCTTCAGAAACTCGGAATAAACGACTGCAGGTTTTACGAGGTTGATGAAATCTGTTTTCCAATATTGCCCTGCATCTCAAATTCGGGGATATTTGAATTGAATTCACATTTTGCTGCATTTAATTGGGGCTCCCCATTAAAGGGATGGTTGCGATCCAACAAACCTAAGAGCTTAAGAGGCACTCAGAAGGATAGGAGCCTCTGGTGTGACTCATATATTCCATGGTTGGGGACCAATCTGCCATTCTGATTCCATTGCATTGTGGGTGGGGGGCACCCTCTCTTTCTTCCTTCTGTCCCTTTTTTGCTTTCTCTCTCTCTGTCTCTCTCTCTCTCTCTGTCTCTCTCTCTCTGTCTCTCTCTCTCTGTCTCTCTCTCTGTCTCTCTCTCTCTGTCTCTCTCTCTGTCTCTCTCTCTGTCTCTCTGTCTCTCACTCTCTCGCTTACTCTCACTCTCTCTCTCTCTCTCTCTCTCTCTCTCTCACTCTCTCTCTCTCTCATGATTAGGGCTTGAGCAAAGTGTGACTTTCATTGGGCCACGTTTCATGTCGCACATGTTTTCCTTTTTTTGGGGGGGGGTTCTCCGTCTGTTGAACGGCGTCGCCCGTGTTCCAGCCGATCTCGTCGTGTGCCGTAGTCAACATGTCTGCCTCCCCGCGGGCGTCTGCCAGGGGATTTTCAAACCAGAGAGGCGGTCTAGCGGATTGTTGCTTTTCTCTTTTTACTGTGCGGTCGGGTAATTCAAACCTAGCCCAGGAACAAGACGGGGCCTAATGTGTGAGGGTTGTACAGTAGCACCTACTGTACATTTACGGCCGCCAGCCTCTCCACTCCTCTCCTCGCACCCTTCACCAGATCCAGATGTTTTGGTGATGTTTGCAGTCAAGGTCTGGATAAATATAGACCCTGTCAGAAACTGCGAAGCCCTGAAACATTTCTCTAAACATTTTCATTTGATTTTTATTATAAACTTGCTGTCTAACGCGTCTATGAAAGGCACCAACGCTTCAGCAATAAACAGGACAGAGGCTACTGAGGCTGTGTGGAGACACAAGCGCTTTCAGCTCCCCAGGTAGCTCTGCCTTGTGACGGTGCGGATCGCAGATTTGGCCGCACAAAACTTACACTGTACATCATCACCGCACTCACGCAGACACACTAAGGTACACACACTGGAACGCACACTCAGACACCCAAACACACTACCACCCCCCCCCTTCCCCCACCAGACACAAACGTCCCAAGTGGACAGGTCAGCTTGATGAAGGATAGGCTGTTTTAATCATTCCTTGGACAGATTGCACATTCCTCCCCCACATTTTAAGAGCTGGATGACTTTTACAACCTGAACCGATGAGCTTCCAATCAGAACCAGGTTGCGGCTTCGCGCTCCCGACCACGGTTGATGGCGCGGGTGGAAACGATGGAGACGCGAGGGAGGTCACACAAGCATTTCACCAGCACCACTACGGGCCATTATCTTCTGTCACATTCTGACTGTGTTTTTCAAGAGGTGTGGACATGGGAGTATTTATGAGAGCTTTTTCATTGCCTTTTTCCATGCGGCTAATATGAAGGTCTCCCATTATATTGCTACCAATATCGCAATAATAACGGGTGGCAACGGGTGCGGAAGAAGGAAAGCGGTCTGCCTCTGGTCTGCTGACGGTGTCACTTGGGTGGAGAAAGGGGGCTCGCGATAATGAAGAGGTCAAAGGAGTGGAAATGGTCAAGTGCACATGTCTCTGCGAGGCACGAAGGTCGAAGAGCACATTTTTATAGAGAACGCAGAGAGAACCGTTCTTGAATGTTATGTCATATGTGGTCCGGACTGCTTCCTTCACACAGTACACGCCGCGTGAAGACAGGGATATGCCTACAAAGACCGCAAGACAAGAAACGATATCAGTGCGTACGATATTGCAACTGAATGTTTATTATAATCTTTGATATTCATATGTTAATTTAAGATTTAGATAAGACTATATCACATTGGATTGGCATAAGACAATAGGTGTAGCCTTCCATTTTTGCCAGGGACTCGAGTCGCGAGTCCTGATGTATCAGAACATGAACTCCCGAGCACTGCTGGCTTGAGGAGACCTGACAGTTAGACTTGTCTCCTTTCTGCGTCCAAGTTCGAACGTTGAAAAATATGAAATTCCCCTGAACGTGACCTTCACAGAGGCAGGAGAAGTGTCTCATTACCCAGACTGTAGCTTCAGGGGCGATACGGTAGTGAAATTTAACTACTGGGCAAAGAGCGTGATAACCAAGCTCCTGGAAAACACACCAACCTAAGCCATGTTTTGAAGGAGGGACTGGAAATTTGAAGTTCAGTCAAAGGTTCGGGAATTTTTCGGAGGATCCGATTGAATAATCTCTTTTGAAGAGACGCTTGAGTTATTGGTTCACTTTCCTTAATCTTGACATTGGACAGGAGGAATGGGTTCTATTAAAATAGAACCTCTATAATAATCCCTCGCCAGGAACTGTCAGGAGCGGTGCATAACTCTTTTGTTGGCTTTCATCAGCTCCCTGCTCTGTGCCCATAACCTGCCGTCCAGTTTAGTGCTCCTTCCAAGGGGCAGTGATTGGGTCTCGCACTACCCTGAAGGGAGTCAAACCGCCTTCAGAACGACTGGAACACAGAGCTTCCCTGAAGCCCCAAGTGAAATATCCCTCCTGTATTCAACCATTACATCACATCACTAAGCCATGCACAGACTCACCAATGGACCCGAGCAAAAGTCAGGGGGAAAGAGCCCACAGCAGACAGTGGAGCGGTGGCCATACGAGAGTTACAACAACCTGGTTAATTAGCGCGAGGCCTTTTCTCGTTGTTTTTTTGCCCTCTTCCTCTCCCTTCTTCTCGCTCGTCCAAATCTATACTCCGACGCAAGCCAAGCAAAACCTGCAAAGGTCATGGTAATTATTCCACAAATGAATAAGACCAGTGTAGGTATGGCAGACGTTCAAACGTGCTCCTCTGGTCTCAGCCGGAGGGGTGGCCAGCCTGCCTGGCATGGAGGCACGATGACGTGACACGTCAAATAAACGTCCGAGCACAACTCGGTCCACCTCAGAGAAATGCACTCGCGATTCCATTAAATTGCGTCTACTCTTTCGCTGCCTAGCCACCGCAGGGCTAACGCCACGCTTAGCGCTGCCCTCGCTTGTGCTTGTTGGCCTTTCAAAGTAGAAAAGTGTCACAGGCAGTAAGTGTCCCGAGGACCGGGGTTGGCGGAACGTGCCAGAACGCGGTGAAATCATTGTCATTTTCAGGGGAAGGGTGACTGCAAACAAACAAGCGCTGTAAGAAGCGGCTGTAATCCCACCAGCGCAGAGTGTGTGAGTGGGGCAGCCTACAGTATGCCACAACCAGCATCACGTCAGGGGAGTCTGGGGAGAGCCAGGTTAAGAGATGGGATTGTGGCCAGCGACGCTGAGGTAACAGAGATGGAGCATGGAGGAACTGAAAAAACATCCCCTGGTTGACACGGAGCTCCAAATATAAACACGATTCTTTTCGCTAATAGGTGACTGGACAAGATGATCATATTGTGCTCTTGGGACATATATCTTATGAAAGCATGGCACGTAATAAGCATCTGCACATTGCAGTCACATCCAAGGTCATTTGTAATGTTTGCTCTCTTGACTAAGTGCTCCTTGTTTTCAGTCATTTATCCCTGGCCCACGCTTCGCTGACAGCTGTGGTTAGATCTTCGGCTGGCTTCGCACCCCTTCATCAGTGCTAACACAGCACGCCCAGGGCCAATCTCTCTCATGTTGTTTAAAAACCTCACCGTAAAAAGCCTCACTTTACGGGCCGCCCACTCTCTCCCCAGGGTCAGTCGTTACTGCGGCGGGGACTGTATAAAGCCTAGACACTGGTTAATCAACTGGGCTGGCGACAGGGACTGGAAGCTGAGGGCCTCGTGTTTGCTGGGTGGAGCAGGGACGCAGCGAGGGACCTGAGAGGGTGGAGAGCTCGTAGGCGCTGCCATGCCTTCCTTGTCTGGGGTCAGTCCCTCCCCACCCCCAAAACGCGAACGCTCCAAACCTAACGATCGAAAGATCGAGATGGGCCAGGGCCTTTACCGTACACTGGAAAAGGCCTGGTCCCGTGCCTGGTGAAAATCAACACACTTAATGACACCCCCGATTCAGGGTTAGGACGGTCTCTCCTGAGAAGCCAGCCTCAGGATTCGTTTTTTCCCTAAACCCCCCAATACTAACATGAACCATTGGGAGACTATAAACAACAACACTTAGGCTTGCCCATGCCAAGGTCTACCTAGACCTGGAGAAGCCACTGCCTGTGAAAATCAACAGGCTTAATGACACCCTCATTACTCATATAGTCATACGCCCCCGGTGGCAATGCTCTCTCTCTCTCTCTCTTCTCCCTGTCTCTCTCTCTCTCTCTCCCCCTCCCTCCCCACGGACGACTGGAAAGTTTGGATCACAGTGGCACAGCCGGTGACTAACGCTGTGTTTACATACCACAGAGGGCCAACATTGGGGGTTAGTGGTTAGAGAGGCCTGATTCTCTGACTGGCTGGTGAGGCTTCAGATCAGGAGGTTAACGCTGGCTGGCCGGCTGGCCGTACACGCGTCCAGTCGTGCAGGATTCTCAAATAAACTCTGTTTTTCAGGAGGGGGAAACAGAAGAAGATTTATTTGTTTTAATGTGCTCAGACTTTTTCATTGTAATGTGACTTTGCGCCCATTTGACATAAACACTCCACTCTCGGCTTCACAGAAGTGACTGGCGTTTCACTAAATATGACCCTGAAATGTTTCTTGAAAGTGACACTGCGAATCAAGTAGAGGGAACATTTCCCACAAATGCTCTCACCTCATTTGTTTGGTACCAGGCAGTGTCTTTTCATGTCCGTATACCGTAGGTCCACGATTCCCAGTCCATTTTTTAACAGCCTTTGCAGGCACCTTGGCCCTGGCCCTAACCTCCAGCATCCAACCAGCAATCAGCATTGAGGCGGCCCTGCCGAGCCGCCAAGCAACACGTTTATAAGCAATTAAAAACCGATTCATCATGCTCTGCTTAAAGGTGTCTAACCGCAGCCATACGCCAGCCAGAGTCTGCGGTGAGGCCGGCGCATCGGCCCTCCGAAAAAAGGGGCCCTTTTTTAATGAAGAGAAAAAGGAAAATAAGCACCACCCTTGGAGGGGGACAAGGTCCTGATGTAATGACCCCCCCCCCTCCCCCATTCCACTTCACCCCCCCAACCGCCCCGCCCCACCTCAACACGCACACACATGCAGTACAGTACTGGAAGGGGCCATCAACAGCAGTGACCACATCAGCTTCCCCAGGGACGTGTGAGACCCCCATGATAGAAAAAAAAAACTGCCTCGAACAAGCTGTGCCCGACTCTTCGTCCACTTTCTGCTCACGTTGGCATCCTCAACGTTGCGAGTGAGACGTGTCACGTGATCGGGGGTTCAGTCGCGGGCACAAACGTTTAGGCATCTTTTAATTCAAGGCACGTTCCGCTTTTCTCTCTGTTAATGCCGTAACTCGATTAACTCGCGCTAACAAGTCTGCAGTCTCAAGAGCTCATGTTGTCCCAAAGAGGTGAGTGAGTTTAACAGCCCTGCGCTTGATGGCCTCTCTTTTCCCTGTCTCCCCTCATCCCTCCCTCCCTTCGTTCCAGTAGCCACCAGTGGTTTGTTGGCCAGCTCATTTAATGTTTTACACACAGTTTTCTAAGTACTGGAGTCAGTTTCCTCCTGGTGGCCAACACACCCAGCGAGGCGACAGCCCAGCGCTAAGCCCTGTAACCACAATAACGGCAACTGTTACACACACACACTGCTGTTCAACATGGCGTCTTCCTAAAGCTGACCGCAAAATTAAAAGGAGAATTGAACAACTTTAACAACTAACACGTTGTCTTTTGTCGTGTTCTAACCGTATGTTCCAAAGTCCTGAGGAGTCACAGTTGAAATGACAAAACGCTTGGGTCTAGACGTGTGGAGATAATGAGTGAACAAGACTGTTGATATTACAGCGTGTCAAGGAATGTGGCCATCCAGTGGAATGTTTCGGTCTGGATGGAAGATGCATTAGACATGCAAGACGTCAGAGTTACACATCAGACGTCACACTTGCCCCAATGCAACAGCCGAGTGGGAGTCATCTAGGCCTGCATCTCTCTCTCTCTCACTCGCTCTGGCGCTCTCTCTCTCTCTCTGTCTGTCTCACTGTGTCCCTCTATCTCTCTCTCTCAACACACAGCACATGTAACATGTAGGCCTCGCCAGTCCAGATAGGGGTGTCCAGCGGAGGGTCAGTCTAAGCAGAGAGCTTCCTGTTTAAAAGGCAGGCTCAGTGGAGCGGCCTCCGGTCTTCCCCAGAGGGAGCGCTCACACACACACACACGCACACAAATGCACACGCACAGGCGTCAAGCCCACCAAGGCTGTACATGCCTCAGCAGGAGAAATACAGCCCTCCCTCCGACCTTCCACACCTCCCATTCCCCCATCCCTGCTCCGACAGTCCCGGCTCAGTGGTCTTTCTGGACTCCCTCGCTAACCGCCAAGCGCAGGGGGCTGCCGCAGCGCTTCACGGGTGCTAATTGCACCTGATGACACGCGACTTCGCGCTGTCTCTCAGCGAACATAACTTTAGGCTTTTTTTTTCTTTTTTTTTACACCTTCCCTCCAGTTGGGGGGTTGGACCTAGGGACTTGTAAGGGCTGATTTACAGAGATTGACGAGTTTAGGGGATTCAAAATGGGCCTGAGAGAGTTAGTTAGTTCAAGTGTGGAGCACAAGGCTTTGCGCATGTTTCTAGTGGTTGAAAAAAATCGATTTCACTTCTGCTGAAACGAGCTCCACTATTAGGCATAAACATTTCAACCTAGGTGAAAGTTTCAAAATGATTCCAAGTCAAATTGAGTGAAATTGAGAAAGAAAAACATTCACCTGCATCAGGGGGTGTCAGTGCAAGTCCACAATCCAACCTGCCTGTCTTGGTCCAGCTCCACCAGCCGCAGCAGAGGAGAGGCCACGCACCTCGCTGTCACAGCCTGGTTCTGGCTCCGCTCAGGCGGTCGCTATGATTTCAGCGCAGGTGCGCGGCGTGCATGAGAGCCACACCGTCGTCTGTTTCAGAAGGGGCCATGTGGCGGGAAATGCCCCATTTGTAAAGTGGCCATCAGTCATGCTGACAGGCCAGAGATGAGTGGTGGAGGAGCTGAGAGAGGGCATTGAGGAGGCCGTAGCTGGAGAGAGAGAGGTGGCTGTCACAAACGGCCCATTCAGGCCTGGCAGAACCATCTCTTGTCTGAATCGGTTAAGCGTAAACAAGTCAGGTCCTGGGCACCGCTGGGTGACCGCTTCAGACCTCACACACACACACGCACAGCACAGCACAGCAGCTGGGGCACACACACGCTCTATGGGACACGGAGGGAGCTGTGCGCACACGCGCCCACAGGAAAATGCATGCATGGCGAGTAGACCTGAATTGAGCATGCGGTTGTGAACCTTACGGATTGCATTGGATTTTGCGCAGAAATTGGAGCACATGCACAGGTTCACACACGGACACACGGACACACACACACACGCTGTGGCTGGTTGGCTTGCCAACCTTGTTTGCCACGCTCATCTCCCTTATTACTACAGTGAATTCTGCTCTTCACTTAGACTAACAGCTCAGGCTGCCCCTGGCCCATCATTAAATTGTCAAGTCTGATGAGTGTGTGGCCAGGAACTGAGAGCTCCTTCACAAGCACAAACCCACTGGCCTGGCCCAAGCCGCTGTGCAAACTGATGGTGGCCGGGCCAAGAAGACCCCAAAACCACAGTGGGCTTCACCCCTACACTGACGGGAACCAGGGAGCCCCTGGTACTGAGCGTGTAGGTGCACACACACACACACGCACACACACACAGTCAGGCAGAAAATACTCCCTCGAAATCTCCCTCCTTCTGGTTGTTTACGCTACGAATCAGGATAAAATACAGTCAAATATAAACAAGTGTTTCGACTAAGACAGACCAAGTGTTTCCCGCGAGGCAGGGTAAAGCCACTCATTCATTCAGTTCGCTCATGCAAATTAGGGGTCCCCGGGCCCATAATCCACGGGCCCTCCGAGGGGGTTTGGGGTTACGCTCTTGCGCACAACTGCCGATGGAGCCGTGCCTTTCCCCTAATCCAGCGGAGCCTCGTTTATGCTAGCGTCATGGGCGAAGCCTGCAGCCTGCCCGAGAGAGAGGAAATAGGTTAACTGGATCCAATCACACAGCCCAGCCAATCCAATTATGTAGTTACAGCGGCCGACTCAGGTGCAAGGACCAGCAGAAACCTTAGAGCAGCACGGCCCTGGCTCCGCGGCCGCCGCAGAGCCAGAGCGGAGCGGGGGCACCTGCCTCCGCGGTCTCTACGTGCGCAATAACGGCTTTGATGTGGCCGCGAGCGGCGCACAGCTGGGCGAGAGAGAGGAGCGAGGAGGAGCGCACCAGGGCTCACACGAGGCAGGCTCTGTTCGGAAAAACAGGGCTCAGGGGACTCGGCGAGTGTAAACGGGATTCCGGGGGGGAGGAAAACAAACAGCGAACAACTCAAATTCTGGTCCCTGACCCGTCGGGCAGCTTTGAGAGCCCTGAAGTAAAGCCCTACGAAATAGGAAATCTCTCCCTGGCTGAAACAATAGCGGCCCGTTTGTGACTTCACACCCTCGGGGAGGTTAGGGAGGGAGGAGGGCTCGATCCAACTCCTCCTGACACCTGTTCTTTCATCTGCCCACAAGTTGAGACGAGTTCAGAGGTTTCTCACAAAGCAGCCGCCTAATAAGTGAGAAAGAAACTAAATAAACCAAGACAAGTGTACGTCGACAATCGGAGTTCTGGTGTTTCTTTAAGTGAAGCGAATGTAATAGGAAGTGTGTGAACCCAAGACTTTGTAAGCCCCTTCGGCGAACAGGGAACCTTGGAGTAAAGGTTGAGTTGCTCCAAGCCGAGGCTCCGTCAATATGGCTTCAGCACAGTTGAAAAGTCAGTCAGGCTAAGAAAACATTGGCTGTAAAATCCCCCGACTCCAAGCTGGACACTGAAAATGAATCCCGCGATGCTTTCTAACAAGAGATTTTTTTTCAGGTATTTTGATTCATCAACCGACTGAGAGATTCAATCATTTACATGAAATCTGGTATTTTCTTTGCATACTCAGCTGTAGGACCCAAGAAATATGCCGCGTGTGTTAGAAAGCACTGGAGGCAGCTATAGGAGCCAGTGGGCTTGGACAGGGGGAGTGAATCAGAGCAAGCCTCAGTGAGATGTTCCAGATATTTTCCAAGATGAGCTGAGAGATATGTCACTCGGCAGAGCTTCTGTGGCTGTGAAAAGAATTAACCCAAATTATAGAAACACATAAAAGGTCTAACATTTTTATAAGGATGGGCACTGTCGGCTGTATTTTGTAGCACTCCCTAAAAACTCTTAAATCATTGTAGCCTCGGTTTCCAAGGGAGGATCCATGAGACTAATGAGCCCCCCACCCCCCTCCCTCCCTCCCTAATTGTCACCCCAATACACAGACAGCACAGACAGCCGATTAGGGTGAGGGAGAACAAGAAGGAGTGTCTTGTGGTAGGAGAGGTGTATGCGCTGATGAAACTGATGGAAAGGGTTCTTGGCCGGGGAACTTAGATAAACAGCCGTGTCCAGCGAAGTTCACGCTACCAGCCATCAATGCAAATTCTGCTAATTACTACAGCAGTACAACTGCCAAGAATACAAACACTGTCGATCTGTGTGAGACAAGAACATATGATAGTCCTCCTGTTTAACGCTCTTCCATATAGTGACATGGACAATCCTTCCACAAAGTAATATGTGCTAACATATCAAAGTCAAATCATAAATACAAGTGCAATAAAAGCATTTCCGACATTTATTGAAATAATCTACAATCGACAGTCTTGCAGTTTGCTATTTTGGCGTAAGCAACGAGGTGTTTTTCCTCTTTTTACTGTGGAATCCAATTGACTTTGTTTGTGTAAATCAAGACGTTGTGTTTTTGTCAGCCTCTGTGTCAGTGCTATGAATCATAAACTATTTTGCAAACCCTTAAATCTATCACAATAGTGAATTAGCTTTGTCTACCCAAAACATGTCAGAATTTATTGCAGGAATATAGGCCATGATATGAATGGGGTTTTAAGTGGAAACATCAGAGAACCAGAGCGTATTCCGAGTCGTTGCCGAGTCCTTGCGTTCTACAGGCGAGGGTGAGCATTTCTTTTACCGTGAAGGGGAGCAGAAGACTACATTTCCACTGTGTTTCCACAATGATTTGTCTTTCCTTTGGGAACGCAAAGCGGGAGCATTTTATCTCAACATCAATAAACGTATGCGGCAGGTATGTCTAAACCAGTGACATATCATTTATGGAAACCCAAGCCACTCACGTTTATTGTAGCATGGAATGTGACATCCTTTGCTTCAAAGACATTGTGTGTCATCGCTTTGCAAGTGCTGAAAATGCATTTAGCATCTTGGAATAACAGAGAGGAGCCAGAATGAGGGGTTGTTAAACGCAAGTGCTCAGGAAACCGTCCACTTTGGCCCGCTGAGGGAAGCCATTGCTGAAAGCTTTATGTGGGAGCAGTATACCTCGTCCAACGCAGGGCCTTTTTTCCCCTCTCCCTGTCGCCAAGGGATCCGATTTAGGTTGTTTTGGATGGCTGGGGCAGAAGCAGCACCCCAGGAGCTAGATTCTAGAAGACTCCATCCCTGTTGAACCCGGTTCATGGAAAGTAGACGTATCGCTAGTTCACCCCTCCCTCGCTCCCACCCCCCTCCACCCACCGCCCTGAGATCAGCCTGACGGGTTATTAAAGGTGACGTAGTGGTGTGTGCGGTCCGCGCGGCAGCTGATTGGTGGTGATCGAGAGGAGATTTCTGCCATTATCTTGGGTGTGCTCTCAGCTCCCAGCTCTGATGGCATTGGCTCCCAGGAGGGGGTGACTCTGTCATATGGACTGATCCTGGAGGACAACTTCATGGATTTGGGGGTTTTTGTTTCCCTTTATATCATCCACTTAATCGAGCATGATCTTGTCAAGAGTTGATCGATGCGTCACGATCAGGGTGTCCCTGGGAAAGACAGAGCTGACCACGTCTTGGTTTCTTTGGGGAGGGGCCAGCCACCATGAAGTCCACCAAGGGATCCCCTGCGCAGTTCCAAAAAATTGGTGGTGAAAAGTTGAACGTTTCAACTTGGCCTCCAGTGTTACAATGCGAAGAAGGAGACGCCTACCCAAGGTCCTTCGCATGACATCCACTGGATGAGCCGATTGGCTAACATGAAAACAAGCTGGTAAACAACAATTCCAGGCCTTTAATCCTGCAGTGCTCAGTGAAGAACCATGAGAAGAAGAATCAGACCTTAAACATTGTTTTAACTACTCAGCCAAAGTCCAACCTGGGGAGGTGTTCAATCAGTGGAGTAAGAAAACAGTATCTGGGTCTGCCAAGACAAGGAGAAGAAACTGACAGACTGGCTGGGGACCAATAGGAACATCACTCACTGAGCACAACGTGTTGAAAAGAGGAAAAAAAGTGTGGGTTTTGGGGTCTCTTTTAAGATAAGCAATTTAAACATTAGACAGAATGGCTACAGTAGGCATTATCCTTTCATTTCTGGAATGTCTGTGCAGTGAAAACAGCGAAACACTTGCACGCACTGTCGTTAGCACTCACTTGCAGCTCCCTTCCAAGACTAAGGGTAACCTTGAGATCTTTCCAGAACTCTGGAGCGCATTATCGAACTGGATGGGATCAAGGGAGGTTTAATAGAACGTGATGTTTTACCAAGTGGTTAGTTAACCGAAAAACCCTAAACTACTTCTTTTTAAACGATCAGGAAATATGAATTCTTCTTTTTTTTTCAACGTTGATTTTGTCCTGTGAACGACGTATTAAAACTTTTCTTAGCCTTATCAAAACAAGACTGCGTAGCACAGCTTCAATAAACGTGTAAGCTAAAACCTGTTCGAATCTTCGCGTGTTGGTCTCCTGTGGTATTGGTAGGAGAAAAGTGTTCCAACATGGCTCAAATGCAAGTTCGCATGTGCCGCACACATACAGCATTGTACAACGCAGCCAATATTGACGGCTTGATAGATTAGCTGTGTCATGAGAGCTTAGCTACGTCATGACAAACGTAGACGGCTATGCCTTGGCTGATGTCTAATCAATGGACGGAAGGGGCAATCGTTCAACTTTTTGGTGCAAAGCTACACACTCTAGCACACTGCCGAAGTCAAGAAACAGACTGTCATACTTATGCAACACTGAAGACACAACAACTCATTCTGTGTGGTCAAATGAGTGCGTTTAAAGCTACGCTGTATGTTTCAGCTGTCTCAAGTACTGCTTTACAGAGAGTCGCTAAAGAGAACTGGAATAAAGAGAACTAGAATAGAATAGAACAGGATAGAATAGAATGACTTGGGCGGTCGTATATCAATACATAGCAGTGGAAATGTTAAGAAATGATTACACCAAGATTGAGAATTATGTCACTTGAAATAATATGACGGTACACTGGTGACCAGCGGATATTCCGATTCTGTGTCCCTCTCAAGGCTACAGTCTGCTTTTAATTACAGTGAGATGATTAACGTATGTTGTGACACAAACACAGCGTAAAAATTGCTGTGAAAAAAATGGCAAGCGGGGAATTCCGAACGACCAGAAAAACAAAACTTATCAAAAAATAAACAGGGGATTTTATTTTACAGCCCTTATTCTGCATGTTAGACGTTTTATTGGTTGGTTTTAAGGACCGGTGTCTGTTCCAGAGGCTATAGTTGCCATAGCATGGTGTACTCAACAGATGATAAGTACAATGGCTCATAGATCACTTAGCACAGGAGGGAAACACAAGCCCAATTATCTTAATTAATCTCAGCAAAGACACAGTGTTCTACCGCAACCATGGAGACCGCGTTGATTTCCTCTATCAGAGCACTGAGGAAACCCTTTTATTGTTGCGGACCCTCCCAAGGAGTATTACTGGCGTCAAAACAATGGCAAAGTCAGCCATTTTCTGTCTGTGTTTTAAAGAACTTGATTGTACCAAAAAGAAAATACTACACCCAAAAGAGAAATGGGACCATTCTAGAAAACGAAGGCTTTGTTTCTTGCTCACGCAGGCGTTTACTAAAACAAACTGAAATAATATTCTGTTCCCTAATTGATCTTTAGGAGGATGCAGTCTATATATTATGGAATACTAGTCTCACACACAGCTGTGGGGTTTAAGTATGTTCTGGGACTTGCGTCTGACATTCATTTGTAGGTTCGCTTCACGAGGACCAGTTCCTACTCAGATGCGGTTTATGACTGTAAACAAAATACTTACACTTTTCCTCTTCTCTGACTGTATCTAATTGATTAAGGTTCTAAGATTTCCAATGAAAGTCCAGGATACATGCCATGACACGACAACGTTCCATGCTCAAGTGAGCAGAATGACGTCAAAGATTTAGGCCTTATTATTATTATGTAACGCCAAGGGGGGGACAGCCAAAGGGGGGACAGAGAGGGGGGGGTCATTAACCAAAGATGAGCGTGACAGCTTTTGTTCGGTTCACTGTTTCCTTTTGAATCACTCTGTAAAATCGAATAAAAGGGTATTTTATTGCAGTCGTTTTTTCTCGTTAAAATCTTTGTTATTTTGACATAACGGCCAGTTTTCCTTGGACTGATGAGACTTTCTTGAGTGCCGGCGGAGACAGACGATCAAAATAGCTTCGCTGACTTGTCGGAATCTGTGGCACCTTTGTCAATTCAATCCGCGCTCTGCGCTGTGATCAATGAGGTGCTGCCGGCAGGCCGCCTCACGGAAATCTACGTCTCAGTCAAAATGGCGTCATCCTCATGAGCTGTCTCTGGGTGGAGCTCCTTTGCTGTCTCTGTCGGCCCCCTCATCAAGCCAGAACACTCTCACACGCACACACACACACACACACACACATACACACACACCCAGGACCAGCGGTGTGTATAAACAGCCTGGTTACAAACACAACAGCCAGCAGGGTGATGTCAACGCTGATCCAGATCTTCCAGTCTGCAGCCTCAGTTTTGGCCCCAACTGTCTTCTGATGGGGTATGGCTGCTCCTCTATAGAGCGCTCATACAAAACCGCACACACACACGCATAGAATTCCTTGGCGTAGTTTCCCAAACCATGGATAGTCAGTGAGCGTGACCTGTGAACTGAGACAGTATGGGGTGTGAGGACATACTGGAAAATGGGTGTGGTCTAAACCTCCTCCTGATGACAGACTGTCAAAGTATCAGGCATTATAGGCTCCACGTTTGGTTTGCGCCCGGGGGGGGGGGTTGGCATATTTAATACATTTGAGAACCATGCAGGGGAGGTTGGGTCAAAGTATTAGAATGTGCTGACAAAGTGAAGTCCTAATGGATTTTCCGGGGGATTGGTTTACATTGTTAACTGTCAATACTGTCATACTGGAAGCCAGATGTTGCGATTGCAGACCAAAAGATCAATCCATGCTAAGCACTTGGCTTTATCCAAGTAGGGTGATCTGAGACTTAGATATTTAACCCTGTGGGTGTGGTAGCCTCAGCGCTCTGTGCAAGGCAGAGTTCGGCTGTGTGTTTTGTGTGTGTGTCTAGTGAGAGACTTCGGTGCTCTTCACTCAATGGGGGGGGGGGGGGGGGGGGGGGGGGGCGGGGGAAAATGAACAGCGTTCATGGGGGTTTTTTTTCGTCCTATCCACAGTAAAAGTTACCCAGACCTTGTTGGTAGATTCCTAAGATCAAGAATCCATTTACAGCACAGAGGGTAATCACAACGGACATTCGCCATGCGCAAATCGAGAAGCTGTGGACAAATGGCTCGGGTTCAACCGCACACACTGCAGTGGTATCACATGACACAGCTTTACGGTAAGTACAGTAACGGTCGCGGACGTGACCGTAAGCTCAGTGTGGGGATCCGGGCGTGTCTCAGCCGACTGAGTGGCAGGGCTGGCGAGAACAGGGCTTACATGGAGGCCTGTGATGTGAGTCAGAAATGGGCTCCTTTAACAAGTGAAACCCTACGGTTGGAAACCGCCACCACAAACGCGTTCCACAACACAGAGGCGGCAGCTTCACGCCCCCCCAACACACACACGGCCGCCCCCCCCCCCCCCCCCAACCGCTGTTTATAGTCGCTCCTTGTCACATGCGGGAACGTAACCGTGGCAATGCCCCCGCAATGCGTTGGATCCCCCTCCTCGTGATCGCTTTAAAGGCCAATCAGGAACATTCACAAAGACAAGTGATGCTAATTGGATCAAAGAGCGGGAACAGTTCGACCAAATAATGGCAGTGTGATGTTTTCAAATGGAGTGTTTATTGTCTTACTATACTACGCTCCACTGCAAGACGCTACTGTATCACTCCACCGCAGCAAAAGTCAACTTATGGGAGCGCCAAGAGGAAAAAGATTGTCCTTAAGTCTGTGTGAAACAAGGTATAGAAACTTGAGAATGAATGAAATACAGTGCGTACAGTTCAACACAGACAGCATTCCCCTCTTCTCCCGACTTGGGCCCTGTCCCAGTGTTATGATATTGTCTCCCACACTACCAACCGCCCCCCCCCCCCCACACACACACCACACACACACAGGCACACACACACACACAGGCACACACACACACACACAGGCACACACACACACCCCACCCCCCCACCGCCCACGCCGGCTGGAACCAATCAGCGTGGCTGACGCCGCACCACAGACAGAAGAGTGACATCACTGCTGCCTCCAAAACAGAAACAGTGAGGGGCGGATAGCAGCGTGTGGAATCCCGCCTTCGTCAAACGCCATGCCGCCCACGCCAAGTTTACAGCCGTGCTATGTTTACCAGGGCACTGGAAGCACAGGCAAAAATAAGAGCTCAGACTGGGAGTTTGTGCTGTGTGTTTGTTGGCAGAGGATGGTCCGCTTGTGGTGATGCCTGAGGTTTAGGGAGCTATGGGGGCCGGGGGCACGAGTGCGAGTGGGAGAGAGAGAGAGAGCGAGAGAAAGAGACAGAAAGGGAGAGTGGGAGCAAAAGAGAGAGAAAGAGATAGAGAAAGAAAGAAAGAAAGAAAGAAAAGAAAGAAAGAAAGAGAGAAAGAGAAAAAAGAGAAAGAAGAGAGAGAGGGAGAGAAATAAACACCCTGACAGAGAAAAAGGGGTGGGGGGGGGGGGGTGGAGGGTGGAGGGCGTCTGGTCTGTGTGGGCCTTCGGCCTGCTCCAGCTGGCTACAGCCAGCGTGCCACGGAGAGGAGAGGCTGTGGGAGCCTTGGTCAGAGACGCAGACTCGGGCCCCCGGGGGCCCCACACCAACTGACTATGATGAAAGCAGAGGCAGAGGTGAGCTGTGTCTACAAACCAGGTCTGGCCTAGCCCACCCATCCTTACCTGGCCGGGAGCCAACCACTACAGCTTGTTTTTCAGTAGTCTTGATTGACGACATTTTTGAAAAGCAGTAGTGGTAGTATAGACTACCAAATTCTATAAGCTAGATAGCAAATAAAATACCGTATGTGTGGCTGATTAGAATACCTAAGAAACGTGAAAAATGTAAGCCCCCATCCGTACCATAATCTACACTTAACAAAACACATACCGAGGGTGGGCGTCTATGGGCATCTTGTCTCCAAGGTTATTACTGCAGTTTATCAATCACAGGAAGGATGAGCTATCCTGGAAGCGAGTTCAATGCCTGCCTCTCTCATAAGGAAGTGGAATATCAAAACCAGGTGTCCTCCACTGTCTCCAGGGAGATCACTCCCCCCACATCTTCATGTGACGGCAGCCTTGGAGGGAACCTTGCCAAGCGCATTTTCTGGAGCCTTGCTCTATCCGGGGTATTTTGGCCAGGATGACGCCCTGGTGTATCAAAAGTTCATGTATAAAGTCAGATTTATCACTGGACTTTATTTGCCTCCAAGACAAATTTACGACCCCGCGCGACATCTCACACATGCCTCCGTTGACACAGTTTGCAGCGGCTGTGGGATACAGGCTGCAGCCTTTCTGAGAGGACGGTTCCTTGGAGGGCTGAACTCTAATCAGAAAACTCTGTCCTGTCTGGTCTTCGGTTTTTACTTTAGTTGTTTCCCAGGAAAGGTGTTCAGCGCCAAGACACTCTTATCAAAGTCAAACAGAATCCAAAGATGGTCTGGCTCCTTAGTTTCTAATCCCGTTGATGAGGAATGTTGATTTAAAATCCCGAAGAGAACTTTGGCGTGTAAAAGATGCATGGCTGTCGAAAAAAAGCTCAAAAGAAGTGTGGTTAATTCGAGTGGTTCGCTGCGTAGGACTGGTGTCAGGATTACGAATGTCTTTTCACTTTGTTAGCTGGGTTTTAAAGTTGACACAAATTGGTTCCTTCAAAGTACATTAACGACCCTCCAGTTGACCAGTTGAGGCAAAATGTAGTCCTTTATTCCACTGGTCTCCTTCTCTCTCCCTCACACTCTGGCATTTACACACAGACATACACACACACACACACACACACACACACACACACACACGTGTCCTTCCAATATTCGTTTGCGTATTAACGCTCAACGCAAAATACTTTCTGGGGGGCCAAGGGACTATCCGTCATCGTTTAGTGCATGAAATAAAACGGCAGCGTCTCGGTGACTAGTCCCTTCACATAAACGCATACGCACACACGCTGCACACACACGCTGCACACACACGCTGCACACACACGCTGCACACACACGCTGCACACACACGCTGCACACGCACCCCACTGCGCTTTCATCGCTGCCTTTCAATACAGCGAGGAGCGAGTCGTTTCCATCCGCACCCCTCCTCCTAGCTGCCATAACACATCTCAAGAGATTGGTTAGTATAATAATGATTACGTAACGCACCTGCATGCTGGGCCCTGGCCTGACAATATCCAATTGTCAAAGCCTTCTCTCCCAGGTGGTGCCGTACTGCGCACTGCCTCAGCGAATAAAATGTGTCAGAGCTCACCGTCGCTCTAGGAACGGGGGTTTTTCAGTGCCTATTTATTACCCATCATCGATCATTACATCCAGAATTGTGCGAAAAGTGACTTTTGGTATGTTAAATGACTTACAGCAGGGGCCCTGTTTGGCTTAACCCTAAACAAGCATGAGGTCATGCTTACAATGACTTGCCTTTTTGAATGTACCTGAGAGGTTTAACCGTTTGAACCTTTGTCGTACGGACATGTTGACACTCGCTTTGTGGATGTTGGACCAGGACCGACACTCGTTCATGGTCACGTGTGCAGGGCAGCAATGGGAATACACCCCACAGACTCTCTTTTCACGATTTCCACATGACTCAGTTGTCAACTTCGCTATCATCGAAAGTCTAACTCGGGCCTTTTCCGTGGCGGAGGTTTGAAAACAGTCACTGCGTGTACAAAAGTGGAACTCCACCGGGGGAAAGTTCAAGGCTAAACAATCCACGTCTGTGACCCATCCACGAGGTCCAAACATAGCGCTTGTTCCCGAGATGAGACATTTGGGGCTCTGCTCTGGGTAAGGACCGGGGGTGGGGAGGTTACACGGACTGGGAGTTCTGCCTGTAGTAAAAGTCAGAAGGATCCACGAGGAGACGAGGCAGTGCGTCACTGTGGGGGCACCGCTCGCTCACCCCCGTGGAAAGCCCGGCGGGCCGAGCGAGGCCGTGGAGAGCAGGGAGCTGTGAAAAGGCGACCGCAGTGGGCTGCAGCGTACAGATAAAGCCAGCGGCCCTCCCCGCCTCAGACCCACAGATTAGTCTGACTGCGGCTTTGTGGTGTCCCTCTGCCATGAGTCGCATTGCACCCGTGTTATTATAGCATTATCCAATCAGCTCTGTCTGGCCCCAGTGGGATCTGCCCTGTACTGTAGACCCTGCCCACATCACACCGGGTCACACTCCCAGACATGTAAACCAGTTGTAATAGAGATGGACTCTTTGGGAAGGAGGGGGGGGGGTGCCTGGTTCTTTTACATGACCCGTCACTTTCCACTATGGGAGCAAATGTGTCACAGACACTGCAATACGTCAAATCCAAATATGCCAAGTCTGTTATGAAACAACTAAAAGCTGTGGTTGGTGAGGAATTGCTGTTCGACATCCCACTTTTGAAACTGAGAAACAAAAGTGAGTTAGAATGGATCCTATCGATCCAACCAACCAGCTATAAATAGTCAAACGAAACGGAGCAAATAATACACTCGTTCTCTTTAAACATAGATGTTGTCCCGCTGCCCAATTTTTCAGCGTACAACCCTGTTCTCTTACCACCCACTTAGGCTGTGTGTCACTTCTAAGTCTAGAGGCAACATATTGCTGTATTTTCTCAGGCACTTAATAGCTGAAAATGCAAAAACACAATTTCCAATGTCTGCAAATTTGCCGAACCAAGTAAAGAGGGAGGCAGTTGGGTTTTCAACACAGGCGTAAAATTCATCTGAAAACATATGTACTTTGTCAACCCTGTTCACATAATTCTTTTAAAAGTCTTGCATTACTTTAAATTTTCGGACTCGAAATGTCTCCTAGCGATATTTACTATGCTTGTGCAATGAACTGTTTTTCTTGTGGTCCGTTTACAGTAGTTTCCATGTGCATAGGTGTCCTCGGAGATTAAGTTAGAGCAGGGATCGGTAATTCCAACCTCTTTCTTTCACAGTTTGGCTACGGTGTGTTGGGGACAGCCAAGCAAGGGTTATGCCGCAAAAGAAGGCGCCAGTGAAAAATTGAGTTTTCCAGTTAAAATGAGGACTTTGAAGGTTTCTAAGGAAGGCCTCCCTAAGCACTCATGTAGGTCAATGGGAACCCCCAAAACACAAATACATTTGTCTTTAAATTGCAGAATGCAGCGCGGAGGCCAAGACGGTAACAGGAGACGAGTCCTCTGATGTTAATATCACAGATTATTGGGTTACCCAAATGTGCAAGAGGAAGAGAGAGAGACAGAGACAGAGAGACAGAGAGAGACAGAGAGAAGTGAGACAGACAGAGAACAGCACGAACGCCAATGAAATGTATCATCGGTCTGTGCCGGAGCCGTCTGCCTGGCCACACTTGAAACGCATCCAATTAGGTTCAATTTCCAAGTTGAATTTCCGCCACACAAAGCGAATCAGACATCACGCAACTATTAATAGCACAAGAAAATACCACTAATTAATAACAGATTCCAAGAAGCTTCATATCGAATGCGTGTATGTTTTGCGAAGGGGTAGCAAGCGAGAGAGAGGGCATGTGTGCATAATAATGTACGTGGAACATCAAAGTACTTGGGGTGGTCAGCACCCAGATCCCCTGTTGGCCAGGAGTCCAGGGCACAGGGTACAGGTAAAAACAGCGACTTGTGCTGAACTACAGCCCGTTGTTATTTTATTAAAAACATATTCAAGTTTATTCTGCATGAAATGTTACTGAATCAAATTAAGTGTTCAAAGGAAAACTGGGCTGGCAACTCATCAGGCCTGACAAGAGAGGATCAACAGAATAAAATACACTCTCTGACTCAAGCACGGGAAAGGGTTCTGGGAACGGGTCAGAAACCAGAAGACAGAAAAATATATATCCCTTCAATTTACTTTTCTCTTTTGATCCATGTTCAGTGTTACCCATTGAAGGTCATGTTTAGGGGTAAACATGTGTTGGGAGCCAGGAAGATTGATCTAATAACTTGTATTCAGATATTCCTTTGCACATAAAGTCAATAGGCTTTCTTAAATACAGTCAAATGGAATTTCATAGGGCATCCAGAGCATCTTTGATCGAGAAAGTTTAAAAGAAATTTGATCAAAAGTGATGCCTTTCCAGTTTTGATTCATTTGGGATTTTAAAGGTCTGTATTTTAAATACTCGTTCACAACTTCCTTCTTTAGGTGGAAGTGAGCTAATGCAAAGCAAAGTGAAGCAAATTGGTTAAAGTTGTGTTTAATTAGTTGTTTTCAAAGAGCTGCGTTAATAGCATTGTCGCCAGTTTGTTGAAACACTTTCCATATCAGTTTTATTCAGCTTGTTGTCTCCACAGTAAGACAGTAACACATGTGGAACAGGTTTTTACAGGACAATTTTGGATCTTACAGTCTTTTAATAAAGGAACCCACTTTTAAATGAACACCACATTGAAGCCATGGTTACTAAGCTGATAGTAAACTGTTGACAGGGATCGCAAAATCTTACTAACGAGGTGTTTCGTACATCTGATGTTGTGTCCTTCGATCTATTTTTACATTTTTCCATATTTTTACCCATCTTTTGACAGAAATGCAAACGGACAATAGCCGGATATCTAACGAAGTGCGAGAGTTCAGATAACTGGGACTTAATTAATGAGGAATGCTTTTCAAAGAATTCAAACGGCCTCTTCATAACTCAGTGACCAGTTTCTGTTTGCATGTCTCCCATGTTAACTCAACTGTCAAAGACTGACTGTGTCCTGTGTCACGCTTTTTTATATTCTCCTCTCCAAACAGCGTGAGCGTGCTTGATGGCCCTAAGGCAATAAGATCTTTTACTTTGCCATCAAGGCTTAAAGTGGCACAATAACCATCATTGTTTTTGCTATGGGAATTTCTCTTAGGCCATAAAAAAAACGATCTGGCTCATTCCATTTGCCTAAACTCCAAGATGGATCCAATAGGTCCAGCTGCTGGCCTTAAATCCTGACGAAGGGAAACTGGAGCAAACCGTGGCTCTAGAAAGCTTGGGCAATGCCAGGAGAAAGCCTTGTCCAATCGGATCTGACCGGTTGGCCCTACAGACCCCGCCCTGGCGCCAACGTGGAGCTGAAGGATAGCAGTTTTATTGACTACCGCACCGGCCACACACACACTGTAGGTTATAGGCCCTCTAACAGTCTGTTGATTGAGATGTTGACAGCAAATACTGGCCCATCACCACACCAGTGCAAACCAAGGCATAAACGCTCAGGAAAAACAGTGGTGATACAACGGGGCACCATATATTTGTTGTGGATGGGAAGCTTGTTTTAAGAAGGATAATGTACCATCCCAACGAAGCAAAAAAAAAAAAAGGTAGCCAAAATTACGCTTATTTAGCAATCTATACATCCCCGAATTGGATCTACAAATGAGCTTTTCGGGGAAGCCAGTTTAGCCGTAGTGCCATTAACGGGGAACGTGCGAGGGGCGGGCTCTGGATTGACCTCCATGTCATCCATCTTGTTTTCTCACCACCCTCAAGGGGAGCCGGCATGTTTGAGGTAGGACAGGATGGGAGGAAATAATACTTGCACACCATGGAAACCACAGTCATTAACCTCTACACAGGAAGAAAGACATGGAGGAATTCCACTGACCCTGACGCGGGGAGTGCTCACAGGTTCTCTGGAAAAGCAAACCCAGAGGTGGAAAGGACTAGCAGTGTGCATGAGTCGTTACTGTGTAGTGATTCAACTGTTTCCAGAAAAAAAAACTGTTTTCTCCCAAGAGGGACTGGTTCCGAGGGCAGGTGAAAGGCGGTTTGGAAGATGAAGGGGTTAACTCGGTTGTCGTAGACCACGAAACGCCAGAGCGGGGCGTCTCCATACCAGGGTGCGTGTTGAGACACGCTGGGTATACCACAGGCCTGAGAGAGAGGCGGGGCAGGTGACTTTGATAGAAGACTGCACAGAACTGACCCCCACTTTAGGCCCACAGTGCGTCATGCCTGAGGAAGGCAGTGACCAGGGAACCAAGCAAAAAATAAGGATGGAATTCTTCCCAGTCTGACCATACATGATCAGGTACAGAAACTTAATGACTGTCCTGCATACAATAATACAGACATGTTATTCCACCAATGAACATACTGGAGATGAAACATCTGTAGTTAGTGGTTCTCCAGTGGTGATAACACAGGTGGGGGGGGGGGGGGGCAGGACTCAGTCTGACCTTAGAATCAAGTGATCTGTTTCAGCACATCTGGATGAAGGGTGACAGAGGGAGGGTTCAGACAAAGGGCTTTTTACACTTGGAATTTTAGAAACTCAGAGATGCAACGCAACGTCAGGGGACGTGGATGAAGAACTGGCTTCCAGTTTTCAGCCAAAGTCTACAGATCTTAGACAGGGCTGTTTGGGACAATGGTGAGGTCATCCTTATTCTCCACCAGCTGATTGTCCCTGAGAGCGAGGAGAAGTTGATTTGGACCGGGGTTTGGCTTTATTACAGCCAAGACTGGAACTCATCTCTTGGGCTGGAAAGGGGATGCCAGAACCTGAGATGCGTGATGTAGAGCCTGCCAGAAATGAAGCCGCTGCCAGCTTCAAATATGTAAATGTCCTTCAAATCGCTATTGCGTGGGAAACAGTAATTCAGCCCTCTCATGAGAGAGAGGCTTGCTGTGGAACTCGCCCGCACAAAAACGTCAAGTTTAAGAAGGCGACAAAAAAGCCCCCCCAGAGTCATCTGGACAACAACAACAGAAATCGCTGAGGTGGAATTGAGCGTATTATTCAATGACTCTTGACATGTCTGAATGTCTCTGCTCCATCGCGAGACACTCAAACAAACCCTCCATGATCTTCTCTGTTGTGGGGGAGCGGGGAGCGGGGGGTGGGGGGCTGGACATGCATGCTTAACCATTTGTTTTGCTCTGCGTTCGTGGGACACCTTTGACATATGTGAAAGTGAGGGAGACACAACTTCCTGCTTCCATCAAAGGTCACTACGCAAGCAGAACGCGAAGGAGTTTGCATGAGCTATTTCAGTGGTACAGTCAGTGTTTGGCTGTGCGGAGAGCTAGGTTTAGCAGGGGTGAGAGCCTGGCAGCCTCCACTTCGATGTGTTCTTCTTGTGGGGAACACAGTCAGTGACCCTGCAGGCAGCGTGGTGCACAGCCCCAAACCACGGGGCCTCAGCTAAACATAGACAACCTCAGACCAGACGACACACGAGTGGAAATGAGAGCAAGTTCGCGTTGGAGCCCTGAGATTAGCAGGAACACTACGCAAACAAGGGCGGGTGGGAGGAAACGACCGCCATAGCGTGTTTTGGAACGCTCCCCCCCCCCCTCACCAGGTTGGTCAGACATGAAACTCGGCAGGGGGCTATTATTTAATTACGCACAACTCAAATGGAGGAGTCAAAACATGGAACACCAGCCGTGGCTGCACTGTCTCTTGACATTGTTTTGATAATGGGCTTTATAATCATTAGATTAATCTGCCTAAGTAAAGTTTAGGTTGCGTTTTGACCCCAGTAATTACAGTCATTTCTAGGTTCAACATCGAGGTTGGGCAGGTTTAATTGTGGCAAGTCAGTGACGTTGAAGTCTAGTTTACGGGAAAGCCTTTGAGGAGGGTTGAGGATCAATCCATAGTGACCCCCCCCTAAACATCTCCTCCTGAATAACATGTGATTTGCTGGTTGAGGGAGACAATACAACACCAGTACATTTGACACGTGACATTGGTTTTCGCAATAAATTACAGCCTCAAGAATTGTGGTGCGGGTACGTGTGCATGTGTGCAAGTGTACGCGTGAAGCTTTCTCTGTTTTTGTGTCTGTGCATGTGTGCAAGTGGGAGGGGTTGAAAGTAGAGTGTGCAGGAGGGATGGAGGGAGCGAAGGAGGGAAGAAGAGAAGGAGGGAGGGACAGATAGGCTGCGTGAGTAAGTGCATCCGTCTAATTACATATGCAGCATGGGTTCTATTACTACGAGGCAGTGATGATGACCAGCGAATGATGTCAGCAGCGGGGCTCAACCTTCTATATATTTTGAAGCACCAACTTACTTCACAAGACAGTTAGGAAGCCTTCAACAAGTGAAGACCTCTCTTCACCATCCCAATATCATCGTTGCAACAGAGCGCGATATTGACGTCATAATACAACTTGCAGAGAGCAGCAAGATTGATTTTTTTTTTCCTGGGAGAAATTGCAGATGGATTGGTGATAACAGCGAGAAGAAACGTTTGCAGAGACGGGTACACCTACAGTGGTAAGTGTGTTTTTCAAACTTCTGGCCATGGAGATTGCTGAGTGTGTGCATCTCTGCGACACGTTTTCATGTTTGTGCTGACGTTTTGTACGTTTTGCATGGACTTCAAGAATAGAACTTTGACCTGTCCCATCATCACACTGGGAATCATGATGTCTAAACACTGACGATAAGAACATCCACACAGAGACACAAGACTGGCTTTGTTTGAGTAGGTTACAGAGGAAATCAGGGGACTCCCAGTGAAAACAAGGGCTTGTCCTCGAAGATGTTAGACGTTGTAGGAAGCCTTGTTAAGAGACTTTCTCTTGGCTTGTAAACCCCCTTCCACAATAACTAGAGCCTGAGTCCTGCCCATGTCTAACCCACGTCTGGGGCAGTAATAAACTCGCCCGGAGTCTGGACCAGAAACAGTCTGTGTGTGGGGATGTGGGATGTTGCAGGGCCTCTGAGAGGAGAGGGTGGGTGAGTGTGGTAGAGGGCAACCATTCAGAAGACTGTAGGTGATCCTAAAATGTTGGCTTGAGAAGAGCAGAGATCCTCGACTTGAAGAACGAGGCTTTTTTTTTCGGAGACAGAGAATAATTAAGAGCATGGATGGCATGGACTGGTCTTGTTAAACTGTTACTGAAAAGGGGAGGACAAGAGAGTCATTGTTTTGTGCTGCCATTCCACCAAGCTCCAATCTACCAGGGAAGTAACCAAAATGGGGCAGAGGTATGCAAATGAAAGGAAAGAATCCTTCTAGATAAGGAAATCGACAACTCCTTCGCAAGTCACACAGGCTCCAAACCGCTTTCTCATCCCCGTCCATATTCGAGAGCTGTTTTTTATTATTTATTTTTCTTCTGGCAGATGACAGCAAACCACAACCGATCTAATTGAGTGCAGGGACTAGATATTGCCTTGGTGAGATCCAAGCATGACACACCATGGGATAGAATACGTCTATTCTGGTGACATCTGCAGAAGTGGCCCTGAGACAGACGGAAAGGCAGATCGCAGGCGCCTCTCCTCTGCTCCTCGCGGCGCCGCTCTGTGACATCGCACGGACACGGGCGGACGATGCTTTGCTTTCGACCTGCGCCAGCTGACCCAGAGCAGAGACGACAGGGGCAGAGCAGTCCTGAAGGTGGATGGGAGGGGTTGGGGAGAGGTCAGAGCAGAGACACGCTTCCCTTCAGCCATCGCCTCGATATGGTAATGGGGTCAGGCTGGGGGATGCAGTTATGCGGGGAATGCGAGTTCTGTGGCTTTAGGTTTCGAAAGCATCTCTATTTGTGGTTGACTGACTGTGGGGAGTATGGGGTGTGGAGAGAAAGGAGAGGGAGAGAGCACAATATTACTTTGTGCTTGACCTCAGCGGGAGAGGTGAGCGTGCACCAAGACCTTCTCCCCAGTCCCCTGTAAGTATGCCAGTAAAACTGGAGCTTACGTCCATCCAGCGTCCAAAGGAAGGAGGGGGGAATGCTGCATTCTTAACCCTCCGTTCAAATGGTCCAGGGCCTAGGTAGAGCCACGGGGAGATAGGGAGGGAGGACTAGGATGTGGGTCAGAGGTGAGGGATGGCTCTGAGGAGCTGGGCAGAGGGAGATAGAGAGAGCGAGAGAAAGGGGGAGAGAGACAGAGAGACAGACAGAGAGGGAGGAAGAGACAGAGAGATAGAGAGGGGGAGACATATAGAGGGGGAGAGAGAAAGAAAGAGGGAGAGAGAAAGAAAGAGGGAGAGAGAAAAAAGGAGAGACATAAGGAGAGTAGGGCAACAGAGCGTATGAGAAAGAAAGCATCCTCCCCTCCTCCCCCCCTCCCGTCACTGCTCCGTCACACAGCTCCATCACACAACTGTTCCGTCATCTCGGCTCAGTCATTTATCCAAAGACTTCCACCCGCTCCAAATACAAACACCGCTCCTTCAATGGGAGTCACATCATGCCTAGCCTGAGGGTCTCATTCATAACGGGTGCATCTTGAGCCAGTGGCACAGAGACCTGTACAAGGCAGGCATCGCCCCACCGATGGAGAGGGGTCTGAGGTGGCCGGCAGAGGAGGAGGGGTAACAGTACTTGCCTTTGTGAGGGGGATTGTTTTCAAAGGGAGAGGCAGGGGGTGTGGGGAGGGAGGCTGGGGGGTGGGGGGGGGCAGTGGGGGAGGGGAGGAGGGGGATGAAGTTTTAAGATTAAAAGCGGACATTTGTTTTGTGTATGTTGCCCTCTGCCAAAACGCAGCAATTTTCTATGAATCTAAACCAGCTTTCCTGGCTCATTCCCCATATACCTCTTGCTGCCAGGAAAAGCCTTTTTTTACCTGTTTATATGCAGGTAAAGTAGACTTTTGCAGAGTGGAATCATATGAGGTATTTTTTCCCCTTCCAAACGTGAATGCGTTATATAAAGGTAAGCGTGGCCACGGCAACAACGACAGGAAGAGGACTTGTACGACCCGTTGAATTGCGTCCAATCTAAGCTGCTTTGGAGTCTGCCTGGTATCACTGCGAAACAGGACCTCTTACAAACCAGAAGGAACTCAAGAGTTTGTTGCATTCTGGGAAAATACTCCCAGGATTCTCTTGAGAACTAGTATTTGTAATATATGAACAGAACCCCTGACATGAACCTTGCTATGGGGTCACAGTACTTGCAACTGCACTGATGACTAATGCCATTCACAAAAAGTAATAATTAACCTATAATGTGCCAGTTTGTCAGTTGATCAAGTGACCTTAGCATTTAAGCTGCTACTCTAGGTAACATTCACTGATCCACAAAAATAGAACATTTGGGAAATTGGAATCTTGGTCAGAGTAAACATAGCCTCTTGTGAGTCAGACGAAAGTACACAGGGAACCCCTGATACTAGTGTACAGCCAGACGCTAGCCAAGACTCTTAAAATGCATGCACGCAGGCTTTCCCAACGCAAGTACATTCAGTCATTCCTCATTTGGGATATTGGCCCTGTTTGAAGAACGCTGCCCTGTTCGAAAACCTTGGAGGCCGTCCATAATGTTAGCTAAACATTTGGAAATGCACGGCGGGCTAATCCTTAAACGTTGGTACTTCTCCTTACGTCCAGTGTCTCCAGAACATTCAGACAGAGAAGATAAACAGGGAGGTTTGGGTAGCTTTAGCTTTCAGACGGACTGAAATTAACTCCCCCTGCCACCACACTCCATCCCTCATAAATTTGTTTAAAAAAAACAAAAAAAATCAAGACCAGGTTTTAAAAATGGCTGTCCACTCGTTCTATAGCCAATCTTCTGTGGCGGGACAGAGAGCATGGAAGAACATCTTCCTCCTCTAAAGGGGAGACAACAGGAAGCGAGAGAGACACTTGTGGTGAGCCCTCCGTTTCTCGGTGATACTTTGACGGACACCACTTGAAATATCGGCAATCTGCTCCAGCTGTCCGGGAGAAGGATACGCCTCAGCGCTTCACAATTCAAAACAGGGGCTCAACATTTGGATTTTAAAAGGAGAGATCTTGCCCCAAACACACAACGCTGAACGGTTACAAGAGTCCTTGAGGACTTTCTGCCGAGGTAGACCATGCAGCCAGGGCCAAAGCCTCATCAGAGCGCTAAGGTATCTCTCCAACTGGGATCCAGGGCAGGACAGGAATGTTTCCTATAAACAGACCCAGACTCACACAGACAGACGGACAGGCCGGTCGCTGGAGCTACTTTGACCAGCGGATGTGCCGCTCACGTTTATGCTAATGAACTGTATCTTTGAATAATCTTCCATTACCTTCTACTACATTCTGTTTGAAACGGCCCTCGGTCTGAGCTCGATGTCGCAGCAGGGGATTTTAAGCCTGCTTCTAGGTGAGGAGCGTGTCTGAGACCAGCAACGCCAAGTGCAGGGAGCTCAGGTTGTTCCTCGTGAGGATCCGTGTGATTGTCGTTACTCTGGGGAGGGGGGGGAGGGGGGTCCCTAGGCATAACACATTGTTATGGCTGTGGGTGGAGCTGGGTAAGGGCAAGAGAGTCATGCTTCCTTTTCCCTGTCAGGGAATGGGGTGGGGTGGTAGAGGGGTTAGGGACAGTAATAAACTGCAGTCTAAAGGCCAGCTGTGGCCCAGAGTCACTGCATCAACCAGCCAACCAACCAGAACACACGTGTCCCTGGATGTTATTCTGCATCACATGGTGCGACGCAATCACGACGGCAGCCCGGCTTCCTCAAAGCGGGAAAACATCAAACCTTGATTCTGAGGGCTAAGGTGACAGATTCTTCAACCTTAGGAGAGAAACCACGAAGGGACAAAGCCTTTGCAAAAATCTCTACCTTTCCTCTTTTCACTGTCTCTCACCAACGAACACCAGCAGTGTAGCAGAAACATCTGACTGCTTCTTGTGAACGATCAGACCTTTGCTCAGCTGAACTCAATCGTTTTATGATGCGTCCCTCAGTCGCCTGTCGGATATGTAAAGAATGCAGTGCGTTTCGTTGAAGTGTACCCTGGGGGTGGGTGTGGGGGGGGGGAACGTACACACTCGCATCGTCCCTCGCTGACATCACAGGCTCCCTCTCCTCCAGCTGTAAAGTATTCCTGGATCAGTGTGGCTGCTGTAGAGTGCTGCTTGGGCGCCACCTTCTTGCCACCGTTAGCTTCTTTCTGAATCCGCCCCCCCCTCCTCCTCCTCCTCCTCCTCCTCCTTTCCCTCCCTCTCTCTTCTCCCTCTCTGTCTCTTTACCCCCACACCCTCTCCAGCTCTGTGTCTCAGCTCACACACACACACACACACACACAAACCACACACACACACACACACACAGGGGCAGGGGCATCATCAGGGGGCTTGGCCTCTCATAAGTCTCCCCCCTCTGCCTCCAAGCCGGCAAAAGGCAGAGAGACAGCATGCAGCAAACTTTCCCATCCCTCTCGCTCCAGCCTCTGCCGGTCGCTCTGCTGCGCTGCCTCTATAACAGGCTCCGGGTCAGCCTCTTGCACCAGATCTACTAGAGGAGCTGAGTCAGAGCAGCCAGCAGCACACCTGGAGCAGAGCTCATCACCCAACACCGGCTCTGGATCCTCTCCTTGACTTTGGAGACTTTTTGCTCGACTTTGTCGGAAGGCCAAAGTGTTGAGGCCAGAAGTGAGTGCTGTTTGGAGATAAGGAGGCAAATAAGAAAAAGAGAAATAGGAGGACTTTGGGATCTCATTTCGGAGGGGATTTTTCCCCCCCCCCCCTTCCTCACATTTCACAAACTCATTGTGTTTTCGAGTTGTTTTCAAGCAGGGAGGAATCACCTGGATTGACCCAGACAGCTTTTTTGTTTGTTTGTTTGTGTTTTCTCAGCCTGGAAAAGTTTTTGGGGGAGAGTTTCTCTCTCTGTTTTAGAGAAGTCTGAGGACATCATTGACCAGAGTTCTTTTTTTTTTACTGGACAGACACAGCTTTGGGAAAGTAAGTTCCCTTTAGTCTTCTCTCCTTTGAGTTTGTTGGTCTCATTTCAGCTGACTTCGGGGCTTTGTTGTGGCAAATTGGACTTGGTGGAATTCCTGTTTCGCTCTGAAACATGCTGGACTGTTTTGAGTTCATTAAGTGCAGTAGTCACACAGTACGTTCTGGCTCTACTTAATCTGTTCGCAAGACAAATGTGAATTAGTAAAAACAAGCCATTTATTTATGCTTTGTTTTTGATTATCTACTTCCTCTGCCTATTTATAATAATTGAAAACACATTTTTTTTTATTAAAATATGTTTCAATTGCAAAACAACAGTTCATTGAATAAAAATTATTACTCATGCTAAATTGTTCATGAACATTTGCGGTTTTCCGGTATTTATATACACATTGCACATTTTTAAAACATGTTTCATTGTTTTATTTTTCCACAGAGAACTTGTTCCAAGATGTTCTGCTCAAGGAGAGTTCTACAACAGTGGTGCTTCGCTGTTTTCTTATTGTGTTCGCCTGTGCCACACTATGGAAGACCAATTGATGCCTTGAGCAACAGAATGTAAGTCTTTTTGTATTTTCAATTATCGAGTAATCAATGAATCCATTTCAAATGAAAAGGAGACGCTGTGAAGAGTGGAACCCTCTAGACAGGCGAAGGGTTGTTCAAAGAAACTCTTGTTAGATGTGGAAGAAATTACGGGGGCAAATGATCATCTGTGTCTTTCGTTTATTATTTGGATTTATTATTGATGTTTATTTTCGTTAGTAGTGTTCGGTGGTGGGAGAAGCGGGTGTGTTTCCTCTAATAGGCTGGAAAATGTGCTCATTTGTGAAACGTGCTGGCAGCTGTTTTGATAGTCTTCGCCCACCTGCATGTTTACTTAAAGAGAGGAGGGTGGAGGTGCGGGGATGGGGGGTGGACAAAGCCTTTGCAAAAATCTCTACCTTTCCTCTTTTCACTGTCTCTCACGCGGAGGCCTCACGAATTTGTAGAAACCCAAGTATACATCTGCTCTACAAAATCCGGCCGTTCTAGTGCACACCTCCGCCTCAGAAACTTGTTTATTTACCCGCGCCTAGTGTATCCACACGATAACGAGTCGCACTCCAATGCGCTCGTCTTACGTGACACCTCCGACAGACCTTCATGCCTTCTACACCCTCGAACTCAAGCGTTTTTGAAATGATGGGGGGGGGGGGGGGGGTGGGGTGGGAGTGGGCCGTCCCTCAGTCGCCTGTCGGATATGTAAAGAATGCAGTGCGTTTCGTTGAAGTGTACCCTGGTTGGGGGTCACGAGGGGGGCGGAAACATACCACACCGCATACGTCCCACGCTGACATCACAGCGTCCGTCTCCTCCAACTGTAAAAGTATTACCCTGTACTCAAATGTGGCTGCTGTAAAGAGTGCTGCGGCACGCCACCTCTTAGCTCATCCTCACAAGCACTGGCGCGTTAGTCTCTTTCTGAATCCCTTCCACCCGGTCCTGCTTCCCTGCTCAGCTCCTCCTCCTCCTCCTTTCCCTCCCTCCGCTCTCTCTCATCTCTGCTCTTTACGCGCCCACATCCCTCTCCAGCTTCAGTGTCTGCACTCACACACACACAACACACAGCCCAGAGCGAGAGAGCACACACACAACCACGGCACACCACACCAGGGGCAGGGCAATCATCACGACCCATCGGCACTTCGGCTGCCCTCTCAAATCTCGACACCCCCTCCGCCTCCAAGACGCGGCAAGAAGGCCAGATAGGAGAACATAAAGCATGCACCATAACTTCCCATCCTTCCTTCCGGCATCTCAGCCCATTTGCCTGGTCTCTTTAATCTGTCTTCATCTGGCGCTGCCCTCTATACCCACCGACAGCTCCTTTGCAGTGCGCGCGTTTGCATCTCTAATATATCTGAGAGCCCGCTCTACAAAACTAAGAAGCACAATTAGAGTCAGAAGCAGCACCAGCCGAGCACATGCACTGGAGACGAAAGCCGCATAGCAACCCAAAAGCGACCGGATTAGTGGCTCTGATACCTCTACACTTAACTTTGGAGACTTGTTGCCGACTTTGTCGGAAAGGCGCAAAGTGTAAGGAAAGCCAGACAGTGAGACGGTGCTGAGTTATGAGATATAAATTTTGAGGCAAATAATGAAAAGAGAAATAGGAGGATCTTGGGAATCTTTCGAATTTCGGAAAGGGGATTGTTTCCCCGAACAACATCTCAACCTAGCCACATTCGAAGCATAAAAATGTTATTTCGAGTTAGTTTTTTCAAAAGCAGTGGAGTGAATGCAGCTTGCTTGGATATGTGACAACCAGACAGGCTTTTTTGTTTGTTTGTTTGTGTTTTCTCAGCCTGGAAAAGTTTTTGGGGGAGAGTAACTCAACGGTTTAGAGAAGCTCTCTGAGGAGCACACAATTGAAACTATCACAGAGTTAGTTCTTCTTGTTTTTTATATCTTATTATCTGTATATGCAAATACACATTGATCAGGCGTCAGAGGGATAAGAAGTTTCCCTTTAGTCTATCCTGCCTCTTGAGTTATGTTGGTCCCTAACCATGGTCAGCTGACATCGGGGCTTTGTGTTGAAGGCACAAATATGTCGCTTAGGTGGAAGGGATGCACCCTGTTTATCGGCTCTGATATATATCGGAGTATGCTTATTTGAGACTGTTTGTGGCTTGCTGCGAAATACGGTAAAAATGAAAGAGCGCTGTTTTGAGATTCATTAAAGTGGGCAGTAGTCACAAAGCACGACAGTATCTCCTCTGAGCTCTACTAAATAATGTTCTGTTCGCAGACAAATGCCCGAAGTTATTCAAAAAACAAGCCATTTGATGTGAATGCTATTGTTTTATTGAAAATCTAGGCGATCCCCCCTATGGAAAACATAATTTTGAAAAACGACATGGTGTTTTTGTTTTTTTAAATTAATAATAGGAGAAGTCGTTCAGCACAAAAACACATTTCAAGAAAAAAGAATTTATAACTAGTGTGGGGCACATGAGCTAAATTGTTTCATTGTGAAGTGGAAACATTTTGTCGGAGCTTTGTGTCTCGGTATTAATAATAAACTAATTGCGAGCACAGGCGAGCGAAGGAACTGTATCATTTTATAAATAGCATATTATCATATGTTTATATTTTGGCCAAGAACATCTGGTTGCGCAAAATTTCGGCGCACAATGGAAGAGACTAATCTACAAACAAGGTGGGACGCACCGCGCTTGTTATTTCTTTATGTGTTCGCCCTGTGCACACTCGGAATAATCTCTTATATGAGCCACATTGTATATCGAGATGATCAGAGAGTGTAAGTACTTTGTAATTGACTTATCCGAGTAACTTCCAATGAATGAAAAGACGCAGTTATCCAAATGAAAAGGAGACGCTGTGAAGAGTGGAACCCTCTAGACAGGCGAAGGGTTGTTCAAAGAAACTCTTGTTAGATGTGGAAGAAATTACGGGGGCAAATGATCATCTGTGTCTTTCGTTTATTATTTGGATTTATTATTGATGTTTATTTTCGTTAGTAGTGTTCGGTGGTGGGAGAAGCGGGTGTGTTTCCTCTAATAGGCTGGAAAATGTGCTCATTTGTGAAACGTGCTGGCAGCTGTTTTGATAGTCTTCGCCCACCTGCATGTTTACTTAAAGAGAGGAGGGTGGAGGTGCGGGGATGGGGGGTGGCGCGCGAGCCCGTAGTGGTAAAGCAGTTGTGGAGTCTGGACCCGTCCGCGCCGCCCCCCCCCAACCTCACCCCCCCGTCCACCCTCCCTCCATTCTCATCTTCTCCTTATCTAAGTTTGCCCAAGTGCGGCTCGTAACTGGCAGGGCTGACATCTCGGCCACAACCTCAGCTAACGCTGTCAAAACAAACATATACTACACCTACATACACTACACACACAACACACGTCATCACACCCCCACCCGGCCCAGGGGCCTGGGCAGGGGGTTCTGGACCACCGGCTAAATACAGTAATGGCCTTGTTGTTTCCCAATCAATTCGAACACCGGCGCTAGTGTGACCAGGCTCTCCTCTACTACGCCCCCAACACAGGGCAAAGGAGCGCTAGGTATTGGGGCATGTCCCACGCAACCACACACCCCCACTACCACCACCGCTCAGCACTTTGTTATCCATCGCTGTCCGTCAGGGATAAAGAAGAGTCTTAGAGATGGGGGGGTTTTTGTTGGGGGTTGGGGGTAATGCTGATGCACGGCTAGGCGGCGGACCAAGCAAAACCTGGCACTCCTGGTGAAGTATATTATGCCTAGCAGAGTAAACGCTCTTTCAAGTCCAGTAGCCCACACGGGCCAGCATGCTAAACATGCACTGAGAGCTTTTCCCTTTGGGAAGATAATATCCCTTCCTACCATGTTTCGTTTTTTGTCGTGTCCTCACTGCCAGTGTTGCACTTTGGTCGAATGGCGTTTTAATGAAGCCATAGAGAGCCAGTGTGGGAGGATGTGGGCAGGAGTGCTAAAGGTGGTCAATATTCCTGCCCGACGGGGCATCCCTGGAATTCTGCCATCTTTAAGCCTTTGTTCCCCCAGTGTTAATATCATAACACTAACGGGGTTTTTGTACTTTATTTTGCCACGGAGAGCCGAGCTAACTGAATCAGTCGAGAAACTCACAGGGATCCCATCTGAACTGCATTTGGCTTCAGCGGTGTGAGTCTTGAACCAGACTCCACAGAAGGAGAAAAAAAAAACCTTCAAAAGATATTAAAGCCATGCCTTAGTGTGTCGTCCCAGCAGGGTAAGACATTTACAGTATGTGGAATATGGAGAGAGTGAACAGTCTGATAATGGGGTCCTGCGGGTCTAGTACAATACAGGGGCCCTTTATGCAAGTGGCAAGGTGTGAGGTCTTGGCCTATGCAAGATTAGGTTCATCCCCGAAGCTGCCGTTTTTGATACGGTAATCGAAGCTCTGCCAGGTTCGTTCGACGTAAGGTGCTTCAATGGCTCCTTGAAGTTGACCCAAGTTTGAGTAAACCCTTAACCCGTGACGGATGTGTATCAACACCAGCATATTATCCCAGTAAACATGAAAGAGGGTGCTGAGTGCACGGGAATGCCCATGGAAATGAGCAAAGCGCTGAGCAATCGATAGCCCTGGAGCACGGCCAGGGAGCCCTTGGGAGGCAAGGCAGGGTTTCGCTTGACTCGCGGCCAGCGCTGCGATAGGGCTTCAACCAGCCAGCGCAAGGAAATGACATGCCTGGTGGTTCAGCGGTAAACACAGAACACACTCCTCCTTTCTCTCTTTCTCTCCCCCCCCCCCCCCCCTCCCCTCCCCTCCCCGTCGGTGTTTCTTGCGTCTTTCTCTATGTGCCTCAGGGAGCATTTGATGTGAGTGTGTCAGAAGTGAAAACAGAGCAGGGTTGCTTTTCAAAGACGGTACACTCTCATTGATTTCTCAGTTCTCAGAATTACAGGAAATATCTGTATGCACATAAACAAAGCCACGTTCAAACACTTGCACTGTATGGGAGGCCAATTCTTACCCGGATATTATTTCTATCGGAGAAGAAAATATACTTCTGCTCTATAATCTTGGAGGAGCTTGAGAAATTGCTAAATTATATAACCAGTTGTTCTTCATCTAATGTTAATCTGCTCTTACGAAAATAATTGAAAGGATAGTTTTTCGTTCTGTTTGCAAATTCTTAAAATGACAATTCATTTCCGTTTCGAGTGTTGTGTAAAATGTTAACAAATACGAGAAGAGAGTCGAATCCTGCCAGATCACAGCAATTCTTTTCATTGAGTCTTGGTCAATTGGGAATCACAGCAAAATATAAAAGCCCAAGTAGAAAATATCTTTATAAATCACTAACAGCTGATCCAATAGTTGACAAGAGCTCTTTACAAGCAAGGCAAAAAAAAAGAAGCTTTTTTCGTTGTAAAAAAAAAAACTACCAAAAATCCATTCAGCCCCATCGACTCTTTTAGTAACCTGGACGTCAGCGTCTCACCCAAACTTGATCAATGTTCTGCTCAGATGTTCTGGGCCCAAAGCGGTTCTGCAGCAGTATCCCACCCAGGAACACAGAGAACCCAGACACCGATCCAGACTCATTCAGCTTCTCTCCGTTTCTAAAGCATCACGGCCCTGGCTAGTAAGACACGACGTCTAGCAGAGCAGGAGACGCGCTGGGTGCCATTCGCTCTGTATCGATGTCTATTCAGAAGTATCGCTGCCGTTCAGGTAGCCCAGACTGAATGGAACCCATCGTGAGGGTTACAGTCAGACTGGTATCGAAAGTGGTTGCTTACCATGTTCATTCGTTTTTGTTAAGGCTGAAGCCATACACTTTTAAGGACGAATAATGTAGACTTATCTTTCTTTTGACTCTCTCTCCTGTTTACTTTTGAAGGGTGAGGAGCTGCTTCTGAGCTTCTGTAGGAACACATTTTACTTGTGGAATGAATTACATCGATAAATATGTCATAAATACTGAATATTAAAAAGAAAGAACATATGTAAGTGTACTTTCCCTCTGCAACACCAATGCCAGTGTGACAGATAGACTTATTTAGTGGATGTTGGGAGGGGAAAATCATTTTCTCTCTCTCTTTCTCTCTCTCTCTCTCACTCTCTCTCTCTCTCTCTCTCTCTCTCTCTTTTCTAATGGAAGGAAAACTCATCTCAAAACTTTTGGCAGAACACAATCTTATGTATCAGTTTAACAAGCTTAGAAAGGGGAATATTCTCTCCACTATGAATCATGTCACAGGGACAGCCAATGATTTCAGCGGTACAGAAACGGAGCCTTGATCAAAATCCAGTGTAGTGCAAACCATGACAATCAAACTAAAACAATTCCTTACCTTGTCAATCAAGGTGAACGGCTGTCGAGGGCTCCCATGTTACTTCTCGATCGACATCATCCTCCCCACATGAAAGGCAAACTAACAACCGAATCAAAAGTCTATAAACTGTACACACAAACCACCTCAGCCCACCATAAAATGTATCTTAACCATAAGTGCTACCCAAGGAACACTTGAAACATCCAACGCATTCGTTCACTCATACTGCCCTCTACTGGTGGCAGGGCATATGAACATGTCAGCTGGGATTTAAGAGTGGATGTAGTCTACTCAAACGAACCTTTAACCTGTTAGCTCCCTGATCCAATCAAATTGCTTCAGGCATGTTGGCTTGTTTGCTCGCATCCTAATAGACAGAAGAGGTATATTCGTTGGACGATGCTGATTTCTACTTGGAATAGTTCTCCCACGCAGGAGGGTGTAAGGCTTTTGCAAACTGCAGACTGTGACACGTCATGAATATGTCAAAGCTCTTAGTAAACCAAGGTTTCCTCTGGATCCATCTTGAGTCGTGCTTGTTTTGAAGATCACTGACACACTTGACGGAGGTCAAGGAAAATATAGCTCATCAGGTCACCTAGATAAACAAATATCCTGGATGAGTCTCGATCGTTCTGACGCCCTATCTCCTGTTTCCTCTCGTCTCCCAGGAAACGCTCGGTGACCCACGCCCAGCTGATGCACGACAAGGGCCGGACGCTGCAGGACTTCAAGCGCCGCATGTGGCTCCAGGAGCTGCTGGACGAGGTCCACACGGCCGAGATCCGTGACCTGCCCGTCCGAACGGGGGTCAGCAGCGGGGCCGGCGTGGGTCTCCCAGGGGGGGTGAGTGTCAGCCTGGGCACGACCGGAGGCACCCTCCACACCAAGCCCCCCGGGGCCACCAAGAACATCCCAATCAGCTTCCGACTGGAGGAGGAGGAGGGGACCAACCTGCCCCAGGAGACCAACAAGTCCCAGACGTACAAGGATGGCGTGCTGAAGGCCGCCGGCAAGAAGAAGAAAAAAGGGAGGTCCGGAAAGAGGCGGGAGGGCGAGAAGAGGAAAAGGCGAGCACGCTCGCTGGGCTGGGCGCTGGAAGACGAGCCCGGAAGCGGCTACCACCTGGAGTGGCGGCCTTTCTTCGGCCTACAGGGGGCGCTGCACTAAAACACTGTCAGTCTCTGACAAAGGTGAGATGCAAACTATGATTTCCTCCCATGCCCTAAGTTGTGTGAAAATGTTACCTGGCCAACTGCTAATTTTAAGCATATTTCATAAAAAGTAAATCTCTCTGGTGTATACACACATCTCTGGCTCATTTGATAAACACACTTGCTGAATACATTTCCATACCTCCCACCTTTCTGTTTCTTTGTTGAAACCAACAGCCATTTGATGTTTAAAATAATAAAAAATAGTTCTATTTGAAACATTGAAAATTTGCATAATTGCAAATATGTGTCCCTGTTAATCTATTCTAGACTCTCTCTTTATCTCCCACTCACACACACACACACACACAGACAGACAGACAGACAGACAGACAGACAGACAGACAGACAGACAGACAGACAGACAGACAGACAAACAGACAATGCCTGTCTCTATTAAAGGGTATGAATTTGGGAATACATACATAATAACTAATACATTGTTCTATTTCTGTTTCTTGTCTTACAGAAAACTAAGGACATTTCAAATGGACACCTAAATACTCATGTTGCAGTATTCTGTAATAGTGATTGTTTGGAAAGTAATAGGGAAATATTTATTGTCTGTAAATATTCTAAACACACCAGAATAGTGATAATGATGACAATAAAAATGAAACGTTATTCAATGCTCTGTGGGACAACAGATTTTGATCATTGTGAATCCTTCCTTTTTTTTGTTAGGACTATGCCAATTATACATGTCAGATTTGCGGTAATTTATTTTGTTTGAATGGTGTATTTATTTTGTAAATGTATCGAGGTGCTGCTGATCTTCTATATTTTTGTACCATAATGCACTTTAGATATATAAATATAAATATATATACAAGTAATTTTGTTAATTGACTTTTCTTGTGGTTGATTGAAATGAAGCAAACATTGGTCCCTCCCTCTGTGCTCCCTCTCACCCTCCCTCTCCGTCGTACGTCCTTTGTGTCTCGCTTTCCCGCTCCCGACCCGGATGTCCCTCGTGTCAGCCACGAACACAGTCCGTGTAACTCTGCGAGGTCATGGGGCCTCTTTGTACATTTGTGCTTCAATCCCCTCCACCCTCCTCCCTCACCACCTCCCACTGTCCCATCCCCCTCTCCCTCACCCTCACCACCTCCCACTGCCCCATCCCCCTCACCCTCACCACCTCCCACTGCCCCATCCCCCTCTCCCTCACCTCACCACCTCCCACTGCCCCATCCCCCTCTCCCTCACCACCTCCCACTGCCCCCCTCCCCCTCTCCTCACCCTCACCACCTCCCACTGCCCCATCCCCCTCTCCCTCACCCTCACCACCTCCACTGCCCCCCTCCCCCCCCTGGTTTCTATCTCATGGCCAGCTTTTGCTTCTGATCGACAAAACGTTCACTCTGTACATAAACTGAACACTCAACGACTCAATCTTGTTGTTTGTCACCTGCACTGAGAGAACACCCTATACTGAATGGATTAAACATTTGACAGTATCCCTACTCGGTGTTGTGAGTCTTTGATGTGCGTGTGCCCCCCCCCCCCCACCACCACCACCCCCCACCCTTTGCCTTTCATCAGTTTTGTTCATGTCGCATCGGACCACCTACTGTAGGATCCTTTATCTGCACATTTCAATCAATGAAAAGCAAAGCCAGGCGAGCTTCTTGGCTTCAAGTTCATCTTGACTTTCAGATTCCCTTTGTGAAGGAGAATTTCAGAGTTTCATGTTTTCAACAGAACGTTTTGCAAGTACACACACGTGCGCACGCGCACACACACCCCCACCCCCCCATTATCACTATAGGGCCAAGCCCATCAACAACACCCTGAAGACCTCAGTCTCCATTCATGTCTCTCTGAAACCCAAACCTCGTAAGATGTAGAGAGACAATCGGACACTCGCAACAGATTCAACAGTTTTATCAGAATTCCTTCTGGAATTACATTGTAACCACATACCTTGATACACAAGCTGGAGGTATTAAGTGCCCAACAGATGGTTCTGCCATGATTTCAATCAAACCCTAATACCAGCTCACACTGACATGAGGTTTTTCCGAGTAGAATTCTCAGCACTACATGAAAAGTAGAGACCCATCTGTTTTAGGCAGTAGAGCCTGGGCCAATAACTCCAGCCCTCTATAAGATCAAGACTTGATCATTGGAAATCTTGGCAGTACAAGCTTTCAGGAATCCTGCTGATCCAAGACAGTGAACACTTTAACAGAGGATTATGACGGGAAATAGATGGTACCGCATCACTAATAACAGCATGATCGACGGTTCCCTCTGGTCTCAAAGGGACGCCAGATTTTCCCTTCAGATTTGTTCACGTACGAGTCACCTCGTACTGAGCAGAACCCAACTCGCAAATCGCCATGGTTTCCCAGAGGTTTTTCATAGCTAGCCTAAAAGTAAATGGCCTCTCCAATGGATGCTGACTAAAGATCATACCCCGAATTCAAGCAGACACCAGCACCGGGCGAAAGGGTCAGATGATTCATTCAGTTTGAGATGTTCCCATTTCTTTAAGGCACGGATTGGAAGAGCTACACGTATATTTCAGAGTGGCTAATACTAAAATGGGCTCGCACCCCTCTCCAATATGGGACCTTTAAACCATATTGCTAAACCAAACCCTCTACAGCAGCTATACTGCTCTCACTGCAGAGACAGGGAGGTGCTTTACAGCTTTCCACTCAATAGAGAAAAAGTGTCAACAAATTGCCACTCCTCATCATAAATTCAACCCAATATTCATTTACAAATGATCAACGGTTCCAAGCACAAGAATGTAGCGTTAAGAACTTGGCACCTACAGGAACCATTAAAATAATTCACAGCGCTGGGTTTTGCAACATGACAAGTTTGGTTTGGCGGGCTCTTGAAGAGCTGAAAGACAACTCGCAGGAGAACGGGAGCAGTGTTGATGTTATGATTCAAACACCGACAGGATGACGACTCCAAGACAGCTCTCAGAGTTAAAACATTCAACCAACTAAAATAAAACTGGTATAAATATCCATAACCTCAATGTCCTGACTTGCTCAGTGGCATCATAAGTCTATGTAACCTCTACAAACAAGGCCAGGCCAAAGGTGACAAGACAAGACTCCAAGAGTGACGAAAATAGAGAAGTAAAGGGCTTCGCTGCAAAGTGTCTGGGTAATTTTGATGTGAATCGTTTGCAATATTTGAGTATCCAGCATGGTATGTTTACCTTGGAGAAATGAATTTGACATTAATTGAAAACACTGACCTTGAGAGACAACTCGTTGTGAAGTCGTCCAACGAGTGAGAAAACGAAGCTGCCTTGTCAGCACAGACGTTTTCGTTAAAGCACCTTCACACAAATAAACTCTCTATTTGGATGGGCAAGAAGCTGAACTTACAGAGGCCTCTCACGGTAGTTTGATCCAATTTCAAAATTGGCTGTGATTCAACAGGACTCAGACCTACTCCTTGGGAAAACAATCAAGGGGAATTGATTAGGAAGACATGTACACTTCTAGAATTTAGGGACAACAACATTATCAGCCGATAGGGAGACGTTGTTCAGATGGTTTTACATGTTTCAGCAACAACAAAACAATCCGTTAACGTGATGTTCTTTTTAGTTTGCTTCCTTTTTAAGGTTGTGTCAGCTGATTCTGTGTTTGTATTCATAGGCCTGAACGCATCCAACTGACATCTAACCGGGAGGGGGAAAATGAGCCAATTACCATGTCAGGTCCTATGATTGTTACACGCAAATCTTTACTCCTGTGGTCAATGATTCAGATGAGAATGTGGACAGCGAGCGCTAAACTGAGTGATTGCTCCTGCATGAGGCCAGATGTCCAGCCAGACCATTGCGCCTAGGACATAATTTAATCCCATCAATAGAAAAGTTGGCATTCCTGCGGGCGGTTTTCCTCCCGGACGATATAGAGGCATGAGTCAAAAAGGGCCCAAAATCCCCTCCATGGGCTTGGGAACGCGGGATAAGTGAAACTGTCCGAGGGCAGGCCGGACAATTAGCCTGCTCTGACAGGGATATCAATAAGGCCGCAAGCGTGGGAAACATCTGCACAATTTGGATCAGGCGGCCGCTCCCAGCCCACGAAAGTGATCCCTGGATTATTGGTTCAAAGGATATCCTGCTAAGGCAGACGTAGCTTCGCTTGTCCTATACCTGTCTCCCTCAGCTGCCTGATCTCTAAAACACCCTCGGAGGCTGGGACTGGGCGAAGTGGCAGGCGCTGGGAAATGTAGCAGCACCGGCATAAATGAGGTGGTGTGAGTAGATTGGTTTTCAACAACGTTCCATGGATCGGGCTGAAAAAGCCTTGAATTTAAATAAACACGAATAGGCTTAAATAGACAGAGGTAGGGAAAAATTGGGCTCAAAAACTTAAACTTGATTATTGCAGCCCAGCTTCAAATCTTTTCAAACAAAGAGCATGAGAGTGTGATTTTCACTGAAAGAAGTTTATACCAAAGAATGATCATTTCGCTTGCTGGCGTTTGATGATTTATCTGACTGAAGATCACCTAAATTCTCCTGAGACATTTCAAAGTACCAGCTTAGTACATTCGCTATAATCATTAGTCTACTCTTACCATGTGGGTGATGACAACATGTTACTGTTACTTGTTTTCTCACCTTAATACCTGACCAAACATAAGAGTTTCAAACTAACTGTGCAAAAATGCTTTATTTGTCTGTGCCACTTTGAGATTGGGACCTTGTGAACTTCCCCTGCCACACTTTTTGGGAACAGTCTGAGAACCTGGGGAATTAAACAAGGCATGTTATTTGGCAGTACTTCAGAATGGCCAATTAAGTGATCGTTTTAGGGTCCACAGGACACAAGCAGTAGACAGAATGTGTTTGTGATGGACCAATCGTAAAGTCATTTGTAAATGAACTAATAGCATTAATTCGTTGTATCCGTTGACTAAAGTAAACCTGGTGTTTTCCGTGGTGAGCACACACCATCTTAGGCAAATTAACACGATGCTGTCGGTATAAATGTCAGCACTGGTTATCATTAGGCCGCAGGTCTTGGAATTTCCGATATAAGGATCAAAGGCCCAAGTATATTGCATGACACGTTTGCAAATTTATAGAGATCAGATAAGTAGTCTACTACGTGAGGAGACAACCTCATAAAAAATCTATTGCTTCTGATCGTTGTACAGATTTAGACTGTAACTGTTAATTGCTCCAAACAAGACAGAATAAGCCTATTTTCTCACAACATCTCGGATGCAAATGACACTGCTCAGTGTTCTGACATAGAAGCAAACCGGCCTTATATAAAGTAGAACATAAAGTGTGTTTACCGTGACTGCTTGATCACTTTGAAAAAGGTTTCCCCGAGGACGCGAGTCGGTTTTAGGCAGAAAGTCACTGTGCAGCACACACGATTCAAGAACAGTTTGGGTCATGCGACCGTGCTTAGTGTTTGAATGCGCCACAAGAGGGAGGTATTGATCTGGAATGACAATCTTGAAGAATTCGATCCTTAATACCAAATGTAAGAGCGGCCACAATCGGGTCTGTTATGGGTATGAAATAAATTGAGTGAAGTAAATAGTTTTTATAAAAAATAGAGAATAGCCCCCCAAAAATAAGTTGTCATGAAATAATACAACCTCCTCAATGGGCATGTGGCCCCACCAGCCAATGAGGATCAAGTCCGGAACTATCCCAGCTCACATGTTCTAAACAAGAAGCATGGCTCCTGGAGGAAAGATCAACCGACCGAAAACTGTAAGTAACTGCGCACCTTTATCAGATGATCAAGAAAGTATCTTCAAATCTGTCTATCTACCCAATCGTCTCTCAACCTAGAGGCTGGATGAGTTTACATCGTGGGCAAGATGAATCCTCGAACTACCAAACTTTTCACGTGGCCTTCAGCTCAGCTGTAGCTATCTACAGCCTGCAGTAGTCATCCCTATGCAATCCTCAAGTATTGTCATTTAGGAAATGTGATCGAACGATGCGCTTGAAACCTTGATGTCATGATATTCATTATTTGCACTTAAAAGGGTTATATAAGACGTGTAATAGTTCATCGTCAGTAATAATGTGCTTATCGCTAAATTATGTGTTAAGGAGTTGGGTAAGAAGCTATTCAAGAGGCGAAGAGCTCTGACCAGGGAGAAGAGGAAGAGGCACATAGTGGTGGGAGCAGTGGTTGACGAAGGCCTCACCACAATCCACCACCTGAAGAAAAGGAAGTACGTATGACTGTGCCAGTTGTTTGATTGTTTGGGTCCCAAATGTTGTTGCTGAGGGGGAAGGTAGCCCTGATACCAGGCTATGTAGTTTCACCCATGTGTGAACAGGAGCCATAACGTTGTCTTGTAGAGGTCTGTCCAGAAACAAGCTCACCAAAGTGAAGGTGTTGAAGCGTTGGAAACCATTAACATCGCTAGTAGTTGCTACTGGCTGTGGCTTATTTGTCGTCATTCGAAAGGTCTTATGTTGGACTCCAACTGCTCTATGTAATGGAAAAGGAAACACCGTAGCGTGTCAAATCGGGGGTAGACAGAGCAAGAAATGTACTTGCTAATCCATCCAATTTATGTCATAAATTGTGTTCCTGTTGTCAGTTCTAGCCCAAGAGCAAACATCACCTTGTCTGGGAAAAAGAAACGCAAACTCCTCAAGCAGCTTCAACACATGACGCAGGAGAAGGCCGTCATGGATGGTGAGCGTTGATCTTGGCAGCCGCGCGGAACGTCTGTTTCCGCGAGTCGACATCTCCTCCCCAGTTGTTCCCCACCCTGGCTTGCACGTCCTCGCGCTGTCAGCAAATGCCGGCAACACATCTTAAGCGCCCCATTACGCTTGATCTATATTTGGAGGCAGTAGCAGGCCTGATTCTTAGTTGTTTGCTGTCCTCTCCTTCTTTTCCCTCCCCAGTGGAAGTGGTTCCAAAGAAGAAGCCCGCAGCAGCCAAGAAACAGACTGTTACTCCTGCACCTGCCGTGCCCACGACCACAGCAACGGATGTTGAAATGGCAGCTATTGAGTGACAGAAGGATCACTCTATACCATTTAGATTCCTGGCCCCAAAGCAAGGATTCTAAGTCAACGGACAATATTTTCTGGGAAAGATGTGATAAAATATCGAATTGTGTATTCCTCTAGTTTGAGCAAATGGTCAGAGGAGGAGCAGTTAACTTTGCGTTTTTTTGTTAGGAGACCTGTCATGTTCTAGTGCTTTTGATGCCACGATAAGTCACGTATATGTCAAAACTGTTCATATTCTGTAATAAAATGCACACATAATGTCAGAGTTAGCATTCTTGATATTGCTACAGGGCTGTGTCATTACAAGTTAAGATTTTAGTAAGCTTTCATGTTTGAAATCCAAACATTAGTTTGGGAAAAGGGAAGTAATGAACAGAAGGGTTATTGCAGCAGTGCATCGTCACTGTAAAGTGGGTGTAGTGTTGTACAAGTGAGAACAGATGGCACCCAAACTGTTATCATGGTGTGTTTTTTGTGTGAATTGTGAGCACTTTTGATTTCCTAATGTTATGGAAATCCATTTAGCTCATCTGTTGAGAACACAATGTTCCTTTAACTAGCTTAATTATAATATCTAAGTGCCATCATTCCTTGTATGGGTGTGAATGCTAAAATACCTCCAAATGATTCGTTAGCCAATGAAGTGAACCAAGAATGCTTGAACATCATGTTTATTGTTCGCATAATTTATAAAAAATTAATTCATTATGAATTAACTAAATGTACACAACTTCTGTCCTATTGATTGATTGAGCTAATATGTTAGCTGAGCTAACGTAAAATATGTTAGCTCAGCTAACATATTAGCTCAGTCGATCAAGTGAATCCTCTCCAGGACTTGGTGATGTTTAAGGATTGTTTATTTATTTAATATTGCCAACTGAGGATGGAACATTGTGTTAGACGGGAGGGCAGGGAGAAACGTACCAACATCCCTCCCCCTTGCTAGAAGCGCCGAGGACAAAGACTAAAATGGGTCAGACTCGAGAGAAACGAAGATCCCTCGCTGTACAGATTACGTACCAGCTACAGTGTTATCTGTAGGTCAGATAAATGCATTTAGTACGCCTGATTCTCCGCGTCGTCTATTGGATACATTACTCTTTAATGCTTTATGGCTAAAAGTCTTACGACGCAGATTGAAAGAGACGGAGATACATCGATTGTGTGTCAGATGCTGTCTGGATAAATATTCAAACGTCTTGGAAATCGTCAACATGTCTAATCTTCGAATGGTTAATGTGTAGCCTAAACAGCAAATTATTCCAATGTTATTGGCAAGCTTGTCTCGGATACTGCTCTAAGTTGTCCTGGGAACCAACGACCTGTGCAGACGAGGAGGTAGGCAGCGCCGCGGGGGTGCTCAAATATAAGGCACACGTACGTTTTTGTAAAGAATGGCTTACTAAAATGTGACGGGTAGCCTATCCTAGGCCACATTAGTCTATCTGTAGATGTAAGTCCTTTACCACTAATGCTGTTTTGTTTAGACATATGCCATGGGCCTGATTCTGTGATGAATTAATAATGGAGCATGGGTAATAATGTTTTTTTTTTTTTTAAATCTTGGCACTAAATTAAGCTTCTGGGACAAGGTTGCAATTACATGAAATCTCGATTTATTAAAATTAGTGCTGCGTATTTCACGAAGATTGCATCACGATTCTGACCATTCTCCGGAGACAGTTAATGCACACGTAGCGTAGCGACGCATCCTGTATCGATGCCTAAATTATGAGGGTTCACATCCAAATCACATTAAAGTCGGGTTAACATATCGGCCCTATCATTTGAAGTCGACATTGAAGTTCCAATATGCCTTTCCAAGTTATGTTCCAAACTATATCCCACCTGTCTTGTAACAGGTGAGGCTTGTAGCATGTCAAAACTGTTTTTATCATTGTGGTATTCACATTAAGCCCATCCCTCATTCCAGTCCAGGCGGACTCTCTATCAGTACCATGTCCCACATGACAAATCTCCAGGCACCAGACATGACCCAGCACCGTACTTTTATAGGCTGGAACTCGCTTACGGCAGATTAGTTCTCAAATCTTTCGTAATCATGTTGATGGCGCTTTTACTTGGATCGGATAGCCACAGCACTTAAAGAGATAACATGAATATTACCATGTCCCACATAGGAGACAAGAGCAAAGTTCTGCTTCAAGGAGATAGAGGTGGAGTGTGTGTCGCACTGTGAACCCAAAGGGCTCCTGCATTACTAATGGAGGACTGCTACTGACATTCAAAAGCTATTGGTGAGTAGGCTCCCTTCCAGAAAAACATGCCTTGGACCGTCAACATCTAATGATAACCCCTTTGTCTAGATTGAATTTGGTGCCTTCAGTGGGAACTTGTATAAATGACTTAAGCAACGTAAGGTCAAAATGGTTGAGAAACAACATCACCATCATATTGTTGCAAGTCATAGATGTGGGTTGTAGGCCTATATTTGATCATTGAGGATATGTATCCTTATAGCTTTTTTTAAACATATTTCCAGTCAGTGAAGGCATTGCTAGTTTTATCTCTCTAAGGCGTTAACAGGGAAACGTTGGCTAAACCTTTCATGTTGGTTGCTTTCATTATGCTTCATTAATATCTTGGTTCATCTCAGTGGTTGTTCCTGACATATCCAGTGTATAAACATAGTTATAGGACACAGAAGTATTGTTTTAGGTGTACGGTATAACACAGGGACAGACATCACTGACTCATGCTCATAGGTGTGTCACTTAGTTAGCTCAACCTGTGAAATAAAATGGAGATCGTTTGAGCCGTGTTTTTGAGGAGTTAGCTTTGATGTTTTGTAGTTGGAAGTCAAATGCTTAGTTTCCTTGGAAGAAAAATCATGTTTATGAGGCTTAAGAAAACATTTACCAGTTATACTACAAGAAGTTGTCCTTATTTAAGGAGGCTTATCAGGATTTCCCTCTCAAAATGTATTTCTTGCATGTTGGCTGAAATAGGACTTTGACATGACCAAATCTATTTCCTATTTCTCTGGTTTCTGGTAACTGTGTGGTCCTGTGATTGGTTTGAGGAATCTTTTCGAATGATTCCAAAATATATATTCTTGTGTTGTTTGATGGACAGATTCCTAGTTTTCTTCATTTTGTTCAGGTGAAGAAATTGTTTTAAATAACCGTGTCTAGTTCATGTTTCTAGTGTCTGACTCCTCAGTGCCCTCTGCTCTGTCCCCCCCCACAGCACTCTGTATTTCCCCTCACCTTCTGGGGCCTGGAGGACTATGCGTATAACCAGAGCCCTGCGGATCTGTGACGCCATGATCCTCTCACCTAACCGTCCGCTGTCCCCAGGAAAGAAAGTGGTCTTCCTCCTCGCCATGACGGCGCTGATGGTCATGGTCCCCGTCCAGGGCGCCAACCAGGAAATGTGTTTCTCCCGGCCACACAAGAACGCCATCGTCAACGTGCGGGTGGCGTTATCCAAACCTGGCACGGCCATGGACTCCAGATACGTTATGTCTGAGCGTGACTGTGTGCTTTCCTGCTGCTCACAGGAAGTGAAGCCAGGTAGATGAGACAAGAAACAACAAGGCTTGCTATTTATAGAACACATTAAAGACTGTCTGTCTAAAACACACACCATGTTTTTTGTTGTTTTTCTTCCCTAATTTGCAAAATGTACCTTTTAAGGATGTGTTTTCGGAACACTGTTTCTAATAGTACATTGGCGCATTAATATCGATAAATAAATGTATGATTTATTTTCATCCTTCAAGGTATCATCTGCACTCTGGCAGTGTACAATCCTACCATTCCAAAAGAGTCACCCAGCAACCAGAACTGCTATCTGTTCCACTGTGAAACACCACAAGATTGCCCTCTTATGACCGCACAGCCTGGTATCAACTCATTTGATATTTCCAAAGGTAAAAAGTTCAATATTGTTATACTTATGATTGAGTGTTAGTATTTTGACATTCAGTGCATACTAACCTAATGATCTGTGCCATGTTACCCAGGTCAGATTCGTGCCACCACAGTGAGACCCGCTACCACATCTCAAACAACTACAACAACTACAACAACCACACAGCCAGCACCAACTACCCCAACTACCCCCAAACCCATCTTTACAACAACAACCACGCAAGGTACCACGACAACACAGCCAACAACCACAACAACAGCAGCAGCAAAACAATCACCGGTTACAACACAGCCGACATCTACAACTACAACCCCTCAAACCACACCAAAAACAACCCCACCACCAACCTCTACAACTACAACCCAAGCGACAACTACAACACAACCAACAACCACCACAATGCAACCGACTACCACTCAGCAACCATTCTTGACCACTACCATTGCACCGACTATCATTATAATACCGATACCTTTTACAATAGAACCAACTACTAAAAGGATTGAGGATACAACTACCGCTAGTACCACGACAAAACCAACCACTACCACAACTACAGGTCCGTCAATAGCCAAAAAGCCTAATAAACCTTCAAAAAAACAAAATAAAACACCCAAAAAATCTAAACCCCATCTTGTTGTTGCCGCAACAACTTCTCCACCTATCCTAACCACCACAGCTCCCACCCCTGCCAAAACAACCACGGGCCAGCCAACTACCCCAAAACCAGAGCCACCAATGGAGTCAACGACCTCCATTACGATGGCGACCACTGCTTTGTCCACCACCACAGTGACCACCACGACTGTCAGCACCCCAACAACCACCTCCACTACTACCACCACCACCACGACTGCCATCACCCCTACTACCACCACCACTACAACTATGGGACCCACTGAGCCTCGGACCACAAGGACAACCACAGCTCCAGGGCTGGCTTTTGTATCCAAAGGGGCTATGGAGTCCAGCCCTGGCCTTCAAAACCCCATCCTTCCTGAAGGTGGGAGTGTTGCCCAGGGGAAGGGTGTGCCCTCACCAGGGTCTCTGAAGACCAGCCTGGTAGCTGTTGTGGTGGTGGGGCTTGCCATCCTCACCCTGGCCTTAGCGGTGATGGGCCGCAAAGCCATGGAGTCCTTTGACAGGCGCCATTACACCCGATTGGAACTTAACGACCTGCACTACGAGGTGTGAACTCACCTTCGCACGTGGACACACCAGCTTTTGTCTTGCTTCACAATGTTCTGCCCTGAAAAGACACAGCTCATGCAAAAAAAAAACACACAAAAAAAAACACCTTTTACTTTTTCAATAAGTCACATTATTAGTTTACTAGTATTTTCTAGTAAAACATCACACAACCTACATTGAAATGGCCCCTCTTTTAAAGATCAACAGAGAGATTTGAGATAGGTACAGAATACCGATAAAACAGCAATATGTCCATTCCATAAACTCAGGAAGCCTTAGAATTAAAGGCCCGGGGGCATAGACTGACAATGCACCCATCGCATGTCATGGACAACCCTTAGCAAGAAAATGTATGAGGAAAAGGCCTTGTGTGTGTAAGAGGTACACCTCTGCATGTCTTTTGTTTCGTTCCACATGTTTGGTGTCATAGCCATATGAGATTGTGGACTCTTTCTTTACCAACTCAATTGTAATGTCTGACGTAATTCACTTTTTCACTGTGTGGTTTTATTGTAACATACTAATTCTCCTGGTTTTGCAGTACCTGAAATGCAGCGATGGATGCAATTCTTTGAAAATTGATGCACAGTTGTATCCTATGTTTTTGATATAATACACTTCTTTTTAAATGGTAAGATTCTTTTCATAGGTAGATTACACTGGCCGCACACTATTTTCATAAGTGACTTTGTACTAAATCAGTGTGCGAGTGAGTGTGCAGATTGAATGCACTAATCAATACGTGTGAGAAACATGCCTACTGGTAGGTTAGATATCCTTATGTACCACAAGATGGCAGAAGCTACCTTTTGAAATCACTACTGATTTTGTATTGGCATGCTGCGCAGCCACTTTAAAAGTCTCACCACGCCAAATTATGATACAGTTGCACAAATATGAAGTTGTTTATGATTAGTATTGCTTTAATTTGTAAAATGTGAAAATAATGAATGGTAAAAGTTTGGTCTTGTTTCAGTGAAGTCTTGCTTTGAAATACATTTTTGATTAGGTGTTTGGAATATTAGTTAGTAAGAAATAAAATGTGTTTTTTGAATAATAATTGTGTGGTTTTTATTTGGTCTTTTTTATTTAACTTGTAACTGTATCTATCTTTTTTCAAATTATGCATTTCCTCAATTTTTCTTTATTTTTCCAGTATTACACACATTAAACTAAAAATAATATTTTGTAATTTAAGGTTGTAGTAACATTATTTTTCTTTTCTTCAAAACGACTCCTTTTCCCCATACTTATGGTTTCTTTATTTAGATTCTTTCTTTAGATTTGTTTACTCATTAAATTCTCATTTCATACACATATTTAAAATATATGGATTTTAGATTTGGGAGACCTGTTTGCATATATTAGAGTTATTTCAAGATCTTAACTGGGAAACAGTCTTAAAACGAATAATTTACTCCGTTCGTTTTCATCTACTTTGAGGATGTTCCACGTACTGCCACTTGCAGTTGATAAACTATTTCCAGTCTGTAGCTGATGTAGGGTCATAGGGGTAGCCTATGTTGTGCTAAACCGAAGCACGAGTATGCTACTCCGTGAGAAACTAGTCCCATTGGAATGTGTATTTTCTCATTGAAACAATTGTTGTACAATCCTAAATTTTCCCCGTCTCCGCAAAGCGAAGATGCGTCTACCCATTTATGTAACTTTATGCATTACCACTGAAGGGCTTTTCGTTAGTCCACTTATCTCGCCGGGAAAGGACGCATGTAATCAACTATAACAATAGCCAGCATTGGAGTATTCAGAGAAAGAAGGGAATAAGGTAACGGGGGGAGGGTTGGCATTTTTTCCTTCCAGCGGAAGGAGACGTAGTGTTTATAATGAACTGTTCACGAAAGATTCGGATCATTTTAGTGAACCGAATATACGGAATATTTCCATTTCTAAATTGTCATTTCACAAAGGAAATTAGAAGATGAATTCATATTGATACGTTTCATTAATTTTTATTTTACTTTTACATTGGACGCCGTTCATGCGGCAATATTTTAAGATAATTCCGCCCATGAAAAAGTAATCCCGTATTAGTTTTTGTTTGGACTTTAAGAGTGAACACAAAGTCAACTGAAGAATAGTATATTAAATAATTTAACCCATGAAGTTTTCAATTAAATTCAATTGAATCCGCAGTTTTACCCCAAGTATATCTGTCATTTTTAGGAATACAAATGATTGAGTAGGATAATGATTCGAATCTTCTGAAAGATTTGAAGCCAAAGATTGGCTCTGGGATAATGATTCGGAATGCCCATCACCAGCGCTCAAGCAGGAGAATGAGAGATTTGGAATCGCAGCGCCACCGCCGAGTCTGAACCAACGTACCCTGCTAGAATGGAGCTGAGAATAATTTGAGATACAGTGTAACCAGCCCAAACTCGAACATTGTTACAATCTCAACAATTGCGTGCAGGGAATAGAACACAGCAATGCGAATCTTGCGCTGAAGAGGAGAGACTGGGGCGAGAAAAAGGGAGAAAGATGGGCGCCGTGTTACGGAGTCTGTTGTTGTGTAGTTTTTGTTTGCTAATACGAGGTGAGTTGTGATCTTTTGTGTTCATAATTGGTCGGAAAGTTGTGATTTGTACGCAGATATAGGACTGTTTCAATGCAAACAACAATTACAGGCATTGTGTTCAAAATTGATGGGCCCAGAGAAAGGTTTGATTGCTCGTCATGAGTAGCCAGCAAGCTGTTGTAGCAATGCGTGTGTGTGGCTTCAGTTAGGAGAGATGGCTTTCTCCCAGCTAACATTAGCTAGCCAGCTAACAAACTATACAACAATCATTCTTCCATTTGGTCATGTTGATCACTTATGAATAGTTTGCACATGAACGTTGGCTCGTTGTTTGTGTTATGAATTACGCACACACAGCATATCCTCAAGGAATTCTCGGATGTTTGATGTTGCTAGCTTGTTGGAAGGCTATGGCTAACTATATGTTTATCTTAGATAGGTGCATGGATAAGCTAGCAGCACTGCTAACATTTTAGCTGTACTCATGTGCCACTAACTGCATAGTACAACTCATTAACACACCCTGTCGATCCTTGTTTGCTTTTGTTAGTCAAATGCAAAGGTTTGGTTTTTGAGTCACTGGCATAGCTTAATTAGTTGGTCATCGTGTTATCGCGTAAGTTAAGTAATGCATATGCAACAGGCTTATGAAGGACATTAACGTTTTTGGCAACGTTTCTCTTCCTTTCCCGAGTGGACCTTGTTTAGGGATAACTGTGCCAGCGTGATTTTTTAAGTTTCACATAAGCAATATACAATTATTGAATGTATGTTAACATATGATTCCATTATTCTTAAGCATCATGATGGTAACTCTCATTTTCACTGTTTGAGTCAAATAGCTTTCTTGTAGACTGCCAAGTATAGAGAAAGCTCAAAGCTAAACATCAACATTTGCTCAGCCCCTGGTGTCAGACACAGAGGGCCCACAAAGAGCTTTGAAAGCAATAACACATGGTGTTCCCATTCAGACAGTATCTCATCATTCCACTAAAGATAGGCAAACCTGTGCTTAGACAGAATGTTTAATAGCTGACTTTTGTGTCAGTGTTAGGGGCACCGTCGAGTCTTGCAGGCAAGTTTGCTACTGCACTTTTTAGAATCCCTTTTCTACTCCAAGGTTTGTGGGATTGAGCGTGGTCAATTAGAATGAACGGAAACAGGATTGTAGACCATCTTACTCAGGTTGCTAAATTCAGATGGGCTTAGGAGAAGGACTCATTCAATGATTCGGAAATGTGTTTTGGATCAGTCATATAAGGAAATATCGACATATTTGACTTCAAGGAGCCCTGGAGTTCAAAGAGCAAGAACACTATTGAACGTATTTCTTCCCACCAAACCCTTGCTATGTTATTATTAGTAGCTGTTCCAGTGATGCATTCTTATAACGAGTCAGGTGGTACCCCTCATACTTGTACAGGACCGAGTCCTCTGAGTCTTTAGGTTAGTCCTCTTTGCAATGTCCTATTGAAGCTGCTTTTCGATCTCTCTGACTCTGACTGCCTCTGACTGTTAAAGGCCTTCCTTATTTAGCCGACGTTAAAAACAAGATTCGGGTAGGCATCTTAACAAAAGTGACCGCACCCGGGGTGCGACAACCACCACGGGTCTCACAGCTCCCAAGTGTCCCCCCTCAAAGTGCATTTACCCTCGTATTCACTTTTTGGCAGAGCGGGGTGGTCTTAGATGGAACTGCCCAGCGTTCAGAGAGTTGATTTCGGAGAAGGAAATTCCCCCCCACGGTTCAAAACCAAACCAAAACAAAACGCAGCTCCAGCGAAGGAGGCAAGGGGCTTGAGGTTGACCTTGATAGTGATCCGCTGGCATGTGGTGGTAGATGTGTCAAATTGGGGTTAGGCATCATGCCAAGAACCAGGAGGGGTAGCGCGAGGCCCAGCCTATAGCCTCGCTACTATTGCATTTCACCATTTAGCATATCGGATAGGCTCCCAGTCAGTGTAGTATTTTGCAAGATAAGGCAACGGGGATGAAAGCGATGATCATATCTAATTAGAGTCTTAAAACGTTTGTGTGTACGCCTACCGCTCACTGAACTAAAGCCTGCTTTAACTCTCACAAGGCCTTCTGGAATGGCTTCCACAGGGTTGTTTCAAGTCCTAATCCATGATCAAGTTGGTGAAGTCTGCATTCACATCACATAGACTTGCAACAACATGCGAAGGGGAATTTCTTTTTCTTTTTTTTTCTTCTTTTTTTTTGTTGCACGCATGTCCTTGAACGTACTCGAGGGTTAAAAAAGCAGGTATGCAGACCATGGGTTTTTAGTGACATGCCAGTATGAGTCATGCTAGTAATACACCTGAGAAGCCAGAGGTTGTTTCACGACTACAGGGATACAGAATGCCATCACTTTGTTTAACAAAAAAAAGAAAGAAGTGAATGTGACTAAGGAAAACGTGTCTCAGATTTCAGTTCATGTGTCAGACAAGTGGGTCTGTTGGTTTCGGTCATAGCAATACTTTCCCACTGAGGGCTTCCGTATAGCGGCTTGTACATTAGCACCTGATCCACGATGTGTTTTCCCCCCCCCGATCCTCCAGGAGTGCCCTTCCTGCTGTATGCAAACCGGCGGGACCTGCGGCTTGTGGACGCGGCGCACGGGAAGGCCAACGCCACGGTGGTGGTGGGAGGGCTGGAGGATGCTGCAGCCGTGGACTACGTGTACGCTCACGGGCTCATCTACTGGAGCGACGTGAGCGAGGAGGCCATCAAGCGCACCGTTGTTAACCAATTAGGAGCCAGCGGGGTCCAAACCATCGTTGTGTCGGGACTGGCTTCTCCGGACGGACTGGCTTGCGACTGGCTGGGCAGTAAACTTTATTGGACCGATTCGGAAACCAATCGGATCGAGGTCGCCGAACTCGATGGATCGTTGAGGAAAGTTCTGTTCTGGCAAGAGCTGGATCAGCCCAGGGCTATCGCCTTGGATCCAGGAAGAGGGTGAGCATCTGGCTTTGTTTGGTCACTGAAAGGTGGGGTAAGGAGGGGAGGGGGGTGAGGTAGAAAGAGTGTGTGTGTGTGTGTGTGTGCGTGTGTGTAGAGGGAGGATGGGGTGTGTAAGCGCTTTTGTGAGGTCCACCTTTGTTTGTGGCACCGGCCTGGATTGGGTTGCAAGGTTCTCTAAGCCCAGAGCCCTTCTCCAACAGGGCGGTTGTCCACCCGGAATCTCCAGCGAAAACGAACAAGAGAGGCAGTGTTGTTTTCTTCCGCTCCTGAGGAAGGGGAGAGGCGAGGGTGCTTAGTGCCGGCAGCTGTGGAATGTCTTATATCAGCTCAAGATAGAGGGGCATCTGCCCCAGCCAGGGAGGGGAAAGGAGAGGGAGAGAGCGATGGTAAACAAACCCAGGTCATGGGCGCTGCTCTCGGGACCTCACCAGCAGCGTGCCTCACTGATGACCTCACAGGGTCAGCTCGGAGTTGTCTTGTGGCGTTTTCTGGAAGAATAGTCACCGTTTTGGAATACGAGGTTCTGTCATGCTGGCACAGAGCTAGGCTTCCTCCACCAACTCCCTACAAGGCCAGTAAGAGACAGACAATCTAGGCCCTAAACATGGTATGGTTGAATTACAAGCTGCGGGCCACCAGGATGGCCCACATGTAGAGTCAAAAAAAATTGAATGAAAACAGGAGGAAGGATTACATCCCATTGAATAGACCTTTTGCCTCTTTCTTCGAGTGAGAAATATTCCAACCTTTTGTTGGTGTAGATTGAAATCTGGGACTCGCTGTAGCACAACAAAAGCCATTCACTGCAAATGCACAGGCTTGGTTTCCCTCCCCCCCCCCCTCCTCCTCCCCCCTCAGAAAGTGTGAAGTAGTGATAGAGAAGTATATCCTGATTCGGTGGTGTGGTCTAGGACACTTCCTGGTTCTCTCTCAGAACCTTAGGAACAATCTGGCAACGCGATCCAGTTAACAGAGGGGGTGTGCAAGTCTTGGGCTGTGTCATTCGTAATCAGAATACTATCATTACCAAGCTACTCACAACCTCCCTGTCGAAAGAAACTGCTGTTTATTTGTCTTGGTGGGGGGTGGGGGTGGGCAGCAACAATGCACTTAGCCCTCTTGATTCTTCAAAAGAATATTCATAATGTTGGTTCTTTTGATATCAGGGCACTGGGCTACCAAGCTTTTGTCCAACCAATATTCAAGGGATTGGTATGTGCCGTCTTTGATGTCGGGGCTCAGCACTAGGTGCCGGGTCACGGGGAGTCCAACCTCTCGGGGAGCAGGTGAGCCAGGCGAGGGGCCGAGGGCCGATCTCTGACCGCGCAGCTATCCCACATGAAACCCGATCTCCAGCCAGAGGGAGCGCCCCTCCCTCCCTCCCTCCCTCCCTCCCTCCCTCTTTCCTCCCCCTCTTCTGGAGCATGGGGTACGTGCCGTGGCCATGTTCGGGGGGCTGCCGCGGGGACGGACGGGGATGTCAGAATATCGGGGAGGGCAACGGATCGGCATCGTCCAGTTCCGAGCTGCGCCCCAAAAGTCTTTAGCCGTGGCTTCAGCGTAGCCTGCGAGTTGGGAAACACGTGCGCGGGTCAGTGGATGTTTCCAGACGAATATTTGGACGTCAGTATGCGACCTATCCTGAATGCAAAGTATTTGGATAACATCCCCCTCACCCCCTCTCCCTCTGCTCGCCAAGATCATTTAGCCGTTTCAGATTCAGGCTGAAATATTCCTATGTGGAGCCATGTTTAATAGCCCAGGGTTATCAGTGATCAGCAGGGCTGTGTGAGTCCCCACAGAGCCCAGAGGTACGGGGAGCGTGGTGGGGAGCGTGGTGGGGAGCGTGGTGGGGAGCGTGGTGGGGAGCGTGGTGGGGCGCTGGTTACACCCAGCAGGCTGGGGGTGAGGAGACCGGCCCATCCAGGTGACCAAGTGGGTAACCTGACCGTGGAGGTTCAGACAAAGGCTAAGACCAGTAACCAGATACCAGGACACGGTGGGTCGTTCCACCCTCCTATACCCCCCCCCCCCCCCCCCCCTCCTCCTCCTGTTCCCAGCACCCCCCCGACCCTTACTCCCCTTGAGAACCTGACCAGTAGCTGCCTAGCCAAACCAGGCGGTAGATAGCCCCTCAGGCCAGACAGTGGCAGCCATTGTTCCTGTTTGGACAGCTATGGCTTGTTCCCTCTTTGTTGTCACCGGCCGGTACAGATGGAATATGGAAGTCACCCCGGTGGAAGCGCAGAGAGGACGTTTCTGTTTGAGCTATCAGTGTCAGTACCTGCCTGCCACAGTGCTATTTGAAAGGCCACAGTGCTATTTGAAAGGTCAGTCATTTGGACGAGAGAACCAGCAGCCTGTTAATCAGACTTTTTCTCCGGCTTTTGTTTGATCTTTCCCTGGAAGTAACATGAAAGTTGGAACTTTTTTTAACAATTTTTTTTAATATTTTTTTTTACTTGCCTCATTTTGGGCATTGTGAAACATAAAAGTAAGATTCAGGCAAACGAACCTGTTTTACCGTATTGGACTTATGGCAAACAGGTGTTTCCACTTGTATCGTGGGCATGTTTCAGTGTGGGGAGCCGCCAACGTGTCGCGTCTCTACTGCCAAGTCCCGCGCATTAGTAGCTCATCGGCGCCAGGTCCTATCTCCCTCCATCAACCTCCCGTACTATTTATAAACCCCTACGGCGGTAGCCGGCCGTCCCGCCCCTTCTCGCCAAGCGACCACCCGTTAAAAGCCACCCTTCTTGATTTGCGACGCGACCGTCGACGAATGCGAGTTGGTCGTGAAGCGACCTCTCGACCCTCTCGCTTCCTCCTCCTACCTTGTGACCATGTTATCGGTGCGTCCCTGGTGACCTCTCCTCGCAGGCATCGTATGCGTGCTGTCACTCAACGAGAGCAGACTTTAGATTCCACGCATAGTTCAGATGGTTTTTTTATTTTGTGACGCCTGTACGGTACACCTCACGCCCACGATGGTCTGAACGTAAACTCTGTTGAGTTTTGTGTTATCCTTCAGCCATGCTTGGACCCCCCCCCCCACCTTGTCTTACTTCTAGACCAGTCTTCTCCTTCTCCAGGTAACACCTCCAGCTCAGTCCTCCCCTCCCCCGTCGCTGGGAAATCAGCCACAAGCAAATCGCTGCAGGCTATCGGAGCTAAATGCTAATGCTAAATGCCTGGTATGGGCAGGGAGAGAGAGAATCTGAGAGCCTGGGTGAAGTTTCCAGTGATTCATACACTCATATGCGTTGATGAGGTTGATGCTCTCTGACCAAAGAGCATCCTGGCTACTGTGATTCAGAAAGCTCATCAGTTGGCTCGATAGCTATAAATAATCCAAAAGAGCTCATCTATACGGTCAAACTGTTGGCTGGTGTTCTGCCTGGGAGCCCCTGGGAGCTGTTTCCTGGTCACGTTGTTCAGCACTGCTGTGTTTCCTGTATCTATATCCCATGACCACCTGCTGTGGCACCCCCATCTCCTGAGTGGAGTAGAAAGACTGCTCATGGCATTGATGTTGGCGGGCCACGTGACCACACATTCTCCTTCATCCTCCCTCGCTCTTTCGCTCGCTCGCTCGCTCCCCCCCCCTTCTCACACACTCACTCACTCACACAAGTACGCAGACACATTCACCCGTTCACTCGCTTGATCACGTTCACACAGACGCACACACACACGCCCTTGCTCGTTCACCTCCTCCCACTTTCTTCCGTCACCATTTTCAGTGATGTGCCCAATTTTTCCATACAGGCGACCAGGCACCAAAGAGGGGCATGAATTAGCATGTAAATCCACAAGGACAGGGATAAAAGAGCCCCCGTAATGTATTCATTAGTTTTATTTAAATTGAAGGGACGTTTTCCTCCTCTCCCTTACCAGGGAGACCCCCCCCACCTCCCTCCCCCTTCCTCTCACATACCCTACCCCACTCACCCCCATTCGTATTTGTTTGTGCGACCCCCTGATCACATTTTAAACTAGTTCTCGTTCCCCGGGCACTCGTACGGTGTCGCCGCCCCGCTGAACAAGTTCCTTTGCAAGGTCTTGAGATCCTGGAGATATGAGTGGAGACTATCTGCCTGTTGAGGGTTTGTGTGAGGAAGATAAAGTCATTGAGAACTGTGGACGTTTTGAAAAAGAATCCCGATTGTATCCGTTGGAGACTCCAGAGAATTAAGGGGGTGGGGATCCCTTTTCGAAGTTAAACTGACTTTCAAAACCGAGTTGCGAAACGTGTCGGTGAATAGCTGGTCACTAATCCAGCTTCTGAGGCTGGCTGTTGTTGTTGGAGATGAGAGAGGAGGGGGTATTAGGGTTGTCATCACCTGGTTGAGCCACCTACAGCCTGCCTGCCTGCCTGCCCTCGCTCCCCCCCACCCCCAGGCCTGTCCCCACCCAGCCTGCTTGTCCTGGGCCTGGGGGCTGGATCTCCCGGTCCTCACCAGGCCCCGCGTGCAGCCGCATGCAGACGGAACGCTGCCAGCCGGGACTTCCAGCAGAGTGCTGGCGGACCAGGAAAACAGGCCGAGCGGCGCTGTAATGACTCCATTGTACAACTAGCTTAGCCTGCTTCCGATTGAATCATCCGGCCCCTGCGGAACGACTCCCTGCTGTGACAGCCTGCTTAGAGCACAGCGTTGTGTGTGTAAGGTGGGGGGGGGGGGGGGGGGAGGAGGTGGGAACATCCAAACACGTCCTCCCTCAGATTAGTGCGATGGCCATTTAAAGCAAACGCACTTTTGTTATCGTTCTCCTGAGGCAAATCTCAATTGCAGAACGCATCACCATTTTGGGCGTGCGTGTATTTTGTTTCAATGCAAGAGGCCGTTTATTGGTTGCGTGCACTTCACAAAGGCCCATTGTTGCGCCAACAGATGTTTTCAGTAAAACTTCATTTTTTATTTGGTCTCGCAGCTATTGCAAGATATCGGGGCCAGGGTATGCCCAACGTAATGATTCATATTTGGTGTGTGTGCAGAGGGGAGGAGGGGAGGAGGGGGGGGGGCAGTGTCTGACTTTAGTCTTTGCCTCTGTTGTCGGGGTAAAAGGGGCTTGGGGTTCATGTCAAGACATTACACCAGTCTCAAGCTGCCATCTCTCTTAAAACCTTTACGAGCCACCAGGGGATGTCATTTACAGAGGGCATCGATTCACCTGTGTTTGCAAAACACTTGCCCATTACAGGGACCCGGACCACCCCCAGGGTGACTGGGGGGAGGGGGAGGGGGGGACGCTGGCCAAAGGGCCCCTGGAACACTTCTTCCTGCCTCTCAGTTAGGTGGAAACCAAGGCCTTATGCCATGATGATTTTAACAGTAGGGGGGAGTTGCTTTACAACGCAACCATCATTTTCTTAAAAAGCCCCATGCTATAAAATGCTGCCCCCCCCCTCTTCGGCCTCTTTCTTCTTTGTCCAAGGCTTGCCAGAGGGAACGATTGGAAGCTTTGTACTTCATCTTATAAGGTATTGGCAGCTATTTGCACTGGTTAATAGCCAAGTCGTGTTGGCATGCATAGCATATGTGTGTGTGTGTGTGTGTGTTCGTACTTACGTACTTGGCTGTTGAGCCCTTTGGTGTGTATGTGCTTTTTTTCCCCTTTTCACCTGGCTCTCAAGGCTGAGCCCATACAGTTGTGTGTGTGTGTGTGTGTCTGTACGTGCATGGAGGCCCGGCTCTGCACCGTCCTTGTGAAGATGAGAGAGAGGGGGGGGAGGTGTGGGGTGGGGGGTGTGGGGGGGGGGGGGGGTGCAACAGGATTCCTGCAGGCGCTGGGGGCTGTCGGCCGGGCTGTGTTAATGGGGCTCGGTGGGTGTCTGGCTCACACGTGTGCCGACTGTTTGATCCCCTCTCTGGAAAGGCTGGGACTACAGGCTGGCCTCGCTGCATGGGGCTGGGTTTACTTACTCATTACCCACGGGCCTTTAACACACACACACACACTCACACACACACGACACACTAGATCCCCCGATACGGTCATAGAACATTTTGTGTTTGCAAAGTATTCTGAACCCATACGTAGCTCAATGCTGCTGCCCCCCCTCCCTCCATGTAAAGCACCAAGTAAAAACAGTGTTGAACTTCAGGACCAAGCCCCTGTACTCCTTCATTCCTTGCACTGCTGTGTGCGAACTCGCTTCCCACACATTTCAGTGGCCAGGACATCGAGCCGCAGCTTAAACGTTCGTGATACGTGTGTGTTTGTTTCAAGTTAAGTCGTTAGAATGACCCCGGAGCGTGGGGCCGAGCCAAGTCTGGGATTGTACCGAATGTATTAGGCCAGCGTAACGGGGGAGGGGGGGGAGGGGGGGACCGTAAGCCGTTAAAGGGAAACTGGTTTCTCCAAATCCGGCGAGGAACGTAGCTTTTGGACAGCATTCAACACAACTGATTAATGCTTCAGGTACCAAATACAATGCAGCCCTTGTGGCGAAGAAAGGTCAGTCATTTGGACGAGAGAACCAGCAGCCTGTTAATCAGACTTTTTCTCCGGCTTTTGTTTGATCTTTCCCTGGAAGTAACATGAAAGTTGGAACTTTTTTTAACAATTTTTTTTAATATTTTTTTTTACTTGCCTCATTTTGGGCATTGTGAAACATAAAAGTAAGATTCAGGCAAACGAACCTGTTTTACCGTATTGGACTTATGGCAAACAGGTGTTTCCACTTGTATCGTGGGCATGTTTCAGTGTGGGGAGCCGCCAACGTGTCGCGTCTCTACTGCCAAGTCCCGCGCATTAGTAGCTCATCGGCGCCAGGTCCTATCTCCCTCCATCAACCTCCCGTACTATTTATAAACCCCTACGGCGGTAGCCGGCCGTCCCGCCCCTTCTCGCCAAGCGACCACCCGTTAAAAGCCACCCTTCTTGATTTGCGACGCGACCGTCGACGAATGCGAGTTGGTCGTGAAGCGACCTCTCGACCCTCTCGCTTCCTCCTCCTACCTTGTGACCATGTTATCGGTGCGTCCCTGGTGACCTCTCCTCGCAGGCATCGTATGCGTGCTGTCACTCAACGAGAGCAGACTTTAGATTCCACGCATAGTTCAGATGGTTTTTTTATTTTGTGACGCCTGTACGGTACACCTCACGCCCACGATGGTCTGAACGTAAACTCTGTTGAGTTTTGTGCTATGCCTTAGCACACTGCTTGGACCCCCCCCCCCCACCCCACTTGGGTTCTTACTTCTGTAGACCGAGTCTCTCCTTCTTCCCAGGTAACAACCTCACAGCTGCAGTCCTCCCCTCCCCCGGTCGCTGGGAAATCACCACAAGCCAACTCCGCGTGCAGGCGCTAATGCGAGCGAAAGGCTAATGGCTAAAATGCGCTGGTTATGGGCAGGGAGAGAGAGAATCTGAGAGCCTGGGTGAAGTTTCCAGTGATTCATACACTCATATGCGTTGATGAGGTTGATGCTCTCTGACCAAAGAGCATCCTGGCTACTGTGATTCAGAAAGCTCATCAGTTGGCTCGATAGCTATAAATAATCCAAAAGAGCTCATCTATACGGTCAAACTGTTGGCTGGTGTTCTGCCTGGGAGCCCCTGGGAGCTGTTTCCTGGTCACGTTGTTCAGCACTGCTGTGTTTCCTGTATCTATATCCCATGACCACCTGCTGTGGCACCCCCATCTCCTGAGTGGAGTAGAAAGACTGCTCATGGCATTGATGTTGGCGGGCCACGTGACCACACATTCTCCTTCATCCTCCCTCGCTCTTTCGCTCGCTCGCTCTTCCCCCCACCTTCTCACCTACACCACTCACATCAGACAAACAAGTACGCAGAGCACATTCCACCCGTTCACTCGCTTGGAGTCACCGTTCACACAGACGCAACACACACACGGCCACTGGCTCGTCGAGGACCTGGGGCGTGGGGGCGCTCCCACTTTCTGTCCGTCCACCTTTTCTCAGTGATGTGCCCAATTTTTCCATACAGGCGACCAGGCACCAAAGAGGGGCATGAATTAGCATGTAAATCCACAAGGACAGGGATAAAAGAGCCCCCGTAATGTATTCATTAGTTTTATTTAAATTGAAGGGACGTTTTCCTCCTCTCCCTTACCAGGGAGACCCCCCCCACTCCCTCCCCTTCCTCTTCACCATACGCCTATCCCGCACTCAGCCCCCATTCGTATGTTGTGCGACCACCTGAGTCACTTATTAAAACGTAGTTCTCGTCCCCGGCACTGCGTACGGTGATCGCCGCGCCCGTCTGAACCAAGTTCTGTTCAGGTCTATGAGATCCTGAGAGTGATATGAGTGGAACTATTCTGCCTGTTGAGGGTTGTGTGAGGGAATAAGTCATGTGAGAGTTGGATCGTTTTGAAAAAGATCCCGACTGTTATTCCGTTGGAGACTCCACGAGAATTAAGGGGTGGGAATCCCTTTTCGAAAGTTAAACTGACGTTCAAACAGGTTAGGAAACGTGTCGTGAAGTGGCTGGTCACGTAATCCAGCGTTCTGGGCTGGCTTGGTAAGTTGTGGAGATGAGAGAGGGAGGGGTATTAGGTTGTCATGCACCGGTGAGCCACCTACAGCTGGCCTGCCTCCTGCCCTCGCTCCCCCCACCCCCAGGCCTGTCCCCACCCAGCCTGCTTGTCCTGGGCCTGGGGGCTGGATCTCCCGGTCCTCACCAGGCCCCGCGTGCAGCCGCATGCAGACGGAACGCTGCCAGCCGGGACTTCCAGCAGAGTGCTGGCGGACCAGGAAAACAGGCCGAGCGGCGCTGTAATGACTCCATTGTACAACTAGCTTAGCCTGCTTCCGATTGAATCATCCGGCCCCTGCGGAACGACTCCCTGCTGTGACAGCCTGCTTAGAGCACAGCGTTGTGTGTGTATGTGGGGGGGGGGAGGAGGTGGGAACATCCAAACACGTCCTCCCTCAGATTAGTGCGATGGCCATTTAAAGCAAACGCACTTTTGTTATCGTTCTCCTGAGGCAAATCTCAATTGCAGAACGCATCACCATTTTGGGCGTGCGTGTATTTTGTTTCAATGCAAGAGGCCGTTTATTGGTTGCGTGCACTTCACAAAGGCCCATTGTTGCGCCAACAGATGTTTTCAGTAAAACTTCATTTTTTATTTGGTCTCGCAGCTATTGCAAGATATCGGGGCCAGGGTATGCCCAACGTAAATGATTCAATTATTGGTGTGTGTGGCAGACCGGAGGAGGGAGAGGGGGGGGCGTGTCTGACTTTAGGTCTTGCCTCTGTCTGTCGGGTAAAAGGGGCTTGGGGTTCATGTCAAGACATTACACCAGTCTCAAGCTGCCATCTCTCTTAAAACCTTTACGAGCCACCAGGGGATGTCATTTACAGAGGGCATCGATTCACCTGTGTTTGCAAAACACTTGCCCATTACAGGGACCCGGACCACCCCAGGAGGACTGGGGGGAGAGGGGAGGGGGGACGCTGGCCAAAGGGCCCCTGGAACACTTCTTCCTGCCTCTCAGTTAGGTGGAAACCAAGGCCTTATGCCATGATGATTTTAACAGTAGGGGGGAGTTGCTTTACAACGCAACCATCATTTTCTTAAAAAGCCCCATGCTATAAAATGCTGCCCCCCCCCTCTTCGGCCTCTTTCTTCTTTGTCCAAGGCTTGCCAGAGGGAACGATTGGAAGCTTTGTACTTCATCTTATAAGGTATTGGCAGCTATTTGCACTGGTTAATAGCCAAGTCGTGTTGGCATGCATAGCATATGTGTGTGTGTGTGTGTGTGTCGTACCGTTTACGGTTACTTGGCTGGTTGCAGCCTTTGGGTGTGTATGTGCTTTTCTTTCCCCTTTTCCCTGGCTGCTCGAAGGCTGAGGCCCATAAACAGTTGTGTGTGTGTGTGTGTGTCTGTACGTGCATGCGAGCCCGGCGTCTGCCACCGTTTTGAAGAGGAGAGAGAGGAGAGGGTGTTGGGGGGGTGTGCGCTGTAAATGGGGGGGGCGGGGGCGCAAGCGCAGGATTCCTGGCAGGCGCTGGGGAGCTGTCGGCCGGGCTGTGTCTAATGGGGCTCGGTTTGGGTGTCTGTGGCTCAACGTGTGCCGACTGTTCTGATCCCTCATCTGGAAAGTGCTGGCGGACTACAGGCTGGCCTCGCTGCATGGGGCTGGGTTTACTTACTCATACTCCTACGGGCTTAACACACACACACACACTCACACACACACACACACTAGATCCCCCGATACGGTCATAGAACATTTTGTGTTTGCAAAGTATTCTGAACCCATACGTAGCTCAATGCTGCTGCCCCCCCTCCCTCCATGTAAAGCACCAAGTAAAAACAGTGTTGAACTTCAGGACCAAGCCCCTGTACTCCTTCATTCCTTGCACTGCTGTGTGCGAACTCGCTTCCCACACATTTCAGTGGCCAGGACATCGAGCCGCAGCTTAAACGTTCGTGATACGTGTGTGTTTGTTTCAAGTTAAGTCGTTAGAATGACCCCGGAGCGTGGGGCCGAGCCAAGTCTGGGATTGTACCGAATGTATTAGGCCAGCGTACGGGGGGAGGGGGGGAGGGGGGGGACCGTAGAGCCGTTAAGGGAAACTGGTTTCTCCAAATCCGGCGAGGAACGTAGCTTTTGGACAGCATTCAACACAACTGATTAATGCTTCAGGTACCAAATACAATGCAGCCCTTGTGGCGAACACGGCTGCTTTTTTTAAATTCTTTTTTTGGGGCGAAAGAGTTCTCTCCGCTCCAGGTCCAGGGGGGTTTGGCGTGGGGTTCCGCACGCTAAACGACCGAGACTTACCCCATCGCGGAGATGCTCTCATTTTGCATGAGAGCAACTCCGCGATTGGGTAACTTCAGTTTCACTCGACTTTTGTCACACGCAGGGTCGAATCGCAGGCTGACGCCATCGTCAGTCAGAGCGTGTGACGGATTTATTGTCCACCAGTCGCATTGTACTTGGTCTGGAGCGTAACCCAAGGAGAGGGTGTAGCCTCGGTCGGAGAGGGTGGTGTAATGTTATTTTTGGGATACGGGCCCGTCTCGCCTTCACCCTGACCGGGTTATGGACTCTTCCTGAGTTGACATCCTCGGATCACTTGGATGTTCTGGGCCGCTGTTGCATCCTCTCTCACACTTCCCATTCACAACATCGCCACAGATGAATTTCAGGGGTTTTAAGGGCCCATTTTAATGACTGACTTGTTGCCTCTCCTGTGTTTAGCTCTGACAAATGGGCCATGTCTGCATGCTTGGAAGTATTTTCCAGAGTCAGCCACCACATGCACTCTGTGTCTCACACACACACACACACACACACAAACACAAATCTGTTGCACAATGCTCCCAAAGCTATGCGCTTAACAAGCAGTACAACTGTTTGGTTTGGACCAGTGGACCACGGTCACATTGAGAGGGCCTTGTGCCGTAACATCAGACAGAAATCCTAAGAAGCGTGTAATTAGACCCATTAAAGTGCTCATTTTGGATTGGTGACTCCCTCCCCCACCAGTTGAAAGTGCCCCCTCCCCCGCACCTCCCTCTTCTTCCCAGACTTGGGCTTTTGTGTCCGTACAACTCCCCCCTTTACCACCACCACCCGTTCACAAGCCCCCTTCTAGGCAGTGACCTGCCCCTGACTTACACCCCAACCCCCAGGTACTTGAGGAGCGATGACAACAACACCTTCCCACTGCCCCCCCCCCACCACACACACACGCCCACACAGACGAGAAGTTATGTCCGCTCCTCGCAAGCTCTCAGCATGACACGTCCAGCCTCCTAACCCCACGTCCGACTCGCGGTATCAGTTCCTCCACCCCTTTACCCTCTTTCTTGATGGTCTCCTCTTCCCGTCTGTCCTCCTGAGCAGGAACCCCCCCCACCAAGCATTCCCAGACTGTTCTTCCATGGGCGCAGAGCCTGCCATGTGTACCCACCGCCAAGACACTCAACCCACCGCTGGAAAACCTCTTCATTGTTCCTTTTTGTTGTTGTCGTTGCCCACTACTTAAATCTTCCCAAAACATGCGATGAAAGGATATTTGTCTCTTCCTTTCAGATTTGCATGTAAACACTTGCTCATTTTCCAGGGTGTTTGGTAACGACGACGAATCTCTTGTTTTCAGAATGCTGAAAATGTTTCTGAAATGAGTCCTGCGTAAGGAATCGTTTGGGGGTTTTTTTTACACCGTGTTTGAGCGCCAGTTGTCTAAACAAAATGGTATCGCCCTCTGGGGTGTTTGTTTGTTTGTGTGTGTGGGGAGGAGGGAAGGGGGGGGGGGTAGTGTCATAAAATGCTTAGTCAAATCCGGTACCTCTTTATAAGTCAACACCTTAGGAGAGGAAATTCTCTGCACATAATTTGCACATCCCCAGAGGGTCCCTCTGTCACGTCAGCTGCTCTGGAGGGCTCCAAGGCCTGCTCTTCCAGAGCGCTCTTCCTGCCCAATTGCAATGCCTCCGCAAGGCACGCGATCGCAATGTCAAAAGTTCCCCATTCTCAAAGTGACGAGCGCTGTGATGAGTCACTTACACCCCCCCACCCCACCACCCCCTACACACACAGTAAGGACACACACATTCACTCATCTCCTCTAAAGAACTGTCTAGACATGCCCCATTCTAAAGAAGGAGCATGAAGGGAGGGGACATATACCCTCATTTCATTGTTCTTCTCTTTCGTAGCGAGGTACATCGCTTGCTCGCGAGCGTAGCTGGACACCCGTCGAAAAAAATCAAGGAGGAGATCTGAAGAACTCTCCTGCTCTGCACAGTGGCTCGTCTAGCCAACACACTCAGGCCTATGATTAACAGGCCCGCATTCCAAGACATTTTGGCACTAGATGTTATCAACCCTCTCCCGGTATCAAATGACAGGTAGCCGACAGCCAAAGGCGAATGCACTGTACGCAGCAACGCAGCGGCTTGAGAACGCCGCAACTCGTTTACAACACGACAGCCTCCCGTAGCCACCGACTTCCGAACCGGCGGTCGTACCTCACCCCGAGATCAAGTCAACACTTGTGACCATGCCGTCATTTTCCCAGCTTTGTTTTGGGACTGGGAGATGGACAAGGGAACCGCATGGTCGCTTTGATCTAGGGAAAACCTGCTTTTGAAGCGGATCTGGTTGTGAAATTGCACATTCTTTTTTTCCTTCTTCTTTCATTTCTTTCATGCCAGGAATCGAGTTAGCTTTGCGCCTGTGCTGGCTGCGGCCCTGCAAAATACATCTGGACCTCTGGCAGTGGAGAGCCTCATAATCCCTAATCCACTTGGATTTCTTTTGGAGTCCTGATCGTATCCCTGATTGTGTCCTAGAACAGGGTTATTCCAGATGTCTCTGAACCCCCCTCGCCTCTTCTTCCAGGGAGGTTCCTCCAACAGCAGCTACCAGGCTTGCTGCCGGCTTGTTATTGTTTCTTGCCGATGGGAGGAGTTCAAGGGTCGCCGTGCGGTCCTGAAGCAGGACGCACCGCGGCGGGCGGTCGCCCCCGCGTTTGCTCCTGGACATCCTCATGAACTCTCCTCCACTTCATGACCATTGTGCTCCGCGTCGACTCCGTGTTTTTCCGGGTCCCAAGGTTGACCCGCGGACACCGAGAGGGGCTGGAGAGGAGGAAATGGGCCATGGGATGAGTAGAGAGGGGGGTTAGAAGAGAGACGTGGGGAAGGGGGCAGGGGCGAGAGGTGAGAGGGAGTCGAGGGAGGCTGTCCAGCTGGGAGGGTAATTAGGGAAAACAAAGGCAGCCGTTAGCACAGCGGCTGCCCTGCTCCCTGGAGGAGCTTTTGTGCCGATGCGTAAAAGGCAGGATGTGTTAAAATGACAAACGCTCCACAAGCGCTCCCTTCCTCTCTCTCCCTATCTATCGCTCTCTCTCTTCATTCTCTCCGTTTTCTCTTTACTTTGTCCACACATAGATGCATGTATACGCACGCACGCTTATTCTCTAGATTTATCGCTCTTCGCCTATCGTCTGTTTCTGTCCACTGCTCGCCACACATCTAGGCTCTCCCTTCCTCCTCTCAGCTGGCCGTGTTTATAAACAGATCCATTAGCCGTTTCCTCAAATCCTTCCTGGATATAAGCGGCCAAGGTGTCCTAACTGCCCAAACAAAGCATGCATCTTTTCCGAGTGTTGAAGTAGTCTGGTGCGCGTTTGTCTGGAAGTGACGGTCGACGGTTGTTCGGTTTCATGTCGTTGTCCGTCCCTGTGCGCTCTGGCGGAGCCTCGTCTCACAGCCACCCTCTGGCCTCTGCTCGTCCGATGCCCTGCGTCGGCGCTCCCGGTTACCTGGCAACAAGCGCCGTTAAGGTGCGCGTAGGCTCCGCCACTCGAGACGTGCATCCGTCTGCCGCTGTCTGGTTTCGAATGCTTCGGACTGCACTCGGTCGGCCATCATCCGTAGAACGGGCCTCATCCGTTACTCGTCCGTCCACACCGGACCAGGCGGAGGAGGTCTGAGTTGAGCCTTCAGAGGGGCCCCTCTATTCCTGAAGCCAGACAGGGTTCATCCTCCTACTCCCTTCCAGGCCTGACTCGGCTTCCTCTGGGCCCCTAGTACGCCATCTCGCCTTGCATCCTTCCTCCTCCTCCTCCTCCTACGTCAGAGGCCTCATCCTATGGGACGGCCCGAAGGGGGGGGGGGGGGGGGGGGTGTACAGATCGTGGTCACAGGTCGTGGCACATCAACCCCCTCGGTTGTGAAAGTGCAGTTGTTTTTGAATGAGCCTACTCGCAAATCACCCCCCATTCCCCCCCATCCCCATTCCTCTAGGTTTGGCCCCAGATGGTTTTGTAGCATAGGCATAATCTAAACATCATCCTGCTGTAATTAGCTAGCGGATTTGTCGAGCGGTGACTGAATGAGACCGAATGAATAAGAAATGGTTTGGATGTTGGTGACGCACAGATTCCTATCCGATCTTATTACATACACTGGACCTCTGTTGAGGTGTGTCTCCTCTGTCCCTCCACAGGTACATGTACTGGACGGACTGGGGGGAGATCCCTAAGATCGAGCGCGCGGGGATGGACGGCACTAACCGAGCAATGGTCATCGATAAGGATATCTACTGGCCCAACGGCCTCACGCTCGACTACAGCCAGCAGAAGCTGTACTGGGCCGATGCCAAATACAATTTCATCCACCGGTCCAGTCTGGACGGTACTAACAGGTAAAGTACGCCCACTCTTCCTGTGAGAACAACCGATAAGGCTTGTCCACATCTGGGATATGCTTTGGCACGACTACTGGTCCATGTGATTTGTGTTTTTGCGGAGCGATTTGAAACTGATCTGTTTTCGATTTGTTTAAATTTTTTTATCAGGACTTGTCCTCACTGCATGTGATGTATGTCTGTCTTATTTCCTGTTTCATTTGGGACTTTTGTATGTTTTTAGGGAAGTGGTGGTGAAAGGTGACCTCCCGCACCCGTTCGCCCTGACTCTCTACAAGGACACCCTGTTCTGGACGGACTGGAACACGCACTCCATCCACTCCTGCCAGAAGGACACGGGCGAGGATCGCCGCAAGGTCCACTCGGACATCTTCTCCCCGATGGACATCCACGTCTTCAGCCAGAAGAGACAGCCCACCTGTAAGCCCCACCCACCCTCCCCTCGCATCCTGCGTCCAGCGCGGGCCATGCCAACCATAATCACAACCAGTCAGCGCACTAACCACAGCCTCCCATTTCTGTGGGACGATTCGGTCAGGTCTGTTTAGACGCGCAGGAATGTAGCGCCGCACGTTGCTAGGCTGTGCCGTTGGGGTGTCGGATGTCTCGGAGAGCAAATGACTTAAAACTCCTGAAATATAACAACAATATCTGAATGACTGTCAGCACAGAACCTTTCTTCCTTCTTACATTTGCCCAGAACAATGCACAATGTGTTCACTGGGGGGGCGGGGCGGGGGGTTTGTTTAGTAACTGGAGTCAGGGAGGAGAAACGATGACAGCGTAGTCACCTTTCCCTGCGTCTGTGATCAGCCCCAAACAATAGCTCCCCCTGTTCTCTCCCCTGGGACTGAATGCAGGGAATTTCTCATGGCAGGGAGAGGAGTCTACCTCCTGGGCACCACCCCTCAACATCTGAGGGCAAACACTCTCTTCTCTATCTCTCCCTCGCCCCTCTCTCTCTCGCCCTTCTTTCTCTCGCCCCTCTCTCTCTCGCCCCTCTCTCGCCCCTCTCTCTCTCACCTCTCTCTCTCTCGCCACCCTCTCTCTCGCCCCTCTCTCTCGCCACCCTCTCTCTCGCCCCTTTCTCTCTCGCCCCTTTCTCTCTCGCCCCCCTCTCTCTCTCACACACACACAGGTCAGGTCACTCATACGGGGACATCAACAGCATCACACACAATGTGCATCTGTCACTTCCCTGCAGCAGAAGGCAATAGTAGCAATATCAAAGCACATCTCACATACGCAATTGGGTTCCACCTGTTTTTGTGTGTCTTTTTTTGGTCATGTAAAAAACAAACGGCGTCTTCTCACACCACCCGCAAACGCCCTCAGCGACACTAACAGTCCCATCTCCCCCCCCCCCCCCTCTCTCTCTCCCCTCCTTAGCCGTCAACGTCCCCTGCTCGGTGAGCAACGGCGGCTGCTCCCACCTGTGCCTGCTGTCCCCCATCAAGCCCTACCACCAGTGCGCCTGCCCCACCGGCGTCCAGCTCCTGGATGACAACAGGACCTGCCTAAATGGTGAGGAGACCCACAAGGGTCGCATGGAAACCCCCTCTAGCAGCTAGCGTAGGGGGGTATCTGGAGGGGGGGCATTCAAGTACGGCGGCTAAGCTGGCGTTCTGTTTGCTCTGTACCTGCACTGTGCTGAAACCACACAGCTGCAGCAACTTTGACTGAAATGAAGACGTTACAAAGTAACATAGTAATATACTGACTGCTTTGTGTTCCGTCTGGACGTTTGACGTTGGTGATTTGGGCTACCTTGCGTAGTTGTTTTTATAGACGGATACTGGGCAGGTTTACTGAAGTGGCCACAGGCTGAACATGCAGGCAGAGATTTCTCCAGGGCCATTTTTGTAGCCCTTGTGTAACTAGTTATAAGAGCTCTGCCCAAAGTCCAGATTGAATTCATTAGAGCCTGATGTTTTCCAATTCTTTTTCTACCCACGGAGCCAGGGGAACACTCACCCACACCTGCACCATGCACTCTGAGCCAACCGCTCGGTTTCTCTCTTTTAGTCATCCTTAAAAGCCATTTCACTGTTCCGTTCAGTTGAAGGGAGTAACACTTGTGTGAGTGTGTGTGAGTGTGTGTGTGTGTGTGCGTGCGTGCATCGAGTTGGAGTTTGTAGAGGTTTGAAAGTGGACAGGCAGATACACTAAGGGTGTATCTCTGCTTCTCCTCTCTGTCTTCCTCTCCCCCGCTCCATTTTCCCTCCCTCCCCCCCTCTCTCCTCCCTCCCCCCCTCTCTCCTCCCTCTCTGAGGCTACCCGAGCAGCTGAAGGTGGGGCGGCCTGACCTGTGGTCGTCATGGCAACTCCACTCATTGGGATAGCTGTGTGTGTGTGTCTGTGTGTGAATCACAGCCCTGGCCATATCCCCCCTTTCTCCATCTTACACACACTCTCTGTCTCTGTCTCTCTCCTTTATTTACATTTTTGGGTTCAGTTCCCCCCAGTCAACAGAGTGAGGAGAGGGGCGGGGGGGGCTTTTGTTGGGGAGGGGGATCACATGCTCCCCATGTAGACAATACCCTCTTTCACTGCAATACCCTCTTTCACTGCAATACCCTCTTTCACTGCCTGGGTTTTTTAACCATTTCAGCAAGGATGGCGTTTTTGTTGTTATTTACAAGCCCTTCCTCTTCTTAAATCAGAGGCTGGCCTAAGAGGCTGGGGTTAGGGTTAGGCTGGCCCAAGAGGCTGGCCCACTGTTAGCGCTGGAGGACATGGGCAAAGACCCGACCCATCCTGACCAGTGAGAGGGGCTGCATCTGGGAATGGTTACACTGGGATTCGCTGCCCCTCCCCAGGACCCAAGTGTGACCTGGCCCCTCCCTCTCCACCCCTTCAGTTCACCCGCCGTACTGGCCAATACTAAGTTGGGGAACTTTGGGGGGGGGGGGGGAGCTTTGGTGGAAAGCCGCCTAATTTGTCACCGCCTTTGTGTGTCCCTGTGGCGCGGCCCCTTGGTTTCATGGCCAGTGTTCACATCACTTGTATTCAAGGGGAGTTTAATAGCTTGCTACTTAGCAGGTTCCCCTGTTGATCGCTAGTTACCGTCAACAGAAGCTCAGGTCCTTATTCTGATTGAATCATTTTACGATTGTGGTTATTAGGATATTCATTCATTTTCTCAACCAAATCGTACTTCTACAAACCACAGGAATGAATGTGTAATCTTTGCTGGACACCAAAACAAATACAACAACTGATGCAGCTCTATGGCGACAGGTACAGTAGCACCTGGATAGCAGCCTAACCCAGTTCAGGCCACTGGCGAGGGAGGGGGACGAGAAAGTAGCCTTTTGTTAGGTTGTTAGCAGTGGAACTGGATTGTGGGATCGTGAGCGACAGAGAGAGTAAAGGAGAGAGACAGAGAGAGCAAGCAAGAGAGAGGGGAATGGGAGAGCCAGAAATAGCGAGAGAGATCGAGCAAGCTGAGGGCAGCCTCCCGAATAAAGAAACGGAGAGCGAGAGAGTGAGGAGAGGGTTGTCCTCCACGTTTGATTGTTCAAGGCGGGCCTCCGATTGATCTTTTCAGAGATGGGTTTTACTGGAAGCGTTGAGTGGGCCGAATAACCACTACTCAAAACTAGGAAGATATACTTTGGGTTTTTTTTTTCTTCCCCTCGCCCACTCAGTCCACTTTCCCACTCTTTTGAATATCACTCAAAGGGCAGAATAGGGAGACTATTCAAGACTGAGTCAATGGTTTGGCTTGTATTTATTCTAGGCATCGTTAGAGGGAAACACAGTGTATGCAAGACAACACAGATGTGTTTTCAGAAGAGATGAGCAGCCATCAGCTAGCCAGTGGAAGTAGCACTGGATGTTCATCTTTAGTAGACTGTGTGTCTAACACCCTTGTCTCCTCCCTCCCTCTCTCCCCCATGCCCCCCCCCCTCCCCATCACCCCTCGTTTCCCTCCAGGTCCTACACAGATCCTTCTCCTCGCTCGTCGCACAGACCTTCGGCGAATCTCCCTGGACACGCCGGACTTCACGGACATCATCCTGCAGTCAGACGACATCCGCCACGCCATCGCCATCGACTACGACCCCGTGGACGGCCACGTGTACTGGACAGACGACGACGTGCACGCCATCCGCCGCTCCAACCTCGACGGCAGCGACCCTCAGTTTGTAGTCACCTCCCAGGTCAACAACCCGGATGGTATCGCTGTGGACTGGATAGCCCGCAACCTGTACTGGACCGACACGGGCTCGGACCGCATCGAGGTGACACGGCTCAACGGAACCATGCGCAAGATCCTGATCTCAGAAGATCTGGACGAGCCTCGAGCCATCGTTCTGGACCCGACAGCAGGGTGGGTTCACACTCCTGTCTGGAGAGGTTCTGGGTTGGTGTGTTTAGGTTTGTGGTGTTTGGATCGAGATGAGGGAGGTTCACGTTTGGACTGTGGGCTTGTGTGCGGTTCACATATTGGAACGTTTATTTTCTGAAATGGGTACAAATGAAGATGGGTTTTCTTTTTTTGTGAACTGCAATGTGAAGAGTTGGTTTTCTCCCTGGGGCTGTCCCATGAGCCAAAGGCTTGTGATTTCATCCCCCTCAACATCCTGCTCTCGCTTGCTTGCTCGCTCACTCTCTCTCGCTCTCTCGTTCGCTTTCTCGTTCGCTCTCTCTTTCGCTCTCTCTCTTGCTCTCTCTCTCTCTCGCTCTCTCATGCTCTCATGCTCTCACGCTCTCTCTCTGCCAAAGCAAATCGTCTCACTAAAGGTGACAGGCACACTAAGCATCTGGCACTCTAGTGTAGTGATGACATGGCTAAGGTTTGGCACCGGGGGGCTGCACGCTAACGTAAGCCACCTGCCTTCGCTGCTCTCACCTGCCTGCCGCAATCATCCAGGCGGCATGTTGACGGAGGGGATGACATCACAGCTGCGGTTGCCTGCCACCGGCACAGGGCTTTAAGGAGGAGGAGGAGGGAGGGGGGGGCGAAGTGGTGAGAGAGAGAGAGAGTTGGGGGGGGCTGACATCACCACCGCCTGCCCTCGCTGTGACTCAAGCACCTCGGCAGCGCATCCCTGCCTGATCATGTCGAATACCTGGTGACCTCACAATTTGTCCTCGGTTAACACCCTCTGCTTGGCACCGTTTTATAAACAACAATGATATCTTACAATCAATGTCAACTGTACACCTAACCTTAAACCGAGAGACTAAACACATCCATTAGAGATTAAATAGAACTAAGCCTACCCTGAGAGACTAAATATATCTAACCTAAGAGACAACATGTTCCTGACTCGAGAGACGAGATGTTCCTGACCTGAGAGGCTAAATATAACTAACCCTGAGAGACTAGATTCATACCTGAGATATGCAGTCTTTTTGACTCTCTACATCCACGCTGGGGCTCTTCGCAGGTACATGTACTGGACGGACTGGGGCGAGGTGCCCAAGATCGAGCGTGCTGACCTGGATGGGATGGAGCGCGTGATCATGGTCAACACGTCACTGGGCTGGCCCAACGGCCTGGCGCTGGACTACGCAGAGCGGAAGATCTACTGGGGCGACGCCAAGACTGACAAGATCGAGGTACAGTATCTTTTGTGTCTAATGTTTTATTATGAAAAATAATATCCGTTTTTTTTTTTGGAGGGGTGGTTTTTAAGTTCATGGTCCCCACTGCTTAGTGCTGTTAGTCTGAATTCTGGCTGTGGGGTGTACAGCTATGCCATCGGAGGCCTGCTGTTTTATGTGTGTCGCCCACTGGGCAGGCTAAGTGGTCAACACGACCCCTCGCCATGGGGTCGGGGAAGGGGTCAAAGGGTTAGATGTTAAACGGCACATTCCATTCTTTCAGTCATAAATGTGCGCGCACAGTCGGCACGGCGGGTGCCCGGCAGTACAAATCCGATCAGCCAACCGTCTGCTCTTCCCAGTTTAACACTGGCGTTTCCTCCCCCACTGTTTCACATTTAGCCCTCCACAGTGTTTGTCTCATTAAGATGTGAGCGAGCGAATGTGTGTGTGTGTGGTTTTAGATTAGTATGCATGTTGGGGGGAGGGGGAGGGGGCGGGGGGCAACACTGATATTGCTGACAGATAGTGGCGGCTGCTCTCGGCAGGGGGTCTTTTGTGACAGGTTTATCTGGCAGGCCGCAGCAGGCAGACCTCCTGCCGGGCGCCTCGGCACGCCGGGCCGCTCTAAGCCCTCCTCAGCCGCTACACGGTGCTGACGCCAGGGAGCTGGCAGCATCACAGAGGCCACCGCCAGAGCTCCCAACCCCCTCAGCCTCGCACCGTGCCCTGAATAAGCCCCGTGGCGGCGCGGACGGGAGTCCTTAGCTACCCTGACCGGAGCCGGTACGCATTTTGGAGGGCGGTTGGAACATCTCTCGTCATCGGGCAGACATTGTACCGTCGTCCCCTGAGAATGTCACCCAGATGCCTGTTCGTCCCAGGCTTGTTTCAGATCATCTCGCCTATAGGTGCTATTAAACCCAGATGTTTGAATTGGGCCAATTTGTGTGAATGTAAAGAGATACTTGCCCCTAGTACTGCTTCTTTGAATCTCACAGAACAACTTGTGCCTCAAGTGGGTGTGGGGGGGGGGGGGGGGACAGTCTGTAATGAAATACAGAACTCGATGCACCAGAGGAGCACGGCTAGTGAACGACCTCTCGCAGTTTAACACGTTCCAATCAAAACAACGCTGGCGCTACGCTTCTGCAGTGCCTCTGTTAGTAAGGGGGGGAGGGGGGGGGGTCTCCCTCTTCTGGCTCTCATCAGGCCTCCAGGCTGTGGGCCTACATGCCCCCCCACCCCCCCGTCCAATCCCACATCAAACACCTCCCACTCACCAGGGCCCTGGTCGTAAAATTTCGGCACTTTCAGGGGTGTTGACAGTCCGGCCAGCATGGAAATCAGAGCCCCCGTTGACCAGTTAGGTTTGGTACAGATGTAGCGCACAGAGGGGGGGGAAGCGGGAGACAGACTGAAACACTTTGACCTCAGCGCAGAGACTCCAAACTCCCCTTTGCCGGCCTCTTCCTCTCCCTCTCTCCATCACTGTACGAGAAGGAGTGCTTTTTTTCAAAGCCTTTTTTTTGTTTTTATTCCCCCCCTTCTCTTCGTCTCCAAAGAGGGGCTTTTTTTCTGTATTGCATACTGGCGGGTAGGAAACAGCGGTCGGTATCCTCACGCATAGCGTCACGTACGCCCGTCTCGCCGTGCACGCTGCCATCGCTCCACCGAGGCCCACCTGACCCCTGTCTCCTCAGCACTTGAGCTCTCCTGCCCACCTCCCCTTCCCTCCACGTGAGAGCGAGGGGGTAGTGGTCCCTCTGGTGGGGGAGGGGGGGGGGGATGGGCGATCTGGGTTTGCTCACTTAGGCCGTGAGCAGAGCTGGGTTTTGCGGCCGCAGCCCACATCTGGTTCCGATTGCGGCCTCCACTCCAGCTGCGGCCTCCTCTGTTTAGAATAGCCCCAGAATTTGAAACCCACACCGCACTGCGGTCACAACTCCCAAACCAGCGGAGACCTTTTGGCTGAGGCCATCGCACCGAGGATGGAAACTTCATTTTATATTTATATACCTTTTTTTTGCCCGCTCGCTCTCTCACTTTCGCTCGCTCTCTCACTTTCGCTCGCTCTCTCACTTTCGCTCGCTCTCTCACTTTCGCTCGCTCTCTCACTTTCTCTCTCCCTCTGCCTTTATCTTTCTCTCTCTCCCCCTGCCTTTCTCTTTCTCTCTCTCCCCTGCCTTTCTCTCTTTCACTCTCTCTCCCCTGCCTTTCTCTCTTTCGCTCTCTCCCCCTGCCTTTCTCTCTTTCACTCTCTCCCTCCTTTCCTTTCTCCATATGGTGGAGGGTCACAGTGTCGTAGCCACAGTTCATGTGGGTCTCCTCGGATGAAGCCGAGAAGCTGCTTGTCAACAGCGTCCCAAGCACATGGACAAAGCTTGGGGGTTGTCTATCAAGCCACACATTTAGCACCAATAAAAACGTCTCTTGTTTTTCTATTTGTTATGGCTGTATTTATTAATAGTTTTTCAGGGGGGGGGGGTTCTTCAGTGAAGTGAACGCTCTGTCACAGCGACACAATGCGGAGCTGGAATGTTAACACAGCCCCTCTGTCTCGGAATGTCCAACATCCAGAACAGCAGAATCTGGCCTTTTGTTAGTTTGTTTTTGCGCAACAGCCGCTACACAAACGTTGCGTGAGAATCGTGAGAAGAAGCCCCCCCCCCCGGGTTTCACTCCTTCGCGTGTCGATCTTCATCGAGTTTGGCTTTGAACTTCCACGATGCAGGTTTGCGGAGGGGATTTTTTTCTGGCGTTTTTTTTCCTCCTGCGAGCTGTTGTCCTCATGTTGCTTTTCGCTCGCTCTTCTCAACAATAAAAGGGCTCTTCGCTGAAGGCCAAGACTGAGGGATCGCTGAAAGCATATCCTCTTAGTCATTTCACTCCACATCTGTTGGGGAAGTGATTTCATTCGGTCCGAGGTGCTGGATGAAGCGATCGGCCGACGTGTTTTCTTTTTTTTCCCCCTCACCTTCAAAGTTTCGTACGAAGCTGACCTGACAGGCATTTTTTGCGTCTGATTCACTCGGCACCTGTGGCAGTTAGCGGAGAATACGCCAGCTAGCTAACTAGCCTCTGCGGTTGGTTAGCTTGTCTTCTCCTTGTCTCCCCCCCTCTTTCTCAGAAGACAGACAGTCCCCGCTGCAGTCCTCTGTACCCCTCCCCCACCCCTCCCCCTTTCTCTCACCATGACTGAAAAGAGCGTTTACTTGGAAGTGCTGAAACTAGCCAAAGTACACCCGGGCCCAAGTAAACATACTCTTCTCTTTCTGCCAGCGAGGTGACAGGCAATTATGTATGCAGCCCGTTCGCGACTAGTACACAGCGAAGCGCCTTCGCAAACACACACAAACTCTCTCTGTCTCTCTCGCTCCGTCTCACACTTCCTCTCTGGGCTAAAGAAAAGAGTAAGATGTCAAAGTGCTCCATGTTGAGGAGGGGAAATGTGGCAGCCATATGCCTCGTTGTTTGTTTGCTCCGGCTGCTGCTTCTAATTAGCAGTGCTGGGATGTGCTGCCAGGGCTCTGTCTCTCGCTCTCGCTCTCTCTCTCTCTCTGTGCTCTCTCTCCCATATATCTTGCTCTCTCTCTCCCCTCTTTCTTGCCCCCCTCTCTCCCTCGCTCTCTCTCTGCCCTCGTTCCATTCACATCCACGGCACAATGTGGAAACTCAATCAGCGCTGTCACCGGTTGACTGACACCCGACCCAGCCCCCCACCCCCCCACGCTACCAGGCATGAGAGGGAAAGCTTTAGAGGGAGGGATCAGCTGTTCTTGTTTCTTCCAATCGAGGAACACTTAATTGAAATACATCGTTTTCGCACATTTTGTCACATTTCAAAGTAGCCCTGGTCGTGGCCAGTGAGTGCCGTAAGCAGCCAATTGGCTCAGGTTTGCGATGAGAAGGCGTGGCCCTTTTTTTTTTTTTAAAGGGGCCATAGCCATCTCGCTGGGATCAGGCTGATTACTGCAGCTGTGGTTCCGAGTTTGGCCCTGAGTGAACTGCAGTGTGGGAACCAACGACGACCTGTTTACAGAGCCGACTCGAGGCTCGACAACACATCCGTCTCCTTCCGTCACCAAGCCGACGAGCACAGCAAAGCCTGTCATGGTTCAGTTGTCAACCGCGTATTGTGGTTCAATGTGTATGACTGTACCCAGTCTCTTTCCAGCTATTGACAGATGTTGCATTTTTGTGCGTGCGCTTGTAAAAAATGTGCTTTGGGTCACGGTAGGATTTTAGCTGTGATGGATCGTCTCACCCTCTCTCTTCCTCTCTCCCACCCCCCCTCTCGCCCCTGCAGGTGATGGGCATGGACGGGACGGGCCGCAGGGTCCTATTGGACGACAAGCTCCCCCACATCTTCGGCTTCACCCTCCTGGGCGACTTCATCTACTGGACCGACTGGCAGCGGAGGAGCATCGAGCGCGTGCACAAGCGCACGGCCGAGCGCGAGATCATCATCGACCAGCTGCCCGACCTCATGGGCCTCAAGGCCACCTACGTGCACGAGACCTTCGGTGAGGCCCAGCCGCCGCTCCTTGCAGCGCTCACAGCGTTCACTCGCTCATCTGTCGGGGGGGGGGACTTCGCAGAAATCCACCTGTTTTTAACGAGCTCATCAAGTTCGAACGTAACAGCAGGTCCCCGAAATGCAGGTAGTCGTTTCTTCCAGCAAAGGTTTTGAAGCACGCGAATGCGTTTCTTGGGATTAGCGCCGTCATGCATTGTTCGGTTTGTGAAAAGGCAAGGCGCAGTGTGAGGCACGTTTTTCTATCCCCCTCCTCCAGCAATTTGGGCAGGCACACGACGGGAGCTGAATTCTAATGGCAAGGCGGCTGTCTGGCTGGTTGCGAAACCCAGGCTGATTTCTGTAGACAGCACGAGCAGAGCCGAGCTGGGAAACGGGGATAACGGAGCATTAATATTTCAATGCTTCACCTCAGCTGAGGCAGGCTGCATCCAGACTGCTGTACCCCCTCCACACACACACACACACACTCTCGCTTTCACCCTCCTCCTCCTCTTTTTGCCTCTGAGATGGTGATTAAGCAAAGTGAATTTTGCCCTTCCTCCCCCCCTTCCCCCCCACCAGGTACCAACCCCTGCGCCGACAGCAACGGTGGCTGCAGCCACCTGTGCCTGTACAAGCCGGCTGGGGTGCAGTGCGCCTGCCCCGCCGGCCTGGAGCTCATCGCCGACATGACCACCTGCATCGTCCCCGAGGCCTTTCTGCTGTTCTCCCGCCACACGGACATCCGCCGCATCTCCCTGGAGACCAACAACAACAACGTGGCCATCCCGCTCACGGGCGTGAAGGAGGCGTCGGCGCTCGACTTCGACGTCACCGACAACCGCATCTACTGGACGGACATCACGCTCAAGGTGCGGGCGGGGGGGGAGGGGTGTGTGTGAGGATGGGGGCTGGGGGGAGGGGGTGTGTGTGTGTGTTTGTGCTTGCGTGCGTGCGTGCGTGCAAGCGAGTGTGTGCGCACCTTCTCCCCAGCTCTGCCAGTTGGCTCACCGCCCACAGCATGGCTCAATAATGGGCTCCCGTGAGACGCCAGCTTGGAAATAATTGATGGCTGAATTTTTCCTCTCCCCCCCCTCTTTATTTTTTCTTCTTCGTTTCTTCTTTTCCTCTCCCTTTATTTCTTGCAACTCCCCCATTTTGCTACTCCCCCTCTCCACCCTCCCCTTTTTTCTGGGCTCTGGACTGAAAGTGGTTTTCCGTTGTTTTAGCTATGGGAGATAATTATTTTGGAAGATTCCTATTTATAGACACACTTGGTTTTCGGTGTAGCGGTAACATGGGTGATGGAGAGAAGATTTGGGGGGGGAAACTTACTATGTCTGTTTTCGCTCTTCAAGAAGTGTGTGTGTGGGTGCGTGTGTGTGTGGGTGGGGTCTGACAACTAGCTGGAAAGACAGATTCTAGAGTTGTGTAGGAGTAAAACCATTAGTGTGTGTCTTGTGTGAGTGTGTGTGAAAAAGAGCCCCTAATGACAGGTCAGTTCACATGGCGATCAATGAGTAGGGGCTAGAAATGGCGTCAGGTTTGGAAGATGAGGCACATAACGACATGGAGCTGAGCCGGGAGGTAATGGCTAAGATAGGCGCCTTGCTCCCCATCTGAACTGCAGCTGATTAGACCAGACCGAATGGACACTGTGGTGACCTTACAGAGACCCCCACCCCCTATCTCCTCGCTCCCTCTCTCCTCCCATTCTCCACATGGAAGCAGCCTTCGCCACAGGCCCATGACAGCATTGTAGAGAAACAGAGCAGAACGGCGCTAGCGAATGCACCACGCGCGCCGAGCTAATGCCCCCCCCCTCTCTCCTCACCTTTAACCTTCCAAGGTTCAGCCTATCGAACATAGGCTGTTATCCGCTGTCCGACAGGAGCCTTCTTTAGGCAGCCTCCAGCAGCAGCAGCAGGCTGTGCAGGATTAGGATGTTGAGGATGAGGGGCGTGAGGGCTGGTAGGAGGTAGGCACGAGGGAGACTACATATCTAAGCAGGGATAAATCATTCATGGAAGAGCATCTCTACCTTTCCCAGGCCCTGCCCGCCCTTTTTAAACGAGCTGCGAGTTTTCACCAGACACCAAGGTTTCTCCTGCCTTTTCTTGAACCTTCCCTTCTTCTCCCTCCACCCTCCCTCTCTTTTTCCCGCCCTTCCTTCAGAAGCATATGCCACCCCCCACCTTCCTCCCCCCTTAACAACTGGGTAGCAATTTGCAGGCTGGAGATGTAGAACATATCTCCATAAATAGTGCATGTTTGTGTATGTTGTGCATATAAATTGCGGTTGTTCCACTTTTCTTCCCGCCGTTGTTGTTGCCGTGGATCGTGTTTGACCTTGTGTTCTCCCCAGAGGTGCTTGCTGACGCTAATACAAACAGATCGCTCAACTAAATCAGACCTTCGGTTTTAAACATTTCAAGACTTCCGCAAAAGCGGGTTTTCTCCTCACCGCTCAGCAGTCGCTCACCCATGCCTCCCCCTCCCACTCACCTAGACCATCAGCCGGGCGTTCATGAACGGCAGCGCCCTGGAGCACGTGGTGGAGTTTGGCCTGGACTACCCCGAGGGCATGGCCGTGGACTGGCTGGGCAAAAACCTGTACTGGGCCGACACCGGCACCAACCGCATCGAGGTAGCCAAGCTGGACGGGCAGCACCGGCAGGTCCTGGTGTGGAAGGACCTAGACAGCCCTAGAGCTCTGGCTCTCGACCCAGCTGAAGGGTGAGTAGCCACGTGCAGACTGCCAAGGGAGTTAGCCATGCTAATGCTGGTGAGAACAGCACTTCTACCGTACACTGGGCTTCTAAATACTGGGAATACTGCTGATTTATACTGAAGAGCAAAGACAACATTCTCCAATGATCCTCAAACCGCCCTCTTGGCAGCCATTTTGTCCGAACACTGGAGCTGCGTTCAGCAGGTCCATTGTTTGTTCTATGACTGATTAAGGGTTTACCGAAATGTGCGGTTTATTAGTTGCATTTATCAGCCCAATGTTCTTTTTCAAATCTTCGAACGCTTATAAAAGGCTCTCTATGCACAACTGCAACGCATTAGTCTTCTGGTCTCAGATCAAGTAGTGGCCATTACTTCAGCAGATCCAGTTAGTCTGTATCAAGTTCTGTTTTGCATGGAGCCAGACTTCTTTTCCAACTCTCAGTGGAATCCACACATTTTGAGGTGTACGACTACACTGTGCTCACTGCCATACTGTAGTCACACACACACACACACACACAGACACAGACACACACACACAAACGCACAAAAGGTGCAGCGTGGCAGTTGGATGGAGACCTCATAGCTTTCATCACAGGCGAAGATTGAGGAGACATATTTAACAATATATCTCTCTCCTTTTTCTCTTTGTCTACAGATTTATGTACTGGACTGAGTGGGGGGGCAAGCCCAAGATCGACCGGGCCGCCATGGACGGGACGGGCCGCATCACCTTGGTGCCGGACGTGGGCCGGGCCAACGGGCTCACCATCGACTACGCCGAGCGGCGCCTCTACTGGACAGATCTGGACACTACGCTCATCGAGTCCTCCAACATGCTAGGTGAGCAGTAGTTCTCAGACGTGGTTTGGCTACAGTACCCCCCCCCCCCCCCTGATTTCTGAATGCAAGGACCCCTGAAATTCCTGTTTACATTCAACAGATATAATACACCCCCACATTATTCCGTTTTCTGCTTTCACCCCCTTGGTTGTGCCCCCATTTGAGAAGTACTGTCCTACTTGCCAGGACGATGTCGTGCGTGTGCATATAAGCAAGTTGATGACTCCTCATGTCAAACAGTAGAGGAGTGTGCAGAGGGACCAGCTTGTTCAGTGGTTAAGTGGCGTCCGCATGCAGAACACGTAGCCGATGGGACTGGCACAGCGCTCCGCTCAGGGTCTTTAGTTTTCGCTCCAACAGCAAGCACCATGTGGCCGGGCGTGTCGCTTTCAAGCCTCCATTTATCGTGTGTGTGTGTGTGTGTGTGTGCGTGGTTGCATGTGTGTGCGTGCGCGCGCGCATATATGAGCTTTATGTAGATATCAGATGACAAAAGTGGAATATGTTCCCAATTAGCTTGTCATGCCTGCTGCCCTGCTATTTTGGGAGTGATGCTTGAATGGGGGGGGGGGGGGGAGGGGGGACTTCAAAAGGGTGTAGACGAGCCTCGCCGAAACAAAAGCTGGGCCAGAAAAACTCTCTTGAAGTTTTGTCCTGAAATGTACTTCCACTGCCTTGATGGATATAAACCAGGAACCAAAAATGCCTCTCAGAAAAAAAAGAAATGGAGGCGGAAAAAAACGCTAAAAATGATACTGCTATTAGGCCCAAGCTAAAGCACATACTCTTGCACAGTTCTTGCAACAGTACCAATTTTTGCATGGAGAGAAAATAGCCTCAACCTTGGCACAGGATTTCTGAAACCAGGAAAAAAAGAAGCCTAGCTTTAGCCTGGCAGATGTTTGCAGAGCAATCGGTCCTCTCTCTCTCCCTTTGCTACTTTCTGTCTTTGTCTCTCCGTCTCTCGATGTCTCCGGCCATGCTAACGGCTCTCTCTCTCTTCTCCCTGCCCTGCTCATAGGCCTGGAGCGTGAGGTGATAGCCGAGGACCTCCCTCACCCGTTCGGGCTGACCCAGTACCAGGACTACATCTACTGGACGGACTGGAGCGAGCGCAGCATCGAGCGGGCCAACAAGACCAGCGGCCAAAACCGCACCATCATCCAGGGTCACCTGGACTACGTCATGGACATCCTGGTGTTCCACTCATCCCGGCAGGGGGGCTGGAACGCCTGCGCCTCCACCAACGGCCACTGCTCCCACCTGTGCCTGGCCGTGCCAATCAGCAGCTTCGTGTGCGGCTGCCCCGCCCACTTCTCCCTCAACGACGACAACAAAACGTGCAGCGGTGAGGATGAGGATGGGAGGGAGGGGGGGAGGGGCGTACGTGGGGAGACACGCCCCGCGCGGCTTTCAAGCGGCGAGCTCGGCTAGTGGGGGGCTGCTTGCCTGTCTCTCTCACACACACTGTCATTCCTTCACGCCATGTGTGTGCGTGCGCTGGCGTGTCTCATTCCAGGCGTCGCTGACCGTGACTGGTTGTCTCGCACGTGATCTCACCAAAGGTCTGACGTCAGCCTGGTCAGGCAGGAAGGGAGGGAGGGAGGGGGGGGGGGCATGGCAGGCCAGCCCAGCCTATCGGTCGCCCTCTTCCTCCCCCCAAACCCTCTGGAGCTCAGAGACCGAAAGCAGTTGCGCCTGATAGTATGAGAATGAGCGGGGCGGGGCGGGGGTGGGGGGTGGTGGAGTATTTTCTTTTTAAAGCTCTTGTGGTTGGCTCCTCTGCTGCCAACTTGGCATACGGCTGGAAACTGAAGCCCAGATTAAGCCTTGACTCCCTCCATCGCTGTGTTTGACATAGTAAAAACATTTAACTTTTTCTTTTTTTCTCTCTCTCTCTGTAATCGCCTAGAGGCTCCCTCAGGGTAGCTGGTCTTTACTCGTGTGTGTGTTCACTTTTGCACTGGCAGCCTTGTCCGATTGTCAGCATTCCCTATTGTTGCGTTTTAACAACATTTTATGTACTTTGAATTTCTCATAAATACGGCAGTTTGCATAATGGAGTCGGTGGATTGGGTTACGTGCTCTCTAATTGGAAAATCTGTTTACTGCGAATGACAAAGAGCCAGTGGTGATTGGTCTAAACTGATAACAACCATTGTTGGGCAAACCATAATGGCTCAGTGAGGATTAATACTGTGGTTATGGTTGCCGGGGGAACAGTCAGGGCCACCCCACTGTGTTGACCACCCACAATGTGATGGACCCAAATATACTAAATCATTTCTTCTTCTCACTCTCTCTCTCTTTCTCTCTCTTTCTTTCTGTCTCTCTCTCTCTCTCTTCCTCTCTCTCTCTCTTCCTCTCTCTCTCTCGGCCTCTCCTTCTACCTCTCCCTCCCTCCAGCCCCGACCTCCTTCCTGCTGTTCAGCCAGAAGACGGCCATCAACCGGATGGTGATCGACGAGCAGCAGAGCCCTGACATCATCCTGCCCATCCACAGCCTGCGGAACGTGCGCGCCATCGACTACAACCCGCTGGACAAGCAGCTGTACTGGATCGACTCCAAGCAGAACTCCATCCGCCGTGCGCAGGAGGACGGCAACCAGGTCAGAAACACACACGCGCACGCACACACACACACACACACACACACACACACAAGCCCTTTTGTTGAGAGTATAAAATGAACCGTAGAAAATAATATGTCACACCCACATTACTTCCCCAATCCCCTCGTTCGGCACTGGACCAAAAGTGTGACTGACTGACGCGAGTCTCCTCCAATCCCCCCTCCCCCTCCCATCCAGAGTATGACGGTGGTGTCCAGTCCAGTGGGCGGGCCGGGCCACAGCCTGGGCCTGCAGCCCTTCGACCTGAGCATCGACATCTACAGCCGCTTCATCTACTGGACCAGCGAGATCACCAACGTCATAAATGTGACGCGCACCGACGGCAGCCGCGTGGGCGTGGTGCTGCGCGGCGAGAACGACAAGCCCCGAGCCATCGTGGTGAACCCGGAGCGAGGGTCAGTACGAGAGCGGCGTCGCCGTTATCTGTTGCTACGGAACGGCAAAGTAAAGAGATAAAAACATTCCTTCAGATTCCGTCCATCCCAGCTTGAATCGCTCCCAGATTGGAGCCGTTTGGAAAAAATCCTTGAGGACCGTAGCTGGACTTGTACACAGCTGTCAGGATAGTTTCTGTTTAGACTAGGAATTCCCAGCCAGGGAGTGTTCCCATGCGCTTGTTTTTGTCATTTTTTGGGGGGGGTTGTTTAGTTCAATTGAGTGGCAAGCTGGTCATGTTTTTAATTAGGTCGTGATTTGTTTGCGCGGGTGACACGTTCGCCTGACCTCCGAGAGCTGGCGCTGTGTAAAACCACGTCAGGGGACTCGTCTCCGACCCAAACTGCCGCTCCGCACCAGACAGTGACTTCAAGGTCACCTCATGGTGCAATTAAGCCGGCAGATGTTTGGGATCTGTTCAAGACGCGGTTAGAGGCAGAGTCGTCAAAAGGTCGACCCCTATCCGGCGTGCTCTTCCCACAGTTGAGACCAAGCCTGTTGACCTTAAAGGGGAAAAGACAGAGGACTCTCATTTCCTAAAAATGTCTATCTTCCATAGACAACGGCTCCCGTCAACTTCCTCTCCTCGTTCTCCTACTGATCCCCTCTTCCTCTTCTCATTCTACTCCTGATCTCCTCTTCCTCTCCTCGTTCTCCTAATCTCTTCTTCTCCTCATTCTACTCCTAATCTCCTCTTCCTCTCCTCGTTCTCCTCCTGATCTCTTCCTCTCCTCGTTCTCCTTCTGATCACCTCTTCCTCTCCTCGTTCTCCTCCTGTCACCTCTTCCTCTCCTCGTTCTCCTCCTGATGTCCTCTTCCTCTCCTGGTTCTCCTCAGGTATATGTACTTCACCAATCTGTTGGAGCGCTCTCCCAAGATAGAGCGTGCGGCGCTGGACGGCACGGAGCGTGAAGTGCTGTTCTTCACAGGCCTGGGCAAGCCCGTGGCGCTGGCCATAGACAACGCCATGAGCAAGCTCTTCTGGGTGGATTCCGACCTGCGGCGCATCGAGAGCAGCGACCTTTCAGGTGAGACGGCGGACGCTACTCTACGCTGCGCTACCCTCTTCCTGTTTTGGCCACTCCGACATCATGACTCACAACCTGAGAGACTTCTTTATCTCGGTGCCGTAGGCAAGTAGCAAAAAAGCTTGGTTTGGCCGTTCTTCACTGGGTTCCAAGTCCGACACGCCTGGGTGTTGCAACTTTACCGTGTGTATTTGCATGGAATGTAATGCTGCTATGGAGAAATGTCTTGAGCAGCGATCAGCAGATAGATCAGATATAGCGTCCGACCCACCCACAGCGGAGAGCCCTGTTTACTTAAGGCCTTTTGTGGAGTGGCTGCTCCTCAATGATTTCTTTGTGCAGGGTTCGACTGGTGGTGGGGAGAAGGGTTACGCTATGGCCAACATAATTCAGAGTGTAAGGAGGGAGGGAGGGGGTGAGGGAGGGAGGGGGGTTTGACACCGTAGGGAGGGAAGTGAGGAGCAAATGTGCGAACCACGGCCGGGGCCAGGCGACATCTTTCAGGACACGGGGGAGCATTGTGCCCTGAGGGGAGAACTTGGCCTGCAGCCCCCCGTGCTCAGCACATTCCGCCGATTCTCCCGTGCCCCACGCAGGACGAAAGGAATGCCGACCATCTGTACAGCGCTGTGGAAAGGGGAGGAGTGGGAATGGGTGGGTTGCCGGTTAGTGGGGGGGGGGGTTGCTAAACAAACACAGTTCCATCAGGGGCTTTGAGACGGGAGAACTCCTCATCCTTCAGATTGGTCTCGTTTTATTTCTGCAAGTTGGTTGGAGTGCGTGCGTGGGGAGGTGGTGGGGGGGGGAGTAGCTGAGCAGGCGAGGAGCGCTGGAGGAGAGGAGACATTTTGAATCGCGGTGGCCTTCTCTCCGTCTCTTTTTTCTTCTAGGCCGCAGTGCGTAGCCTTGCCGCGGGTTCTCATTTGTCTTTTGTTCCCCTATATCTGTGCTAACATGAGCTGGGCAGAAGCGTGCGCCCACGTCGAGCACCAGCTCTGCCGAGGTCCCTCTACATCCTCCGGCCAAAACCAAGAGGCTGCTTTTCACAGACACTTCCAATTCCTGCAGCCCTGTTTGCAATATTGTGAAAGCGCTATTTCCATAGGGACTTGATGCCTGGGTTCCCTGGACACGTTTCGAAGTCATGGGAACTGTTCTTTGTTGTTGTGGAAGCGCAGACTACAAAAGGAGCGGCGGTTAGGGTGTTGTTGTTGATTTAGTCCGTCGCGCCTCAGAACTCCGTAGGTCCCATTGTTCTAAACATGTACTCTCTGGTGTTCTGGTCTGGACCAGGCTTTCACGACATGGTGTTGCTTCTTCAGAACACGGTGCATTCACCACCATGCCACCGCCTCCACCTGCGTCTCATTAAGAAGTCACGCCATCGAGACGCGCTGCTTCTAAACTGGGAAGGAATCTCTTCTGCTTCAGAACACAATGTTTTGATACGGTGTCCAAAAAGTCGTCCCGTGCTTTAAAAGAATTCTTTTTAGGCTTACCATGTATCGTTCTGTCCCGTGCCCAAACCTCTTCTACAATCCCCCCTCCTCCTCCTCCTCCTCTGTCCTCAGTTCGCTGCCCTTTCCGTTCCCTCAGTTTCCTGACCCGTGTGCCCTCCCACCTTTTTTTTGCTCCCCACTCCCTGTCCCACCCCTCCTCCCTCCCACCCACCCCTGCCCCTCCTCCTTTCCCTCGGGTTAACCAGGCGCCAATCGGATCGTGATCGAGGACTCCAACATTCTGCAGCCGGTGGGGCTGACGGTGTTCGGCAACCACCTGTACTGGATCGACAAGCAGCAGCAGATGATCGAGCGCATCGACAAGACCACCAGGGAGGGCCGCACCAAGATCCAGGCGCGCATCGCCTCGCTCAGCGACATCCATGCCGTCCACGAGCTGGACATGAGGGAATACAGTAAGGCTCTTTACCATGCTCCACCGTAGGGTGTGTGTGTGTGTGTGTCCAGCCCCCCTCTTCCAAGTACTGACGTGGTCCGTCCGCAGGTAAACACCCCTGTACATGGGACAATGGTGGTTGCTCCCACATCTGCATCGTGAAGGGGGATGGAACCACGCGCTGCTCCTGCCCTGTTCACCTGGTGCTGCTGCAGGACGAGCTCTCCTGTGGAGGTAGGGCCCTGTTGACCCTCCTGCCACCCTGCCCCCCCCCCACCGATCCATACATGGAACCTATGTTCATATGTTGTTTTTGGTTGCCATTTTGTGCTCTCACCCGTTTATGTCCGCTGACTTGCCAAAATAGTTCATTGTTATTTAAGGGCTATAACCCTTAACCATGCCCATGCTTCTCTCTCTCATCTCTCCATCTCTTCCTCCCTGGTTCAGAGCCACCCACCTGCTCCCCTGAACAGTTCTCGTGCACGTCGGGCGAGGTGGACTGCATCCCTCAGGCGTGGCGCTGCGACGGCTACCCCGAGTGCGATGACAGCAGCGACGAGGGCGACTGCCCCGTGTGCCTGGACACAGAGTTCCAGTGCGACAGCAAGCAGTGCGTGGACCTGAGCCTGCGCTGCAACGGCGAGTTCAACTGCCAGGACCGCTCCGACGAGAACAAGTGTGAAGGTAGGCGGGGGGGTGGCCAGGGGTGTCGGCCGTCAAATGAGGCACGATCGTTAGGGTAGTCAGGTTCGGATTCTGAAAAAGTTTGGGTCAGGCACGAGCTTTCTTATTTGGGTGACTAGCCTGTTTTGAATGTCTGTATTTAACCCTGTGTTCCCCTCCCTGCCCTCAGTTCGCTGTCCTCCTGACCAGTTCAGCTGCTCCAACGGCCAGTGCATAGGGAAGCACAAGAAGTGCGATCACAACATGGACTGCACGGACAACTCGGACGAGATCGGCTGTTGTAAGTACAACGCCAGTCACCCTAACGCGGCTGAACGGGATAGGGTTAGCCTAATCACAGAAGGACTCATCTCTCCTTCATCTCTCCCCCCCCCCCCTTCACTTCCCCAGACCCCACCGAGGAGCCTCCGTCCCCGCCCACCAACACCATCGGCTCCATCGTGGGCGTGGTCATGGCGCTGTTCGTGGTGGGCGCCTTGTATTTTGTGTGCCAGCGCGCGCTGTGTCCGCAGATGAAGGACGACGGCGAGACCGTCACCAACGACTTTGTGGTCCACGGGCCTTCGTCAGTGCCTCTGGGATACGTGCCTCACCCCAGCTCCCTCTCCGGCTCTCTGCCAGGTGAGGCCAAACACACACAGCACCTCTGCAAGTTTGACGGAAAACAAATAGAAGGAGTAAAAAGATTCAATTCGAAGGTGATAAGAGGCGGCTTGAGAAGAGTTGGCGTTTGGGTGGGCTCTGCACCTCTAAGCGCTCGCTACCTCTCTAAGACCCCCTCCCACTCCTGGTTGTCATCCTCAGGCATGTCTCGAGGGAAGTCTGTGATAGGCTCCCTCAGCATCATGGGCGGGAGCAGCGGCCCTCCGTACGACCGCGCCCACGTCACGGGCGCCTCGTCCAGCAGCTCCTCCAGCACCAAGGGCACTTACTTCCCCCCGGTGAGAAACACACACGCACATGCACATGCACACGCACACACACTCACCATCATCAACACAGCTCAAACATCACACTCGTCCAGTCTTCTACCATGACACCTTTGCATCCTCTTCAGCCCAGGAAAACAGACACACCTTTTCTGACGTTGAGCAGGTTCTACTCAAATGTTTGCGTTTGTTTTCCTGCCTCTTCCACCCCTCGTAAGACAGAACCCTCAAGGGTTTTAGTTCAAAGCCTCTTTCCCCCCGCCGTTCTCACTTTGTTCCACGTCCTACATGAAGTCATCCCCCCGTTAAAGACTTGTGCCAGTGTTGAGGTGCTGTAGTTGTGTCTTTACTGCGGGAGTCATCTGGGTTTTTATGGAACCTCGCAGACAAAGAGAGGTCTACGAGCGTGTGAAACTATTAACTCTCCGCGTCGCTGCCAACTTTGCAATTATATCGTTTGAAGGAACGGGTTCAAAATGTTTCCATGCCGAGTGGAACAGGGCTGGCGGTGTGGGATTAAATGGGTGTCGATTAACATCATTTTTCCCCCCTCCCTCCTCCTCCTCTCTCTCCTCAGATCCTGAACCCACCTCCGTCTCCTGCAACAGTCCGTTCCCAGTACACCATGGAGTTCAGCTATTCCTCCAACAGCCCCTCCACACACCGCTCATACAGGTACACGCACACGCCTCACGCACAACCTTGTCGTATTTTCCTCGCCCCTATTTAGCGTCAACTGAACGTGCCGACGAGCCGGCGTTTAGAAGTAGACCTTCCGCTTATTAGTTCTTATTAGATCTCTAGCCGTCGGTGCGTTTTAAAGTGGATGGGATCTGGCAGGATCACACCAGCGCCGACTTGAGAATCAATAAGGAAACGATTCCATTTTCCATGTGTACGCAAGAGAACAGCAGACGAAGACGTCTGGTTTGGAAACGTAGTCCAACATGAGGATGGCAGACCGTGGCTGTGCACGTCGGAGGCCTTTCTCCTGCACATGCTAACACTTAGAGCGATCCCTTTCTGTACACAAGAACCCCCCGCTTTCAAAGGAACCTCGGTGCCTTTGTTTGCCGCGTTCCCGTTGCGTTTGGATATGGCAAAGCCTCGCTTGATCCGAAACACGGCCTTGTGTATTTGCTTTAGGGCGCATGGAAACCAGAGTGACTTTTCCTCTCGTGATGATTTATTTTCGCCGAAAATGCGTGCATGAGAAAGGAAAGAGGTCGCAATAGCGGCAGAGGACAAGGCAGCGTGTTGTAGATCTATCAGCTTAGCATCGCTCGCAGGCTGTTAAACAGGATGGTTGTTTATCGAAACGTTTATTTACCTGTCTCCTGTCAGTTACAGAACTTACACATACCGCCACTTCGCACCTCCCACGACCCCTTGTAGCACGGACGTGTGCGACAGCGACTACACGCCGGGGCGCCGCGCCCCACCTGCCTCCAACTCGGCGACCATCGCCAAGGGCTACACCAGCGACCTCAACTACGACTCGGAGCCCTTCCCTCCACCCCCGACCCCACGCAGCCAGTACCTGTCCGCCGAAGAGAACTGCGAAAGCTGCCCGCCGTCGCCCTACACGGAGCGCAGCTACTCCCACCACCTGTACCCCCCGCCTCCATCACCCTGCACGGACTCCTCCTGAGCCTAGCGTGTGGTGGACCTCTCTCTCCCACAAGGCTCTCTGGCCTCCACACCCTGTCCCCCCCCCTTTCCCTCCCCTCCCCTCAATGTAAATACCAATTGTGCATATTACAAGTCCAAAAAAAACGGGAAAGGGAGACTAATGTAAAAAGGACGAGCATACAAAAGGGGACGGCCCACCTGTACAGTACGGAAGGGGACGGCCCACCTGTACAGTGCGGAAGGGGACGGCCCACCTGTACGGTGCAGAATGGGACGGACCACCTGTACAGTGCGGAAATGGGACGGCCCACCTGTACGGTGCGGAAAGGGGACGGCCCACCTGTACGGTACGGAAGGGGACGGCCCACCTGCACAGTGAGTAAGGGGACGGCCCACCTGTACAGTGAGTAAGGGGACGGCCCACCTGTACAGTGCGGAAGAGACAAGAAAAGAGAAACTACACGAGAGCTCACGGAGGGCTGCGGAACATTTGTACATTGAAAAGAAAAAAAAAGCATATTTATATATTTTCTATACAGCGTTTACTGGTTATGCCATAGAGGTTTGTATTAAGAATTTGTACATTTTTTTAAGAAAAAGTTTTATTAAAATCATCACAAAACATGACAAATTGCCTTAATCCAGGAGTTGAACAAACCTACCTTCTATCAAGGCCGAAGGACACTAAAGCACATGGAGACGAACAGTGAGACGTTAACAAATCTAATGCCAAATAAGAAACCAGACAACAGACAACCCCATTGCTGTCCGCTCATCACTATTAAGGGAGAGGACGGAGAGGCGAAAGGGAAGGGCGCCCTCTGGATTACACACACAGATCCTGCACTGTGCAGCTCTGCAGCTTGGGCAGCCATTTTGTCCGTCGTTGACTGTGGAGCATGATTCTACGGTTGCACCTCGGCCGGTTTTTGGAGGTGTCTGGAGACGACTCGTTCAGTCACAGGGGATGTGGTAACTGAGGTTGTCGGGGGGGTTTTTTTTTTTGAGGGGGGGGTTGTTTTTGAATCTCTTTTTTTCATTGAAAGTAGTTTCAAAGGACTTTCTTTGCTGTAATCATTGTACTAGGATGCTGTCGATGTGAGGCATTGTTGGACTGCGTGCCACTTTCTTTGGCAAAGTCATTGGATCTGAAGCAATAACATTTGAGGCACATATTGATGAGAATCACTTCTGACAGCCCGTTTGGGGACACAACAGCTAATCTTACCGTTACTGTTGGCCACAAGACCGCACCTCCAGCCAAGGGTTTTAGGTAGTCAGTCTTTCGTGGACTAGCATCTTTGCTCAGAAACAGCACAGCTCAACATGGCTCACATCTGCAGTTTCTGTATTGTGACAAAGGCGAGATATCAACCAAAACGTACGTTTTTATTTTTTTATTTACTTCAAATGCCTGACTGCAACTGTGGACAGCCCCGTCTGGATAAATCAACATCCAATGCAGAGCTGTTACTAGGGTGCGTTTGTTTCGGTCCACCAAACAACCTTCTTACTTGGATTCTCTTTTGCCTCCTCTCTCCGGGGCGAACAAACAACTTCTCCCATTAAGGATAAGTTCTTGTGCCTGACCAGTTCCAACTTCAGATTCGTTTTTTTGTTTTGTTTTTTATTTCTTTTTTTTTATGAACACGACAACCAGTGCCCGCAAAATGTTATAATATTTTTGTACCACATATTGTGTAGATACCGTATTTATAAGCTATAAAGAAAATCATTGTAAATCTATCCATTGAATTCTTGCAGTACTTTCTCTCATTCCGTTTTTATGTATATGGCTCATTCTATTTTTCTACAAAAATACCTGTCCAAAAGTATGCCGACAATCTCAGACAGATCTGTCAAAACGAAGAACATATCCAGGTTATCTCTGTGCTTGTTGTGGGGAAAAGAAAGTGTACGCTGGCTTTTAATCAGACCAAGGACTGGAGTGCCCAAATCAGAACCGGTACAGTCCGAGGCAGACAACTACATCACCACCTTAAATATACCATCCTTAGCTATCAGGCCCTGGGATTGTTGTGGGTTGTAGAGAATAAGGCCAGGTGGAAAACAAAACTGCTTGTCCCTTAGGTGTCCATGAGGTGGCGCTTATTTTATTGCCTTTATGCTCGTGTCAACAATCCTTTTGTATAACAACTTCTTGTCTTTTGTGCTTTCCTGTGATGTCTGGAAATCGTTTCATGGGAGCTCATGCGTAGCTAAAGCTGTTCACAGCGGTGTGGGTTTCATCATTACAACTGGCTAGCTATTTCTCTCCTTCCCCAAACGGTTGAGTTTCATGGAGTGACGGAGGAAACGTTTCACCTCCATGCCCTATGTAGTTCTTATCCCAGAACTGTTTGTATTGATTCACGAACTGAGGACCATATTTATACTGGTCTCCCAACGTAGTTCATGGAAATTCACATCCCCCTCGCAAAAGAAAAAGGCATTGGCCACACATTCGACTGGCTGCACACTAAAAGCAGCGTGCGGTTATCTCTTGTGCTTCGTAAGCCTCCAAACACACAGCTTTAACTCTACATGTCCAATGAAAACACCAGTTGACTGGAGGGACACGCCAGGGAAGCATTTTCTAAGCATTAACCCAACTTTAACGCAACCCTCTTGTGCTGTAGCAGGTAAATCTGTGCCCGTGTCTAAACTGAGAACCCTGTGCTAAAAACCGAATCATCCGCATGTTTGCAGGCCCTCCTCTGAATCCATTTTTTCCTCCAATGAACAACCCCTTTAAAATCCCTTCAAAGGACCTCTGGTTGTTGCCCTCCAGATCCAAAGTGTCACTGCTAGCTGTCCTGCTAGCTGTCCTCCCCCACTGTGTCACTGCTAGCTGTCCTGCTAGCTGTCCTCCCCCACTGTGTCACTGCTAGCTGTCCTGCTAGCTGTCCTGCTAGCTGTCCTCCCCCACTGTGTCACTGCTAGCTGTCCTCCCCCACTGTGTCACTGCTAGCTGTCCTCCCCCACTGTGTCACTGCCAGCTGTCCTCCCCCACTGTGTCACTGCTAGCTGTCCTGCTAGCTGTGTCACTGCTAGCTGTCCTCACTGTTCCCACTGTGTGTCTGCTGCCTGCTGTCCCACGTGTCACTGCTAGCTGTCCCCCCCACAGTCCTCCCCATGTAGCTGTCCTCTGTGTGCTGTAGCTTGTCCTCCCCCACTGTGTCACTGGCTAACTGCTGCCTGCTGTCTCCCCATCGTGTCACTGCTAACTGTCCTCCCCCATCGTGTCGCTGCTAGCTGTCCTCCCCCGTCAGATCAAACCAGCATTGTTTGGAAATGTTCTCACTCTAACTGCACTTTACAGTACTTTTTTTGTGCTAGCTACCGGTACAAATCTACAAGGACAGCATGCAGCATAAATCCATGTGCGTGTGTGTGTGTGTTTGGATGTGTGTGATTGTCAGAGAGTGATCAATTAGTTGAAGAAAATACTTGCAGTTGTCTCATCAGATTCTGTAGAAAAGCACAGTGTGAAAGCAAGGCGCTCCAGAGGCGCGTAATCATGAACAGACTTTCATTTGGGTCACGTCTTTGTTTTAAAAACAAGCTTTAGCCTTGTCTTCTGTCATTGTCTTTGTGATTGTCTCGAACGACTGTCCCCCCGTCCCCCCAAACATTGGGATTTGAAGGCCGTCGGCGTGAGGCGAGTATAAAAGTGTTGCAGAAAGTTCAAAGCAAGTCTGATAGTTCTCGAATGGATTGTTCTCGATGGCATCGCTGAGGTTGAATTGTTAAAAAGCACTTTTGTCTCCATCATTGTTTTGTTTGTTATTTGTTTGTTTGTTTTCTTGTGGGGGGGGATGTGGTAAATGGTAAATGTGGTATACAGAAAAGGTTTATTGTCATTTGAAAATGTTACTAGTCATCCATTTTGATACTACGGTGCTTTGCAAGGATGTATACCCAGTGACCAACATTTGGTTAGTCATGTTCATTTAATTGCCACTAACTACTTTTTGTACATTGATCGCTTTACATGTAAAACAGTGTATAAGATGGACCTGTACAGCCCATTCAATACTACTATAAGCTGTTGTAACAAATGAAATGTTGATTTTTTTAATAAAACGAGTGAACTTTTATCTTGTGCCATGTTGTGTTTTATTTGTTAAAGCGTATATAGGCTAAAGATACACACACACACACACACACACACACACACATAACCTATTTTGCATTGTAACCTACAGTGATATGTAACCTACAGTGATATGTGTGTGTTACCATTTCCTGTCCATAGATTTCGATTTGTGTTGAACTGAGTCTAAAGTATTTCACGCGGATAAGATTAACAACCATCTGACGCTGCAGTTTACGAGAGAACAGGTGTCGAAAGGAAATCACAAGGTGTGCTGTCTTAGGAGATCGTGGCGTTTTCCTTTTGGTCGCTTTTATTCCTGACAATTCGGTAATGATGTGAAGTCGAGCCACCTCCTTCCTACTGCGTTTTCTGATTGAAGCATTAGTACCACATGACCAAGGATATCACGGAAGAGCATATGACTTAGCACTGGGTGAGGAAATAAACAATATTATGAACAATATGATCCATTTTATATGGTTGATGTCACGACTGTAGTTAACTGGCTCATGTTAGTTTTAATACCACCATGGATTCTTATTATATAGATAGGGCCTGTTGAATGTTTTATTTTTACTATTACTTTAACCGTGCTACAGTAGCCTTTATCAGCGTACTGCCATACCTGTCATTTCTAGACCAAAGCGAAAGAGAAACATTATTTCTTGCTAGCGTGTTAGACAAACAATTTGTCAAGCTACGAATACTGTTGTTAATGTCATATTTTTGCTAAATAAAGCAGACATCGATCATATGAAAACATAACAATAAGCTAGCTTAAGCTAGGTTCATGCGTAGCTTTGTGTACGTTATTAATATAGTCCTTGTAATGTAAAGAACTTTACGAGAGCGATTTTGCAATGCGATTTAGTTCTGGATATCAGTAAAAACGTGATAACGAGACATATTGTACGGGCTTTTTCGTTCGTACGTGGGCCGAGTGGGAATTTCCCCACTGTGTGCCTTGACGTCATCCTGAAACTAGCGGTATCAAGGCACTTTATCATTCTTCACGTCTTTAGGGTACTAAATATTAAGGTAGGCCTTAATCAAAAGTGGACTACAATTGGCGTGCTCCGTCTTTATCCGAGAATGACATTCGCAGTGCAAGCTATAGGTTATCAGTGACACCAACTTGACTGAATAGAAGGTAGACCCAGGTTGAATGTTTTAGAGTGTTGTGTTTGTATGAACTATAGGTTATTCCTGTTTGAATGGAAGAGTAGGCTAAGTGTCCTGTGTGTCTAAATACTTTCACTTTAGTTTTTTCACATTACATTAATCCAGTCTTCCATTATTGTGGACCAGTGGTAGTAGCCTAGTCTTTTCCTGCAACTAACAGGATATTTAATCATGCAGGATTCGCTAAAGTAAAAAATGCAGAGCACTGCCAACTACCTGTGGCTCATCTCGGATCTTCTCGGGCAGGGGGCTACGGCAAACGTGTACCGTGGTAGGCACAAGGTGAGCATGATGTACACAAACACAGTCTGAGAACATCCCATGATATACAATGATAACAGTGACGCTTTACCTCAGCGACCACAGTCGGAGGGAAACCACAGTCGGCCGCCAACGCGTTCTCTGTTTGCACGAAACAGAACACTCGACGACAACTGCGAAACGCCGTTTGCAAGAACGCAGCCTTTCGTTGCTATGACTAAAGGTTACCAAGCCACAGGTTGCAGTACTGGCTGGGGATGATTGACAGCCACATTTGGCCCACTGGCCACGGAGGGTCATTTGATCAGAGGCCGACCTCTTAGCACCATAGAAACCCAGCACTGGCGGGGGATCCCCACCATGCTGTCTCACCGCCACGTGGGTCGTAAAGGCATGGCCAAATGTACCTAGATAAAGATGATATTTGCATTCAGTTTTATTTGACTCGAGCGCCTAGCGTTGAACTTAGACTGAGTGTACGACATAGATTTCAAGTGTTCCTGGCATTACATTGGATCTATCAAGAGCAATGGTACAAGGGTGTGTTGTTAAATGGAGCTAAAATGACCTACCTATGGATTAGGCAAAACCCTGCTTATCATCACGGTTTAATTAAGATTCAGCATTCAAAGCCAGCCTGGTTTGACTACTCCCATCCCAATGCCAGGGAATTTCCAGGCCTTCTAGAGACAGGATCCTAAATATGAGGATGGGTCTGGACCTGACGGGATGTTTGTTTCTGAATGCCTTTCTGATTATCCAGACCTGACTGGGAAATTTGGTTGTCCTTTGTTTGCGAAAAGCATGTTAGCCCACCCTGCCTTGCATGGCTGGGTTACAATACTCGCAATGTTCAAGTCGAATGTTCCGAGACGTGAGGTTGAACCGTTTGTGGTTTTGTGATGGGGACTGTATGCTTGTCTTCTGCCTGGTTACAGAAAACAGGGGACCTTTATGCTGTCAAAGTCTTCAATAACCTCAGCTTTCTGAGGCCTCTGGACGTCCAAATGAGGGAGTTTGAGGTGCTGAAGAAGCTCAACCACAAGAACATTGTCAAACTCTTTGCTGTGGAAGAGGAGGTTAGTCAGTAATCCTATTACTAGGAACGATCTTTGTGAGACTAAGAAACGACCCCATTTTCTGTGTACAATATAGTGTTACCCAAAAAATCCATTGGAAAGCAAAGATGCGTTTTGAATGCCGTTAACAGTGGCGTTCTTTTGTTCTAGCTTTGCACCACACAACAACACAAAACAGAACCACATCACAGCAGGTTCCTGCTGAAGATACCATGTTCCCCTTCACGTTCATGACTGTCTGTCTGTGGTTTCCCTCCTCAGTCTAACACACGTCACAAAGTCCTGGTCATGGAGTACTGTCCGTGTGGGAGCCTCTACACAGTTCTGGAAGAGTCTTCCAATGCCTACGGGCTCCCGGAGGACGAGTTCCTCATCGTCCTTCAGGATGTAGGTGAGGACTTCACGAGCCCTCGAGACATCATCCCTCTTCCCCATTGGTCTTCTCACACCCTACTTCCTACCCAACCAAACACTTAGACATTCATCCCCGTAAAATTCGCCGCGCCCAAAACTACAAGTGATTTTCCGTCCGGGAAAACCCATCGGTTCAAGGCTGCGGTTGATCTCGGTCGTCTTCGTCTGCGTGTTACAGTGGCAGGCATGAACCACCTGAGGGAGTACGGCATCGTGCACCGCGACATCAAGCCGGGGAACATCATGCGTGTGATCGGCGAGGACGGGAGGTCCGTCTACAAGCTCACGGACTTCGGAGCCGCCAGGGAGCTGGACGACGACGAGCAGTTCGTCTCTCTGTACGGGACCGAGGAGTACTTGGTGAGATACTGTTACCTTTCCCTCTCTCTCCTCATCTGACCTGGAATGTCCAGTATATACAAGCTACTCAGAGTTCTGCGTTGAATTATTCCTCCAGTTTCTGTCTCTTCCTCTCCTGCCTGAGAACGTTTTTTCCCCCACAGGAATGCGAGTGTTTTTCAAACAGTATAGTAAAAAAAAGCTCGATAGCAATACAGTTTGTTGTAGTTTTGGCTTGGATTAAGGGGAATACCATAATAGACGTAAACAGCTAAACAATGTGCGTGTGTGTGTGCCAGCACCCTGACATGTATGAGCGGGCTGTGCTGAGAAAGGACCACCAGAAGAAGTACGGGGCCACGGTGGACCTGTGGAGCATCGGCGTCACCTTCTACCACGCCGCCACAGGCAGCCTCCCGTTCCGACCCTACGAGGGGCCCCGCAGGAACAAGGAAGTCATGTAAGAACGGAATGCCCCGCGCTTCTGCGTCCGTGGTCACGCCAGTTTAGGTTGGCGGCGTTACGCTAGGCTAGACTGGCCGGGATTGGACTGGCTCAGGTCTGACGTAAGAGGTACGTGTGACCTTGTGGTGTGTCCCTCACAGGTATAAGATCATCACAGAGAAACCTTCCGGAACCATCTCTGGCCAGCAGAAGTTTGAGAACGGCAAGATTGAGTGGAGCACGGAGATGCCTGTTTCTTGTAGCCTCTCCAAGTGCGTTACTCTATCCTTCCTTCTAAACCAACAGTGCATAATTAGTACACACAGCTTTCCTTTCCAGAGAGCAATAACAATGGCATAATCACATAATAAACCACACCCACTCACCCTCCCTAAATAGCTCAACTCTATAAAGAGAGCCACGCTTTTTATTAAATTTCGTGCCCAATCACACTTAGCTAGATGAAATGGTGACGCCCTGCACTCACACACGATAACATGACGTCAACTCATGACCTCGTGGTGACATTTGACTCTTTGCGCATCCCAGGGGCTTGCAGAGCCTTCTGACCCCAGTGCTGGCTAACATCCTGGAGGCTGACCAGGAGAAGTGCTGGGGCTTCGACCAGTTCTTCGCTGAGACCAGTGACATCCTCCATCGCTGCGTTGTCTATTTGTTCAGCCTGCAGCAGGCCACCCTCCACCACGTCTACATCCACGAGTACAACACGTGAGTGCCAGCCGCGCAAACTACAACTCCCAAGATGCCCGTGTGTGTGTGTGTACTCACATCCCAGGCAGCTAGTCCAGTGTCACAGTTGGGGCGCGGAAACCGAAGCAGAACAGTATTCAGATGCTGCAGTACCTCTTGTGTCCACAGGGCGACACTGTTCCAGGAGCTTCTCTCAAGGAGGACCAGCATCCCGCCTCACCACCAGGAGCTGATCTACGAGGGCCGCAGGCTGGTCCTGGAGCCCAACCGCCAGGCCCAGACCTTCCCCCGGACCACCCGGGACAACCCCATCATGCTGATCAGCTCCGAATCTGTGGCCACAGTGGGACTCATCTTCGAAGATCGTGAGTCCCAATTCGGCCGTAGTCTGGATGGATATCAGGATTTTTGTTGAGGTGTTTCTGGATACGATGTGTTTCATTCGTCTCTAAATACTTAACCCCCTTTGACTTTGTCTGTCCTCAGCAAGCCCTCCCAAAGTCCAGCCTCGCTATGACCTGGATCTGGACGCCAGCTATGCTAAGGTAACTAGGACACCCCTGCTGCTCATGTCAATAACAGGACAAACCACCCCTGCCAGATGGCCTTGTCCATTCATAGAACTGGACCTATCCCCAACGTACATCAGCAGCAGACCCAGACATATGTATTCCTTGCAAATGCTCCCATTGGAACTCATTCAGTATTTATGGTTGCACTTGTCTGTTGTTTGTCGAGCTTAGATCCTTGACCCTCTCCCCCCCCCACCTCCTCCTCAATTTCATTAGAAAAATATTTATGGGCGAGGAGGCTCTACAGAAGATGAAAGCAGGGCCCCTCCCTCTCTCCACTCTCCAGTGGTCCTTTGGCAGTGGATGGATGACTCACTTCTCTCCCTTCAGTCAGGCTCTTTGCTTTTGGGAGCGAACGCGTGTCACGTGTGTGTGTGCGGCGTGCGCTCTTACACAGCTGCTGTGGGAGGCATCTATGTTGGTGCCTGTGTGTGTGTGTGTGTGTGTGTTAATGAGCGTCTGCGTGTGTGTCTGCTCACATGAGTGGGGTTTAAGTGATAAAGTGCAATATCAAACCCAAGGTTATGTAACACGCAAGGGCCTCCCACACATGTCCATGGTTCATCGAGTGATTAATCAACGAACCAAAGCCACCTTTGCTTGAATCGTGCCCCCCTGTTATAGCTCCCCAACATCAGATAGCCCAAAAAGTGGTGACCCTGGTATATTGTGGGTGCTGGAAGGATGGTCAGGAGAACAGCCTCTAACCCTCCTGAGGTTTCCTCCAGACCTTTGCAGGTGACGTGGGCCACCTGTGGAAGACCTCAGAGTCCCTCCTGGTCTACCAGGAGCTGGTTCGCAAAGGAGTCCGCGGTCTGATGTGAGTCCTGCTGACGCGAGGCCACGCCCTGGCCCACCGCGCGCCTCTGTATACGCCACGGACGTTGCTTGTGGGGTGGCCTGATTTGACACGAACCGTCTCTTTCTCTTGCTCTCTTCTCTCTCGTTTTCTATTTCTCTATGTCTCTTTCTCCTCTGACTCAGTGAGATGATGAAGGAAGAATACAGTGAGATCGTACACAAGAAGTCTGAAGTCTTCCACCTGTGCAACTACTGCAACCAGATCCTGGAGAGGACAGAGCAGTTGTGAGTGCTGTGCGCACACACACACGCCCCCCCTCCCCCAGCAGTGTGTCACCATGTGTCTTCCCTCTGCTGCCCACAGGTGTGAGATCCTGATGCAGGCCACCATGCTGTCGTCAGAATACGACGAGATCTCAGACATGCGGAAGAAAGTCATGAGAGTGAGTGTGCGCCTGGCATTTAGTAGCAGCAGCATGTTCGACAGTCGACCGCGTGTGTGTGGGTGTGTTTGCTCACGAGTACGTGATGCTGTGCGCTCGCGTTTGATGTGTGTGTTTACACGGCTCAATACAGATCTCTGGTTCTCTGGAATCCCTGGAGAGGACGACACAAGAGATCAAGAGCAAGTTCATGCCAGGGGGTCTGTTGACCGATACCTGGACCCAGCAAGTTGGCACCCACCCTGGGGACAGAAAGTATGTGTGGAGGACACGCTCTGGTTGATTCACACACAATAAAGCTTGGGGCATTTGCTAGCCTTTTTCCATTGTGTCTGATATCCGCTTGTGCTTGGTCCACGTCAGTGTGGAGAAGATCAAAGTGCTGTTAGATGCCATCACCGCCATCTACCACCAGTTCAAGAAGGACAAGGCAGAGAGACGTGAGTAGCATCTCCCTAAACAACCCGGAGGTCCACACTCACCTCCCTCTCAAGTCCTGGTACATAACAAGCACACCCGATCCTTGACGTGATCCTCTCTGTCTCTCGCTCTCGTCTTTGTGCAGGTCTGCCTTACAACGAAGAACAGATCCACAAATTTGACAAGTAAGTCCCTCATCTTTGTTCTGCTGGTAAAAACATTCAGTTCAGCATCCAGGGAGCTTCATTTGAAGATCCCAATGTCCTTAGCGACACAATATCACTCTCAGCCCAGCAACACGCCTCTCTCTCTCTCTCTCTCTCGTTGCTCTCTCTCTCTCTGTCTCTTTCTCCCTCTCTCTCTCTCTCTCTCTCTCTCTCTCTCTCTCTCTCTCTCTCTCTCTCGTTGCTCTCTCTCTCTGTCTCTCTCACGTTTCTCTGTTCAAAATGTTGCTTGCCCCATTGTGTCTGTTCTTGCTATCCAGACAGAAGCTGGTGCTCCACGCCACCCGGGCCAGGACTCTGTTCACCGAGGAGTGCGCCATGAAGTACCGGCTTTTCATCTCCAAGAGCGAGGAGTGGATGAGGTAACCAGAACAACCAACCGGCGGAGGCGTGGGGACTTTCTCAAGCGCTCTGTCCGATTCTGACGCCATGATAGTTTGTTGACAGGATGCATGCCTGGTTTGCTTTGATGCGTGCGACTCAGTGTGGTGGTAAATTTGTTTTAATGTTCAGATATTTACCCATATTTTATATCTATATTTATGAGTAATACACTGCCCCGATGTGCCACTTCATGCAGTGGCCAGTTCTCGAGACAAATCGATCCAGAGACACACAGAGACACGGACAGACTACACAGACGGAGATTCCTGCCTTTGTAGTTAGATGATTGTTAGTCTGTGTGTTTGTCGTGCGTTTCCAGAAAGGTCCATCACGTGAGGAAGCAGCTGGTGGGCCTATCCACCCAGTTCAGCAGCATCGAGAAAGACGTGTCCATGGTGATGGAGCGAGTCATCAAGGTGAGAAAGCAGGAAGTATCCTCGGCGGAGCTTCTGAGAATAGAGGGAGAGAAGACTTCACGTGGGCTTCTATTCCATCCAGTTGGATTCTTCTTAAGCCTCAGTTGCTCATCAAGTCTCTGGATGTTTTGTTTGTGTTTTCTGTCCTCTGTGGATCCTGGACCTGGGATGAGAAGCTTCAGGAGCAGCTCCCTCAGAAGGTGATGCCTCTAGCATCTGGTGGGATCAAGCCACAGGCCTACCTCAGCCAGAGCACCCTGGTGGAGATGACCCTGGGGTGAGCACCTTACCTTTCAGCACCCTCATGTTGCTCCTTCACACACTTAGAGCCACCATCATCACCATCATCACCACCACTACCATCACCACCACCATGACCACCATCACCACCATCACCACCACTACCATCACCACCACTACCATCACCACCACTACCATCACCACCACCATGACCACCACCACCATCACCACCACCACCATCACCACCACTACCATCACCACCACCATGACCACCACTACCACCACTACCATGACCACCATCACCACCACTACCATCACCACCACCATGACCACCATCACCACCATCACCACCACTACCATCACCACCACTACCATCACCACCACCATGACCACCATCACCACCACCACCACCACCACTACCACCACTACCATCACCACTATCACCACCACCACCACTACCATCACCACCATCACCACCATCACCACCACCACCATCACCACCACAGTGGGGCTTCATGTCACGGCACTCCCCTGGTAACTAACGGTCAACTTTGTGCTGCAGGATGAAGAAATTGAAAGAGGAAATGGAGGGGGTCGTGAAAGAACTGGCAGAGAACAACCACTTCCTGGAAAGGTGAACGGTCCACTCAGCATTCCTTTAGCCTGGAAACGTTCTGTCATCGAAACATGTCCGGCCAACTCTGTTCAGAAACACACATGGCATTTATATTAGATGTAATTCTACGTTATTTATATTGAGCACAGTACAAGTACAGAGTTAATTAAGTGCAGTTACCATCCAACCAGAAATACTAACAGTGACAGCTTATAAACAAAAATGGCTTTTTTTCAATGCCAACATTACCCGCTTTGTTGTTCAAAATGTTTACTATCTCTCTCTAACTCTTTCTTTCTGTTCTTCCCCACTCTGTTTCATTATTTTTTATCTATAAGGTTTGGCACTTTGACATTGGATGGAGGGTTGAGGAATGTGGACCGTATTTGAGAGCAAAGCGATGCCTGGTCTGTATTCCACTACTCCCAAGAACTGGGGGGAAAACATGGGGCGTGACGGTCATGCAATCAATTGCCAAATCTTTACATAAATATAAATGATTGTGTATATATTTTTCTTTCCGTTGTAAATAGGATCTAAGGACTGTAAGAAGGGTTTCATTTGATTTTCTATGCCCCCCCCCCCTCCCACTCTCACTCCGACCCCACCCAGGAATACTGTCATTCAGATCTGGAAGATTCTATCAGTTGCTTCTTCCTTTCCCAGTTTCTTAACTGCAGAGCGTTTGTCATAGCGCAATATTAGTTCAGTTGGGTTTGGGTTTTTTTACACACAGAGATGTAATCGTATCTGTGCGTGCGTGTGTATATGTATATAATTCACACAATTCTTTTGTGCATTTTCTTACTAGATTCATTTTAATTATTATCTACAGAATACAGCGCCCACCTATACCAAGTGTACATCTTAAACCTTGAGCAGACAAGGTCTCTACATGTTCCACTCTACATGTTCTCTTTCGTATTTATTTATAATGATCCCCGCTCACCACGCAACTTGACAACCACCGTTGGCTTTGGAACTCAAGGCCCCCCCCCCCTCATCCATCCCCCCCTCCCCCCTCACCCATCCCCACAGTAGAAAGCTTTAGTATAGAAGAACTTCAATCGGAATGGATCGATCGGAAATGTACAATGCAACATCAGTTGGTACCATGGGCCTTACGAGATAAGTCCGTGAACCTTCTGTGAACCAAAAGACTTGAACGCGTCACACTTAGTATGACATCGCTACACTCCTCGTGAATGGCTTTTGAAAATAATCGGTCAGCCAAAAAACAGGGTCGACCTTTTCCCCGCTGCATCTGCATCAAAGCTATAATCGTTTGTTTTGTTGATAATCATGCAAAATGGCAAGAGGTGGACTGTTTGGGGGAAATCTGTAGATAAACAAGTATCTTATCAGTGGGCTGTGTCGCGTGTCTGTGTTTCCTTCCATTTCATTATTGGGGGGGGGGGTAAGAAAGATTGTGAAAGCGATACTGTGTGGGGTCGGAAATGGCGTGGCTAGGTCAGATGTCCTTTGTTAGGTGCGACCTGCCTTTTTCTACTCACACACCTGTGTATAGTCAAACACGTGCGTGTTCCATCTGTTTGGATCTTTAGTTCTCAGTTTCTTTCTGCTCTTATTGTCCCCTCTTTACTCCCCTCAGCCCCCCCCCTCTCTACTCGAGCCATCACCACGCTCACCTCTCCACATTGTTAAGTCAGCCCATGTGACCAAGGCGTTGATAAAAATCACTCTCTTCTCTCTTCCGCCTCAGCGTTACCATGGCAATGCGCTGAAACAGCAGTCCCCCTTCAACTCTACTCGGTAATTGCGACAGTACATTAGAATCCAGGTGCATAGAAGCGTGTGGTCTATTGTGGTCACAAATAACTACACGTGTGCCCGCGGTCATGAGACTCTAAGCGAGAGATCACACAGAAGAGAGAGAGAAAGAGATACGAGAAGAGAGAGAGATGAGAAAGAGTACACGGTGAGAATGAGGGAGAGAAGAGAGAAGCGAAGTACGCGTCGGAGAGAGAGAGAGTGCTCAAGGAGAACAAAATGTATTTTCATGACTGCTCTGTTTTGAAAGAAGTATTACATGTGAAGAGCTGGTACATTTGATCATCACTCCTTCTATCAGTAGACAATTATCATGACCTCAGTGTCCTCCTTGTCTAGCTGTCCTCTAATAAACAGGTTTCCCAGCTAACAGCACATCGTGGCAGCGTGTCAGTAGAGCTGACTCTGGTCTGCAATACCATACTTGACCATCAGAGGGCGAGTTGCATCCTTACAAGGATCCATCTCTTGTTATTTGGTCGTAAGGTCCAATATGTTTCAAGTTATTGGTGCCTGACATGAATGTTCTCTCTGAGTGATAGCTGGGACTCTCCCAGATGTAAGCTTACCAACCTGGTGTTGGTCAAAGGAGAATGTGGTAGTTCCAGCCACTGTGTACTGTGTCTGTTCAAGGGTACAGAAACACCTTATGAAATGCATGTACGTGCAATACCAGCTCTGGAACTTTTTCCCTGTGAAAGAGGTTTTTCAGTGATGTACTATTCTACATGTGCTTGTAAGATGTTTGTTTTTACAATGGACGCATTCAAGAGGACATGAGAAAGCAACCTTAAGACAGCCTGCTGATCACACAAAACACTTTTGTGTTGGGAAGGATGAGTCTCATTCAGACCATTTCTGGGTGACATATGTCTCGCACTTGTTGGGGCTGAATATACCAAAATTACAAGGTTATCATAAAAGAAAACAGTCCTTAATGGAACAGACATGTTCTATCTTTAAAATGTTATAAGAAAATGGCAGCAATGTTTGGACCACTTAAACGAGTCATTTTCTGGGAGCATAATTCAACGCCAGTCAAATAAACCAATGATTGGTAATATGATCAAAACATGACAACTTACTGACCCTGTCAAAAAGTTCGTTTTCTGTTCTGATTTTTGTTTCTTAGAATGGTAGATATACTAATCGACTCCTAAGGGGATTTACATTTTGTAAGATTATCTACCTCATTCTTTTAAATATGAACTAGTCCTTTGACGCTTAAGGAACCAGAGGGAGAGAGAGAATAGATTATCCTCATGAGTCCCGTGCGAGCACATCGTCCTTACACCATGGCAATGAAGAAGAAAAAGAAATTAATTATTTCACCCCCTCCCTTTCAGCTGCAGCGACATCTTGTTTCGTTACAGGCAGCAGCTCGCATCCAAGGATAAAAGGAGTGGGTCTGGTTTCGCAGTAGCCTAGAAAAAAAAATGTCTTGAAGCACCACGGGTATAGCCACATCAGAGAAACATGTATATTTGTCGGAATGCGTATGACCCCCCCCCCCCTCTCTCTCTCTCAGCCATCACCACCTCTCCTCTCCACATTTGTTAGTCTCCCATGGTGACCAGGCTGTTGGAAAATCACTCTCTCTCTCTTCCGCCTCGCGGTTACCATGGCAATGCGCTGCAACAGCATCCCCTTCAGACTCCTACTGGTAATTGCTGACAGGCATTAGAATCCAAGTGAATGGAAGCGGTGTTGGTCTATTGTGGTGCACCAAATAACACAGGTGTGCCGCTGGTCATTCTAAGCGAGAGATACAGAGAGAGAGAGAGAAAGAGATACGGAGAGAGAGAGAGAGAGAAAGAGATACGGAGAGAGGGAGAGAGAGAGAAAGAGATACGGGGAGAGAGAGAGAGTGCTCAAGGAGAACAAAATGTATTTTCATGACTGCTCTGTTTTGAAAGAAGTATTACATGTGAAGAGCTGGTACATTTGATCATCACTCCTTCTATCAGTAGACAATTATCATGACCTCAGTGTCCTCCTTGTCTAGCTGTCCTCTAATAAACAGGTTTCCCAGCTAACAGCACATCGTGGCAGCGTGTCAGTAGAGCTGACTCTGGTCTGCAATACCATACTTGACCATCAGAGGGCGAGTTGCATCCTTACAAGGATCCATCTCTTGTTATTTGGTCGTAAGGTCCAATATGTTTCAAGTTATTGGTGCCTGACATGAATGTTCTCTCTGAGTGATAGCTGGGACTCTCCCAGATGTAAGCTTACCAACCTGGTGTTGGTCAAAGGAGAATGTGGTAGTTCCAGCCACTGTGTACTGTGTCTGTTCAAGGGTACAGAAACACCTTATGAAATGCATGTACGTGCAATACCAGCTCTGGAACTTTTTCCCTGTGAAAGAGGTTTTTCAGTGATGTACTATTCTACATGTGCTTGTAAGATGTTTGTTTTTACAATGGACGCATTCAAGAGGACATGAGAAAGCAACCTTAAGACAGCCTGCTGATCACACAAAACACTTTTGTGTTGGGAAGGATGAGTCTCATTCAGACCATTTCTGGGTGACATATGTCTCGCACTTGTTGGGGCTGAATATACCAAAATTACAAGGTTATCATAAAAGAAAACAGTCCTTAATGGAACAGACATGTTCTATCTTTAAAATGTTATAAGAAAATGGCAGCAATGTTTGGACCACTTAAACGAGTCATTTTCTGGGAGCATAATTCAACGCCAGTCAAATAAACCAATGATTGGTAATATGATCAAAACATGACAACTTACTGACCCTGTCAAAAAGTTCGTTTTCTGTTCTGATTTTTGTTTCTTAGAATGGTAGATATACTAATCGACTCCTAAGGGGATTTACATTTTGTAAGATTATCTACCTCATTCTTTTAAATATGAACTAGTCCTTTGACGCTTAAGGAACCAGAGGGAGAGAGAGAATAGATTATCCTCATGAGTCCCGTGCGAGCACATCGTCCTTACACCATGGCAATGAAGAAGAAAAAGAAATTAATTATTTCACCCCCTCCCTTTCAGCTGCAGCGACATCTTGTTTCGTTACAGGCAGCAGCTCGCATCCAAGGATAAAAGGAGTGGGTCTGGTTTCGCAGTAGCCTAGAAAAAAAAATGTCTTGAAGCACCACGGGTATAGCCACATCAGAGAAACATGTATATTTGTCGGAATGCGTATGAAATATGGTCATAGCTAAAATGGGATCGCTATTGCCATGAGGACCAGGTACGTGCGTTACATTATTATACATGAAACAGGTGTGAAGACAACATTTTACGACCCTCGTGCATTTTTCACTGCTTTTTCGTTTTAAGAAAAAATATGTAGTGTTGCCTATATGCAGAAACATTAGTTTCCTAAACCAATAGATATTTCTGTTTTTGCGCCATTGCCAGTTGACTATGCCAATGCCATGGTGGTATTAACCACATCCGAAAGAATTGTCATCAAGGAACATCCATGAGATTTGACTGTTTGCCACCTGTAATCAACCAAGTCAAACGGATGCTGTGCTTTGATCTTCAATGGCGTATCTGGCGTCAAGTATTTGATACCATTGATTTGCATAAAATGCTCATTATAACAAACATCACATATGTTAAATATCATATGTCAATACAAGGTGCCAAACAAATTGGTATTTGTTACTTTCTACTGTACATAAACAACATGAATACACTGTATAGGTATAACCAACCATCTCTAAAATAGTTTCCTTGAATGAATAAATACTCATATTTGATTTATGTGTCTTTTGACTGTGTGATGTTTCTTTAAGGATAAAGTTACCAGGATTTATCCTAAATATTTGACTGTCAGCGTCAGTGCTAGAATTCAGGCCAAGGACACATCATCCCCGCCAACCAAAATTTAAATCACTCTCAGGACTCCCTGAAAGGGCTATTCTGTTGATGTTTGGCTCTCGCAGTGCTGTGTTGTCATGGCTAGCCCACAGTATCAGCCATTGCACCTGGTTTTTTAGTGCTTCTTAGTCATCTGCTGCTGGTTAACGCCAAAACGGGTTGCTAAGAGAACACGGATGCAAACCCCCAGTGTAAACAAGAGGTTAGAGATAAGTGTGAAACCTCTGCTGTTCTGAGCCTACCTAGAGATTCCTAATAACTGGCCCCAGAGAAATAAGGGCCCCTGTAGACACAAGCTCATTTGCTTTTGTGTGTCCGTATGTGCATGTGCTTGATTAATTTACCTTGCTTCCCGACCACATCATTTCCTACTAGATGTGCTGGATGATCGACTGTAAAAATGTATCCGATGAAATGTCTGCCGGAAACTCTTGAGATTTTCTCGTTCTTTTAAGACAGGGAGTCTCATTGAGTCATGACTTGTATTTATATATTGATAGGTTTTTTATTTCAGTTGGGACTCTATTCATATGCAATTATGTGGTCCTGCTTTTTAAAAGGTTGTCTGCCGGTATATAATAAGATACATGAAGATACATTGTGAACAGAGGACTTGGTGGACAATGGTCACAATAGGATGACATTTCACTTTCAATGCAGCGTATCGTTCCAGTCTTAAATGTTCCTTTGTTAAGAAAAGGCCAGGATGAAGATCAACATAGAATGAGATCACAATGGCTTTAACAGGTCCACCTATCAGTAACATCCCTTTGAACTCAGTAATTAGGTCACTGTCATTTTTCTTGAAAAAGAACAACAGTGTAAATGTCTCCTCAGTGACGAATGCACAGCATAGCGGATCTGCTTTTTGCGAATCTGTTCTCCTCGCAGTCACCTTAAGTGGGCTTTGAGTGGCTTCGTCTAGTTTTTGCATGTCATTTTGCATGTTGGAGGCCACGGACAGTAATGTTTTTCGTCCAAGTGATTTCTAGAGTGTGACTTCAGTCCAGGCTCTTCTTCAGTTGCATAATCGCCACACAGCTGATCTAGACTGGAATATTCGTCAACAGAGACAGGAATCTTAATTAGCTGACAATCTGCTGTTTACCACTGCAATGTACTCCCTACGGTATCTGGGATAATCTGGAACCGTGCAGATTATACCTCTCTGATTTGATTTAGCGATCCTTATCTCCAAACCTAATCAGGCATACTAAATGGGAAACTATTCTGAATAGCCTCTCCTGTCTCTTCACTTTATCTCCATGTTGTTCTTGAATAATTACACCACTGAGACCAATTTGTATGAAACTCATCCTTGAACCCAATGAATGTTTACCGGAACAGCCTGCGAAAAGTCTTGCTAGGAACCTTTATAAAGCGGGATTTTTTTCCAAATGTGCATTTTTGAGTCGGGGTTAGAAGTCACATCTTTTGAGTGAGTCCTTTTCTTGATTTCTGAAAGACCGCTGTTGTAACTCAAAGACACCATTTTTATTTTTACCTTCCCACCACGGAAACCAGAGAACTAGCTCCAGCTGGGTTTCCTTTTGGAGGAATCTCAAATCTGATCACAAACTCTGCCATTCTCTGAGTGTTGATCGTGACAAGTATAGCTGGATGCAGAGATAAGCTTCCAGGCCAACGTCCTGTAGATAATAACAGTAGATTTGATTAGTTAGAACTTAATTGATCCATGAGAGGAAATTCAGAACATTGACCAGTAAGTGAAGAGGGATGAGGGGGGGTTGTCATGGATAACTCATTGCATAAATATTCCAAGACTAATATTATGAAGCATTTGATGATGTTTGATGTGGGCTGTTGTGGTGTCCTTTCTTCATGTTCCCCCTCCTGTTCCTAATTGGCCTGGAATTTCTTTGTTTCCACAGCTCCCCCTTGTGGCAGTAGCCATGGTGTACTCCCAGTCGACTGAAAGCACCATGCCCTCATTCAACTCCCCCACCTTTAGTTCCCCAATGTCCTTCAACTACTCTGACAGGGAGAACTCCACCTTCCTCACTGACTCAGCCTCACCTCTCCTCTGCAACCGGGAAGGCTTCTCAGCCCAGTCCAACAGCACCCAGGTGTCGTACGAGCTGTCCTCTGCTGAGGTGGCTATCTTGGGACTGGTGTTTGGGCTTTTCTGGCTGGTCTCCATCCTGGGCAATGCCCTGGTCTGCCTGGTCATCCACCGCAGCCGGAGGACTCAGTCCACCACCAACTACTTTGTGGTGTCCATGGCTTGCGCTGACCTTCTGCTGAGCCTGGCCTGCGCCCCGTTCGTCCTCCTCCAAGTGACCTCCGGCAGGTGGCCGCTAAGCGCAGCCGCCTGCAAGGCTGTGAGATACCTCCAGCACCTGTGTCCCGGCGTCCAGGTGTACGTGCTGCTCTCCATCTGCGTGGACCGCTTCTACACCATCGTCTACCCGCTCAGCTTTAAGGTCTCCAGGGAGAAGGCCAAAAGGATGATACTGGCCTCCTGGATCTTTGACGCAGCCTTCATCTCGCCCTGCCTCTTCTTCTACGGCTCCACCATGGCGGACGACAGCAGCAGCCACTGTGACTTCTTCTTACCCAGCAGCTGGGATGGGATCGCGTACGCCGCCGCGCACCTGCTCTTCGGCTTCCTCGTCCCGGCGCTCCTCATCGTGTCGTTCTACCAGAGGGTGATCCGCTACATCTGGAGGATCAGCGCCGACGGACACACTGTGCGGAGGACCATGAACATCGTCCCCAGGACTAAAGTCAAGACAATCAAGATGTTCCTCATGCTCAACTGTGTGTTCCTGCTGACCTGGACACCGTTTTATGTAGCCCAGCTGTGGCACCCCAGAGAGGCTGACAGCCCTAGCAGACAGGGGGCGCTATTCTTCACAGCCATTGCCTTGATTTCCTTCAGCTCCACCGCCTCCAAACCGACCCTGTACTCTGTTTATAACGCAAACTTCAGACGGGGCATGAGGGAGACCTTCTGCATGTCGTCGATGAAGTGTTACCGCAGTAACGCTTACACAATCACTGCAAGCTCACGGATAGCCAAAAAGAACTATGTGGGGGTGGTGGACATTCCGGTACCGGCTAAGACAATCACCAAAGACTCGGTTTATGACACGTTTGACCGTGAGGCGAAAGAGAAGAAACTCGCCTGGCCCATCAGTGCCAATCCACCTAATACCTTTGTGTGAGGTAGCCATCTTTTGAAACTGTGAACAATTTCAAACAGCACAATAGCACAGCTAAGTTCAATGTATTGGGTGCTAATGAAATTCCAGCTGCATATCTGTAGCTAACTGTGAGTAGTTGCCCACCAGTGGACAGACTTCAAGCATGTTCATAGCATTATGTGGAGATACCAGCTGAATGTTTCTCGCAATGAAATGTGTCTGATATTACAATATTAGATGGGAACATATTTTCTCAGGTAGAACAGTCTACATGGTCCCAATGCATTTCCCAAACGTTCCATCTCATCATGGTGTAATGACTTAGATTCAATGAATTTGGAAGCTCTGTAATAACCTCAGTTCTTACTCTTTGTATGTCTTCATAGTTTGCCTTCTGCTCTGTTGAACTCGATTTTGTCTGAGGAAGTGGAATCGAAACCCCTGCAGGTTTGGACCGTCACGCTTTTGACCTGAAGAGTCCGTGTCTACGCTGGCTTAGGATGTGGTGGTCGTGTGCCAGTCGGTCATTTTTCACTGTTGTCATTCTATCTGGTAGCAGCTTCTGTTCAGCTGACTGCCATGGTGTAGTGTTTCTCCAGTCTGTACCTCATCTCTGTGTACTGTTTAACTACTGTGACTTAATGGCCCATGCTTACACTGAAATGTAAAATTAATAAAACATTGTGTACGTGCATCACATTTGACACTGCTGGTGGTAATCGTTTTGGACGGAGACCCAAACGTGTTCTGGTGAATTGGGCTGTTCTGCGTTTCAAGATCAGGACAACGTTGTGACTGAGGCCCACAGTGAATCCAGAACGTTCTAACCCATGTCTCCTCAGGATGTTTCCACTGTTCCTTGGTGTGACGTCACCTGGGTAATGACTCTCTCCGCCACATTCTCTTTTTTTTAAACAGTTTATTTGAGTTCTTACCAAGTGAAAACTAACGATGGAAAAAAGGAAAATGGAATGGAAAACACCGATATTTCTGTCTGCAGTCACTTTGTAAACTACATGCTATCGCACATGATCAAAACTCAATATTAAAAGATTGTTGGAACGCTACAAATGAAGGGCTTCGTTCAAATAAACACACAATTATGAGTTGTTGGTAGGATGTAACATACAGCAATGCGATTGAAATCTTTGAAGTGCCATCGAGAAAGATTTCTGCATTAAGAATTATGAACAAATAATACATGTTATGTTTTATTCCGCTTCATGTTAACATCAGTACATTCCTTCTCATTCCAGGACTAAAGGAGACATTCATGCACAACATAAACTTATTCATTGTGGTGTTAATATGCAAGATAAAGGGCTTCTTGACAGTTCCTGGTCCTGGCACATTACACTCAAAAGATGAAGCACTACGCAACATAAATAACATACAAGTAAATATCCACTCCATTACTCTGCACATCATGAAAAAGGAAAGCATTAGGACTTAAAAAACAAAACAATATTGTTGTGGAATGTTCATTCCTAGACCAAAACAAACCAATTCTTCCCTTAGCCAATGAACACAGTAGTGAATAGTGGACAGCAAAGGATGGAAGCCTTATCATGCTACCATATTGATGACTAATGGGCACACGCAAAAAGAGGCACCTTTATTTTTCTGAATATACACTGATATAGTTGTGAGTAGCTTATCGAGATAGCAGGGCTACGATAATGTAGGTAAAGTATGAAATCCATAGCCAAATGTACTGACACGACCATGCTCCCAAAGCCTCATTATTTCCATAAGAATACCATCGGACCTCCATCATATCACTTTAGGTAGAAGCGATTCCATTTTTATAAAACCAACAAATAAAAAATATTGTTGCCACACCAATATTAGGCATAGACAATACAGTACATTCAAGGACAGACTACAAAAACCTGCAAAGTGCTCTCTGTTATCCAATACAAAATATAAATAAAAAAATAAATCCAACATGTATCCGATCAACATGTCAACATTACTTTATCATCTCCAACTATATGTTTGCATTCGTATCATGCCGCGAGGCTAGATTATCGTATGTTTTGGCAAACTTGATTGATTAGCAAAATAAGCCAAATATTGCCAAAACTGTAAGTAGAGGCTGTATCATGTGATTTTAAAAGGTACGCTTTCCTGGACAGTTAGTCATAAATCATAATGAAACAACGACAGATACAAATGCACACTTTGCAAGAACGATAGATGGAGGTTGACCGACTTCAGAGTGGAGTTGGGGTTATCCAATTCAAAGACGTTCAACCCGTAACGAGATCGACTAAGAAACTAGTTGCGCAAATAAATACATGCAGACACGGACGTGCGCAAAGACTTTGAGAGAAAGTTGGGAGAAATGGCAAACACTGGCCTGCATTCCAAATGAATTCAGATGCTCGATGCATGGCCCGGTTTTGACTTCCTCTTCGTTTCAACCCCGTTCCCCTCCCACTCCTGATCTTGTGGCGTAACACAAATGTACGACAGAAGTATTTAGCCTGTATTGTTGCTTGTTCACTCATCTGGTCATAACCTCGGCCTTTCGTTAAAGTCAAATGTGAATTTGTATCAAATCTGAGTCTCTATAGCCAACCGAGATATACATGTAGAACGTTTGACTGTCTTTACTAACTTAACATCTGTTTGTATTGTAGTTTGGAAAATGACTGCACTAGTATCACTTTCACTAATTAGCACGGACTGAAACCGATGGACACAAATATTTGTTTCTCATTTTCCTTCATTCTCCAGTCCAAAGTTCTTAATCTCCATCATAGAGGAGGCCTCTCTTTCTGATGGAGTCGCCTAATGTCACACCAGTTGATTAGCTGCTGTTGTTCTTCCCATTCTTGCTTGTCTTGTTGCTGGTGCTCTGGGGCATTTTCTGATCATCCCCGGTGAGAAGGGCTTTGATTTCAGAAGGGATTTTTCCCTGATCCATGGCAGAGCACCACTGTTTGTACTGTTGGAGAAGGGGAGGAAGGGAGACAATGGTGTACATAACAGATCAACAATTGCACATAATGCACAAGACATGGGGGTCATTTGTATCCAAGCAGAAGAACAATGGATTACCATCTCCAGCTCCTCGCGCAAGGCACAAATGGCCCTCTCCTTGCTGGACACGAGCTCCTCCAGGTATTGATACCTCAACTTCTTTCTCGCACGACACTCCCTCGCACTCTGTCTACTGCGCTCCAGTTTCGCCTTCAAATCAATTTTTGCAGGTTTGCGGCCCCGCTTTCCGGGTTTTTTAACTTTGCCCCCAACCATCTGCATAGGAATAGAATAGTGGTTTAGACATTTTGAGAGTCTCACAAAATACACCTCGCAAACTACCGCCGATTCGTCCAAATCCTACATTTAGGTCAAATGGGTAATCAAACGCTGGATAAGAACACGTTTGAAAGAACAAAACATGTAAGGTTAGCTATGCTTTTTGCAAGAGTTGACTCGCTTACCTTGCTGTCATCCATTTTGGTTAACGCACTGCTATTAGCAATCGTTAAAGGCTAGTGACGTTAGCTGAATAATTCCAAACAACTCCTTGAAGTCAAAAGCTTGGTATTTGTACTATTCAAATAGCTTCCGTATTTCTGTTGCGAAAACGTTATCCTTTCTCACGTTTTAATCGCGTTTCACATAGCTACATAAAAATTTTCGCCTTCCTCAAATGTTGACAATTTTTGACACTTCCTGTTATGGTCGTCTTTGTTGAGAAGGACTCTGGGAAATTGTATTCGCACATGCCTCAAGTAGTGTGATGATGTACGCATTTAGACAATATAAACTACAATTCCCAGCCACCAACGCCTATCGTGAAAGTAGCGCATTTCTCATTAAAGAGACAGTACCGCATAACGTTGATGATTTGAGAAAAGAGTTGCACCCCAATGACCCTAATACAAAGGAACAGTAGAGCTCTCCTACTTGCCCTCTAACAGCAGTGCGATTACTTTGCCTTTTTTCATCTCCAAAAAGATAAAATGACAAAGTAGTGAGCCTATGTCTCAGTATGTACTTTATATGAGCAGCTGCAGTAAGTACAAATTAAAAGTATGGAATTTAGACTGCGGATCACTAAAGAGGAAGCGTCCATAACCATCTAGTCCTCATTTCTCGTTGAAACATTTCACTTGAGACAAAACTTGCTCATTACTTTAAAGGTTTCTACAACAATGATGGATGTTTAAGGAAACGTGACCTTCATAATAGCGGTGGTATTTTGAGCAATGTGTCTGATAAGAAGAGCAAAAATGTATAAACACCTCCTTCTTAATGATGACTTGGAGGAAGAAAAAACATTGTGACGATATATCCTGGCAGCAGAAGGGCATAGCAGGGATTGAGGGGGATGATCCAGTTCAGGCCCTTAGGAGCCCAAACATCTGGAACACAAACAACAGCCCAGTATTGTTGCAAGTACATCAGGAGAACCAGAGGTGGGGAAGTTGTGGGCAGGTCATTATGTGACATTCATGACATATCTCAACCCCTGATAAGAACCTGGGTGACCCTGGATCTCACAGCGGCCCTGTCCTTGTAGTTTCACAAACCCAAGCTTGGAATTGGAGTTATCCTTAGATATTTGAACCTATGAACTCCAAATCCAACAAATCACGCTGATGAAAATGGGAGAAATGCCCTTTTATTCCATTTGGGCGTTACCCTAGTACTTTGCCACAACTTGACACTGTTCATTATAATTTTTAACAACAACAAAAAACAAATCTGAATAATAATTCAAAGTAGTATTTTAAAATCGTATTAAACTGAATGTAATAATCAGGGTGTAGACCCTGTGTAATTCCCATCAACTAAACAGCCTGTGTTTCTAGAGAAAGCAACCATGCTGATTATGAATGTCCTGCATCTCAACAACTCCACACAAGTGAGAGGGATTCATTCCTTTTATCTAGTTTCAATAGTCTAGGTTAACCATGCATGTTAATTGCTCCAGTATGAAAAACCACTCAGTCTTTGCCTGCTCTTGTCTCATTCATTGTTTCTCCAATAGCATCACATGCTCACTTTAAATTAAACATTGTACTGCATTGCACCAGGGCTGGGATAGAGCATGTTTTGTCTATATAAAAGCATCCTCATAAATATATTGGTCTGTCTCTGTGATTATTTCCGTCAACGATGATACAAAATCCTTGCCCAGGGTGAATCACAAGTAATTGCAATCAGCCCCTCTTGGAGAATACAGACAAACGATAATGCAATCAAGGTTTAACGAACTGGTGCGCTGGGAGTGTTTACACTAACAATGAGAGGGGGGCCTTAATGCAATGAATCATGGGGAAGTTTGCATGTAAGAATGTGATTGAGTTTTTCGTTGACTCAATTCTGTTGGTTAAAAGTCTTTAACAAGAGTTTATCCTAGAGAATGACTTGCTTAATCTACTGCACATTTACAAACACACTGCTTATGTTTATGCTTTTTTTTCTATCTCAATCCATTTTTTAAATTCAATTGCTTATGCTTCTCTTTTAGAAAATACTATCTACCTCCAACTGAGAGCCATGGAAAAGATGTGGAAATTCATCCGGACATTAGAACTCCAGATGTTGTTTTTGAAGCAGGGGCAACTCAATGCCAGGATATGGCAAAAGGTACTAACCCCTTTGTATACTGTATTCTTCCCAGGGAAGAATTAGCTTTGTTCGCCAAGTCAGAGAACAACTTATATTTGAAAAACTTAGAATAGAATCGGAAGATCTTTAATGTATAAAAGCAGGACACTAAAGTGTGGGTTAACTTCAGGCCTTTTCGCCAAGAGTAAAATGCACCCAATAAAAACACTGTTACAAAATGCAGTTCTGACAGAGCCAGGAAGAGAAAAAACAAGAGGAGCTCAACTTGGAAAGGTATGGCATGAAGGGTTAACAACTTGGATACTTTCCAAGAAAGTAAGTCACTGTGAGTTAGCAGGTCATTTGAATACCGACTGAGTGTACTTTGGTAAGCCCCGCCTACCTATTCAAGCGTTCTATACAAAGTTATAAATTACATAAGAACTGCGTTTACGTATTAGTAGATACGGGCAGGATACATGTTTCAGTAATAGGTTCATACTAATTCATAAAATATGAAGTGAGTTCATGGTTATATAGATGCTTTTGTTTCTTTAAGGCTCCCCGTTCATTCGAAGTTGGGCTGGTTTCATATGACGCCATCCTTTTATTTTTATCCCAATGACCTCATCTCTATGGTTGAAGTATACTAACCAGTGAATCTTTTCTTCTACTTTACTTTTGTCTTTACTTTTGAGAATTTGTAATGAAACCAAGCTAACAACACTTCCCTGGTAGAGATGACCGGATTGTGAAATGTTCTTTGGGACGGATATTTCTCTTAACGGTGAGTTTCAGATAAGTTTCTAATGACCAATTCAGTATCGCAACAGGGCCTGTAAGTTACGGACTTTCCCATGTGTCGGGCTTGGAATCAGAAAGTAACACAATGTACGAATCGGTGGCTGACGATATACATTCGCGATAGAAAAGCGACAACAGCTACAATGTTCAAGTGAATTGTCCTGACACCGGATTTGTATCATCGAACTAGAAAATGTCAGTGAGTCGATTAGGGAAACGGTGTATCCGCGAGTGCCCACAGTGACTCACTCTACGTAAGGTATAGAAAAAAAGTTACTTCAACCTCCTTGTTGAATAACATGTAAAACGTTGTTGTGATGTTTTCTCAAATTAAAACAACATTCGAATAGGGTCAACTCATCCATCTACAAGCGATACAGCTTTGATTGTGATTTAGATTTTTTTTTAATTACTCAAATCAATAGGGAATTTATTCATTAGATGCCGAACAGCATAAATAAAGTACTCAAACCACGTGTAGTATTCTAAGAAGAAGCTGTCAGCGAATCTTTATGACATTTCAATGTGGTGTTACCAATTACACTATCAAGCTACATGCTCCGTTGTACAAATAAACCAGGCCTATGCCTTCACACAGATTCCATTAATTGTATTAATAGTATTCAGTAGGCTATGTCATATGGTAAAATATATGTATGGGATAACCAGGATGTTGTAATGATTCTGGTGAGTCCTATATTTCGCCCACCAATCTATCTCAGTGTCTCAAGGGGATTCAAAGCAAGTTGTAGTAGTTGAATACCTTACAGTTTGACTTGATGATATGCCACAGATCTGGTATGTCAGGGCTGTTTTTATCTTGGAAACTGATGAGGACAAGATGCTATGATTCCATGTAGGTCATTCCCAGCATGGGGTGCTGAAGGAATGAACATGTACAGTTTCTGAGAGGAGGAGGAGGGGGGGGTGAAGATGCTTCTAGTGCCTTAACTGTTGCTGTGACATCACCGTGAACACATAGACAACCGCTGGAAATATCAGCTGTGTGTACGTTAACGGAAGTGGGTTGAGAAGTAGTGAACACGGCTGTCCGCTTTTGGAGATTTTGGACTTTTGGAAATCTATTACACGGTGTGTCACAATGTGTGGGGCATCGACGGAGAGCGATGTGTGTCAGGCCACACAAAGAGATGCCCTGAAAATAGAGATATACTTGTTGTATTTTTTTCCAGTGGATTGTCAACACACATCAGTCATCTACGCTTTAGGAACAATCACTGCAAAACAAGCCCTTCTTGTTTATGTGAAGCACATTTAGACATATGTGATATGCGTTGACAGAGGAAGCTGATGAAAATCTCAGATGACTGCGTTCGCTGTGACTTTAAGTGGCTGTCACAGTAGCACCATATTTACAGCATGGTTGTACAGAATTAGGAACACAACACACCCTATCCTATAAACATATCATGACTGGTTTTCACATTTCAGATGGCTCTCTCCCTCCCCCGCCTTGAAAAGTGCAGCTTGACTTAATGTGAAACTAATAGAAGCACTAAAATCGGAGTTCTGCGTCATCCGCCGGACACGGACGACGCATCTCTCACGCAACACCTGAGAGGTCGTTCACTTCTGTAAACAGGGAGTCTGACTGCCTGTCCTGCTTCCTCAAAACTTGCTCTTATCAGACAAGGTCAAAAGCTATGGCCCTTTTGATAAAGGGGGAACCATGTTATCCAAACAGGCCTGGCAGACGCTGTCGGCGGTGGAAGTGGGCTGGATAGGAACACGCTCTGGGGGGAAGGAAGCGGGGGGCTCTTAATAGTGACGGGCAGCGGGCCAGGAATGGGGTGTGACATAGCGCTGAAAGAGCGCTTCCCAATTTAAACCCGACGCTTTCTCTTTTTTTTTTTTTTTTTTTCATCCACAGATATGTGTGCCTTATATAAGGAATCTGGCCTCCCCAAGGGTTCCTCTGAAAGTAGTTTCAGTGACCTGTTAGGTTACTGACTGGATACAGTACTGTAGCTACTCCTCTCTAACACCGGTGTAGCTGAAGACCATTGGCAAAGTAAGGACTTTTTTTCTTCACTTACTTTGATATACTATACGGAATTATTCTTTTTAGTGGCTGATTGAAGCCCTCGTAATGGCATTCATTAAAGCCGAACGTGTTTAGGGACTAGTGAGTTTAGGTGCCTATGGGAATAGAGGAACGGATGTTTGAGACAATTGTGGAGCCAAGATGACAGTTTAGAAGAGATGTTACCTTTGTTCTTGATGAAAAGCGTTTCGAGTTTAACAAGCACTTTCGCCAATTGTTTGCAAGGCAAAGGAGCCTGGGCGAGGGGAAGTGTAGACTGACGAGAGATAGGTCCATTCAGCCTGTTTTGTTCACACCCTGAGAGGAAGAAAGCGCACGCATGTTCTTTATGACATTCACAAACAGAAGAATGGAGAAACAAGTCAGGAAACAAGCCCATTTGTTAAAGTTATGTAGCAGGGTGAGGAAACAGGAGGTTTGGGTGGGAATATGTCTGGCATAAGATTTTTCTATATATATTTTTTTCAAACCAACAGTAAAGTCTTTTAAAATTGCGTTCGCAGCATAATGACACATTTCACGCCTTAACCGCTGAAGTTGTTTTCAAATTCGATGGGATTCTGAATCTTATTGCCTGAAAGAGTCTTTAAAGTGTGAAAGTCCATGTTCATAAAGACATAACAGAACGGCTTTGGCGGACGTCATAAACTCTCTTCCCTATTTTAAGGTCCTGACCATTTTGGATGTGACAATCAAAACAGAGGAAATCAAAGAGACTTTGCTGTTAAGTGTTTTCCTCTGTACTTTCAAAACAGAGAAAAGCCCATGACAGGATTTTACAGCCATAAAACACAGCCAGAATGTAGTCCTCCGATACTATGTCACAAGCCAAGCCATGATGTTTCGTTGAGTTCTTTTCTTCCTGCTTTGAGCCACACCCACGGTGACACCTTGAGCCACAACAGTTCAGTACACCTTACGTTTCACCCTGGGCCTTTTCTTTCTGTCGGGTACGACAAGACGCTAAGAGACCGGAGAATATAATATATATCAAAATCAGGGTGTAACACAGTACGGAGACGTGAGACAGGACATCAAGGTGTTCCTCAGTCTTGGCTCTCCCTTTTCAGCCCCAGATTCGGTTTCCTGTACCCCAACTTCGATGCAGTCAAAGTCTAAGTTGGTCTCTATATCATGTGGCTATGGTTTTGGGCCTGTAGATTCCTTCCATTTTAGTCATGGGTCTTTTTTTCCCCCCTTGACTGTTGGTAGGCTGAATCAGGTGGGCCATTGAAGTGGCTTGTGGAATTAGCGTGTGACAGAAGATAAAGGAAGCTGGGCAACCTGAGAATGTAATGGCAGCGTTACCCTATCATCTTTTTACAGTCGAGAGCAGAAACATCTGTGAACATCGGATGCCGTTCAGATACAGAAATGAGGCCATATGGGCAGCGGTTTGAAATGAGAGGAGTGTTTCACGTCGCTGGTGTGTATTTTACATTTAGGAAACACTTGAAGTGGAGGTTGTTTTGTTTTTTGGGTTGTCAATGCCGACAATGATATCAGCATCTAGGTGAATGATACCGTAAATCCTTCTGCAACAGTGTGCGTTGACACTGGCAACCAGGCCAAAACGTTGCTCTCTCATGGATGTGAAGGGCAAAGCAGTACATGTGAGTCGTGTCCTGAAAGCAAACTTGGAAAGGGCTCTGCGTCTTTAAAAGTCCAAATCGCTGGCACAGGCAAGGTCAGTCAGCTAAGCCAGTCTCACATGCGGCTGGCTATTTCATTTTCACATATTTTAATCTGGTGGCCTTTTGATGTTAAGGCAGAGGGCAAAGTCCTGTTATTGCCTTCTATCACTGCAGAGAAGTTCAATCGGCTTATTAACTTTCACTTGCAAACGATCAGTGGCGTTTGCTACCGGCAAGCCTTCTGCAAGTACCTTTATAAACCTGGCCGAACCGATAACTTCGCTTTGGCCAGTAGGCTACATCATCTGGAAGGTCAAGCATCTCAAATCACTTTCCAGCCTGTAATTGACTGTGATTTCAGTCACTTTGCCCTTCCAGGACAACGCCTCCTCATTTTAATGCACACCAAAGTACTAAAATAGCCAATTACCTTTCATAGCACTACTTACGCCACGGAAAAAGGTTTTATTTAAGGCCCAACTTTGTAAGAGAAACTCTCTGTTAGGCTGGCTAGAAACTGGTTGATGTGATGAATTTGATAATAGTCTTAACATGGCCATTCATCCTTTAAGCCTGTAATTAGCTCTCCATTGTGCAGGAGATTTGAACATGTCTGAGTCACACAAGCTTTCTAGTCCGGCTGGAAATCGGAGAATAGTTTGGGCGTCTTTTTTTTCTCTTGGAGATCCAGTGATGAAAATGATTTGCTCATCGTTGGGGATCTCCTGGAGGCTGTAAGAACCCTTGATAATGATCCTGCGAGATCTCCTGTTTCCGTCCCCATGGTGACCCACCGGGTCGCACGTAACGCGAGGCTCCCGGTCATGTTAATTCAGAGACGTCATGGTTTCTCCCCCTACTGCATGATGGGAGGAACGATCAGGAAGACGAGGAGAAGAAGAAAAGCCGTGGCTGGTTCGCTCAAACCTCCCAGCTGCACGCGACCACAAACAACACGTGTCCACGGTTAGACATCACGCCATCACGGAAGACGTCAGCGAATCGGTTTTCAGGACCGCCTGCTCGAACACATGGCTGTTTATTTGTCACTTTGAAATGAAATGGCGGTCTAACCTGTATAGGCTGGTTATTGTTCGCCACCCAAATCCATTTCTCTAAACATACTCCCTTTGTTGGTATATTCTCCTGGTTAAGATTCTAGGTTAATGACTCCTGTACAGCTTTTTAAGGAGGAAGCCGATGTTTGGAAATGGGGGCCGCCTTGACTTGGCTGTGCAGTGCCGCCATGCTGCGGTGGGATCCTTCCCTACATAAAGGACGCCTGGCGTTGGCCCCAGGCGCTGGAGTTTGACTTATCTTGCCTTGACACACACACACACGCACGCATATGCGCTTGTGTAACTCACACCTGTTTGCTGTGCCCTCCTCTTTCTCTCTCTCTCAGGTCTCGACTCTCGTAAACATGACCAGAAATCCCCCGACGACGTTGTAAAATATATATAAGTACAACAATCATCCGAAGTCATTGTGCAACGCGCCTTTAGTTTGAATCAGATCATAGTGAAGATTTCCTAAGTACAATTTTGGAAGCCTTCATTTCACTACAGGGGGTTTTCACCCTACTGTCCCATTGGTAGTAGCTCTTTGTTCTTCGTAAAAGGGGTGTTATAAAAATGGGTTTTGGTTGCCTGTGTCTGTGTACTTTTCACACAGGGTAGGGGAATGTCTCCCGAAAATCCCCTTTGCCGGTCTGGAGGAGGCTCTCCGGGAGGGCTGTATTGATCAGGGGAACGCAGGAGCTACCGGGATTAAAAGCTGGGAGATCGGAGAATCTCAAAGAGGGAATGTTGTGTCTGGTGAGACACTTGATGTGGTCGAGGTGTGACCGATTCATGGTGGGGGAGACCAGGCAACTGACCGGATCAATGAGAATACATAATTTTTAGCATTTGGTATGAACAGGCCTGTTAAAATAGGAGTTTTTATTGTCCTCTGTGGGTGGTCTGTACACGGAAGAACACGTTGGAGGGAAATTTCTGCCCGACTTGTCTGGCTCGAGCTGCTCGGTTTACGGCACAAGGGAATTTCCTCCGCTCACGGTGCTGCTCTGTGACTCAGCGAGCTAAAGGACTGGGATTCTTTTATGAGAAGTTGATATTACTCAGTCACACGTTTCTCAAAAGCGCTCTGCCTTCCAAAACACACATTTTACACGCACAGACTCAGACGTACCAACATACGAATCAGTGCTGGGATTTAAGCTCCACTGAACGATCATCTCATAGGATGAGCAAAAGACTTTATCATGACTTACGATTCCAAGAAAGTTTGAAAGATTTTCAAACGGCAAACTCCTTATCGTTTTTGTTTTTAATGAGCATTCAGAGGCCGTGGCTTGATAGAAGAAACTGAAAGTGAAGGCTCCAAGCTGATTGTGAATAAAAAATCTCCCCTATGTCCTTTTTGTCTTCCTCTCCCCAGGCTGATAACCACTTAAGCATGAAGACAAGGAGCGAGGTGCAGGATGATGTAATCGTCACACAGGCCAGGAGAAAAGCCCCTCTTTGTCCCACCCGTGCAATGGTGTGAAAGAGCCCGCTCTCCCCCCCTCTCCACGCCCCCCCCCCCGAAAACCTCCTTTACCCACAGAATTGGACTGTTGTGGACACACCGTTAGGAACACACACACACCCTCAGTCACACGGACACACAGACACACACAATCTCGCAAACGGAGGCGCAAGAAAGATAGTGGGGGCTTGGGTTTTCAGGCTTTCAGGGCCAGAGAGAGGCCTCCCTTTTTTTCTCTCTTTCTGTTTCTCTCTTTCTCTCTCTCTATCTGTTTCTCTCTCTCTCTTTCTGTTTCTCTCTCTCTCTCTTTGGCCTGGGCTCACGGCTGCCAAGCGCCATCAGGATGACATCATACCCGGCCGACACAATGGAGCTCTTCATCTCCTGAGGGCCGTCGCCAGGCTGCGTCACTGCGCTGGACCGCCAGCCCGGGAGGAACAGGAGGAGGAGGAGGAGGAGGGAGGAGGAGGAGGGCGGGGGCGCGTCGCCGTCGGGGGGAACGAGTAGAGAAGCGTCCGTCATGTCGGAGCGTCCCGCAGGCACGCCAATGGGGCCAGCGGGGGGCGGTGCTGGGTTCGGTGCTGGCGTGGTGCGGCCCATCGGGGCCGAGGGGTTGGTGTCTCTGTTGGAGGGGGGGCTGGACCGCGTGCTGCTGATTGACAGCAGGCCCTTTGTGGACTACAACTGCTCGCACATCCTGGAGGCCGTGAACGTCAACTGCTCCAAACTGATGAAGAGGAGGCTGCAGCAGGACAAGGTGCAGATCGCAGAGCTGCTCCAGCACTCCACTAAGAAGAAGGTAAGCTGCCCGCGAGAGCCGCCCAATCAGCTGCTACCACAGCAGCAGCGGCGCTGCCGTGCTCCCCAGACTTTTGCCTCGATCCAAAACAAAGTTGTGGCATTTCAATAATAGCGCCGCGCAGATATATATTATGTTTTACGAAGATGTATTTTGCGAGTTGTAAAATCCAGTCGTCCCTTTTTCTTTTTTTTTGCGGCTTGGCGTCGCGCTCGAGAAAACCCCCCCCAATTTAAAGATGTCTGTCTGCTCTTTTTATTACTGAGGCAACATTTTCCTACGAATGCGAGCTGTAATTAATTCCGTGTGCGACGAGCTAGAGAAAGTACAGTTTCCTTAAAGTGTGTTGAACTTGGACGGCCTGCCAAGCCACAGTGGCCCTGTCCCCATGTTCTGGATGTGGTCATAGAGAGGGGGGGGGCAGGGGGGGGGGAACTGAGGGGGGGAGAAGGGGGGGCTGTCGCTCGGTGAACCGCACCTGCGTCTCCCTCTCCTATCAAATGTCAACAGAAAATTGATCCAGAAAGGGATCAAGTTTTTTTTTTCCTTCTGTTGAACAAACGATACTAACTCGCTTGCATTTTCTTCTGTCGATCCTTTAAAAAAAATGTATATGAAGATCTTGCTGCCGTGGGAAACGGGGCATATGTTGAGGTAACTTTATGGCCCCTGGATAGGGCCATGCCCTATCCAGGGGAAAGCCATGCGCGGTTCCTCTTGATATTCATTTGAAAGCAGTTGTTGCACGCAGATGGTGCACCAACACAAGCAGATCAAGCTAATAACCAGACGACGATAGACGCATGTCCACGTAGACCGTTGTATGTCAGCAATAGTGGAAAATTACACAGCTTCGGCCTCACAACACAAACAGCATCTATTCTTAGCCGTGGATCTTAACTCCAGCTATTCAGGTCAGGTGTACTCAAGGGCAGTCAGAATGATGTTCCCCAGCCTAGATTAGAACCATAAAACCACAATGGTCATAACTCACTGTCTCGCTCAAACCACTAGACCGCCTGGCTGCTTATATCATACTTGCTGCAGGCCCCTGTGAAAGAGCAGGTAACAGGATAGGCAGAGCAAGCTGTTATGTTGGGTGATCTCCAATGTCTAGGAGTGTTGGTGTCCAGGGTGTGTGATGTCAGTGGGCCCAGCCAAGCGTGTGTGTGTGTGTGCGTGCGTGCGTGTGTGTGTGTGGGAGGGGGTTCTGTCTGGCTGGCTAACGGCCCTGAAAGTGCTGACCGAGGACATTTGGTTATGTGGGTCTGTTCGTTCTGATTGGCTGGAATTGCAGCGGTGTCGCAATGGCAATAATCAAACAAGGAAGTAGGTCACTGGCTGAAACATTTGATTACATTTGATTAAATTTGATTAAATATTTGTCTGCGTGTGTATTTGTCCAACTTTTAATGAAAACACTGTCAAACAAGTTTCCAAAGTTTAGTTCTGCTATGAATATTTATGTCGGTCCAGTTATCATATCAGGAGAGAATGTGTGTTTTACATCAGAGCTGTTGACAACACACTTTTTGAGTTGTGGCTGTTACAGTAAAATGATGAGTGATAAAAGAGGTGTGCACGCGTGTTTACGTTCAAGAGGAAGCTTGACTGACATATTTCTGACCTCAGCCAGTGTTGATCATGGGAGAGTTAAAAACATGCTTTTTAATCTCCTTTCGGCCCTCCTGTCTGTTATTATATCGCTGACTCACACATTGCCGATTAAACTACTGTATGATTAACTGTTCTTTTGTGTGTATGATGTGGTGTGTGTGTGTGTGATGTGGTGTGTGTGTGTGTGATGTGGTGTGTGTGTGTTCCAGCTGGAGCTCCAGAGTGGACAGGAGGTGGTGGTGTACGACCAGAGTTCCTCTGACCCCTCCTCCCTGGCCTCCGAGGCCTTTCTCAGCGTCCTATTGGCCAAGCTGGAGCGGAGTTTCCCGTCAGTCCACCTGCTCTCAGGTAGAGTCAGCCCCACCCACATCCTCCGGTTCAATCCCTGCCCCCACCCCACCCCCCCCCCCAAATCCCCCAGCCCTTCCCCCACTCCGCCTCCACCTTCCCTTCTCAGCTATGAGAACCTGGCCAGTGACGTGAACTGCAGTGCAGTTCTTCCCCTCTCGCACGCACGGCCCTCAAAGCTGGCTTGGTCACGCTCACCACGTATATGTGCTTGGCAGCGATGACTGGTCCTGTGAGAGAGGAGGAAACGCTGCACAGAGCACAAAACATGCATCATCACAGCTGGAGGTTGGTTCCGCAAGAGAGATCTTTCTGGAACGAGCTCCTTTGCTAAGTTTGTTGTCCATATCTACACGTCAGGTTAGTACAAGGCTCGGAGTACATTCGGGAGATTTCTTGACTCAGGAACACTGGGAACTTGTGAGTTGACATTTAAACACAGCTGACCTTGAAAGGCCTCGAATGACTTCATGTTCTCCTTTTAGTTCATTTTCGTAAACCGAGTGGATTTATGAGATAGTTCCATTAACAATTGGTTCCTCATTGGTATCATATCCTCAAAGGACTTCCCGTTTCACTTTGAAAAACAAACTGGCGATTGTTTACTTTAATCAAAGGTTTTATATTCACTAGGACAATGGAAATGACACTTTATCCTATTTAAATGTACCCCAACCCGATTCCCGCTAAATTGGTAGTTCTCGTTTTACGATTATTCGTTTATTAGTTTTCTCATAAAGCCCGAGGACGGTTCCGAGGACAGCCGCGGCACTTACGGAAACCCGGAAGTAGAGGGCACTTCTGCAGTTGGCCTTGAAACTTGGATAAACAACAGATTAAAATGTCACTGCAGTGGAAGCAAGCAGCTATGCTCGGCCATGCAGAGTTGTGACAGGCTGATTGAGGAAGTGGGGAAAAAGGGCAAGATGGATACGAGAGAGGAGCAACTCCCAACACCGCCACTGCAACCTCTGACCTCTCTCATGACCCTTTTAAATATAACCTGCTGTCGAACCATCTTTTTCCCCCCCTCAGCTGTTGAAATTCTATGGGTTCTATTTTTACCCCATTGACTTCCTACCCATGACGTTTGATTTGTTTGTTCGACGAACTGTACAGCACAGACTTCACGTTTCAATGTTTTCTCTCAAAAATATAGACATGACATGACTTCTTCAAAGCAATCCACAACACTCCTTTATGTCCCCCCCCTACTCCCCCCCTCCCCCCAATTATTTCTTTTGTATCCCTTCAGTAGCTTGTTATTACGTAGACGTCTGCTAACAGTGGCCAGCAGTGTCAGGGGAGGCAAAGAGGCGCTGAGCGAGTTCTTCCATGGCTCAGCAGAGTGGCTGAAGAGAGTTTCTCTGTGTCCATCGTGGAGGACCTGCTCTAAGGCTCTGAGGGTGGGGAGGCGGAGCTGGAGAGCCTTATGTCAAGGGGGTTGCCAGGCAACGTTTGGCAAGCTGCGGCGGCCGGCTGTGTTCGAAGTGGTTTGTGTAAAGGTCACCTCTGAACGCCTGTCGCTCAGACTGCGTTCCTTCAGAGGTGGATTGATTGATAAGGTCTAGGTTCGGGGTTTTAGCACTGCTGAAAGCCTCCCTCCCCCACCCCCCCCAACATTATTTTTCTTTTGTCTTTTTTTTTGGTGGTTTTAATCATGGAAAAAATATCGAATATCGAAACCCTTCTACCACGGAAATGTCGTTTCCCTGTAATCCAAAACAACCTTTAGATTAGGGAACCTCCTTAGATGACTTCTGAACGAGGGCCATAATATGCGTGTGTGTGTGTGTGTGTTGGGGGGGTTCCAGGTGGATTTGCAGAGTTCTCCCACCACTTCCCAGGCCTGTGCGAGGGCAAGTCTACACTGGTGCCCTCCTGCATCTCGCAGCCCTGCCTGCCCGTCACCAACGTGGGGCCCACCCGCATCCTGCCTCACCTCTACCTGGGCTGCCAGAGAGACGTGCTCAACAAGGTACCCCAGCGGAAACTTCCAACCTTCAATTAGTTGACTTTCATATTCAAGCTCACCCTTTCATGTTGAAGCTGCCTCCCATCAAAATGCTCAAATGAATATATTTGTCTCAATGTTTTTTAAAACTTGTAATTATATATATATATATATTTTTTTTGATGTGGACTAACCCACAAGGGCTTTGCCACCACACATGTGGATAAGGGGAAATTTGACACTCAAAACAAGTCAAATAACAAGTTGTCCCTTGTCCGTTTGGCTGCCTGCAGGAGCTGATGCAGCAGAACGACATTGCTTATGTCCTAAATGCCAGTAACACCTGCCCCAAGCCGGACTTCATCCCTGAGTCCCACTTCCTGCGTGTTCCTGTCAACGACAGCTTCTGCGAGAAGATCCTGCCCTGGCTGGACAGATCCGTGGAGTTCATAGGTCAGTCCGCAAAGCATTATGGGGTATACGATCAATGACCTGAGGGAGATTTGCCTCTTTTCACGATGCTTTGCTAAACTTGCATCATAAGGACATTCCTAATTATCCTATGAGAGAAAAATAGTCTTTAGCAGTTTTATATAGTAAGATGAGCTGTTAAGACCATGTATTTGCACTGGCTTGAACAGACATTGAAAAGATGTTTCTTCCAGAGAAAGCAAAAGCATCTAATGCCCGGGTCCTGGTCCACTGTCTGGCTGGTATCTCCCGATCAGCCACCATTGCCATCGCCTACATCATGAAGAGAATGGACATGTCGTTGGACGAGGCATACAGGTGAATGAACTCATATATACACACACACACATACTATTCTATGTATACCGGTCAGTTTCCCTCTTAGCAAGGAATGCTATCCCTGAGGTGTCACCCGTCCTGTCACGGGCAATGACAATCCTAATGGTCTGCCCTAATGGCCACCAATCCTGAGATGACCTGTAATTATACCGGCCTTTGTGTCACTGCCAATTAAAATGTACATCGCGGTGCCCGCTAAGAACCCTAGGAACCACGGTGAGAACGCAGCTCTCAAGTCGGTAGCTATGACAACCTCACCCATCAGTGTGGTCTATTCTGTGTTGTGTTTCCCGCCGTAGGTTTGTGAAGGAGAAAAGACCCACCATCTCCCCCAACTTCAACTTTCTGGGACAACTTCTGGACTTTGAGAAGAAGATCAAAAGTCCGCAGGAGCCTGAGGCCAAGCTGAAGGTCTTCCAATCCGAGGAGGCCGCTGAGCCCCCCGCGGACCTGCAAGAGCGGGTCGGGGACCCCCAGGAGCCAACGGGCCCCCAGGAAGCTCCAGTCCCCCTGGAGCTGTCCATGTTGGAGCCCCTGACCCTGCCATGTGTGCTGGCTGACCTGCCAGAGGACCACCTCCTGGCCCAGGCCCTCTGTAGCCTGCAGCTGCCTGAAGGCTCCGAGGAAAGCGCCAGGCTCAAGCGCTCCTTCTCCCTGGACATCAAGTCCTACGGGGAGCCGGGGAGCAACGTCCCCCTGCGCGCCTACGTCCCTCACCCTGGACCAGGGGACACCCAGGAGTACTACAAACCGTCCGCTTTCAAGGAGCCTGCCAGCAAGCCCTGCCAGTTCTCACCAGTGGAGGAGGTGTCAGAGCAGTCCACCCCGGAGCAGAGCCCTGACAAGGAGCAGGTGGACGGCCCAGCCCCGGCCACCCGTGCTACCCCTGCTGCCCCTACTCCCTCCAGCACCACCACCTCCGGCAGCGCTAAGCTTCCCAGCGCCCCTAAGCCTCCGCCCCCACCTCCCAGCTGCTCCCACCAGCTCCACCGCAGTGGCAGCATGGAGGAGAGCACCCACACCACCAGCTTTCTTCTGGGCCTGTCCCGGAGCCAGCAGCACCTGGCCAAGCCCGGCCCGGGCGGCGGGGCCCTGAAGGGCTGGCACTCAGACATCCTGCTGGGGCCTGTCACAGTTTCCACATCCTCCCTAGCCGGCGGATGGTACCTGTCCTCCGAGTCCACGCGCTTCTACTCCACCTCGGCCATCCTCAGCGGCGGCAGTGGCGGCTATGCAGCCTACAGCTGCAGCCAGGGTTTCGAGGCGGTGCGGCGGCGCGGGAGGCAGAAGAGCGGGGACCGGGGCGACTCGCGGCGGAGCTGGCACGAGGAGAGCACCTTTGAAAAGCAGCTGAAGCGCCGCAGCTGCCAGATGGAGTTCGGGGACGGGATGTCGGAGAGCCGCTCCAGGGAGGAGCTGGGGAAGGTTGGGAGCCAGTCGAGCTTTTCGGGCAGCATGGAGATCATCGAGGTGTCCTGAAGGGCCGTATACGGAGACGGAGACGTCTTGGACACTGGGTCTCCACCCTCCCGCCTCTCTCCACCACCTACCCCTCCCCACCCTCACCCAAATTCTCCTGAACAATATGATCCATTCGAAGATCACCCTCTCATCATATTGGGAATGAACTGCCTTTTATGGGGGCATACAATATATACGTCCCACGTGGGACACGCAACCTTTGAACTGGTCTTGTTGCGCTTGGCGTACTTTTTATTTTTCCCGACAGTTGGCCGTAAATGTAGTAGAGTGCTTAACTTGGACTTGGATTCAGCTGTGTGTTACTGAATGTGATGAAGCGGACCCGCACAGCCACGTACACGTACTGTACACTCTTAAGAGTGTTGTTTCACTGAGGACTGAGCCTTCGGTAGATATCTCTTGGACTGAGGATGAGTGGTGTTCATCAGATGTTTGTTTTCCTATTTTCTTTCATTCTCATCACCCTTCGACGTCTGCCAGATCTTGTTCTTATCAACCCCGGAGCCTTGCTCGAAAGCACGGCGCCAAACTGGATCTGAAACATGAACTTTTCAACTTCTCCTCTCCTAATGGCGTCAACGTTTGAACTGTCCAGTACCTCGCAGATACAAATTTGAGGGTTCCTTTTAATCGTGATTTTTTGTGTGTGTGTGTGTGTGTGTCTAGCTCATCGACAATTGAAATCTCAGGTCTTATGTGGGTAGAAGAAAAGACTATGGATCAGTTTCCATGAATGATGAGAAGGTTCTGGATTTGTCTGAAAGGGTTATTGAAAGAAGGTTTAACGGTTGAAATGCCTGTGCTAAAAGCTTTCAATATTTCCCACCATTCGCAAACTGCTCTGTGATCAGTTTCGCCCTCCCTGACACAAGCGACTTACATGTACTGTGGAGGAATGCCGCTGATCCAGGCCGTGTTGTTATTGGTGGTAGGTAAGAGGTATATGAGGACATGAGTCCTACAGGTAGGAAGTTGGTTAAGCAAGTTCTCTTACTGAGAAAGAGGCTGGAACTCTTGTTCAAAACATCGTAGCTGCCTCCGATGGCATCATGCCTACATGCAGCGGTGAAGATGGCAAAGGATTGTTAAATAGAAGAAGACTAAATGAAACGAAGATAGTTATAGAATGTTAATGCCTTGGTCAGATCACTCACAGAGGAGGATTTGTCTATCCTAGACATTTAATATTGCACTATTGTGGTTCGAGAATGGTTTTTGTTGATAAAAAAAAAAAGTATTTTAACAGTCAGCTTTTGGTTTTACAAGCAAATTGGTGGCCATTTTAAGAGAATGATGCTTCTGAGTGTGAATGCGCAAGTATGTTTGATGCCCACAGGCTAGCAGAACCGGAAGCTCGAAAACGTTGGCGTTCAACAGGAAGTTTGACACTTTACAGCTGCTGGCTTTAAGGCCATACGATACCGCAACGGTTTTTGTTTCCTCGTAGCAAATACTAAATGTCTTTAGACACAGAGAGGCTAAACAACAAACGAAGTACAAAGAAACAAAGGTATTCAGCGAGACTTACAGCGGCACTGCAGTGAGAGAAACGGCTCACCTTGATCTTCTTCGGAGGAATACCTTGTCGTAGAGAGGCTTGCGGTGGGTAGGCCGTCGTGCTCAGTGATGCTGAAGGAGGACAGGACCTTATTGTTGGCCTCAACAGCCAAACAAGTCGCTCAATATATGTGACACAGAGGAGAGGTTTTGAGAAGAGAGATATAAGGTGTCCATACACCATCACCTCTCTCTTTGAACACCTTATTTACAGAACTCCGACCCCCACTTTGATCTGATTGTGTAAGGCTAGCCCTGGCTCTATTTGGTTTAGAGTATTTGTTTGTTCCCCCCCCCAAAGTCCTAGTCCCAACTCCTACCCTTCCCACACCCTCTGTCTTACAACTACACCTTCCTCTATACCTTCCTCTCCGTGACAAGCTGGACCGAATGGCAGGTCTTATGACACCGTCAGATCCGATCACCTTTAGGTCTTTGGGGATGGATCGGAGGGATCATTGTCGCGCGTCAAGTTAGCGTTGTATGAATCGGAATAGTATCTTAGGCCGAAGGTTCTGGGACTGGCAGCTGGGGCTTGAGGTAAGATGGGGTGGAGGAACACCAGGTCCCAGGGTATGTGGGTTTCCTTCATCACATCCTCAGACGACTCTGGGATCAGTTAACTGTACTCCGGGCTCTGCACACATCCTTCCTGTGTTAGGAGTGTGGCGCTGGTCATCTGTTAGGGCAGTATTATTCCCTGCACTTACATCCAACAAGTGTTGACTGATGGTCGGCCCAATGACTGCGGAGCCACGCCTGTAGGCAGGTAGCATAGGACGGATCATCGGGAAAAGGAAGTGATGTCATGCGGATGGCGTGCTTCGGATCGAACGATTGACAAGTTCAGGAAAACTACGAGGCAGTTTTAAGCCTCTGGAGAGGGTGACCTCAAAACCACCTCTCCGGTCCCAAACCGCCTCTCTTCCTCTTGTGCCTTTTTAAATCTAGTGTGTGATACTGGTATGCTTCTCTCACCTGTTTTTTTTTTGTATGATTTTATTCGATTTCTCTCGTTGTTTTTTTTCCTTTTCTACAGAAGAATGGTTTTATCAATTGCAAAGTAGCATGTTTTGTACGTTTTGAAGTTAACTCCAAAGCTGTGAAATATACCGGTATATGGAATATCAGATGTAAACTCAACTGTAGAGGGATATATCATTAAAAGGGTTTGTGGCAACCATGTCACGGTTAGCAAGATGCCGATTTGTCAACTTTTCTGGAGTTGATTCTACCCTAGTAATTGCTTTTGTTGGAATTTCAAACAATGATTCCAAATTTCTATATTTTCTATCCAATAGATATTGAAGCCATTGATTAGCTACTGGATTACTGGATTTGTAAAGTACTTACAGTATGATATTAGATAAAAGATGGTACCTGTGTGAATATGTGTGCATGTAGACCTGTGGCGTTGTGTGAGAATATAGTTAGCTTTACTTTTGACAATGTGCACAGTTGTATGAAGTTATAATGCAGTAGATGTATGATGACTGTTGAAATAAAATCTGAAACGGTACTCAAGTTGCGCTTATTTTTTGTCTGCTTCATTTGATATGCAACTCGTTTGCACCATAGAAGGAAAATGCATATGACTCTGTTTACAGAATGAATGAACCTAATTTAAAGGGAGATTCACCCCCATTTCAAACCTCAAACCCTGGAAAGGCAAATCCCAGTTTCTATAAAAGGGCAACACATTGAAATGAAAATCTGACTAAGATCTCTCTCAGTACAGTCGTAATACTGAGAGTGTACTCGCCCTAACTGTGAACAACTGCTGTCAAAGACTGACATTCAGGTTATAGAAATGGCAAACAGGTACAGGTAGTAGTCTTTACAACTGAAGAAGTACGCCTTATTCTAGAGATGCAGAGACGTGCCCAGTGCACCAAAGTAGTCACGTGACCTATACCACTATCGCCACCTCCGTATCAAAGGATGCGTGTTCAACGTCATCCAGTGATGAGCTGTGGGAGTAGGGGTAATTTCACCCTACAGCTGTTGCTAAGTGCAACGAGCCCTTTCTTCTCCGGCAAACCAGATGCCAGATTTAAATCCAAGTAGGGGGAACAGGTTATTTCTGATCCAAACCAATTGCCGTGTAGGAGGAGGTAGCAGTTGAAGTACGCTTGTATGATTTGCCTCCAGATAGGGACTCGGTTGGGAACGATCACTCAAGCACCAAAAGCAATCAACAGAAAAGCAACATGAGTGCTTGGACATCCTTCAGACCCTCTCTGTAGATTCCAAGAAAGATTGGTTATATTTGGCCAGAAGAAACCTGGCTGGTCTCGGATAAACCGAAGCTTAGAAAACACTGTCGGGTGACCAACATGAGTCCTTGTATTGTTTTTGTTTTTCTTAAATAAAGTTGTGTTTCATGTATCAAAAAGGATCAACACCTGTCGAAAGGTTGACTCCTTGCGTGCGACCACAGGATATGAAAACAGGAAACGACTGATGTTTTACGGTGTTAGGGTGACCTCATGTGGATCTGGACTATAATGACGCATATAGTCGGACTGAACAAACATACTTCTAATAGAATAGACTCCATACTCTGGAAGACCACACTTTTCTATCAACATATGTAGCCTGTGGACTAATTAATCCTCATACAAAGCACTTTAAAAATAATTGAGGCTTTAGACATTAAGGAGAAGAATAGGATCGAAAAGAACAGAACGTGAGCATTAACGGATTTTTTTCTCTAGTAGTAGCTTACATCTATTTTACACTCAGGCTTTATGTTTTAACGCGCTGTTATAGTTACACATGCCCGTACACCCCACAATTTTCAACTTTCTCACCATATTCATTTCTCTCTTTCTATGAATCAAACTAGACATCTACCTATAGATGTAAATCCTTTATCTTTCATTTCGGTCTTGAGTGTTCTACACCTTCCCCATTGTATCTTTGGCAACACGAACCTCTTGGAATGATCGCGTTTACGCATTTCTGGCGGGTGCGCAAACGAAGTGATTGCGGTAGAGGGCGTAAGTGACTTTTCAGTGACCGCTTGGCGAGGGTGAGCGTAGAGAGGTTGGAACGATAAGAGTCGCGTAGGCAGACCCGTATAGTAGCCAGAGATCCACTACATGTTTGGAAGACTAGTTACATTCGCTTAACGCTTTGGTCTGTATTCCTGCAAAATTGTCGTCCCACTTGTGCCAGCCTGTTGGCAACTTTTTGCACCCATCAGGCGCCTTTCAAACATTTTCTGCGGTCAACGAGGAGGTTGGTGATTGACTGTCGAGGTGATCTTTAAAAACACGACTTCACTGCATTTCATCCATCACAGAGGAAAATTGCCGTCCGTTTGTGCCATGTGGTAACACTTACGGGTTGTATGAAGCCAACCTTTGCAGGTAAGGCATCGTTTTTGAAACTTTCAACAATGAAACGCTTTCCTCATTTAGTCATTTTACAACTATTTCTTCTAATTCAAGAACGATGAAAACATCGACCCTGTGCAGTGTACCATAAACCCTCAGTTAATGATCTTGATCTTGGATTGATTTAGTGACTCAATTGAGTCCTCTTGAGTAGGCTACTGTCTAGAGTTCAGTCGCACAATTGTTTGTAAACGACGAGGTAAAGGGGCGAACATAAACCGTTGCACTGTAAACTTGATCCGCTATGGAAGGTAGGCTAGTGTAGATACGGAGGTGGAGAGCCACACCTGCCCGCATTGGTTACCATACGATTCGATTCTCCAAATGGATTGATACAACTGCCTTTTCCACTCAGACAACGTGGGTACATTGTGTGCAGTGCATCGGGTTTTCAAAATACGTTGTTGGTTCAAATCATCAAGTCAAAAGTGGGAAATTTAAAAATGAATCAGACTGCAGCCTTTTGGTTAGGATGCCACCTTAAACTGATTATCGTGTGCACAGACTGAAATATTGGTGTTAACAATGAGCATTTTACCAGCGCTCGACGCTGCGGTCCTTTGTATAGATTATTCTTTCGGGAACGTCAGTGCCTTGATTATTAAAAGGGTGGTCTATATTTTTAAAGCGGGGTTAAAGGAAGGTCTTGTCTGCTTATTATTGATTTTACATTCAATCATAAAACAATCAGCTTCTCTGTCAGTCAAGCTGGCTTGAACGTTGCCATTAAGACTCATTTTTAAATCCTACGAATTTCAACGGAAATGAGAAAATAATGTTACCTCTTGTACAAAATATGAACTGTTTCTGCGAGAGGGAACTGTCAAAACCCAATTCATAAAATAGACCTGTGTTTTAGAGTCTGGAGCACCACAATGCCATAACGTGCACGCACCCCTCCACATGACTTTGAATGCAAAAGACAACATTGACCTTTTTTTAAAGTCTTTCTTCGTTTTTTTCCTCATGTGCATGGCACAGCTCTTAACGGTGGAATGTGAAATGGTATCTAGAACCCATGTCATTAATACTCAATATGGAAGTAGTTTTGAGTCACCATCATCTCTCCTGAATTGCAGCCCCCTACCTCATTTGCAACCATGTATCAAGCCCATCACTATAAAGGCAGTGAGTGGTTAACAGTTTTTAAAAGGCAGGCCAGCTCATTATATCATATCTCTGGTGACCTGGCTCAGTAATTGGTGTTATGAGCAGTTAAGGTCCCTTAGGTAAAGGGGTAACATGAAGCCATGTTATGCAACCATTTTAAATTAATCTCTGAGCTGTTTCTCAACTGGCAGTTTTTTGGTGGAATTTTGTTGACGTGGGCGTGGAGACGTGTGTAGCTGTTTGTGTGGTATCTCAGGCTTTAAGTGAAGTGGTATCTACAACTTGGAAAACAAGACCATTTGTGCTGATGTGGGATTCCTTGAGACCTTTAAACCCCAGATTGTGTAATCCATGATCTGTTCCCTGACTCTACCCATGTTCTGTATCGTAGAACTGCAAAGGGAAGTGGAATGGCTAGATCTCCATGTTTGTTGCCAGAAACTGAGCTATCGACACAAACGCACAGCTGCGTCTGACTGGTCTGATATCAGCTGGGAACCCAAATGTCCTTGTGACCGTTCTCTTTAGCCGCCATCGCTGGGTTCAGCAAGAGGCCTATTTTGGGAGTTCCCAGACTGTCATCTCTGCTTTCAACAATATTCACCAGAAGAACCTTCTCCCTGGTGAGCTCTAATATGTTGGCTAAGTAGGATGTTTATCATGAGGGCCAAATGATCTCCCTCTCTGGGTAAGATGATTTGATTTAAGTGCCTGTGTGAAATGGTTATTAGCTTGCCCCTGTGTTTCCAGGTCTTCTAACCGGAGCACTGACTTATAGTTTAGTTTTTTTAGTCGACGTTCTCAATAGCTGTAATCTTAAGCATCAGTTACATGTCAGCTCCACCTGTATGCTTTGCTGCGGATGGTTTGAGCGAGGTCCACGACGATCACATTTCTTGACACGGACGTCCCGTCTAGCTTTTTCAACTCTGTCTCGGGGTTGAGAGATCATGCTGGCCGGTTTGTTTTTGAGGAATCAATTAAACACAGCTTTTCTGGGCTCAATTAACAGTGGAGCAGAGGGGCCTTGGGGTATTAGCTAGGGAGGAGCAGGGCTTAGTTAGAATTTACTGATGGAACAGATGGTACCAGGAAGAGTTGTGTGGACAGTGGCTCAACGCAGTCTGGCTTTGCAGGGAGAAAAGTGTTCACGAGGAAGGCATGGGCTTCTTCTGACGAATAAAGCTGGTTCGAGGATGAGATGAACCCCCCCCCCCCTCCTTTTTTTCCTGAAGTCTAATGCAAGTCTAAGTAGTTTCTCATAGGGAGAGAGATCTCCCTAGGCACTATGTTTCAAGAGCCGTGTTCAGACCTGTGAGCTGTAGTAGTGGTGATCTGGCGCAATACCCAATCATGGGACTGTCGCAGTCTCTTTAAGAAGATCAGCATGTATATCAGTAGATTCTCCAGAGTCCTGTGACTCCAGGAGTCTATGCGTCCATCACAGGGTCAGTGACACAGCCAGAGTGACAGATGTCTAGCCTGCCCCCACAGCTTAAGGGCTAAAGTCACTTCATGATCAAGGCTTTCCCCCATCATTTGCATGATTTCTTTCTTATGCTGATGTAAACAGTGAACAGCACATTTGATCGAAGTTGCGTAATTATTTGGCACCATTGCTGTGGCTGTCAGTCCAGCCTTGGAACACTGGTTTTCGGCTTGTCCGCTGATCATGTGGTATTATGTGTCAAAGGTTCAAAAAGCTTAGTGCCAATATAATACTGCTGACTGCTTTGCAAGTAGACCACCAGTTGTGCTTCTTTCACTCTGTGTATCCAGCCCTTTTAATCTTGTGGTGTTTAAACAAGAACTTACTTGGAACATTAATGATTGTCCAGTCGATGTATTTTGCTCCTTGGCCTTCCTTGTCTACAGAGTTAACTGTGTATTTGTTCAGTGTGATTGGGGCATGTGTCGGTGGGTGTTGGTGTGGGTGTGTGTGTGTGCCGGGGGGAGGGGGTGTGTTCCTCCTTCCCCTTATCACCTGAGCACTCACAGCCTCTATTGTCTTCCATTCCAAGGTACCAGAGTGTGCCAGGTAATGAGGGCTTTGCCGCACTGTACTTTTGTTCTTTGGATTCCTCTTCCTCCTGGCTATTGTCTGACTAGACCCGAGCTATAAAAGGGAACTCCATGGTTCCTCACATAGCCAAATGATACGTTTTGCAGAGATGTGGGCAGGTGCGGAGCTACATTTAGCCAACCTCCGGAAGATTTAATCAATGCTAATCCTTTAGTTTGTATCACAAAGGTCTGGTGCCGTTTGATTTTCCGCCTTGTTGGCTCGTTGAAAACAGGAAGACCTCAAACATTATATCATTAGCATTGGCAGTGGCAAATGGAAATTGAATCACGCTGTGAAAATAAAATGGATTGAATCGACTTCCCCAACTTTGTCTCTAAGGACTCTGTGCAGACCCTGTCCATAAGGATACTTGCAATGGATACTTCCCAATTCTCCATTTCGCTCTCTTTTTTTTGTTGCTTTCTCCCAGAGCCCACAAGGTCTTCTGTCATTTCAGTAATCTATCGTTTCGCATCCTAACTATCGAGCTAGTCTGGTTCCAAAGCCTGGCCCCGTCGTCCTCAGTTCTCCATTATGGTCCTGTGATGCATGTCATCATTCTGCTCCTCTTTAGATTGCCTAGTGCCTTGTTGGTGCAGTGCTGTGGCCTATACTGTCCATATGACACTCTGACTGTTGTATAGAGAGCAGTGCTGTGCTGACTTATGTTCTTAAAATGGGACGAAAGAACAGGAAATGATCAGGGGGGAAACAATTTAGGGACATTTCTTCGGGGTATCTGAGTTCCTTTATATCTGAGTCACTCTGTGGTGTGGAACAGCTTAGTGGTCCATCTCTTAGACAAACAGGAACTAAAGCATTTGGGAACCAGATATTAGCATGTAGCTAATGTTGACATAGAGCTGCTCTCGCTAGGCCCGGGTCAGGGGACACTGCCAGTGGTAACACACTGGCTCTTTTATGCTTTTCGTCTTTCAAGCGCTGCCCTTCTTTTGTCCTCTGGGCCACCGTGCCAGGCCTCCAGCTATGCCAGCCTTCCAGGGGGTGGGGAGGGAACAGGTACTCCGTAGCCCTAAACTAATCCTGGATAGAAAGGTTCTCAAATGTTACGTTTCTCTACACCGACTTGTTCCTTCGTGCGGTGCCATGTAGCCGGTCCTTTTGCAAAGGCTTGGAAGTAAAGCGCTTGGCTTCCAGTAGTGTGGTCGCACACGTCTTTGGCTGATCTAAGTGTCTTGTCAACTCGCTCCAATTCGAGGGGGGGGGGGGCATTGGCGTCCCATGGAGATGCAGGTAGCGTGTCTGGGTACGGACCCACTTCAAGAATGTTTGGGATTGAACACTGTTGCTACACATGGCTGTCCTAGGGCTGTCTTGTGCAAGTAAGCGTGAGGATCAAAACATTACAGGTCAATGCTTGCAGAAACAGGAGAATGCCAGCTTCCCCCGTAATGTTTCCTGTATCTACCTGAACCGTGACTATCAAAGATTAAACATCACAGTGGACGGCAATCGGACACCAAAACAGGAGCCCTCTTTCTACGAGTGACGGAAAAATTGAATGTCACCTGAGATCTTGGAGAAGGGGAAAGTATTCGCTTTTTGCCATATGAGCATGAAGGGGAAACCATAGGAGGTTGTTTGATTTGGGACACGGGAGCTGGAGGTACGGGGCCTACTGGTATATGTCAAGGGTCATTGTCTTCATCCTTTCTGAGAGAAGACCTCTGGGGTGCCCGCTCTCCTAAAGGCTTATGGGACCGGACAGGGCCATCGTGTGAGGCAGCAAGGTAGTGAACCATAAAGAGCTGAGACTAAACTGGGATGGCGGCTATTGGTGCAGACGCGCTCACAGTACAGAAAATGGAAGCGGTTCCGTACAAAAGAGGGGTTTGTCAGTCATGGAAGGGCTTTTAAGGGGGATATCAAAACATGGCCATTTTCAGAGGTTAAGAAATAATTACTGCATGAATGTGTGTGAAGCTGAAATTAGATCATGCTGGTACCAGTTGTGAGTGTGTGTTTGTGTGTGTGTATTCTAGCTGGTACCAGATCCAGGTGCATGTGTGAGGGACATCCCACTTGTACCAGAACCAGGTGTGTGTGCGTGCCAGAGAGAGAAACATCCTGCTGGTATTAAAGCCTTAGGTGCAGGGCTTCCTGCTGGGCTTGTCTGTCGAGCAAGCTGGCACGACTGACTGTCTGCCTGCTAAGATCTACTCATCCACACCTGAAGGCTTTACGTCGAGATGACAGAGAACTCTGACGGTTGCACAGGTGTTTGTCTCCCATTTTTATCCAACACCTGTCTGTATTGAGCTGGCAGAGAAATTTAGAGGGAGATAACAGCATCCCTGCATCTCTCTAAGCAGCACATATAGTGCAGTCATACAACCAAAAGAAAAGTTCTCATTCTAACATTCCCACGAAGTAGGAGTTTGGTTGAGTGCACGGGCGAAAGCTGTAAAACATCGCTAAGTTGTGGCTTCCAAAAATGGGCCCATCTTAAATTCCTCATGCGTCGGACAGGGCTGAATTGTCAAAACAAGTAGTTGCTTGTGTTCCTTTTTCCGTCCTCTGCCATTTTCTTTCACCATCATGAGACAGTTTAAAGCTCATGCTTTTATTGTCTCCCACTCTGTAGAGGGTCACTGCCCCACCTAGAGCAATTATTCAATATCAACCTCAAGGCCTTTGGAGCTAAAGTTTTAAAGAGCTCTCCATCTACCTCTAGGCTTCCATTTTGCAAACAACAAGTAAGTGGACTGGCAGCATGTTGTAGCATTCGAACGTGGCCATGGCTGTTTTACTGGCCCTTTTGATCCCAAGCCTGCGCATCAATCTCAAGTTCCCCAGGGTTACAGGGTCAGCAGCTTCTCGTTCCACCTTAGAGACATGAAAGTTTAATAAGTCTTCTGTTCCTCCCTTTTGTCTGTCCCTCCAGAAGGTGTGTTTAGCTGCTGTCTGCTCAGCTGTGCTCAGGTACACAGCTGTTGAGGTGGATCCCCTCCCTGTCACTAGCTCTGGCCTTCTGACTCCTCCCTACCCTGGCAAGGAAACCGCATAGCAGGCCTGTTGTATTCCCTCTGAATATAAATTACTTTACAGTAGAGGTCTGTGTGTGTGAGCAGTCCAGTTCGATGGGGGAAAAGTCCTTTCTGAAGTGCAATTTCACAGCCGACTGCCAAGAGTGATCGGCGTGTCTATGAATGATCTTTCTACTGGATGAAGTTGACATTTGATAGTAGCCTATTACTACGCTTCTCCTGTACTGTAAGTGCTAGCACCGCGACAGCACAGTGCGCTTGTGTGGAGGAGAGTCTTTGATGGTAGTCGAGTTCTGTCCTTGGATGAAGTAACCCTCCAGCTTCGGTAGTTCCAGTTAATAGACCAAAAGCTAATGCCAGACACCGAGCTAGCTCATCCACTGACCATGGATTCTGATTTATTGCAAGTGAAGACTGACTCTACCATATCAGGTGGTGTGTGTGTCAGTAGACGATCTGTACTGGCTGATGTCCTTTTGTTACCTAAGAATAAGTCTTTTCCTGAATCCCCAGAGAGGAAAAAACACTCTTGTGGGCCGCGAAGGTCTAAGGAATCTGTCTGACATTTATACACTCACATCTGATTGCCACGTCAAAGGCACTCTATTAATCTTAACAGTGACCTTGAGATTGTTGTGGTATTCATTAAGACCAGGTTTACTTTAGATTAAGGATGTTATCAGATTTCTATGCCATTGAACAGTTCCTCTGTGACTCTTTAAAAAACCAAACCTAGTTTAAGGCAGGCCACCTGCTGTTTCTTTTTAGAATTAATTAAAGGCAAGTGAGATTACCGCTCATATATTTAATAAAGATGGCTTTTAAAGCTAAAAACTGCTGCTGCAGAAATTCTAAAATGGTGTGTGTGTGTGTGTGTGCATGCGTGTGATGAATTAAGATGCACCATTCTGGTCATATCAGTGTGTCGCATTTATAAAGGTTATGAAATCTAAGGTTTGTCTCTGAGCATGTTTGTAGAACAAGCATAAACCTCCATGAGAACAACTATTATTTAACAGACAAATATCTTAATACCTCGTCAGTGGGCCTTATGACATTTGCCATGATCGGTCTCTGGATAAACTTGACTTTTATCATTTATTAATTAATTGGAAAACCAAGCGGATCGAGCTCAAAGCCGTATGCTGTGCTGGCTTTAGATCAGTCAAGAGCTTACTGTACTGCACCTTTCCAAACTGTGCCAGGCTTCTAAGGCCTGACACTAATAAGTGTGTTACTTTCCATTGCTCCCTTTGTTGAAGGTGCTACATATCTGTCATTTTTAAGAGGATTTAATCCCAGGATTATGGCGTTGACTTGCGCCTTAAAGGACTCGTATCACCCTTCGCTCACAATGAGCCGAAAGCATACGGAAAAGTATCTTTCCTAATGACATACCAGTGCTGTAGAACAGGACCTATCTACCTGCTGTCTAGCCACGCGAAGCAGTGTTCGGGTCTAACAGCATCAAGTAGTGGAGGAAGGGGATTAGACAGGTTCCAGTAGACCATGCTCAAGATAGCCAGCCCGCCTCCTCCACTCTGCCATTCGCTGCTGTCACTGGGGCCTGAAGATCTATGTGCTCTTAAGTCTTCATCCTCCTCTCCCATGCACTGGCCTGATATATAGATGCTGTTTTAGCCTGGTTCAGCGTCTCTGGTTGGTACCAAGGCAAGGACATGCATGCTGAAAAATATGCTTATTTTTACATTGGGCATCATGTGTTTGTAGGTGAAGGTAATCTCTATGTTTTTAGAAAGAGATGTTGGACTAGAACTTTTTTTGGCCTGTGGTGATAGAATAAATGCTGAAAGCTTTTTCCCCATCCCTTTTATAGCTTTCCTAAGTGTGACATCCCACTCTCTACACCATTGACAAGGTATTTTTGAGGACAAGCTCTGACATTCCATGGTGATGAAACACATGAAGATTCACTACCTCACAGTTATGTGTCAGCAGTCTTTCTGGAACCAGCACACATTCATTCCTCCTCCGTCCTTCATTTTTAACAGGTTTATTTCTTAAACACAAGGCCTTTTTTTCTACTGGGGGACAAGACCTCTTTCGTGATGAAACTGTCTCAATCAAACAGGGGGCTCAGGGGCTACAGCCATCTTCTGTTTCGGCAGGTTTACCACGGCAACGAGCCTTAGACACTTGGAATTTTTTAGGGGGCGGTTCTACTTGATCTCGCTCGAGCAGCTAATGTCAGTGCTAATGCAGTGAAACATTCATAAGAATGTTTTACCCCCCCACCCCACCCCCTTCTGCTACTTTTTCACTTCTAATAAGTCATTAATTAGGGGCTTAAGTGCACCGGCATAGCACAAAAACGATTGGAGGCATATCTAAAGTACACCTCCCACCAAGGCCCAGGTGGGTGGAGCTACCCTGGTCACATGGCTAAGGAGAGGAGACCTGGACGCTCAGAGAGAGGGAGAGGCAGTGTTTATCTATGGCACAGTATGTCTCCCTTCCACTGTGTGTGAAGTCTATGGGATACTGAGCAGACAGGGAGATCTTGAATGCCTCCTTCGTGGTATTTGAGCCCATCTTGTGCTTTGTTTTTCCTCTCCCAAAGGGTTATGGTGACTGCTTTTTCAGGCGGCCGTTTAAGTGCTGTGGACCTATATTAAGGTAGGTAGCCTCTGCGGAACACCTTTTAGTGTACTTGACATTGTCCTCCACTGTTGCTTGTGTAGCACAGTGACTTGTTGCATTTTGGCAGCGGGGGAGTTTGAAGGAGTCCTTCAGGAGTCAAACTTTGCTCGATAAATCCTTTCACCCTTGAACTCTTTCACTACGGAAAATCCAACTTTTTTTGTTTTGGCTTTTAGTATCATCGGGGACTTGATTGTACAATCACGTCTGTATTGTGAAACATCAAGCTTGCGATTGTTTTATAGGCGCATGGTGACTTATCAAAATACTCATGGCTAATCTCGCACGTCATTCAGAGCCCGGCAGTGACTCCTGTGGCAGATGTGTGGAACAGGTGTCCAGGCTTGGCTCAGTGTGCTGCAGAGGAACCGGATTCGGGTTCTTTGCACGGCCAAGTCAGCTGTGGAAAACCGGGTCAGCCTCTGTGGTTTCTTAGTTCAGCAGATGGAAAACATTAACCCCACCCAGATTACCACGATCTCTTCGTAGACCTCGAACTTTGAGACAGCGAGGTACTCCTTATTGTATTCCTAATGGTTATGGCAGTAGAGAGTTCTATGCGTATTTGTACAACAGGAGAAAATAAATTCCTGCTTTCCTTTCATTTATGAAATGGTTTCACCCCTGTCCTTTTGTCGGCCACTTTACAGTGTGATCGGATTACAAATGGAGTCTTTTCAGGGCGAACTTTCACGCTTCTGCTCAGCAACTAAGAGGGGACACGGAGTGAATTTTAAACCATCTCAAACACACACCCCTCTGTCACCGCGACGGGGATCTAATGTTCATGAAAGTGTGTATTTTTAGGCCTGTGAGTGTGGCAACTCTCCAAGGTGTCAAACTCCCACAAAATGCTCCCGTCTTGGTTAAAAATCCCCACTACAAAAAAAAACAGAGGTCACGAAAGAGGAAGTGATTTTTAATGGAAATTACACACTTCTCAACACAACCCATTTTGCCTAGTATACTCGGTCACAAACTGTCTATACAGTTGAATGGCACCTTTTTGAAGGCTAGCCACAGACAACTGTAATCATGGCTTCAAGGAGTCTGTAGTTTTAAGAAATCCCTTCACTGCATTCAGCTCTTCGCTGATCTAAATGTTTGGTCTATATTGGCTGTTACGGAACTTCCTGCAATCCAAGAATCTAACCTAGATTAGAGGAGCCTAAATGTGGTCCTGGCTAAATCCATCCGAGGAGGCTTCGCCGCTTGAGACACTGCAAGTCAATGCATAACTGTCAGCTTGTTGGGTGGTGCACCAGCACAAAACGTTCTCACTCTCCTGAGCAGCACTCTTATATTGATTCATTCATCTGCCACTGATGGGCAGGGAGAAATCCACATTTCTAGGCAAAAGCCACCCTGGACATTAGCATTAGCGACATGCTACAGTATTTTTCCCTTTTAACGAGATTGCCTAGATGAACAGCCTTCGTTAGACTGAAGGCTACGTAATGAGTTTCTCATTGCAAAGGTGCCAAATTAGCACTCTTGGAACACCATTAGCATCCACAGTGAAACTGCAGTTCCATTAAGGGTGTTACATATTTTGTCTGCTCTTTTTACCAGCAGGTCTAGGATGGGTCAGCTTGGCTGTTGAAGTTAAAAGGTTTCCTGATGGTGAAGGCATTTATTTTCAAGGTTGCCTGTTCGTAGCAGTCAGACTAGGGTGACCTTGGACACTTTTTGATGCGTGGATCCTTGGTACTTTGGAGTCTGTTGAAGCATTGCCTGGACTTGGTTGTCTGGTATATGGTTTATTGAATCAAGTACTGTGAATATACAGACTCATTTGAACGGTATCGCCTTGAAGTTCTTCCAAACCCTATGCGAAGCTGTTCCATCTCAAACGGTCAATATATTGCTCACTTCTTACGAACAGGTGCTAAAGTGAGTCACTTATGTAATGGTCTTTGAATGGAGACTCTTAGGGTCTAATTATAGCCTTGTAGAACAATGTAAAAGTGAAAGTTGGTGAGGTGACCATTCGCCTGCGGAAGGAAACCACGTGGGACTTCCTTCCTGGAGCTTACCGTCGCCATCGGCAACACCAAACACTGACAGAAGGAGGGATGATATGATTATGGGGGTGGATTAAGGCAGAGGGGATTAGCAAAGTGAGACAACATCTGGACTGTCAGCATATTGTTCACTTTGAAGATGGATGTGAGGGGTGGCGGCTTAGTCAACAAGGCAGTGGCGCGTGATTGGTCTTCCCTCCCCCCTTCCCTCAGAGACAGGATCAATGTTATTTTTGATATGCCCAGACAGGTTGTCAATCACAACCATCCTGGACCACTTCATGTCTATCAGCGATGACTCATCTGTGCAATCCATTGTGGTGAGGATCCTCACACGGCCATTTGAAGCATGTTATTTTAGGATTAGGACTATAGTTTATTGAAATGAATAGCGGTAATGATAATCGGCGAATCGTCTCGACTAGTCGATTTGATATTTTCCGATTATTACTTTGTCACTTGATGTTGACCTGAAGGAAGTGTATCTTACTGGGATGTCATGGTTACAGACACTTGGGTTTAGCTCTAACTCACCCTTGGGGGTGATGTTGATACCAGCTGTGCTCCAATCAGATCCCAGAAACCGCACCAACACCACCCCAAATGATTCTTTTCAACGATAAGAGCAGTAAATCTTTAGTGCCATGACAATTAATCTCCTCTTCATACTGGACTGTGAGGTGTTTTGTTGATGTTGGTGTTGTTGTTGATGTTGGTGTTGTTGTTGTTTTTTGCAACACGAACAATGTTGTTATTTCATTGTTGTTTCATTTGGTAATGGTCCTAAGATTTGAGCTGTAACGGTTTTTACTGTTGGGTGTGTACGGCTGAGGAATGTTCCCTGCGTCCTGTATCACTGTCATATCAGCTGTTTTATAGGTGCTGTTGTTCGTTACTGTGCTCCAGGGCACAGTGTGCAGAGCACACCAATCATCCTGCCCATGTCATATCCCAGCATCCTTTGTTCTGGAGGAGGAGGAGGAGGATGATGAAGGGGATTATGGCCTGTGTGCAAGTGTTTGTGTGTGTGTGTGGTGGGGGTGGGGGGGACAGCGACGACGATGCCTGGATGCAAATCTTCTTACAAATCCTCTTTACTTTCTATCAGAAGGCCAGTGAAGGCGGAGGAGAGAGGTGTTTCAACAGTGTGCTGTTACTGCTGTTGAAGGAATATCCAAGATCAGCAAATTAGCAGGCAGAAAAGGGAAGCAAAGGCAATAGACCCTGAAATTCAGCGGAACTAACGATGATGTAAGACTCCCAAACAGGTATGGACATGTACTTGTTGCGGAGTTCCTAGCTGTAGATTTGTTTAACGGTTACCTGGGATTATTTTCTTATGTTAAGCTGCATGCTGGGAGCTGATGTCATGTTTCACTGAGATTATCTTCCCTTAGATTCCTGTTTTTTTTTTGTATTTCAGATCCACTTTTATACCGATTTGAATCAGGTTCGCTACTTAATCCCAAAGTTTCCCGTTCACGGTATTTGGCCTGGCCGATGACTAGACAAGAGACCCTCTCATCTCGCCCATACCATGTAAACTGAATCAGTCGCATTCCACTTCCAAGCTCTGAAGTGCTTAGCAGATCTGATCCAAACCCCCTCCTACGTATTCAACTCGATGCTTGCCTCCGCAACAAGTCCGAGGGCAGAATGCCGGTGTTGCCTCGAGGGGGAATCGTGGTCCATCACGCATAGATGCAGTCTGGCATTAGGAACAGTGCTCATATGGACTCCTGTATAATCCTGCTTGAGCTGTGGAACACCGTTGACTTGACAAGCAGAACCGACTCCCTCGGTAAGGATGTCGATAGGTTGGGTTTAAGTCTCTCAAGGAAGGATAAGGCTTGCGCGGTTGACAGAAAGGTCTTGCATTCGACTGTAGGAAGAGTTCCACTTCGGCAAGTTGTTTATTAAAGGCATCGTTCGGACAATTATTGACTGTAAAGGAAACGGGAAGCTTTGTTCGTTGTAAATGATTACCACGAGCGACAGATCATTCTCAATTTTATTTCCTCCCCCAATAGATATTCCTTTGTGTGTGTGTGTGTGTGTGTGTGTGTTCAGTTTCTGTAAGAAGCCAACAAGCTTCTGTTATACGAAGTGACGGCGCTGACAGACTGCGTTTGAGTCATCCACGGCCCAAGGGCCAAAGCCCCAAGACACTGATTAACCTAGCATGTCAATCATAATCAGGACATGCCGCAGGGAAACTCAATCACAATGTTTGCATTGCGCTAAAGATGGCATCAGCCGCTTTACCTCTCCACACCTCTCCTTATCGCAAACCTCCACTGACAACAGGTGTGATATGGGAAGCCCTTCCCCCTTCCTCCACACATGCACACGCACACCCGCACACACGCAGTCACACGCTCGACAACGCCCAGCAGTTGCGGCGTTGGTTCGATTACAGGGACTGTGGTCAGACTGGGAGACGGTCAAAGAGGTTTTCCTTCATCTCTGCTCGGCAAGTAAACTGAGCCTGAGCAGCAGTTATAGCAGCTCTGCTGGATTGTTGATAATGGCCGTGTGAAGGCAGCGTAGTGGTCGATCGTAATGGGCAGGGGTCTCCTCGTTGCCGCTGGCGGTCTGGCGTTGCCATGGAGATGCAAGCACAATGCCTCTCGGCGCGTCTGTGGCCGTCACCTGTTCGTGCGATGCATCTGTCCGACGTCCTTTCCTGATTTGCCTTTACATTAACGCGCACACGGACAGCGAAAACCTTGCGGTTTCCTTTGTTGCTTCCCCGCACGCACACGCCCACGTGTGTCAGTAAAGGATGAGGGCTCCTCTCACCAGGCTCATGTCTCAAGGCTGGAGGAGGCAGGAAACAAAGTGGACTTTGTGTGGGCTAGTAGCTCCACCCACAGCCCAGTCCTCGGCGAACAGTGATAAGAAGCCGTGTGTTGTTCATCAGACATCTAGGGTGGGCTCCTCCCCTGCACATCTGGTTTGACCTTGACAACAGGGACAACGTAGGCAATTTTGGGTCGTCCAGCACCCTTTCAAGAACCTCGCTTATCTGCTCGTTTTATTCTCCTCTTGACACCCTCAACATCAGCCTGCTGCTTATCACAAAGGGAGAGGAGGAAGCCCCTCCAGTGACTGAGTGTGGCTCCGTCCCTGGGGAAGGTGTGATAATCGGATGCTAGGTGACAGACAGATCGCAGCGCTGGCCTTGCAGGGAGGTAGATGACGAGGCGCAAAGACGTCATCGTTGAGTTGGCAGAGTACAGGGAGATGGGGACAGGCCAGGAGGCTGAGCGGGAGGATCGGTGGACAGGAGACAAGGCTGGATTTGCATGAGTTCCTCAGTCTAGTGCACTCATGCAAAGGACAGTTTGGTAGTACAGATAATGTCCTGCTCATGTTTGATAACTAACGAACCGATAATTACCTGATTTGGATGTCAGAGTGTAGGCCTAGCTGTGAACCCATTGTGGTTTTATGGAAGTAATGCTTACAATATAAGCAGTGTTTGATATAGCTAGAGGCTGTGTTTGATGGCCCTAGAGGCTGTGTTTGATGGCCCTAGAGGCTGTGTTTGATGGCCCTAGAGGCTGTGTTTGATGGCCTGATGGCCCTAGAGTGTGTTGATAGAGCTGATGGCCCTAGAGCGCTGGTGTGTTTGATGCCCTAGAGGCTGTTTGATGGCCTAGACTTGTTTGACTAGAGGCTGGCCTAGAGGCAGCGCTTGATGTAACTAGAGGCAGCGTTTGATGTAGCTGGAGCCAGTGTTTGATGGCCCTAGAGGCTCTGTTTGATGTAGCTAGAGGCAGCGTTTGATGTAGCTGGAGGCAGCGTTTGATGTAGCTAGAGGTAGTGTTTGATGTAACTAGAGCCAGCGCTTGATGTAACTAGAGGCAGTGCTTGATGTAGCTAGAGGCAGTGTTTGATGTAGCTAGAGGCAGTGTTTGATGTAGCTAAAGGCAGCGTTTGATGTAACTAGAGGCAGTGCTTGATGTAGCTAGAGGCAGTGCTTGATGTAGCTAGAGGCAGTGCTTGATGCAGCTAGAGGCAGTGTTTGATGTAGCTAGAGGCAGTGTTTGAGAACTGCTCCTGCTGTGAAGGTGACAGACTGGGCCAAGCAGAGGCCAGCCAGCATGTTAGTCTGCCTGCTGTGTCTGCGTCTGTGCGTGTGTGTGTGTGTGTGTGTGTGTATGTGTGACCCACATAGTGATGACACCGCAGGTTGTTCATCAATCATTCATATGGGGGTATCAGTAAGGTGTGTGTGTGTGTGAGAGAGAGAATGTGTGTGTGAGAGAGTGTGTGTTTGTGTGAGTTCTCTCTGTTGTCTCTGTCTTTCTCTCTCATTTCCTGTCTGGCTCCACTGTGACTGTAGTGAGGACCCAGGACTGCTCCTGTTTAAGAACCCATTCGAACCACAAAGCTTTTGAAGCTGGGACATGAAACCACCTTGAAGTACTGTGTAAACTCACAAAACCACATCAAACTACAGCTGAGAAGATTTATCTGTTTATAAACAATCGCAGCCATTCCCCCCGCCGCCCCGCCACACACACTGGACACTAACCTCTCTCGAAATACCATTTGGAAGTACTAATTCGTATTTCTCTACGATTGGTGGCGTCCTACCGCAGGGGTGCCATTTTTATTGGCACCTTGGTGTGAGTTTTCCATCTGCGTATGCTGCCGCCACTCTCGTTTGCATATGTTGCACAACGAGGGGGACGGCTTCTTGGTTAATAGACACCAGCGGGCGAACCGATTATCACACCTACAGCACATCCTCTTACTTGACACACTGAAGTGGCTCGTCTTTGCCTGAGCTGGGGAGCAGCATCGCTACCTTTTGGTGCCCTAGTGTTGAGCAGGCCTTTTCATCCCCATGGAAACACATTCTAGGACTCTCTCTCTCTCTCTTGCATGCACACACACACACACACACACACACACGCTTGGCCAGACTTCAGATGGATAGTGGCCAGAGAATGGGCCCCTTCCATTAAATGTGTGTGTGAACACCTCACACACACACACCCCCCCCAACAGGGACATTCTTCTACCACGGAGTTAACTAGGTGAGAGAGGATCACAAACGTTCATCAGCTGGCATCTTTTGGGCTCAACGATGAGAAAGTACAAGCGTCAACATCACAGTGAATGATTTACTTGGATTGGACGGTTATCCCGATGAGGTATAAGGTCCTGCTCTAGGGTGCACAGAGCTAAACATCCAGGTTCCTCTCCAACTTAAAACAGAGAGGACATGGTTAATCACCTTAAGGGCGTTGGGGAATTCTGTTGTTTGTTTCGATTTCACCCAACGCTCCCATCGGACTGGGTGAAAGCACCTGCTAATGGGACCTGGGCCACCCTGGCGTTAGCGGCTAATTTTAGCCTTGGCTTGGAGCCCTTGGCTGACTGACACCACACAGCAAATTGATTCTCCCTCCCAGGTGGCGAGTTGTGGCCTTTGTGACCATCGACAGCGCTCTGCGGCCATTTTCAAACAGGCTCGCAAACTCCTTTTATATCCTGCATGAATCCCACAGGAAGCTTGAAAAGTATTTGAAAATACATTTGAACAGCCTACTGCTTTGACCCCCCCCCCTCCTCCTCCCCCAAAACTGCCAAATAAGTTATTTAGAAGATGTATCCTGGTGTGTATTCTCAGACGGTAGACCATGAATGAGACGGATTCAGTGCAGCATTGTGTTGACGTGGATGAGCACACGGATCTGTCCAGGCTTTTACGTAAGACGTTATCTCCGCTGCTTGTGTTTCTTTTGTTTGGGATGACAGCCACTGGCTAAAGATGAAGATTTCCCAGCGCCCACATGCTTCCTGTGCTGTCTGAGCCCTCTCCTCCTCCCCCCTCTCCCCCCCCCACCCCCCAGACGGGACACTAAGCTGCTTGCTGTGGCTCCTGCTAGCGGCTAGGCTAGCCAAACCCCCTGCTTGAGGACGGGAGAGAAAAAGAAGGATGTGCGGTGGTGGTTGTTATTCCTTGGGAGAGACTATGCGAGGGCATTCACACAAACGCTCGCTGCTTGTCCTTCGCATCACCGTGGCTGAGTTGGCCACCGTGCCAGGGTGAACGGCTGGAAAAAGCTTCCCCACGATTCTTTGAGGGGGGGGATCGAGGGAACCTTGACTGTGTTTGGAAAACGATTGGAAACTGGAGGTAGAAAGCTATCTCATGTTTCCCCAAAAGCTGTTAAATGGCTTTGGGCTCTTGGTAGCGGGTAATGTTATTTTGATTCCACTGGATGGGATGCCTCACATGACCAGAACACAGTAGCACTAACATCCTTTCAGGATGTGTCGAGGCCCCTGGGGGCCACAGAAGGAAGTCTATTTCTCTAGTCTCATTGCTCAAGCCTCATGATTACAATATCGGATTTGACCGTTGTTATGGCTGCAAAGGCCAAAATGGAGGTATCGCCCCCACCTTCCCCCCTCCCCCACCTTCCCCAACCTCAATAAGAACATTGCCATGGGAAAAGTAACCATGTCACTGCACTGTACATAACAGCAGTACAGCAACAGTTTGCCAGCAACAGTGTCTATTTATCCACAGCGAACAACACATGCCCGCATTCAAACACACAAGCTTGCACACACTCATCTTCTCATAAACCCCCCCCTGGAGGCTTCTGTCTTCCAGGGGCTTTTCATTTCAGCCTCTCCACTTCTCTCACTGTTTCTTTCATCCGCTCCAGATTGTCCCTCGTGATTCGGTAGGAGGCTCAAATCATCTGTTATTCGCTGTAAAAACGTTAAACTAAACGGGAATGCCCTTTTTAACAGACTCAAAAGAGGGCCGGGGACCCCTCGTCCTCTGAACTCTCGGTTACCTAGACGAGGTGAGGAAAGTGCGTCTGGGGTCTATTGTGTCCCGTACGCTGGCCTTACGAGGAAACCGCTGGGCGGTTGAGATTGTCGAGGCGAGGGACCCGCCATTGTTTAGAGGCCTTGCACACGCCGCTCGAGAATTCCCGCAGTCGCTCTTAACTGGCGCGAACACAAACATGGGTCCGAGACTAGTTTACACAGGCTGCCACGTGCGTCAAATGTGATGTCCGTTTGTAAAAAACCGCGTATTAAAGTCGTTTCAGCTCCGGTTATGCCAGGCCAAAGCTTCAGAGGCATTGCCGTATCGAATTGTTGCCACAGAGACAACTGGGAGGTATTTACAGGGTTGAAGGCTGAGTGAGCTGGCCCACTCCCCCTCCTCTCACTGGTCAAGCACACGACTGAACAAGCAGGGCACTGGCTGGGCACATCTCAAGGGAGGCAGGAGCCATGAAGCACAGTTCACCTACCTACTAAGTGAACACTTACCTTGCCGCGTGGCGTAGCACTCTCAGGATCCTTTAAGTGTTGTCGTTTATAGGCTCCCTAAGTGTTAGCAACATAGTGAGCAACATTTCAAAGGGGTTTTGCATGTTGTCTGCTTGTGTCTGTGGTGCAGGTTGGCGACAAGGCTGATTAAGATCCTGATTAAGATGTTCTCGTCCAGGTACTTTATTTACTTCTGGATCAGTGCCGAACCAAAACTGACAGCACGAGAGGTGTAGTCAGTAACTTCCCAAACTACATGCTGTTTTGTAAAGGTAGTCTGTATGTGGACTTCGACCATTCGAAAATCCCGACCATCCTTTCAAAGATCTCTTCCCTGGATGTCAAACTGAAGGAGAAACGAATTACTGCTTCAAGTGACCTGCAGATATTTCTCCCTCGCGCCAAGACTGATCAAAACAGACAGGGTTTCCTAGACGACTCCTAGTTTGATTGACAGGTGAGGTCGTCGGCCCAGAGGACAAGAAATTTATTTGGCCTAGACTTTCCACCCCTGCTGTTGTCCCTGCGTTACCCCATACGGGTGCCTGTCCGTGATCCGTAGCCTCCACCCTCCACAAGCTATTTTCACCCACCAATCGCCCGATTACCGTGACCCACTTTCAGAGAGGACTGGAAGACTGGGCCCCCCTGGGGAGGGAAGGGGTTAGGTAAGGGGTGTGCTGCTGTGGATTAGCCATTAGCATTAGCTACAACAGGGTACCGCAGCAGCCGGCGACTGCTAAAACCTGTGCGTGCTTTTCTGACAGGCACCGGAGAGGTGAACGTGAGGTCATGACGGCCATTATTTCGAGTGGATTTTTTTTCTTACTCCCAATTATTCCTCAAGTCGTGTCTTGACTTGGTTAGGTGTGAATTAATCATGTTATAAGTGTATTTATGCTTTTTCGTGTGTTTCCTGAAAACAGTGCTAATATAGTCCCGATTATGCTCTGGGAACTCTGAACTTAAACAAGGAGTCGCTCTATTCGTAGCCGTCATGGAAGCGAGCAGAGAGCATTTGAAGATTTGACCCAACTTGCCTCTTCAATGGTACAACCGCCCACTCACTTTCTTTGACAAGTCATTCTCTGGTAGCAAAGCATGTGAGAGCACAGCGGCTAAAAATATCAATTGAAAAACCCGTGGGGAGAATGTTCATCTTTGGCCTGTTCTCTATGGTTACGCATTGAAAGGACTGTGCTGGGTTGGAAGTGAATGTGTGCCAGGTACTGTAAAGACCAGAACAATGAGAACCACCATAGCAACCTCTCTGCAAACCAGCTCTGGGTCAACAACACAGTCTTGCAGACGGAGGGGGGGGGGGGGTTTGAGGCTAGTTCTTTCATGGAGTAACCCACACGGTATCACTTGGACAATGGGAAACGTACTGTATCACAGGGGAAAAATCTCTCTTGACGTTATCAGCCGTGTGCATAGCCAGGTCTATATGTTCCTTGAAAGTAAAGGCAGGGCAACAATGGCCGTGGAATGAGATGCTCACCGTCTCCCAAGAACACAGCGAGATCGAGAGATTTTCCATTTACCTGCTGTTTATTTGGGTTAATGAATAAACAGATTTTCAAAAGCGTATCATTTACATTTAGACTTGTTCACTTGGCAGGTCTTTTATCCAAAGCAAAGTACACATTGTGCTTTATCTCATTTGTAGTTGGACTATGAAGATGAATTAGTCCATTAAGAGGCCTTGACCATACCGAGTCTAATAGAGAAGTGTGAAGTCAAAGGCTCACATTCATTACACGGTGCTTTAAAGGTAGGGCTCTTCTCTCCACAAACGCTGTGAAGCCCAATCAGTGTGAGAAAGGGAGCGTGCGTTTGATTCGTCTCTTCCGCTCTGCGTTTACCCAGGTGACTCTCCTCTGTGACGCCCCAGGATGAACGGGTACGCTAACCCCACCTACCCCTCCGGCGGGTTCGGCTCCTACACCTCCCAGCTCAAGTGAGTCTTCCTCCCCCTCCTCCTCCCCCCTCCTCCCTTCTTCTGTCTTTCTCTGCCCTTTAGGGCCATCCCTGTCGAGATATAACCCCACAGGATTTAGATGGTTCGTCACAAGTCTATTCTTTAATGGCCATATGCTTCTTGACCTCCAAGCCCTAATTGATCCAGTTACTTAATTGGCCGTGCTTATTTCTCCAAGTCTGCCAGTAATTGAATTCCTCTCAAAGTCAGTGTAATGAAAACATGCCACGCTGGAAATGACTGTGGTAATGGTGCAGTCAGGAGACCCACCCCGGAGGGGGCCCTGGCAGGGCGGGGGGGTGACCTAAAACAAGCGCCAATGCAGCTCAGCTGCTGCTGCAGGAACTGCTCTCTTAACTTGGAGGAACTTTTCAATTGGATGCTATCTTTCAGGCAGTTACATCTCCGAACATATAGTACGAGCCACATATAGTTAGCAACAGTGCTAACAGCTGAAACGCACGCAATAGGGACCCAGATTTCTACCCATTTGAAATCCTACGAGGATTTAAAACGGATTAACAAGTCAGTAGTTGAACCTATAATGTTGGCTCTTCTTAGCTAAAGGTCCTACTTCCTGTTGGTCCGATACAGGACGTTATCTCGGAGGTCTGCCCAGACCTGCCAGCAGTTTTAATTGAAGTCATCCATTATTAATACTCTGAGCAATTAGAATAAGCTTGGGAATGTGAGAAAATATCAAGTATCAAGAACCTCATTAGCACTGGTGACACATGAGCTGTCCTTGGTGTGAAGTTCTCAGCACTCCCACACACACACACACACACACACACACACGTGCGCGTACACACTCACACACACACACACAGTTTACAGATGCATGTCCTCTCCTAATGTCTGTCCTGATCTCTGCCCTGCTATCAAGACTTAAAGGGTGTCCATATAGGCTGGTAACATGCTGTTGGACTTGGTCTGACAGCTAATCACTGCTCTGTGTCTCTCTGTCTCTGTCTCTCTCTGGTTCTCTCTCTGGTTCTCTCTCTGTCTCTCTCTGGTTCTCTCTCTGTCTCTCTCTGGCTCTCTGTCTGTCTCTCTCTGGCTCTCTCTCTGTCTCTGTCTCTCCTACAGTGGCCATGGCTCGCAGTCTCCTGAGCCCCCGGAGCACAAAGCCAAGTCCAGTGCTAAAGCCCTCTACGGTAGGTAGCCCCCCCCCCCTCCCTCATCCTTTCTGCTACCGGCTCTATGGCTGGCCTCAGGTCAGAGCAGTAGGCTGATGTGTATGTAGGACAGAATAGTAGAAGTATAGACTTCTGCACGGCTTGGCAACGTCTAACGCTGTTCAAATCGGATTGGTCCCCTTTCCTGACCACCCTCTCCCATTGGTAGAAAGCGTGCGCATGTGTGGCAAGTCACACTGCCAACATACCAAGAGCTGCAAGACTTTCAGAAATCCTGCAGTGATATCTTAATGGGACATCTTGCTTTTGTGGTTGTGGGCTCCTCGTAAGGTGTCTTATCACCGACACATGTACATCCAGCTCCTTTAAGAAGTCTCCTGTTTAATCACTGCCTTAACGCTCACCTTGCCCCTGTTTTCATCTAGTCTCCTCCTCTCGCCATAGGCTGAGATAGGATGGTTGTGGGAGAGACCATGTCCTGGCCTTTTGATATCCCTGGGGCTTGGGCAATATGCGCTCCTTTGTCATTGTCATGGTGATTTGTCGTTGGTTTCCAAGGTAACGTGAAGAGGTGCCACGCTCAGCTGAACATGGCTTCACTCCTCGAGTCACGTTACTCCCCCGGCCACACCCCCTACTGCAGCCTCCACCAGTTAGATCTATAGCCCAATAGGAGAGAGAGCAAGCATGCAGCCCACCATCAGCGATTGGGCGCTGCTATTGTTTCCTAGGCGAATGGGAGCCTGCAGCTGTGGGGGGCCTCGGGCTGAGTGGTAGGCGTCCCCAGGTGTGCCTGTTTGAAAAGGCTTTGTATTCGCAGTCGACCACTCCAGTACATTTTCACCAGTTTTCACCATTCTGTTCTAATGGAAAGAGTAGCCCAGCATGGGCTGGTGACAGTCAGTTGCTAGGAGGGTAATACAAGGGAATTAGCAGCCTGTTCTTTATAGAAATGCCTTAGTGCCACCAGTCTGTAGCTATGGAAGCTGGTTAACCCGTGTAAAATGGCTTCCTACGGTCAGTGGTTTTGTATCTGTCTGCCAATCAGTTGTTCCTTAGTTGTCCCCCCCTCCTCCTCCTCTCCCTCACTCACTCATCATTCCTCCCATCTCTCCATCGCCGCGCTCACAGGAACGGACGGAATATACTTCCTCCGAACGTCAGCCAAACATAAAAAGAAAGGTTTGCTTGTGTGTCCATGCATGCATGTGTGACTCCCTGTGTGCCGCCGCTTTGAAACCACCTGCAAAACCGACTAGAACCCGATGTGAGATAGGTTGTACAGATATCCACCCCATATCTACAATATTTGCCCCATGAAATCTTGAGAGGTTTCGCAACAACCGACAGCTGATAACCTTGAATCCCGCCCTAAATGTATCTCCCTTTCTCTCCTTTCCCTCGCTCCTTCTATCTTCCTCCCTCTTCCCATGAGAGGTGCTGTGCTTCTCTGGGAGAAAGTCACCCTGGCCTTCAGTCACGCTAGCTCGTTAGAACGCATTTCACCTGAACCCTCCACCATGACGCCATCTTAGCAATGCCGTTAGCGGTCAACGCTTAGTTTATGATATGCTGACCAAGGGCTCACGTCTACCGTGTTACTAGGGAGGTTCCTAGCTCCACGAGTGTGGGAGTGACTTGCTAGCTACCCTCCTTTTCCAACCCCCCCCCATTGCCCCCATTTAAATCTGTGCATAGTCATTCATCAACCTAGAACTGCAAACCGGGGCCATACATACGCTCAGCGCTTCTTTCCTCAGCGCCCCCATGTAAATGTCACTTCACCAAAGAGTAATTCCTCACTTTGCGTCACCACCACGTAGGTTACTTTAAGCTTCCCTCGGACAAATGGAATCTCGTCTTTCCGCGGCGAGGAACGAGTAAGTGGCGCCCGGCAGCTGAGCCGTCCTTCCGTACCTCCACCTGGCGTTCTCTCCCCTGAAAACCTTCTGCCCCCCCCCCTTCTTCCAAATCGTAACTGCGACCACAACCCTGACACCAGACCCCCACCCCCCCCACCCCACAGTAACTCGAACCCACCTCATCCCTGTTGGTATCCCGTTACTCACCCTGCTATCTGTAATTATTACTGTGTGGTGCGTGTGCGTACAGTGTTAAAAGTGACTGACAAGTCTCGACAACAAGCGGTAGACGCTGCCAAATGTGGCTTGGCCACATTGATTGGTGCTCACGGATAGATAACAGCGACCTGCGCCCATCAATCAGCCTTGCAGACAGTCCCCACACGTTAATGGGATGCTAATGATATAGGCTATACAGTATTTCCCATTGGACCTCCAGGTGAAGATCATTCATCATTAATCAAGAATAATGTTATCCAGCGAGTGATTGCATCATGTGACGAGAACAATGCGTGCCAGTTAACTGGAGGCTGTCTGCATCGTTGACAACCAGTATTTAGCCACTCCTATTGCTTTTCTTAGACTAGCCTCCAGATGCTAGTTCACCTTCTGCGGTGTTGCGACCGATTCCGATCCCTGAACGCTGGAGTGTTGGGGATTCTGGGTACTACCTGCCTGCGTTCCTCCCTGTGTACCCTGGGTGTCCGTGAGAACAGATGAGGGTTCTCTGCCTACGATGGCGTTGACTTCGTTCTGCCTCTTCACAGAGCAAAGGAAACACTACACCAAAACCAGCATCAACAGCATGACGGACACGTCCCAATACCACGTGGAGGTGAGAAACGCACACACACACGTGCGCACCTTCTCAAGTGATGCCGTGTCTCCTCAACGTTGACTCGCAACAAAGGCTTCTTTCTGTTGTTGCCTGACCGAACGATCCTCCTAAACCCAACCGTTGCCTGTATCTTCCTGACCCCACCACCCCTCACCCCCCCACAGCACCTCACCACGTTCGTGATGGACCGCAAGGACGCCATGATCACCATCGACGACGGCATCAGGAAGCTTCGTCTGCTGGACGCCAAGGGCAAGGTGTGGACCCAGGACATGCTGCTGCAGGTGGAGGAGAAGTCCGTCAGCCTCATCGACCAGGAGACCAAGGTGGGTGCGTTGGGAGGATGGCCCCGGATGGGTCCAGCTAGAACCTTCTCCTAGGTTCTTCTAGTCTGGTCTAAGAGAGGGACTGTTCTTGGACGTTTCTGACAAAAGGTCAAGCTAGGCCAGGGGATATTACGATTTAAATGGTGACATGTAAAAAAAATCTCATCCTCACACAGGCTCTTTCGCTTAAGACTACGCAATTAAGTTCTAAAACCCGTTTGCTATTTTAATTTATGCCAAGCTGTGGTGTTTTACATATTTCATTTGATCAGTCAGAAGTTGAAACCTGCAGGCTTTAAGATGGCCTTCTTTAAGAAGCTTATTCTGCACCTCCCTCCAAAGAGGGAATGTGACTTAGCTCAAACATAAGTATAAGCAGTGTGAAATCCGGAGTGACCTGCTAACTTTTTGACCAGTTTGAGAGTCATCAGTGACTTTTGAAAAACCTTTTTTTGTCTATTGAAGATCATAATTTCCCAGTGATATATATCACATACAATACTTAGTTCGATTTTCTCGCTTCAAAACGACTGTGCCGAGAGTTAACTAACTCGAACAAACGTCTCCTCCTTTTGTCCTTGTTGTTGATGCTGCTACTGCAGAATGAGCTGGAAAACTTTCCCATGGGGACCATCCAGCACTGTCAGGCCGTGATGGGTTCCTGCAGCTACGACTCCATCTTGGCTCTGGTGTGTAAGGAGTCAGGCCAGAGCAAGCCCGACCTGCACCTCTTCCAGTGTGACGACATCAAGGTAAAGCCACCAACCGCGGACCGGATCGTAGGCCCGCATTCATCTCGCCCAGTAAACACATCACACAATAACCGTTACAATCGAGGGATGGTAAATGTACCGCGGTCATCAAGCGCGAGTCATTCTGTGTGCACCGATCCCTTTCAGGCGAACCTGATCCAGGCCGACATTGAAAGTGCCATGCATGACTTCAAGGGCGGCAAGGTCAAAAAGAGGCCGGATGCACTTAAGTAAACAATGTCTTCATTCTCTTCCCTTCTTTGTGGCCGCCAGGTGCAGCCTGCTAGACCTAGCCAGCGGTTTATCCTGCTCTGTGGTTGCTAGTACCGTAGAACTGTGTGGTCACCTGCTCACGACTCCTGCTGTATTCTGATGACGTGCTTTTCGACCTCCCCCTCCACCGCCCCCTCTCTGCAGGATGATCCTGAAGAGTGATGGAGCCATCCCCCCTCCCCCTGCAGCCCCCGCCCCCGAGCCCCCCGCCACCGTCACTCAGGTGGACGTGAAGAGCCGCGTGGCTGCCTGGTCGGCCTGGGCCAATGAGCAGCAAGACTGTAAGTCATCGTCCAATCCTGGATCAGTAGCTAGTCGCACAGACGGTTGAAATGAGTAGTGTTGGGTCTGTTTTCTAGACTGAGCAGAGAATGTGACTTCTTCAATTCTCCATTTGAAATGATTGGGTTTAATCTACTAAGTGAAAGTGACCTCAGAAACCTTTCCCCTCTTGATACTTCGGATTTAGACAAAGTTCTAAAGATCAGGCGATTTAGACAGGAAAGTGAGCGAAGGCCCAACTCAATCTGATGTGTAAATGATTCCGGAACACCCCTTTAGCACACTCCCACCGACTGAAAATATCAGCTTTCTAATGCGGCTTGAGATGGAGTAATTGCACCTCGGAGCTGACAGAAATCACAGTGATTTGCATGTTTTAAAAGCCCAGCTCCTGTGTGAAATGAAACTTATTGTGGGAGAGGATTTTGAGGATTCTGCCTTAGGTAACCTGTGGGGATTTCTTTCTCTCCTGTTCCACAACCTCACTTAAAATGAATTTTGGACTCGGAACGACTCAACCTTTGCAAGCTCCTGGGATCCTTGTGCAATTGTTTTGGAATGAAGTCATGATGCCGAAACGAATGTTCAACTTACACATTTGAGTTAGATTAGCTCGATTTCCTCATACCGTTCCAGATAGGCTGGGGTCTCTAAGGAAGAGTAATACAATAGGAGGGATAACATACTGTGTTATTCTTCCAATACTAGCAAGAGCACACCTATCAGTGTTGGTGGCCAGGTCCCACAGTAAACAGACTTGTCTAATCTTGCCCTCTCTTGTCTGTCTGTCTGTCCCCTGTCTGCTAGATGACAAACAGAGGCAGTACTCGGAGCAGGATGAACCTCCAGAGATGACGGCTGCAAGGGTGGACCGGGATGTGGTGAGTGTTGGCTGCCTGGCTGTGTGTGGGACCGTTTAGCTGTCTGTTAATCTTTATGGCTGTCTAGCTATCGTTTTAGAATGGCCGGCCGGCTGGCTGGCAAGCTAACTAGATGTTACTTATTGTCTTATTGTCAGCTGTTATGCTTCCTGTCAGTCTACCGTTGTCTGTCTGTCATATATACTGTATTTGTCTGTCCTTAAATTGCTTTTCCACACATCCTCCTCTACAACCCAGACTATCTCTTTGATAGCCCGGTCTGGGCCTGTCCATGTTTGTCAATGGATAGCCAACAGCGGAGTAAAAACGACAGGATCCGCTTCTTTGTTACCACGGATACTATAGGAGACTCTGAGTCAATGACACAGTTCCATGTTCATTCCTGGACATGCTGGAGTCCAGCACAAGCTCTAAACAAACTTGGGAGAATTGTATTGCGTGAATCTTCTCTGCTATAAAGAGGTGCAAAATGGTGATATCCACTTGCGGGGCAGAACAGGGCAGAAGAGGGCAGCTCTGGTCACAGAGATGTACCTTGGTTTGTTTGCGATCGTTTAATCATTAAGTCGACCATTTTTGCTCTGTAAATGATTACAGAATAAAAGTTCAAATGGCATATGGGGCAGTCGTTTTGGGTAAATATATGGTGTATATATAGGGGGTATATATAGGGGGTATATACTGTATATGCGGTATATATATGGGGTATATATATGGGTGAATGGTGGCAGCGCGGTTAGAGCCCTTGCCTCCCAGGAAGGAGATCATGGGTTCGATTCTTGGGCCAAATCCAACATCACATGATCTCTCTGGGTGGAGTCTGCATGTCCTCCCCATGTTACCGTGGGTTCTCTCCGGGCACTCTGGCTTCCTCCCACCATCCAAAGACATGCATGTGATAGGTTAATTGGTATATTGAAATTGCCCCTAGAGAGTGGATGTGCGAGTGAATGGTTGTCTGTGTCTCTGTGTTAGCCCTGCGACTTGCTGGCCCCAGTCCAGGGTGTACCCTGCCTATGGCCCGAAAGCTACTGGGTTAGGCTCCAGTCACCCGTGACCCCAAAATGGGATCAAGCGGCACTGCAATCCCTCCCAGGGATCAGCAGTAGACAATGTATATGGGGTATATATGGGGTTCTTCTTGAACTCTGTCTGGGTGGAACAGAGATGGAAGGGAAATCAGCCACATGCTCAGGCCCAGCAGTGGTGAGATGCCCCTCTGCTCGTCTCCACATGCGCTAAGAATAGAAGATCAGAGTTTGTTCATTCACTCTAATTGACATGGCATTATCTTCATACTCAGTCAGCAACAACACAAATCCAATTTCATCATCCCCGATGAACTCTTCACTGCATTACTGGCCGTCCCTGTTCCTCCATTAATGACCGAACGTGCTCTGCCCCGTGCTCCAAAGAGACCTCCATGAAGACGCTTGACCTTTTCTCCCTGCTGTCCCCAGCAAATCCTCAATCACATCCTGGACGACATTGAGTTCTTCGTCACCAAACTTCAGAAGGCAGCAGAGGCATTTAACGAGCTGTCCAAGAGGAAGAAATCGAAAAAGAGCAAGAAGAAGGGGCCGGGAGGTGGGTGGGCTGGCGTCTAGACATGACACATTCCTCCACGTCCTTATTTTTCCCCACTTAATCGTCGGAGAAATTGTTCAAAACTGCTCTTGCTTTATTTTGGTGGGGTGGAATGACCTGATGTACGTTGCTTTGTCCACTAGAGGGCGTTCTAACACTGCGAGCGAAGCCGCCCACCCAGGATGAGTTTGTGGACTGCTTCCAGAAATTCAAGCATGCGTTCAACCTTCTGGTGAGAGAGCGCGTCCACGTGTTGACGAGTGTGTTTTTGAACGTCCCTGCGCGTCTGCCTCTGTGGCCACGTGACATCTCAAACGCTGTGTTCCATCTTCTTCACCAACAGGGGAAGCTGAGATCGCACATCCAGAACCCCAGCGCTGTGGATCTGGTGCACTTCCTGTTCACGCCTCTGAGGATGGTGAGTCCCACACACACACACACACCTATCGAATTTTACTCTACAAATGCTGCTGTAATGAGAGGCATGCCACATAAGTCTGTTCCTAGATTGTTCGGTTGAACACCCTCTTTCTCGCTCCCTCTCTCTCCCCTCCCTCCCTCCCTCACTAGGTGGTGCAGACGTCAGGCGGTGTGGAGCTGGCGCGGAGCGTCCTGGTGCCGCTCCTGACGGCCGAGGCCATCGACTTCCTGCACTCGGCCGGCACAGCAGAGGAGAGGCACCTGTGGGTGGCCCTGGGGGAGGGCTGGACCAAGTGCAGGTACGTCCCCAGAGGCGTGGCCAATGGAGGATCAACGCAGGTGGCAGACCCCCGGGGCGGCCAACAGCGCTCGCTGCTTTGTTTGCGTGTTCATCTGGTCTGGGGCAAACAGCAGGAAAATAGATTGGGACATTTTGTTTGTGTTAGAACAGAGGAATGACTTTATCTCTCTCACCCTCCTCCCTCGTTTCCTTCCCACTCCCCTTCTCCCTCCGCCTCGCACCTCTCCCAGACTGGAGTGGCCTAAGGACCACTATTTCCCGCCGTGCACGCTGCAGTTCCGGGACGGCTGGGAGCCCCCGATGCTGGCCTACGTGGGCCAGGCCAGGGAGCAGGAGCTGGGCCAGCTGGCTGAGTCGCTGGCCCATGCTGAGGTCCAGAGGCAGGAGGAGGTGGCCCACAGACTGGGCCAGGAGGTGAGCACACAGCCTGGGTAGAAGGACAGAAGACAGCTTGCCTTTTTCTGTTCACCCCTATTGAAAAGATGACTCATGAGTTATTGTGGTTAATTCACATTTTTCACAACCCCTTGATAAGAATGGATCCATGATTGAAATTGTAACTCCGTTGTCAATGGAGTAACATGTTACTTATGGTCAGATCCTTTCGTTGGCTCTCCACTCCACTCGTACTATGCGTAATGAATGACATGTTGAATCACATAGAATTCATAAGCAATTCAAGAGAGTGGTGGCTGTCAACGAATCCTGCATCTGACCAATCAATGCCTTTTGTGTCTTGTCTCCTTCATAGCAACCGGCAGTGCAGGACTTTCCGTCGGCAGATGGGTACGCCTTTGGTAACACGGCCTACAAGCGCATGCACCTGCTGGACCAGGAAATGGCCGTGGCCGCCTTCAAACAGGCCGTCAGCCGTCACGTAGACCGGTAACGCCCGGAGGTCACATGACCTGACCTGGCGGCGTGCTCTGGAGAACTGGCCCAGCTTTACTCCCTTTAGTCCCTCCCCCTCCTTGTCGGAAGGGAACTGTCTGGTCCTTTTTTTCTATTGGTGCAGTCTACTAATCACATCTACTCTAATCTCTCTCTTCCCCCTCATTGGTTGGGCTTTTTTAATGGATCTTGATTATATCGGTGAAGATCTAGGTCGCATTTCCTTGTGGGTCCAAGGCTATAGATCTCTTCTCTACCTCATTTTAATGAGGTTTAACCTTTTTAAATTGCATTAGAATTCCTATATTTCCCACTAGGTTTGATCTATGCATCAAGAGGTAGCTATCTACTGCGTATTGATCTCCAAACTGTTTTCTCTTTCTGACTTAAGTACTGAACTTCTCTACCTTCTACCTTCCATTGACATTGTTCTCCACTTTCCAACTGTCATTACGGTGTTGGTTTCATGTCTCTATCCTTGTTCTCTCCTCGGTATTAAAACTGGGCCTTTTCTCCAGAGCTAGCAGTCGTTAAACAGTAGTCAATTTGTTGTTGATGTTTGGCTGGTTACCGATTCCTGATAGTGTCAGCTACCAGCAGTAGCACCCTCCACTAGCACAGCCCATTAGCTCCTGTCAGCATGTCCCGCTGGTGTTGTGCCTTCTGTGGTCCTGTACATCTCACACACATGCACATGGCCTGTTTTTACTGCCGTTTGTCTGCCTGTGTTTGCACACAATGCATGTTCAAATCCCCAGTCCATGTTGTACCTGTTACCTGTTCTCGTACGATGCTGCGTCATTAATGGTTTGACTTGGGGAATCCCTTCCAGGAACTATGATGCCCACACCAGAGGCCAGCCAAAAACCTTCGCCAAATCCAAGTATGACTTTGTGGCCAGAAACAATACTGAGCTCTCCGTGGTCAAGGACGAGGTCGTAGAGGTACGCAGAAACATGACCACTAGATGGCACTGGTGCCCACAGACTCTTATTGTGCTCCCAGAGGTCTCCACGTATCCTCTAAAACAGGGGTCTCCAATCCTGGTCCTCGAGGGCCGCTGTCCTGAAGGTTTTAGATGTTTCCCTCCTCCAGCACACCTGATTCTAATGAATGAGCCATTACCAAGCTCTGTGGAAGCTTCATAATGACCCTTTATTAGACTCAGGTGTGCTGGAGCAGGGAAACACTGAAAACGTTCAGGACAGCGGCCCTCGAGGACCAGGATTGGAGACCCCTGCTCTAAAACTAGTGGTTAATCCAGTCCTCAGGGACCCCTGTCCTACGTGTTCTAGACCAGGAGTGTCCATTCCTGATCCTTGAGAGCCTGATTCAAATGAAGGAGTTGTTATCAAGCTCTGTGGAAGCCTGATAATGACCCTTCATTAGAATCAGGTGTGTTAAGTCAAGTCAAGTTGTGCTTTATTGTCATTCCGCTACATGCGGGGGCGTACAGTGGAAAGAAATGGCCACGGTGCTACATAAGTACAGGCATACAACAATCAATTAAAAATAAATAGAACAATTTTCCCTATACATAAACAAAAAAAATACAAACTGTTCAAATACTTTCCGATGGGGTGCTGTATATGTGCAAAGAGTACTGGACATGTGCAAAGAATATGAGCATGTAAACATACATATGTTGCCAATATTACTGAGCAAGTAATACTGAGTCTTTAGTGCAATTTGTGTACAAGCAAGGTAGGGAGGTAGGGAAACATCTAAAACTGTCAGGACACTGCCCCTCAAGGACCAGGATGGGACACCCCTGTTCTAGAGTCTTCCCTGTTCCAACACACCTGATTTGTAATGAAGGGGCCGTCATCTAGTTCTGTAGAATCCTGCTAACAAACCTGCATTTGAATCAGGTGTGTTGGAGCAGGCAAACATCTAGAATATCTAGGACAGTGGTCCATGAGGACCAGGGTTGAAGACCACTGATTTAAAAACAGGTATTCTGTCTAGTCCTTCATCGCTTGTTCTTGGGGAGATTTAAACCTCTGACCTGACTTAGTGTTGTGAAGCTGTGTAGGGGTTGCACATGCTTTCACACATCCTGTCATATGACACCAGACAGGATGAGAGACCAGTCCTAGATGGTCTTTCCTGGGCTTACAGTTTTGGCGTCCGCAGGTGCTGGACGACAAGAAGCAGTGGTGGAAGGTGCGCAACGGCTGCGGGGCGTCGGGCTACGTGCCAAACAACATCCTGGAGATCACCAGGGCGGTGGACATAACGGGGCGTGGAGAGCCCATCTACAGCCACACCATCCAGGTACTGACTGGACCTTAGTCCCCCTCACCACCACCACCCTTCCTGGTCTTCTGGAAGCTTCACAGGACAGTAGGCAATGCGGGGTAGAGTGTTGAACTGGGAGCTACACAGCCTTAATAGGTGTAACTGAATGAGGTACGGTCAGGAAGGTGGTTGCTTGGCAGCTCGGTTTTCATGTTCAGTGATTCATTCGTCTTCATTTCTACGTTTCTTCATTCCTCCATTCACGCATTTACTCCTCGTCCTTAAGATGTAGACATTTCACCCCCGAGTCTCCATCTTCCTGGGGCCTTTGATGGTCTTTGATAGCACATTAGCCCACCTCATTGTCTGCACAGTTTGTCTTTAACCAGCCGTTCAATCTCCTCCCCCCTTCGTCTTCCTCCCATCCTCCCTCCCCCCCTTTTGGTGTCGTGAAAAGCTGATGATGCCAAAGAAAGAGTTTGAGTTGTTCAAGGTAGGGCCGAGGCGTTGTGTGTCATTTGTTTCCCTGTGTGCAGAGTGTTTCTAGACTGTCTACTGTCCCCCGTTCCACTGTAGTGGGCTGGATTGACGCTGTAGGCTTTTCTCCGTCACCCCCATGAAACGTCACCTCAGACCCCGAGCTTGTCTTTAACTCTGTGCTTCTGACCCCTTGGCTTTCCCCTTGACCTATTAGGGGACAGTTAGCACCCTAGAGTTGTGGGAGCAGATCTAGATTTGCGGTGCGATGTGTTGCACATTGCACAGCTTCAACACCATCTGGGGTGCTTTGCCCAAACAGTGTTGACAAGTCATGCATAGTTTTGTTTCTTGGTGGTTTTCTGTCTTTGCACGTGAGTGAGTTTTTTGGACGTGACATGATGCGTGCAAAATCTTTTTCCGCACTCTCATTTTGACGTTTTGTCTCCACTCGGCAGCAATTACTGGGAGAGTTGAACGAGGTAACTGAAGCATGTCTTTTAGATTTGATATGCAGTGGAGCGATATAGACAAGTAGCGAATGGGATTGTGTCTAAAATCGAACTCAGGAGTTAAACAAAAACTACATTCCTATGGGCCAGCGAACACAAGGTGACTTCCTCCTCTCCGTTCCTCAGAAGCAGACCAGAACAGACCATGTCACCAAGCCGGCAGCAACACCCATGCCCCCGGCCCCCACGCCCCCCCCACCGGCCCCTGCCCCAGCCCCAGCCCCGGCCCCTACCCGCCTCCCGACCCCTCCTCTGCCCCCCCCAGCGGCCGAGCCCCCCCGGCCGGCCACCAGCACGGTGAGCCGCCAGAACAGCAACACGTCCAGCGACAACGGTAGCGTCACCATGAGGGACCACCCCAACCAGAGGCCCCTGCCCGTCAACCGTAAGCCCCACCCCCCAACAGCTTTCTCATTGATTAGCGGGGAGGCTAATTAGTAACGCTGGTGTTATTAATGTCTGCCCCCCACGCCTGGTCCCCACAGGCAGGAAGTCCAACATGGAGGAGGTTCAGGATGAGCTGATGCACAGGCTGACCCTGGGCCGCAGCGCCCAGAAGAAGTTCCAGGCACCCCCCAGGAGCACCAGCCTGCCCTCGGTCAACATCACCTACGACTCCCCACCTGACGAGGTCAAATCCTGGCTGGAACTCAAGGGCTTCAGCACTGTGTAAGTCCTTCCACTCAACAGACGTGTCCACTAGGCTTAACCATCCTATGTATTTGTGTTATTTGCTTTTCTCATGTATTTTTTCTTATTATTTTGGACTCGCCTTCTAAAGCGATCCACTATTTTCCTAAGAGATACTGCAGTGAGATAACCAAAAGGAGTCTATGGCAAAATCCCAGTGTTGTAGAATGTGCATGGTACTGATATGAACTCTTCACCCCCATCCTGCCAACAGCACCATCAACAGTCTGGGAGTGTTGACAGGAGCCCAGCTGTTCTCCCTCAACAAGGAGGAGCTGAAGACCGTGTGCCCAGACGACGGCGCCCGGGTCTTCAGCCAGATCACTGTGCAGAAGGCCGCTCTCGAGGTAGGTGTGGCCTCCCTCGTCCCCTCCCCTCCGATCCCACTCCACTTAGCTGACTAGCCCACGGGCAAGTCTGCGCCTCATTTGATTTAAGCGAGGTCTTAAACCGTCTGCAGGGGCGGGGCGGGTGAGGGGGGGTAGCGTCCTAGTTACAGTTTGCCCGGATGAGAAGTGGTTCTGTAATGGTGTTGTAACTGGGGTCATACCGTGATATCCTGGAGCTGTCTGCACCATACACATAGCCTCTATCCTCTAATGCCCCCCAACTCTGGCAAGGTCTGGTCTGTGGTGTTTATTTCCTCCTACAGGTCTTCTTCTGACCCCTCCTCCTTGATCTTCTGATTCTAAACACACACTCACTAAAGGTATTGTGGGATAGGCTGTCCTAGTGTCTAGTCTGCTGGCCAGATTTGATGCAGTTGCTTCTTACGTTCAGAGCTAGCGCTTAGCAACAGCATTGGAAACCAGGCGAATGAGCTTGTACGGTCACGGACATATCTGCTTTGCTGCCGCACAACTTTGACAAATCTGTGAAACGTGTGCGTCGCTCCTTCGATAGTGTTCAGCCAACGATTCCAGGTTTCTTGTTATAAATCTGGCCAGCAGATGGAAACGTAGTTTTTCAACAGCTAGTTTAGCGTTAGCTTCTGGCCCTCTTAAAAGGCTGCTGTAGCTGTATGTACCGTGGTCCAGCTCCTCTCCCCTTTCCAGAATGTGCCATCTCGTTGACCAACCCCCACTCCTATGTTCCTAACCCACACCCCCATCCCAGTGCCATGCCCTCCAGCCTGCGCTAGATCTGTGAAACATAGAAAGTGTCCGTCCCAGAAAAATACTTGGAACTGCTTTTTGCTAACTGAAACTAACTTCATCTCCCATGTCCAGAAATGCTTGCAATATTCAGCTGCGCGCAAGGTTTTTTTTACACATTGTCAAGAGAACATTTCAGTTCTACGATCAGTCCTGTACTATACTGGTGTTTCTGGTAACTAGGATTTGAAAGTGAAGAAAGTTAGCATTAGCACTTAAACTGACCTCATTCAGTGAAACAAAGGTAAGTTTCATTTAAGGTTATCTGTCATAGCAGGAGAGGATATCGAGGCATTTTCTGCATCAGCTTTGAAACCCATAAAGGCATAATACACGTTCCACCTCTGTTCCTGAGGACGCCAGTGTGCTTCTCCGGTTTGTTCTCTCAGGACAGAAGTGAGGGAAAACCTGCTCACAATTAGGGCCCTCCATACCAACAGAGGATTTTCTCATCAGATTTCAGTTTACAGTAATACATGTGTAAACGGTTTAGAAGCATTCAGTCGCAGGCTGCAGTGAATGCCTTTTGTGTATTGTATCCAATTTAGTCAAACGGCCTATTGAACTTTGCAGTAGCTGCTAAGCCGATGAGCCACTCCTCTGGGTGATATAGCGTGTAAAGCTCTGCTGAGGTCAATCCACAGGGCGGCGTCGACCGGTTCTGACCTCATCTTTCTCTGCTTTTTGTTCTTTTCCGGGGGGGTTTCTCCTCGAACCTTCTGTCTTTTCTCTTCTTGCTGTCCATCTCCTTCCTTTCTCTCCCTCTCTCCTCACTCTTTCCTTCTCTCTCTCTATCTCTCGCTCTCTCTCTCTCCCCCCCCGCCCCCATCTCTCTTTTCCTCTCTCTCCCTCTACAGCGGAGCTCCGGTTCCGAGCTGCAGGAGATCATGAGGAGGAGGCAGGAGAAGTTGGCTGCCAACGCCTCCGACTCGGGGGTGGAGTCTTTTGACGAGAGCAGCAGCCACTGAGTCCTTCCCCCTGACCCCGCCCCTCCACAGCACGCACCAACCCCAGCCCCTCACAACCCCCCCTTCGACATCTGCAACTGCTGGTTTGCCCCTTGGTACCATTTCACCAGAGTAGCAGCCCACGACCGAGCCAGAACGTTCGTTGAGCCATCCCATGCGCCGCCCAGTCAGGAGCTTCTGCCCACCGCAAGTCTCGTAGAACAAACACACTCCACACACAAACACACG
>BROE01000027.1:5856956-5869427 GCA_036571765.1 Plecoglossus altivelis
CCCCCCTTGACTCTCATGTGGTTGCCTTGTCATTTCCAGAGTGCAGCAGACCGAGCAGAGTTCGTTGAGATCATGCGCCGCCGTCAGGAGCTTCTGCAGCAGTCTCCGTAGAAACAAACACTCACACAAACAAACAGTCAAACACCCACGATCGGACAAATGACAAACACACGCACGCACACACACAGGACTGCTGGCGTAGACGCCGGGGAAGAGGGGGAAACGTTCAGCCATGCGTGTCTGAAGGGAACGACAATAGTTGTGGAACTCCTAAGTCTCATCTGACTATTGTTATTTAACAGGAACGAATGAGTTAAAGGAATATCTTTGTCATTGGAAGGCCAGTTCGGATGTAATATAGCAGCAATGTTTTGAATGGTGAATCTTAAGCATGATCTTGTCATTTGGCCACAGATTAGTGCAGCACACTAAAAAGGAAATGGATCTGGTTTCTGGGATCTTATGTCGTAGGGAAAGTCAACCAAAATAATGCTTGTTGATACAATTAATAGTATTTTAGAGAGAATTGATTAATGTGAATAACCAATATGAATATAATTGTTGTGTACATTTTCTGATTTGCTGACGAAGCAAATATATTTATATACATCATCTTTTTTTATTTAATGTTATGCCAAAAGAGTAACTTAATATAACTGACCAGACTGAAATAGAGGCAACGCTAATTTAACTTTTTTTCCATTCATAAAATACGACAGATAAGATCACTTGATATAATATCACTGACAGATACATGCTTCCATTAATCTCATTCCAGATATTGTATATTTGATTTAATATAGCCCTTGCTTACACCCTACATCCAAGCAGAGAAACTCTGACAGAAGTTATTTAGGACTTTGAGACTGGTTACTTGTCCAAGGCTCCAAGTCATTAGCTGGGCCTATATGCACATTTGCACAGCAGTAGTCAAGTTCTATCACGCAAGGATTAACCAGGCAAGTCATGATAATAAGCTCGAAAATCATTATCACCCTTGAGTATTTTCCTGGAGTCTATGTTGGAGGAAGACATGGATGAGCATGTTCGATGGCTGTTACAAACATGGTCGATAGCAGTCTTCCTCCCAACAGTGGCAAGAGGATCCAGTTTTGTATCAGGGTGGCAGGATAAAGCACACCTCCCTACTGTAGCAAGCCCCTTCAGTGTGGATTTCACAAAGTTCCTGGAGGAACGAAGAAAGCTCAAATACACCCCCAATACTTCGTTCGACCAACTTGACAGTCATAAGCGAGCTGGAAACATGTGGAAGACGGAGCGCTGTTATACATTTGATCTTTATTTAGCGAAGAGTCAAGTCTGATGGTAGTTTGGCGTCTTTCTCCCGGTGAACGTTGGGAACAAGCGTACCGGGACAGAAGGAATGGGGTGTAATTTAGCACTCGTGTTTATTATATATGTAATAGATATATCTATCTATAGATATATCTATAGATATACTGTATATGCCTGCACAAGAGATGTATCTTAACTAATTGATACAGTGTTGCTTAAATGTGTCACTTTTATATGGCTTCAGCTTTGCTCTGTGATGTAGATCTGTTGGTCCAGTTGACTCCAGGGGTAGAGGGTACAACCTGTGGGTGAATGTGTCCGTTTAGGAAGGGCGTTTCTCCAGTGCATGTCGGGACACACTTTAGTACCTTTTGGCACATGTTCTGGCCCAACTATCGACGACCCACCCCACCCGCCAGAACTATCTGTGTGTATGTCTGCAATGCTGAACGCTAAGTTATATAGAAAAGTCGATTGGCTAGTTGCCATTTTATTAAGATAATGAGGAAATGATTATTGGACGAAGTAGGATTTATTTTTGTGAATTGTCCTCCCTAAACGATGTGCAATTGCAAAGCGTTGTTGGTGTCAATCAAGGAAATACTGTGTTCTTTCAGGAAGGATTATTACATTGTACATTTCTAATTGTATGTCTATAGTTTTCATGGTGCCTTTTTCACTTAAATCTGCTAATTCTGCAATAAATCCTGTTCTTAAACCTGTGCTATTTCGACATGTTATGGTGCGTCGGATAAATCTGCGGGCGTAAAAAATTCTCTCGAATTGATATTGCAACATTTTATTTTTTCCAACACACGCACACAACTCAGTGAAGACGATCATAACACGAGATCGTCCCTCTAATTTAAGTGACACAATGCACAAGAATGGCACCAATGACAAACAAGTTCTGACTGGACACACACTGAGCAAGAGAAAAATTGTAAAACGTGTACAGTAAGCTAACTAGCTAACGGAAATGTCTGTATTTTCGGTCAGCTCCGACAAGCATGCCAAAGTGCGTTTCTCCGGCTACAGCCGTGCTTTCCGCATCTAGTGTGTCTCAACAGAATCTGACCGAATTGTTGAGGATGCACTTCGAATGCTGGGAAAACACACACACAAAAAACAATACCCAGACGCTCATAGAAATACTTCAGCCTCAACAAAAGTACCGTGTTATGCCAAAACAATAACTGAACTGGATCTGGGTTGTTATGTAATGCTTGTTCACATTTACAACAGTTTAGGAAAAAAAGAAAACAAAGCGACAAAGTCATTTCCACAAGAATTACTTTGTAATAACATGTAGAAACAGTTTAGTTACACAGTAAGTAGTATGTACAGTACATTTGATACCTTGCTGTGAAATGTCATCTAGATGAAGGTGAGTGGTCTCTGTCCTGCTAGATTTTACATCTGTAAACTGTGCGTTGTCCCCCAAAACACTTGAGTAGAACACTATAATCCCCTATAAGTGAACACTGGACAGTCCAATGTAGGCTACAGTACCTTGTAAGATTTATATCCTAAATCCCTATTAATAACTTGGATAGCACTCCAGTTTAAAGTGCCTAGTCTTATATCAGAATGCTAACTACGGTGATGAAAACTGGTTAGCATGTTTACCATCACTCTGCCATACTCATGCTATGGACACCAATATAAATACTGATATCAGTGTACTGTGGGTGAAACTTCTTTTTTTTCTCCTTCCAATTGCTCCATCCCACCACAGACCTGCACCCCAAAGTGTGGATGACCCACCGCCTAAGAATAACATAAGAGCATCATGAATTCTAAGGAACTAGCAAGCACTGTGGTTTATAGGGAGATTGGAACACCTGATTCATAACTGAATGATATGCTTGTGGGGAGGGAAAAAGAGATATGCTATGCATTCAGATTTCCGCAAGATATTCAATTCTTTACCTTTTGAATCTTCAGAGATTCAAAAGAGAGATCAAGTCTAGGTTTTCTTTGTCAAACTGACTGTGCTCTTAAGGGCGACAAAGTGCTATGATATTAGACGCACCAATCCCAATATGCACCTCTCGCTGCTAAACGCATGATTGCAGCTAATGCAATGACATAGCCTGGTAAACAAGTATTGAATGCGAGTTGAACCGCTGTATCACTTACAACAATGTTCCTCTCCGGTGACTCAGGTTTCCCGTGAGAGCGAGCCCAGGCTGGGCTGGACGATACAGTACACAGATAAAACAGTAGTTTCCACAGTCAGCAGCAGCCACAGGAAGTGAGGGCAGGCCAGCCCTTCATTCCCCCCCCCTTCTTTCTGCTTTCTTCACGCATGGCAGGCAGGCAGGCAGGCAGTCCAAGGCCTCAGTGCAAAATACAACAACAGATCCACAACAGAACCACACAGTCTCTACAGCTTCTAAACTGGCCTCTTTGCAAACCACACCCAGATCCTCGTCCAGTCGATGGAAGGCAGGGTCGGGCCACAGCCTCCCGCTCCGCCCCACCCAACCCCAGACGCAAAGCCCCTCCAAGTGTCCTTGTGGCCTGGCTCCCTTTCTCTTCCAACCCTCCTGGTTGTTCCCTCAGACCCGGAGTAGCCAACGGGACTGTACGTTGCTAACGTGCTACGGTGGTAGCTTTTGAGCAGTTGATGCAGCGGTTACCACGTGAACGCAAACCTGCTAGACAACGGCAAGTCTCCAGGACGGGTGACGGTGTATCGTAGCCGGTGTCGACACCGGGCTATCGTGGCAGGGCACTCTGAAGCCTTTTAGCCACAGAACTAAAAGAGTGAAAAGTGAAGAGGACAGCTACTTGGTGATGGCTACGTGAACGCCACAAAGGGCCAGCTGATGAATGCGTTAAAACAGCCTAGCTACAACTCTAGAACACTACTCTCAAGCACACGTGTCAACATTGTAACAATGGCAGTTGGGGGGGGTGGGGGGGGGGGGTGGTAGGCCTGTGTGCTTGCTGGTTTCCAGCTATAATCCTGAGATTAAAAAAAAAAGAAAAAGAAATGATGGTTGCTGACAGACAACTAACCAACTGACCACCCGTTTGGCCATTCTGTACCCTCGTGGTTTCTGAAGATAGGGAGTCTCCCTTGCAAAGAGGGTCTGTGGTCAAAAGACATTCCATTCACGTAGAAGGGGGAAGGCATGATACGCTACAACCCCAGCGCCCTCCCACCTCACATCCTGGCCAGTTTGGGTTGAGCCGGGGGGTGGAGGGGGGATATTAAATGACCTCGAAAGTGGTTGAATAAATGGCCGGTCAGTGAAGACTCCTTAAGGCAAATGTTCCATCCCGATGCTTTCACCAATTCAAAAGGAAAACCGTGAATCCATTTTCTTCTTGTGTTTTTTTGTTGTCATGTTTGGTGGGTTGTTGTTGTTGTGTTTTTTTTTGGTCTTGATGACGAAGCGGATCTCGGAGCACAAAACAGATGCTCCGAGCACGGGAGGTTGAGTGTGTATTCCCATCCTGAGGCAGAGACCAAAACGAGTTAGGGCAACATGAACGTCCTTTTAACGCTGCGTGGATACATTGCATGGCTTTCTGTTATTAGATTACACATTAGTGATGAGTGGTCTGTTGCGTAAACTAGGATGGAACCTGGGTTTGAAGGGCCATTAAAAAAGGAAGAATGTTAAATGATTGAGGGGATTTTAATGTAAAGCATAGGCCTGTGTCTATTGGCCTTCCATAGTCACTACTGCTACACAGAAGAGGCCCAGGGGAATACACTTTCATGGGGTGTGTAACTCCTGTCCTGCGCCATGCTGTGCCTTGGTGTGAGACTCTTACGTGGGGAAGGACCGGTGTCTCTAGGTCTTGCTGACGTTCTCGTAGATGACGTCGCTGGTGATGGACTGCTGCTTCTTCTTCTTCCACATCAGCATGACGCACTGGTGGATGAACACGTACTGCTCCTACAGGAAGTGACATCGTACCCACAGCGAATAGCCAATATGCGTCAATGCTACTGGCTCGAATCGCAGTTTCTTGTAATAACAGCTGTTTTTTTCCCCCACCACCATGCGGACGATCTCCACCCCCACCCCCCCCCCCCCCCCCCCCAGTCATTGGCCCTTGCCGAAGGTGACTTACCTCAGTCTGCACCATGGAGAGCCGATGGGAGCGCATCTCAGACACCATGCCCAGGATGTCAGCAAACTCGTGCTCCCGTATGTGCTGCATTAGACGATCCAGAGCGATGAAAGTACCCGTCCTCCCCACGCCAGCGCTGCCCGCCGGGGACAAAACAAACAGTCAAGGGGAGAGCGACGGCTGCAGCGGCTCGCTTTAACAACCTGCTGACGGTGCAGGACGCCGGGGACGGCAAAGTCCACATGATTTATGTTCGTGCAGACCGTGGGACGGGGGGGGACGGGGGGGATGGGGAACATGGCTCATACGGGAACAGGAAACAACGAGCCTCTCTGAGACACACAGTCATGCTGGCCTTACGTGTGAATGCTACTGCCTTGCTTTACACTTGAATCTTAGATAGTAAGATGGATTCAAAGCCAGCCTTAGGGAGTCAAACACGGGCAGTCAGCCACACCCATTAGTGTACAGTCCTTGTCTAGTTGGCCCCATTACTCACTGTAGTCCCTTGCACTGCCAACTTCTCTAAACAGTCTGTCTATGGGTTTACTGTTTTTCACCTCACTGAAGGCAGTTTTGATCGTAAATCAAGAGTAGATAGGCACCACATTCCTGAAGCTATTTAGCATGTGGGACATTGGCAATATCCATCTTTACTCTCTGTCTTGCCCATTCTCTGGGATAGACCAGCCCCTGCATGCTTGGGTAGGTGGACCCCCGTGTACCTGCAGTGCACTATGATGGGGTCTTTGGTCCTGTTGGCCTGCTGGCGCACGATGTGAACGAACTGCAGGATGCTCTCGATGGCGTTGACCGTGGGGACGCCGTGGTCGGGCCAGGACGTGTAGTTCAGGTGCAGCACGTCCTGAGACTCGTCAGCCTGCAGGGGGCGGCACACGCGCACACACCAGTCGTTCCAGGGTATGTAAACAGCTTATCACGAGGGCCAGCAAAGACAGATGTTTTGATAGATTTGGGATTAGCCGTGCTATATTTGAGCATAATATCACCCACTCTGCACTGGACTTTGCGAGATTTGATCCGATGGCATCGCGTCTAATAACTTTTGCCCGCGTCATTTAACGTCAGAGTAATGAGGACTCCGGGTGTCTGTGTGTAAGAGAGAGAGACACTCACGTAGCCCAGTCTGAAGTTCCTAATGGTCCACTCGGGAGACTCCGTCTCCGACAACATCTCCACGCTGATCTCTCCGTACGACACTGGCTCGTCCGTGAACGGCCAGTAGTGGTCACACTTCACCTGTCGAGTCGACACGCGCAACACTTCCATCACAGGCGTGCTCATGTAGCATGGGTGTGGCTATTCCGTTGAACCACAATACGAGAGAATGCTCAATAATATGCTGAATATCATAGGAATATGATGCTTTCCTTGGCTACTACCCCTCACCCTTGGCGCCTTACAACGCGAACATGCTTGGGCATGAATAACATTATTTTGAGTGGGTTTTGCCTCCTCCATTTCAAAAGTACATGAAACAGCCACAGAGACTCTATCTATGATGTGCTCAGTCAGGTGCCACCAAGTCACCCATCACCCAGAGGGGGGGTTGGGGGGGGTGTGAGGGAAGCGGGTTGCCAGACTCACCCGCCGCCTCTCGTTGCACTGTGTCAGCATGACGATGATGTGGGACTTTTGCTGGAGCACCATCTTCCAGAAGTCATTCCTCGTCTCCGGGAGGGGACCCTGGGTGGCGATGTACTCCTTGGGGGACTTGTAACCCTGGGAGATGAACGAGGGACGGAGTGACCACGTGTGTGCGCACGCAGCAAGGGTCCATGTCTGAACCCAGACCTGGGACATTATCAGCCACGTCGACCTTTTATAGTCGTTTCCAGAACTGAATGGAAGGTCGGATTCCGTCCATTTGCGGCGTCAAACTACCCCTCTCACCTCAGGTAAGAGTAGAAGGTGACCTCCCCCCCTTCACTAAGCCATCTCCCCATCTCAGTTACTTAGACCTGACCATAGCACCCCATCCCTCTCTAACTGTGGCCGCGTGGAGCTCACCGGTATGTAGTTGGCGTTGATGTAGTCGGAGCCCTCGTCGTTGTGCATCGAGATCAGCTTCACCCGACTGAAGTCGTCTGTGGACACAACACGCCGTCTACATCACTAGGCGTTTGGGATTTGATACAGCTGTTCAAAGATCCACTCGCATCGGGGCAAATATGTCCGGGACGTATGTCCAGACGAAGGAATTGACGATTTCCCAAAAAGAACACTCGTCGCCCTTATATAGTCCTGGTCACATGGTCAGTGTAACTAGCCACTCACAGGGGAGGATGTTGGTGTAGCGGTTCTTGGGTCTGTTGATCGGCAGGTCAGCTGCATCATGGGACAGGTCCAGCCCCACACTCTTTAGCTCCTACGAAACACATTAAGTATTGAGAACCATTGTATGCATTTTGTTCTTTCAAATAGGTTTGTGATTTTCTTAGCCCAGGGTGTCTGGGTTTGGTTTGGCTGCGTCAGGCATTATTAAAATCAAGCTCAAAATATGTTTTTGAAAAATATTTCAAAGGAGATAAGTCAGAACCTAAAATGTATTTACAGACAACAGTAGACTAAAGAATAGGGGTAGTTAATGGTGTGTATTTTTGAATTTGAACTCCTGTACCTCAAACTGCAAGGAGAACTTGTAAGCGGAGTCCTTGCTCATTTCCTTCAGGTAGGCGTCAAAATCATTCAGTTGGACCAAGCTACAACAGCACACGAGAGACCAACTTGAGTTTGGCAAAGTGACCCAGACAATGGCTTCAATACTCTCTACTCTCTCCTACACATTTACTTGAAATAAATATATAAGTAAATAGGATATTCAGTTCCATAATTAACCCTAACTAAGCCCGGATCAGAGAGTCAGTATAAACATATCTAGCAGTCATATTTCTGATGTTATTTTCTTTTTCTCCCATGCTTGTTGACAGGGGGGGGGGGGGTAGCTTTACATCCCGTCAAAGTTTGCTGCCTCACACTTCAGGGATTCATTCTAATGAGATTTGAAAAGGGATTACACATTGTTTATGACTGTGGGCCAGCAAATGACTCTTGGAGTTATGATGTTCAAAGCTGCTGAAACAGGGGTTCACGTGAAGTTTGATCCTGGATCAAAGATGAAAGGGGGCGTGTGTATACATATGCGTGTGAGCGCATGTAGGGGCACGTTAAACCATCGTGATGCTGTGACGAGTGGTTTTAATCTGCTGGATTATTGGGTCTCGCACACACCCTGTGGTGCGCGTTTGATTACTAGCCGAATGCTGGTCACAGTAGCGGGCAGTTAGACATGTGCACACAGATGAACACAAGCTCATCCTCACAAGCAAGCGCAAATGAAAAAACTGAAAAGGTACAAGAAAAACCGACACAAAACTCACAGGAAGTGCATTCAGACAGTATAGACGGGTTACCTTGTAAGCTTCCGTTTCTTTAAAGCTGTCTTGCTCCTAGGAATCGCAGAAATGATAAAAAGCTCTCATGACAACCGTTTGTGCCCGTCGCTGTCGAACACAATGCTCCGTGTCTCTCTCCCTCCCGCCCACCACCTTGTCCCCGAAAGCGAGCCCACGTTAAATAGTCGGAACAATACTGGAACGTCACCCCACAGCAGCACAAACATGCTAGGTCTCAGCATCTATACTAAAGCACTGACATCAAGCAGGCAGGCCAGACACATTTTCTCTATGGTTCAGTCCCCCCCCCCCATGCTTCTCTGTTGGCATAACGCTGGTGTCAACCTCACAACATGCACCACAGGACCCATTTCAAATGGAGGACATCTACATTGGACCCTCTAAACTCTACATTCTACCCTTGGAATCCACTAGACAAAGTCTTAAATCGAAGCACAAACAAAATGCGGTGAACATGCATGCAGACACCGTGTGGGACAGCTAAGCCGGTTGCTGTTAGTAACCATGCAACGGTACATTAGTCCAAAACAAAAACACAAACAAACAGCTCAAATAAGACTCGAACACAAGTAGCCTCGAGGGCGAGTGCATCTCCCAACCACAGACAAAGCGTTTCGAGACGGGAGAGTTCGCAGACAAATCTCCAGAAGTCTTTCAAATCGGTTCTCAACCAGAATCTCGTTGCACGGAGCGCGCGATCGCCAGGTACTGTAATGTCACTGAGCGTGTGCGTTATTGTGCGATCCAAAATGGCCGCCAAGGCCCAATTTAGAATGCGCGTTGGATGCCTGTCTAGTTACACAGTGTCCATGGTCGGAGGAGCAGGCCGTGAGCTTTGCTTGACACGTGCCCCCTGAGATGAAGCGTTGACTCGGCCAACGAAAGTGCTTACTTACCAAGGATTAATATAAAAAGCCAAAAGATAGTCAGTCCAAAGGCAGGATGGCAGTAGGGTAAGGAAGGCAAAAAGGCTTCTTCGCCTGAAGGGAGTTCAGACACACACACACACACACACACATAAAAAAAAACACCAATAGGCGACAGGTTGGGACAAAACAAGGAGCTCCATTAGTAAAAGTGGCACAGAGAGGGCTGAGAAGAACTCTATTAGTGCTCAACACAGAGTTAATGCATCATGCAGCCTGTGACGCTGGACAGTGTACAGTAGATAGCCTATGTTTCTTTAATGGAACAGCAGGGAACAATACAAGGCTGTTTGAGGCTGTGGTACTGCTGAGTGGACTTGGTCAATGGCCACTCTCTTCCTCGCTGAACTGTACTTACGTTACGAGGTCCCGCATTTCAACATTTCGTGTGGTTGAGCTGCCGTAACCTTCCCTATAAATTTGGGAGCGCTCGTGGGCTATCCCGCCACTCGCGCGGGGGCGGGAATATATGGTAATCTATTTGTGTGGTTTGGCAACACGACAACATCTGCTCGATAAATAGGACGGTTGCTCATTGACAAAATGTGGTACGCTAACAGACAGAACACCAAGGCGCTGACATCATGCACATTCAAAGCACAAGCTTTGCCAGTTGGGTCCACAGAAACACAACTCAACCAGCGTTGTCACGGTAAGAACACACTCGGATGGGTGTATGGTTTAGTGATGGGAGATCATGATACAGTACAAAAGTCAATCGAATTTGGGATGGAAGCCAAGTTCTGCCTTCACTGACCGTCTTTCAGCTGTTATATTAATCAGTTACCATGGGATGCGACGCCCTAGGACTGGCCCTCTCCTGCCTGACATATTATGGGCTATATTTTTGAACGGAGCACCGGTCTTAACCTTGGGCTGATTTGTGTCTTGAAAGATACTGCTATGCACACAGACACTACTATTACCCTTCTATTAACATTATTAATATTTAGGGTGTTTCCTTGCTAACTCTTACGTTGTTGCACTGTGGACCTGAAAGGTCCCCATTTAGGAAGCAAAATGACTAACCTGAAGCCACACGTTTGATTTCATATGTACGCCATCTTAAATTTAAACATTTTTGTTATTTAACATGTTGTAATGTCAGTTGTGTGTTTGTCTTTTAGTCGCATGAAGAGTACACCCCATTAAAATGGTTGTGTTTCTCCCAATACTGTTTGAAACGTTGAGAGGATTTCAACAACAACTGAACTGCTTGATTTGGGAGGTGATATAAAAAACGAAACTGCCCCAAATGCAGCGGCTGCAAACACACTTCACCGTTTCCCTCGAAAGTGGACCCTCTCTAGTCGAACTCTGTCTTCAAAACTCCTAGCTAACCTAATGTACTGTAGGCTTTTAGCAATGTACCCCGTTCATGGAATACACTCTTCTACGCTAACAGAGACTAGAAGAAGACGCACTATTCTCAGACAGTAGGAGGAGCAGGCCATGGTTTTTTTGACTGGGTTTAGGAGCTAGAATAAAGGCAGTAGAAGCAAGGCACCGTCCACACCCACTCTGCCCCCCCCCCTTCTCCCACCCTTCCATCAATCCTAATCCCATCCCTGCATTTGCCCATCTTGGATTTGGGGGACGTTGACCAGCTTTTCCCCTAGCTCTGGCTAAACACAACACATGCCATCATCATCATCATCATCATCATCATCATCAGTGAGAAGGATCGGGACCAGAGGGGCATTACAGGGTCTGGAGTTTTATCTTGGAAGTCGTGTCGTGTTTGGAGGGGGTGCAGGATAATGGGATATGCTAGGGGGGACAACGGGACAGATGGTCTCCCAGGGGACAGAGCGAGGGCCTACCAGTTGTAGGGAAGTTTCCCATCTCTCTCGAAAGACGCAAAGTTCACAAAGGTTTCCGCTCCACACTCTCTGAAACGGACGCAAAAAAAGGACATGACTCGCAAACCTGCAGGCGCACATAAAAGTCTTTAATATTCAGTTAAAAAAGAAGTGCCCAGTGACGGAGGGGGGGGGGGGGGGTGTCTATGTCTTCGCTAACAGAGGGACTGTTCGCGAAGGTGTTAGTAATCTTTAGGGGAGCGTTTTATACAAACACCTCCACATACACGTGGCCAGACACAGAGGTACAAGGCTGTCTGAGGCATGAAGGTCAGAGGACGGAGCTTATAGTTACAGACAGAAACAGTCATAGCTGTTTGTTATTATGGGCTGGCAGATATGATCGTAGAACTGCAACTGTCAACAGAACATGGTTACGGTATGAACACATTATACATTCATATATATATAATATAAGACAGAAGATTTGGATAGATAATAGCTGATCTTCTGATGTTCTTAACATAATGAAATGAGAAATTCAATTTCTCATTTACACACCAGGGAAGGATTGAAGCTCTCAAATTGCATCCCTCAGTAGGGCTGGACTAAAGTGTTGCTGGTGTGTGTCTAGCTCACCGGGTCGGTGATGTGTTCAAGTGGTGTGTTCACCTGGCCATCTGGAGGTGCTTTCGACGCAGCACCAGGAGGAAGAGGACCAGGAGACTGATGAGGAGCACGCTGAGGACAGCCAGAGCTGATATGGCTGCTACGCTGGGGTTCATCTCCTTAGCTGGTTACCACACACACACACAAACACAAACACAAACACACACACAATACTGCATTTGCAATTTTTGCACCAAATTAATTCTAAACCAAACAGTTATTTTCCCATCCGAGAGAACCCCCCCC
>BROE01000027.1:5873054-5913176 GCA_036571765.1 Plecoglossus altivelis
GGGGGGGAGGAAACAACAGGCTGTCATGAAGACAAAACGCCTTTACTGACGAGAACTTGGGATCACGCAAAAGGCGTTGTTGGGGTAATGTTGACTTGTACGTTGCATGGGCTAGTCAACGCCAGTGTTAGCATGTGGTCATCTGCACTAGCGTTAGCATGGGCTCATTGATGTTAGCGCCTTAGCATTAGCTTGTGAGCGGGCGCCTTGCGGACTCACGTCGATGGAGTAGTTCTTCTTGGGGCCCTTCTTGCCCTGGGCGACCACCTGCCAGTGGAGCATCCTGGAGTGGGACAGGTCGATGAAGAGCTCGCCATAGGTCCAGCGCACGTACAGGATGCCCTGGGAATAGTCCACAGAGGTGATGTGGGGAGCCTCCGGAGCTGAAATACAAGGGTGCGCGTTTGTGAGCGAGGGAGAGAAAGAGAGAGAGCGCGATCGAGTCTTACAGTAAGATGGTGCGAGTGTAATACGTGCCATCACTTTGGGAAATGTCTCTGTGGTTACCTGTGACATAGCTCACTGTGGGGCTCTCGCAGCAACTGAGCGGAGGGTCGCCCCATGTCACCATGGAAACACGGAAATTATAGTACCAAGCGGGCAGAAGATCTGTCACTCTCTGAAAGACGGGGACAGAGGAATGAGAAAAGTGGGGGAAACGAGAGAGAGAGAGACAACTCGGGGCTTAGCCAAAGGGCTCTTCATCGGGAAATAACCACTGCTGTGCCACTTCAAAGGCTAGCCAAGAAATGATCTTGAAACGGTGACACCAACTTTCGAAAAAACCAACGTTTTGTTTAAAATGGGCAAACAACTGTCTGGTTACCATGGAGGCCACCACAGAACCGGTGGCGGCAATCTCATAGTAGGTGGTCCACTCAGAAGCCAGGGTGACAGGATTGAAGAAGAACGTCTGGAGGATGTACTTGCGGAAGGCTACGTGGTACCGCCTCTGCCAGCTCAGAATAACCGCCGTAGGGCTCAGTGGGTACACCACCAGCTCATGCACTCCCGTTGGCTCTGATGAACACAGGCAGCTCATTTAGCCAATTAGAACACACAGGTGGCAAGAGGAGGCGGGCCAAAAGTCAGTCAACCTAATTACATGGTGTGCTGATGGAAGACTACAACACTGACAACTGAGAACTAGTCTAGAGAGGAAAAATAGGAGCCAAATGAGGATGAGATAAAGGCGATATAAACAGAGAGCCCACCTATGTCGATGATGACGGGTTCGGAGGGGGGGCTGACGAGGGGTCCATTGGTGTGGTAGACCACCACCCTGTACTGAGCCCCTGGGGTCAGGTTGTGGATGACGTCACTAGTGGTGTTCTCCTGTGAAGTCGACATGAGTATCAAGCCCTGTAGCTTTGGTTTTCACAGGAAGCATCACCATCAAGCATTACGTAACATTTCATATGAGGTCTACTGGGATATTTCTGCGACAGGCTGGTTCCAATGTGTCGTATTCCATCCTATATTAGCTTTAGCTCGTTAAATATACTCAAGTTCTCCAAAAGACAAATCACCCTAGGGGAAGCTAGTGTTTCACCACGTCCAGCGGCCCGTGGCCTGGGTCCCGCGGCCCGGGTCCCGCGGCCGGGGTCCCGCGTCTCACCTCGGTGCAGTAGGTGGTCTCCATGCGCTGGCTGAGGCTGGGCTTGAGGCAGGTGAGGGAGAGGACGGACACCAGGCTGCCGTTGTGGCTCTCGGCGGAGGAGCCCCAGGACACGGCTGCTACCGTGCTGGAGCCCAGCATCCTCACGCTGACCGCCTGGGGACGCTCGCGGGGCTGCTCCAGCCACTCCCCGCTCGGACCTGCCACCACGGGACAACAAGCAGCAGTAAACTCAGTGACCCAGTGACATAGTGTTAGCTTACATAGGTCGTATGGACAGAGCTGCGGTGTTGTTGAACGTGTGACATAAGATATCACTTCTCTATATCTGATCAAAGCGTTGTATATTGATTTGCTGTAGCAGCAAACTAAGCGCATGAACAAGTTCCATGGATTAAAAGAACAGCTATATTTCAGCATAAAGTACAACACTGAGAACGATGCTTTAAGCGTTTAAGTATAATAGCTTCTATATACAGTCTCTAGTGTGTATCAACCACACACTACATTGTATCTAGCATGCACATAATTTAAAGTATGCATTACATGCAATATCTAGGGTGCACACTACAGTATCTAGTACATATTAGATTGTGCATACAACAGTATCTAGTACATACTGAGGTAGAAGGTGAAGCCAGAGTTAGCAATGCTCTCCCTAGGTTCACAGTCTCCAGAGGAGCTAAGGGTGGTCACTTCCACCCGGTAAATTCCTGGTTCTGTCAGCTCAGTGAAGAACTCGTGGGTGTTCTCATCCACCGTAGCTGTCTCTGTGGAGTTACCTGAGGAAAGGGGGGGAGAGAGAGAAAAAGAAAGAGAGAGGGGGAAGAGAGAGAGAGAGAAGAAAAAAAGACTCAGATGAAAGATGGACTTAGTTGGTACGTGGGAGCTTTTAGGAAATGAGTTTCTGTCTCTTGATTTTCAGATATCTGCAGGAGGTCCCAGACACGACATGTTCGTGTTTAATCTTACAAAGCAGAGTCTTAGGCTGACACTCCGCTAGGCAGAGTTCCCTTTCTACGGTTAAGAGCTCACCATCTCGGTACAAGTAGATGTTGAATCCGTCGTAGGAGGTTGGGGGGTGGGGGGGTAGCCAGCGCAGCTCTAACAGGATGGGGGGCAGGTGGGTGGGGGTGACCGAGGGCTCTGGGGTCAGCCCCATGGCCGACCCCGGCTCGTTGGAGTCCTCGTACTCCGTCACCACCGCGTTAACAAACTCCTCTTCCGTAGGGGGCGGGCTTCCTGTAGAATCCGGCCAATAGGGCTGAGTGACGCTCTCCTCGTCGGCCGTTTCGTTGGAGCCTGCTTTCGTGCTCCCGTCCGTGCCGTTGGCAACGCTGTCGTTGACCTGGCCGAGGTCGTAGAGGAGCCGCGTGGCTACCGTCCCGCCCAGCGCTTCCTCTGATGTCACTTCCTCCCTGCCCACCTGGGTCTCCTCCTCCTCCTGCTGCTCCTCGATGAGGGGGACGTCTCGAGCCTTGCGGGAGGGCGACGGCGTGGTGTCGGGGAGCCTGCTGCCGGTGACCCCGCCGCTGGTGACCCCTCTCTGACTCAGGTGGAGGATCTTGTGGGAAATGTTGAGGGGAGGGTTGGGCACTGTGAAGGAAAACATATCGCCAAAGTCGGCGGTGTTATCTAGAGATCAGGATTCCGGAGAGGATTCCATAAGACTTGAGGGGAGTTTCCAACACAATCAGTTTGCAACAGGAGAAGATGAATCGGAGTGAGGTGATTTCCTCATAACAGCTAGCAATTGTGGGCTGGTATTTATTCAGCATGAATATTGTATGGTGGCTGGTGGGGGAGTGGAGGGAGGGAGTACATCCCTAGGTGATCACATGGGCCTCGTGCTGACGTGCAGTCGATAAAGCATTGGAGCATTAGAGGGAGTGGCATTTACTAGAAAACCTCTAGGCACTGAGCACCGCTGATGAGACCAGCCCATCAACAGGCTTTACATACGACTCTAACGATTCGCTGAAATCGCTGCAACCGTTCGACTACGTTGAGAATATGTTCTCCCTCGCTAACCCTCTACCGTGTCGACATTGTCTTGACGACGTTTGTTGTCATGGTTGCGCGTGTGCGTGCGGCGTCTCCTCCTACCCGTCCTGTGCTGCCGCGGCTCGTGGGTGACGTCACTGCGGCGCATCACCGTGCTCCTGTTGATCGTGGCCTCTGATATCAGACGGAAGGTGATGTTGCTGTAACACGTCCCCGGCAACCAGTGCTTGAACACCGTCTTCCCTTTGTAGAAATCTGCCAGCGATCACAAAGCAACGAAATAAATGTGTTGCCGCTTAATAAAAAAGCGGCTCTTTGCAATACATGTGCAAAGGGAAATTTGTCAGTGAACCATAGACACAAAGAGATGACATTGAGGAAAAGATGGATAATGAGGAACACATACATTCTTCCTCTTGCTGCCTAAATAACCAATAAACTCAATCTCTCATTTTGCTCCGTCGCTTTGGATAGACGGCATCTCCTTGACAAACGTCACAAAACGCAACCCCTGGTAAAGTGGACACCGGATGCCATCGCAGGATGGTTGTTGTATTGAGTTGGGTCATGGAGACCTCTGACCTCTGTACAGCATGGAGCGTGGTTCCTTTCCCTCCGTGTAGCTGATATTGACCCGGCTGAAGACGTTGTTGGGCGGGGAGGAGATCTCAAACACCACCCCTGTCTCCGGGGACTCCCTGTAGTCCGATATGAGCACGCTGTCCACAGGAAGAGGCTCTGTTTAAGGAAGGAAGACCCATCGATCAGGGGAGGACCACCGTGACTGCAACAATGAAAAGGTCAACGACCCTCCGCTAAATATAAGGGGAGGGTCAGCTGGCGTGTCGTATGAATCTGAACGACGTCTGACTTGTTGAAATAAAGCTTTGAGATGAGTCACAATAGGGAAATCAGTAAAAGGGTGTTCTAATTGTTTACATTCAATTTCAAAGAAGGTTCTAGACAGTTTGGAAATGATCATCAATGTGGGAATGGGCATATCGGTTGTATTTCTTTGTGGCCCGTGACAATGTTCCTTACTTGTGAGGATGGCGACAGTCTTGACTGGTTTGGACCATGCCTTGCCCTCTTTGACCAGCAAGCCCACGGTGTAGCACATCCCACGGTGGGAGGCGTTGAAGACCAGCGGCGACGGGTCGCTCAGGTTCTGGTACTGGACCAGCTGCGTCCTCCGCGGCTCCCCCGTGACCCGGGCGGCGTAGGCTGTGGCGTTTTCCTGCAGGTCGGAAGGTTCCAGCGCCGCCACGATCCAGTCCTCATCCCGTACTGTCACCTGGAAGGACGTGGCACTCTGGAGAGAGAGAGATGGTTGCCGTCAAGCGCGCTGCAGATTAACTCTTTTTCTCAAGCCTGGTCCTTGAGACCACCCCATCCTGTACGTTCGAGACATTGCCCCTGCTTGTTTGAGATGTTTTTCCCGGACAACTGACTCCTGTGAATGCTTGTCACACAGCTGAGAAGGAAACCTCACGACCCATTCATTGGAATCAGGTGTGTCGGTAGGAGGTAACATCGAAAACAAACAAGTGGACCAGAGGACCTGGGGTTGAGAAAAGCTGCTGTAGATATTAGATTCCCAACAGCTCGATGATATAACACCCTCCTGCCACAAATCCAGATTATTACTCCGATCTTTTCCCACAAGAGAACCACAGGAGTTGCTGTTCATTATTAACATACCATTTCCACTTGGCATTCACGAATCAGACAGGATATACGTCCTACTCCGTCGCCTGGGAAATACCATAACTAACCTACATAGCTATAATCCTAAATCTCCTCACTGGGGAAAGCGAGACCTGAGCTTTAATGACCTCAGTATGAGCCACTGTATGTCTCTGGCCAACAGATGATCCCTGCACAGCCAAAGGTCATGTTTACAGGTTGGTTCACGTGGCCCGCCTCTCTCCAGGACAAAATGCACTCTTAGGGGTTATTCCCAGGCAGGTCATCACTGAGCGATGACCTGCCTGCATCAGGCATCAGTCATTGGAAAACACCAGGAAAAGACTGGTGGGTCGTCGTCCCCCGTCCCCCATCCCCCGTCCCCCCGTCCCCCCTCTCCATAGTATGCTGACAACATGTTTTTAGCTGCGGTCCATCTAATCCCCCCAGCTCACGCACGCGCACGCACACATTTCTATCCCTCCGCACATGTACAGCACACACAGGCAGCCGGCCTCACGACCGCTAATGATTTGGATTGAAATTGGCTGTCGAGTCTCTCATGCTAAAATAGGCAGAGTACTCATTTCATTCCCCAGAGCACGGCGTGCGATGAGAGGTTCCCGTTTTGTTTTATTTTAGAACTGATTGAACCGACAAGCCTGCGATACGCCGCATCAGTCGAACTGACTTTGCTTTGTCGGACTGCATCTCGTCAAAGATGGCCGCCGTTTCCATAACGGCCCCCTCACGGCGCTGCTGTAACTACAGACGACAAGATCGATAACACAAATACAAACGCCATTACAGCTCATTAGGGTGGGTCAGTGCCAGCAGGCAGTGGTGCTCTGTGCCAGGATGGAGACCAGACAGGAAGGGAGGGGGCTCCCTCATAGAAGAGTGGCTTGGGGGAGTTTACCTTAGGGCCCTGTAGGGAATGACTTCACAGGGGAGGGGGGGGGGAATACTATTCTCAGCAGGGCACTACTCTCTGGAGACTGTAAGATTAAAAAAAGACAGAAAAAACCCCCCCACACAACTCTGTTTCCCTCCTCCCTTGGAACGGCTTTGACTCTCAAGGGAGGTGCTTTGAAGACGCTAAACCCCCCGCCCCACCGCAGCCGTCCGTGAGCCCCTCTGTGTTCTCCGGCCTCCTCAGAGGTGACGGCTGTCTGCGACAGAACCTCCTCTGTTTCCTCTCGATGCGGGCTCGCGGCCGCGGCGCTCTGACACCGCGCTCGGGGGCATATTCTGTGGCCCGCTTGCCTCCGATCGAATGTTTCCCGACAGGAAGCCGGACCAGAGGAGGAAGAGAAGGGGAAGGAACAGGAGGAGGAGAAAGGGGGAAGCAATAGAGAACGAAGGGGAGGAGAAGGAGGGGAAAGAAGGAGGAGAAGGAGGAAGGGTGTTGCCACACGTAGCTTCCTTTCCCTCCGCCTCCCATCCCTTCCCCTCTTATCTCCCTCTTTCTTTCTCTTTGGCCAGGCCATCAGCGTGGCCGCTTAGACCTAAACGATATTGATGGGAAATGGAAATGACCTTTATGGGGACGTGGGAGGCGAAATCACCGCGTTTAACGACTCTAAATGATTTATGACTCCAAATCCAGATGGGCTGCTGGGGGCTGAATGCATTACCACGGCATGACGACTTCAGATGCAGTCACTTATTAATTGGACGTGACATTTCAGGCCGTTAGTTAACGCAGTTCCCTAACTGTAAATCATCTCATTCGCTGGAAATACTAACTGTGTTCATCATCAATATGCAGCGTGCGATCAAAGGTTGATCGCATGTGTTACCGAGTGCATTTCTGTTTTGAAAAATCGATGGCGGTAAGTTTGGATTTCATTCTTTATACTTAACGACGTATATCCGTAACACCATAATACAGACCTTGTCTGAATTAACACTGTGCCTCTTGCGTTTTCAAAGAAGCGCTTTGCCTGCGTCGTCTTGACAGCTTCACCACCGCCCCAAACGAGCGGCGGTGATCACAGGTTAAAGTGGGAGGATCAGAGTTTGGCAGCTCCACACCTGACAGAGACACCGCTGCCGTCCTGGAGGCAGACAAGGCAAGGCGGTGGAGCCGGCAGGTGAGAGAGCTTGTGAAGCCTCCTCGCACCCGAGACAAGAAGGTCTAAGCAGAGGTAGTGGAACCTGTCATCCAAACCAGATGAGAAGCGCCTCTCAAGTCTCAATCAGATGTAGCTTCTAACTTCCTCCCAGCTTTAGATCGCTCAACTACTGAAGGTTCTTCAGTTGCTTTTCTTTTCTTCTCCCCGGCAAGGAGAGAGATCCCACGTTTGAACTTTCACAGAACATCACGGAGATACTCCGCTTGTTCCGTGACAAAAACAAATGGGTGTTTTAATTCAATGCCAACCGACGTTTTATGCAGCGGTTAGTAGAGCAGTTACAGCATGGATGTTCACATGGAACGGCTGGCCATTTTCCCGGGGGAACCTTTGAATCGCGGGTAAAAACGAAATGTTGAGATAAGTCGTCTTCCTCAGCGGAGCTATGCTCGGTCTTTCATGAGCAATGCTTGGATTCCAGTTTTCTTGAGGCTGAATCTAATTATCGTCTCTCTGCAGGAAGCCCCCCGTTACCCCATCCCCCTTTTCACTCGCTCCCCCTCCTCAGGCTGAAGGCCACCCCCCTCATGCCCTGCCTAAAGGTCACCATTCCTGCCCTCTTCACTCGCTCCTCCTCTGCCTCCTGGATAAATGACAATATTTACGCTTATTTATTCAGAGATCTAGAACCTTTCGGGTAGAACATCTTCTCTCGCCACAGCGCTGCTCTGCCCCTTGGGGCGGATTCCCATGGTAACGTTGTGCTACTTAAGGGTGGTCATGAATGCTCCTGCCAGCTCTGTGCAAACTCAGACTCGGCTTTTGGCACCATTTTCTTTATTTCTCCTCAGGAAAATAAATTCTCTACATGTCACCACAAAGGCTTTAGTGTCCAGAGCGGTCCTCAGTCGGAACATAAAAGAGAAAGAGTTTCCCCACTCAGGGACTTGAACCCAGGACCTACAGACTTTAAAAACCTGGCGCTCTACTGACTGAGCTACCCAGACACATGCTACTGTGTCTGTCTTGTTTTGATGTGCTGAAGTCCACCAGGGAGGCCATCGCTGGCGGTCATGTCCAATGAGATGAGCCGGTCTTTCATTAACTGAAGCGGGAGGGGGGCTACTGGGGGGGGGCTACTGGGGGGAAGAGGGAGCGGGGGGCATAACAACATGCAGAGGCTGAGAAGCATGTGTTAGCCGTCCTTTAAAGATACAGTTGCAAACGCTATGCGCCCTTTGTCATGGTCGACAGTTAGGGTGGACCAAAACCACACACTGTGCTGTTGGCACAGTAGGCTGTCCTTGGTCTAGAAAAACGTAAATCACTTGACATGATGGTTACGCTCCCATCCATGTAACTGCATAGCCACACCTATGGTCAGAAGACTGTAGTTAAATAGGATTTGCGACGCAAGTCAATCAGTGTGACGTGTCAGTGTCAGTATAGGCAATGCATGGAGTTTACGAACGCACACACTGGGGGAGGGCTGCGGGGGCTAAGTGGATGTCGTGGGGGGACGGTTGAAGGTTGTGTTACTAAAACGAGATCAACGTTGACATCCGCTCGCCCCTTGGGAAACCAAACCCTCCGCCGTACCAAGTTTCACTCCAGTAATTCAATTATACATTTAGCATTTTCTCTCGTTGTACGTCAATGAGAAATTCACTGCTGACATCTACCCTGCTCTTCCTAACCAGCTTTTCCAAGCACATCCCGGTAGAGCGAGCCAGTCTGTCAGGGTCAGTCTAATTACCAAAGACGCTGATTTTCATTATCCTGATCAGCCCTGCTCCCGCCACACAGGTCACCTCAATCTCGCTGAACACCTTATCGATGCAGCTTGAAAGAAACACTTTCCCGGATTTATATATTATTCACCACTGTGGTGACACCTAATGAAAATCTGTTTAATTATTGAGGCAGGGCCAGCAGTGCAGCAGAGGGAAAATTGGCATTTAAGGTCAAAAAAACATCAAAGCAGGAATACGGTGAGCCGTGTAACCCTTTACAAGGCGCCGGAGGTGGACGTGCCCAAACAAGCCGGGAGATTTTCTCGGCCGGTCAAGGTTCTCCTCCGTGGAACCCCGCGTCAGCGTCACGTGCGCGCCTCATTGATTCAGTTGAAGGGCAGAGCTGTGCCGAAAACGCGGCGGTTAGCTTCCTCCGTCTTCTAAAGAGACGCGCAACGGTTTCAGGGATCCCTGGGTTGACGTCTACCGTGGCTGGCAGCTGTCTGAAGATCTCCTGGCTTCCTGCCAAACCTCTCCCCGTCTTTGACTGACTCGGTTCCTGCCAATAAAAGTGATAACTCAATCGATAGCCGTCAGTCTCTGAACCGCCTGCCTTTCTTCGTCCTCCCTGGGGGGAACGGTACACAGCTCTACATCTCTCCGTGCGTGAGTCTGAGTGTGCGTGAGTCTGTGTGTGCGTGAGTCTGTGTGTGCATGAGTCTGTGTGTGCGTGAGTCTGTGTGTGCGTGAGTCGGTGTGTGCGTGAGTCTGTGTCTGCGTGAGTCTGTGTGTGCGTGAGTCGGTGTGTGCGTGAGTCTGTGTGTGCGTGAGTCTGTGTGTGCGTGAGTCTGTGTGTGTGTGAGTCTGTGTGTGCGTGAGTCTGTGTGGATTTGACAGCGAGCGTGGGCTTCTGTGGATTTGCAGGAGTGTACGTTTAAGGACGTTCACGCGTGGGCGCTTGCGAAAGCGCGTTTGGGTGTGAGGCGCTTGGGTAAATGCTCGCATGTGCGCGCACGTGTTTACCCGAGCGTTTCTCTAATGGGAGCCCACCGTTCCCGGGGACAAGATCCTCTCAGCGAGGTGAGAGACCAGGGTGGCTGAGCCAGCATCTGCTTGCTGCCAAGGGATCTTTGAAGATCACAAAGTGCTGGAATTGATTTCTGTTTTTCTACGTTGGACCCGCTAACCAGGAATCTTTCCGACCAGTTTGATTTCACAGACTGGGGCGGAAACCTGATCTGACAGTCGAAGCGGTTCGTCGAAGGCGTTCATTCGATCGTTACGTCATTAATGAAGGTTGAAGTCTGGTGACGCAGCCAGCAGAGAGAGCAGCGGAGAGAGCAGTAGAGATACAAGGCTTGGCTGCTTGTCATCCAAGCCTATGGTGCTGCTCTCCCCAGGCCTGATCAGACAGGCATTTCTAATTAAGGACGTGATGATGAACACTTGCCATTATGATTCATTCATCGCTCGACGTGTGAAACGTCAAGCATATTTATATGACAATTCTCTACGTCCGCAATCACACAGCATGAAATATCATGCAAATATGTCCTTTTTTTTGAAAGTGCTCCTCTCAGCTTTCACGCGAGGGAAGGGTTCCTTATAGAAGGCTTTATAGAATAGTGTCCTTTACAAATCCATTGACCATGCCTGTCGCTGTGTCCCATGGCAACTGTTCCTTCTGAAAACACAGAGGTCAAGGGTCAGGCAGGTGGGAGTGCACTGACACACACCCACATACTCACTGCACACACAGAGCCAACACACAAGCATTCCCACTAGACACACACCAAATGACGACACACACACATAGTCAGGACACACACACACTCCCACCACACATGTACAGAGGACAAAAGCAAAGAAGAATGTTTATATAGATTAAGATGCCTTTGTTCAGATAGCTTGTCCTTAGAAGGCCACCCCCGCTCGAGGTTACTCCTGTGCGCCTTATAAGTGAAGCAGCCAATCAGAGGCGCTCGTGGGTGAATGGGTAATGCACAATCAAGACCGAGGTCCAATCGCTTAAGGATTCCAAACAAGGCCGGCCCCCTTCGACCGCTTCTGCTATAAAACCACACCAGAAATGGGATCGCGTCGACTTTCTCTGTTGCAGGACGTCGCCACCATCATCGCTCTTTCAGTTTGTTAAATATGCTCCATGTGTTAAATGTCAACAGCCCAGACTGGATATCAGCTTTGTCCAAGTCCACCGTAAGCCCTTTGTTACGTTATGTCACAGTAAATGCCAGCTCACTTGTCATGTCACACTAGTCCTGTCGGCAGGCTTCTCTGCCGACATCTGTTTTTCTTTTTCCCTTTAATGACAACACGAAATCTTCTCGGGCATCGACAAGCTAGGCTGAAACCTTGAATCGCTTTCAAACCCTGAAGCGACAAAAACACACCAAAAAAACGAGCTAAAAGCCAAGGCGTTCATATTCACAATACGTTTCACTGCCACGACCATGAATAACCACAGACGACAGGAGTTTAGAAAAGGCAAAAATGCGTGTCAGCAGAATAAGTGCTCAGGTCGTAAATGTCCTGAATTTTGACACAAATGCGGTGGCAAACTGGTACCAAAACAGTGGTAGAGCAGCGTAGGGGGATTTGAATCACTTTCAGTGAGTCACCAGCTCATGCCTTTCCTAAACCCCTGTTGGCCCTCTTGTCCTCCCCAAATCATCGTGTCACCGCACGGCACATCTGGACTGAACTTCTTGGATGGGAAGCTCCCACAGGCAGATTAGCGCTGGCGGGAAGAAGACCTTGGGACACGCGGACGCAGATTACTAATCTGGGTCAAAATCGCATAGCTTTTGGATTATTTCACAGGACGCTGGGCGGAAAAAAATCGTCCGAATACGGCCGAAACAACAGAGGCTTGGAATTAGCGAACGATCGTTTCTGTGCGATTGCACTTACACAACCTTGGCGGCCACCAGCGTATTAGAGAGGGCAGCGTCTCAGTGTATTTTTCAATATGGGCCACTGAGGGGACTTTAACAGGACAGACAAATCCTGTAAAAGCTTTTTAAACAGTCCTAATGTGCAGAGCAGGAATTCACAAGCCCTTGATTCCACGAGCATTCCCAACTCAAATCCCCGATCCCTGAATCAACACTTCCCACACCCCGAGACGTGGCGTGGAGTCTAGACCGGGAACTTGACGCACTCAGCCCTGATTGTTTAGGGGGTACGGCAGACTTCCTAGTCAGCTTGCAGGCCACGCGGCGCTCCGAGTGGGATCGCATTGCCTGCGGCGTGATTCTCCTCTCTGGGAAAAGTGAGACCGCCCTGTCAATTTACCAATTACCTCCTACGACACCCCCCACCCCCCCACACACACACACACACACACACACCCCACCCTTTCTCCCTCGCGAGCAATTTCATTTCTGCCAATAAACACACGGCCGCTGCTGCTGACGCCGCGGGCTGTCTCTCCCTCCGCCGCCTCACTTCATTTCCTCCTCCTCGTCTTCGCTTCCTCTCGCCGGCTGGCGGAGTCGCTACTCAGGGCCTCAGCTCTCCAAATACCACAGCGCTGTAATTAAGCCGGAGTGGCGGGCAAGGCATTTAGAAAGGCCAACCCAGTCCTTCACAAGGGCGCTCCTCTATCAACATTCATTTTGCAAAGCCTCCCCATGTGTGTGGGTATAAGCGTGCGCCCGTGTGTCTTTGCGAAGGGAGTGCGTGTGTCTTTGTAAGGGCTGCGCGCGCGCGTGTGTGTGTGTGTACGTGTGTACGTGAGCGAGAACCCGCGCGAGATGGAGGAAAAGCTCGACGGCTCTCCAACTAAATTGGCTTAAGTATAAGCAGAAGTATGGAGATGATAGCCATCAGCAGGAGACGAGAGGAGCTTCCATCCTGCCCAGACAAGCGTATGTTCATACAACAATATACGTCGAGCGGCTGAGCTTTTATGTCGTTCAAGAAGTCCAACCACTGTCAGCCAATGGTATGAGACTTTGCAACCAGACAAAGGGTACAGTTCAGTTTGGTCTTTTAACTAAAGACGCTGGACTACAGGAATATTGATATTTACAGACAGTGAGCAAACGAACAAGGGAACACAGAGGTTTGACCAAGGGCCTTGGCACAGTCCACCACACACGCTGTGAAAGCTTGTTAGTGCTCTTATGGAGATGATGGGTATGAATTTGCGATGCCTGATCAATCGTGTGGAGCTCTTTGGCTCCCAGACTCAGACAGGAAGTGTCTTATGACCTGGAAATAGCGTGCTTTCTGCTGACAGACCAGCTGTACTTTGATATATCGGGACCAAAGCTTCACTCCGACGCAAGAAAAGACGAGCCATTGATCACTCTCATGCCGAGCCTGTCTGGCTGCCACTGAAATGGCTGGAAAACACACACGCACACACACGCACACGCGCACACACGCAGTAACACACACGCACACACACACGCACACACACACACACTCGCACACACACACACATGCACTCACACGCGCACACAGACGCACACTGACAAGCCCGCATTCACGGGGCAACACAGTCACACAGCCGCTTTTGACCTAATCCACCAGTCTTCTCATCTATTCATCAGTCCACAAGACGAGCTCTGTCCCAAGGCCCTCTGGGATTCTGAAGACGTAACAGAGCTGAGCGGCACTCAATCACAGGCTGCCCCCCCCCCCCCCCGCCCCCCAGGACCACAGGGGAACCTGTAAATATGGGTCAAACGTAGGGAAATAAGATTAGCATGACCTCCCAGACAGGACCGCTCTCTCCTTCCCCCTCTCTATCTCTCTTTCCCCATGTCTATCGATCTCTCCTTCCCCCTCTCTATCTCTCTTTCCCCATGTCTATCGCTCTCTCCTTCCCCCTCTCTATCTCTCTTTCCCCATGTCTATCGCTCTCTCCTTCCCCCTCTCTATCTCTCTTTCCCCATGTCTATCGCTCTCTCCTACACCCTCTTGATCTTTCTCTCTCCTTCCCTCTTTATCTCTCTCTCCTTCTCGCTATCTCTCTCCTTGCCCCTCTCTATCTCTCTCTCCTTCTCTCTCTCTTTCCTTGCCCCCTTCCCCCCCTCACTCTCTCTCGTTCCTTCCTTCCTTCCCCCCCCCCACTTATCATCTGACAGGAAACCAGGAGCTGCCACACCGAGGATTTTGCTCTGCGCTCAGCGCCTTCTTCCTCTGATCTTTGGCCGTGCTGTCGATGGCCTGGGCCCCCAGTCAGATGAACTGGAGACGCTCGCTGCTCCTCAGGCACGGCCACCGAGAACAGAATGAAACCTCGGGGGGAAGAAGCGAGACAAAGCCACTCTTATGCTAGCCCGTCGGTCGTGTTTGGAAGAAGGTCGGGGCTTGACTCGGGCTTGACTCGGGCTTGACTCGGGCGCAGCTTGTGGGGATGGTTGGTAGGACTCCAGGCTGGACGAAGCCCACCTTGAACCCCCCCGCCCCCCCTGTCCGTTCTGTCACATCCAGTCCTCCTCCAGTCGGCCACACTGCAAACACTACATGTCGTGTTGTGTCACAATATTTTCGCGTCGGGGGCCTCTTGTGAGACTGGGGCCATGAACTTTGACAGGCGTCTGACTGAGGTGTCCGAGCATGCAGCCCCCCCCCCCTCCTTGTCCACCCCTGTCTACCCCCCCCCAGCGATACGCCCTCAAGCCAACACTGATACAACTTCCCTTGGCTGACAAAAACCCGTATGTCTCTAGTTGAATTTACCGCCGATATTACATGGAAGTCGGGCACAACTGTTATGGTTTGGGCTGATTAATTGGGCAGCGTTGGAAAGTCGCAGTCCCTCGTCTCGACACCATCTGCATCAGAAGAACAGAACGGAGAGGCTGAGCAGTACAAGCTGATCGTGGGCACACGTTCTTGTTCCGATTGCAGAGGTGGGAGTTGACATGAATATTCAAATGCCAGAGAGACAGACAGGTTGACAGACGTCACCTTCAGGGCATCTTGGTCCAGACTTCCTGCTGGTTTACTCAGTTCCGTCGCAAATAAAGCGTTTTATAGCCAGAATACAATACCGCATTGAAATTCAGCAACTATTTTTATATTCAATCCAATGCCCTTTCGTAAGAAAGGGATGCATTCATATCCCCAATATGTTTCACTGGCACGACCATGAATAACTACAGAGATGAAAGGAGTTTCGAAAAGGTCAAACGTGCACGTCACCTAATCCTTTCATTGGGTCTTTGGAAATTCCACTAAGCAGAAGGTATTATACTGGCATTATTCTTGTTCAGAAGCATTTTGCAGCGCGACACTGTCCTCATGCCGTATCTCTGTCACGTGAGATCCAGATTAAAGTCATTAAGAGACATAGAAACCCTTTTCGAGGACATACATTCTGTCGTCCATTGCTAGTGCTGAAACGAGAAACTGAAGTCCACAGTTACTCTGCAATCTTTGGGACAGACTCATCCGTCATTCACTCTGGTATGTTTCAGCTTGTCTCCCTGCCTCCCTGCGTCCTGGGATCTGCGTCTGCGGTCTCTCCCCGGGGGCACACGTGACACGCAGCACGATGTTCTGGACCTCATGTTGTGCCCCCCCCCCGCTCCGCATTTGCTTCCTTCTGCGATGCGTGAGCTAAAAGCAGGCCAATTTTGCAGCGCATTACCCCCCCCCCCCTTAAGCGGAAAGCAACAACTTGAAGCGACAGAATGGCCTCCGGGCGTTATTGTTGCAGCTCCCTCGGGAGCCCAGTGTCACACTCCTGCAGTGGAAGTGGCCCGATCGCTGCGGAGGTGTGGCCGTGTTTAACCGCCAACTTGAATGTCTGGCTGCTGCCTTGACTTGCCAACAACAAGTCCATATGACAGGGTCCAGAGATCACAGAAAAGTTACTACGAAACAACACAGAGAGGAACGAGCGCAATCCTTCAGCTAAGACAGCCTTTAGGAACATTAAAAGCAGAAGCGTGTCTGACAGCAGAGATCTCCATGGTGATGCCTGCATTCCCAGTACACAAGTGACACTCGTTGTTTGTGAAAATCATTTAGGTGAAGGAGATGGGACTTCTGTACTTGCATACTGATGCCACGGTGCAAGGCGATGTTCAGACCGAGGACAGACCAGCTGGCTGAATCCCTGTGACCTCAAGGCACATCGACCCCTCCTTGCGCGCGCACACACACACCAAACACCAAACCAAATCTGACAGTCGTGTCAGAATCACAAGTCACCTACCCTGCAGATGAAGACATGACTGAAACAGTCATCTCCGGGTCACACGCACGTACCCACTCCAGATTCTCAAAGAAAACGCGCGTCAGTGTCAAGGAGACAAGAGCTGGCATCAGGAAGTTGGCTCCTTCCCTGATTGGTCAGGATTCGAGGGAGCGTTACAGCGGCCACTCAGCAGCACATGCCAACACTGCAGGGTGGGACGTTGTGTTGTCAGGATGAAGGATCAGGCCTCAGTGGCCGGGCCACGCCCTCTCTCCATGCATCCGTGCTTCAACATCTTCAACCCCTGTTCAGCTCACAGGGACATCCACACCCGTGCAGGCCCACACGCGCACACACGTGCACACACACACGCGCGCACACGCGCGCACACCATCTTTCACGGTGAAGAAGTGAGCGAGTAAAGCTGGAGCTTGACCCCAGCAGAGGGAGAGAAGGTGGGGAGAGGGGGGCAGGGGTAGGTGGGAGGGGGGCAGGGGTAGGTGGGAGGGAGCAGGGGTAGGTGGGAGGGGCAGTGGGGAGGGGGGCAGGGATAGGTCGGGGTGGCAGTGGTAGGTGGGAGGGGCAGTGGGGAGGGAGGCAGGGGCAGGTGGGAGGGGCAGTGGGGAGAAGGGGGAGGGGTAAGGTGGCACTCTGCTCAGAGCTGCAGTTCTGTACAGGGAGCGGGAGAGTTCAGGTGTAGCGGAGGGCAGCTCCAGCTAGCTAGAACAGGGGGATTGTCAAGACTCCATTAGTCGGCGTGAATTTGTATTCCTGAGGTCACCGCCGCACAGTGTCTGGAGTCTTCACTAAATCTCCCCTGCTCTCTCGCCACTCAACATGTTCACTTCAAAACATGTTCGTCTTATTTGACACAAAGCGTGGCCAGATTACATGGCGTACTCAATAAATCTTCTCAATGAACGTCTAGCAGTAAAAGACACATTAATCCAGCAAAGGGCTACAGGAGTAATAATCTCAAGGGATGTGGCGATGCGAGTGCATCGTAACTTTCAGAAATAGGAATACGCTGTACAGTAAAATGTGGATTATCATGGTTGGGTTAATCCCAAAAAGTGTACTAATAATCAATGCTTGCATACTAGGTTGCCAAGTCGTGCCCGGTAACGAACCCTGCCCCGCGAGACAGATTGGACCCATTTTGATGTCTCTGGGATGCTCTGATTACTGGCACTTGGTTCAGTAGCTATGAGCAGAGGTGCCAATGATTAATCAGGGTGAATTAAGAATTGGGGAGAAAAAAACATCTTTTGTTCTTTCCATTTCAAACGGCAGCCTGGGCGCACTTGGGCACGCACGCTCTCCTACTCTCTCTCCCAGAAACGCACTCGCACACAAACACGCACACACAATCCTTCTGGCTCTCTCTCCCCAACACACACACACACACATACACACACAAGGCTTAGTATTTTTCTCAGGAGGCAAGCGAACCATTTCAAATGCAGAGCAGAAACACTGAAATGGGCTTGAGCAGCGACTAGGCCTCAGCCCCTCGACAGCTTTTCTCCCCTCTGACGAGCAGCAAACCCCAAGGGCACTGTATCGCTTCTGTCCCATTGAAACCATTTCTTTGCCAGTTGTGTTGAATGCATCTCCATGGTTCCTGCATAATGATCTATTTCTGTGCTCCTGGTTAGTCCACCGCTTAGGCACCGCGGATCTGGGGAGAAACGGGCCTGGTGCAAACCGAGAGGCGGCGAAATCACTTCACGCGTCGCAATTTTAACTTTAGCCCCGCGTAGAAGGATGCGTGGGCAGCACGCGAGGAGGGGGGGGGGAGCAGAGGAGGAGGATGAAGCAAGCTGGCAGGGTTGTTGAAGACACACGGAGGAGCACGGAGGAGCACGGAGGAGCACGGAGACGCCCGGCCCCTGCCTGCGTGTCGACGGTCGCCGTTCGGGCGCCGCAACAGGCCGCCGCCGTGGACAACGCAGCCTCGCACAACGCAGCCTCGCACAAAAACTAACGGCGTTAAATGAAAATGAGGTAAAAAAAAGAAGATGAGTCGCGGTGTAAGTATTAAAGAGAGATGCTGCGAGGCCTGGCCTCCGCGGGAGGCTGGGGGGCTTCTTGAAGGCAGCTTTGGGCGGCCTAGTCGCAGGTGGCGCCCCCTTTTTTTTTGTACACAGCAAAGAGGAATGCGAGGCGTTCTGTGGCTCTGTGATGACAAGAGCCCCCCCCCACACACACACACAACCTCGCCGTCCTGTCCCCTCTAACCCCCCCCCCTCCACCCAGTAAAAACAATCAGTCCGTTCCAAGTGGTTGGGCCCGCCGCCACTGCTCTCAACTCATATTGCCGTCTTTAGGCTCCTTACACATCCCAAAATTCTTAGGCCCCGGACCAGTGGGGGAGTGGCCGTAACTCTCTGTTTTGGGTTCCTTGTTGTCCACTTCCTCCGCAATGGTTCACCGGCTAATCAATGAGCTTCGTCTTAAATTGACGACAGGCTGCTATTACTGTTTATAAACGTCAGCAGTTTCTCTTCTCTTGTCTGGCTGCCCCCTCACCCCCTGCTCCTCCCATGGTGCCCTGGGTAGGGTATTCAACATGGGGGGGGGGAGCATGACGCTATCCTGATGGTGGGTGTTGCTGCCACTCTGAGCGAGGGCCTCCAGACAGAGCCCCTTCACTCCTGCTCCGCTCCGACCCCTACCTCCACCCCCCACATCCCTACTGCAGCAAGCCGATATTTGACTCCCCTGAATGCCTGTGTTAATCTTCTGGGGAAGGGAGGGGGGCAGCTAAAGAGTGTATCAGATGGGTTGTGACTCTGTAGGGGCGGATAGACGCGTCCAAACAGACTACGAACGCCGACAGGGATTGCACGGTTGGGGAAATATGACAGCGGCATGCAGTCGCATTGTGAAGCTGCTGCAATGGACCCAGCGCAGTTTACGAATCTGGGCCTCAAATGACACGCCCAGTCAAGGGGGGGCGGGGGGGCGGCAGGGTCAAAGAGAAGCTGCTGACGGGATGCCAACGCCTCTGGATTGAGACCAAAGTCGCCCCCCCCCCCTCACCTCCCTCTCTCTTGCCCCAGCTTTGCCAGGCCTTCACTGGGGGGGGGGGGGGGGGGGGGAATGGGTACAGGGAGGGGGGCAGAGATAATGAGCCCAGGCTGCCCAGTGTGAATTAGGCAAACTAGAGGGCATTCAATGTCCTCTGTGAAAAGAGAAAAAAAGGGGGCCAAAGGAAGGGATCTGGAAACCTGCAATATTGTGTCCTTGCTTGGTGAACGCTTTCACTCGCAACAGTTCAAGGTTTCAATGTGAAGAGTGCGATCTTCCTTCCGACAGCACGAACATGAGGCTCGTCACTTTCAGCTGGGAAGTTCTGGTGTGGCACCTGGTAGAGTATGTAGCTCTAGATGACGTTAACACACCATGCTCTCGCTTATCCTGCATGAACACACCTATCGGCTGTATCGACACCACCAGGCTTCTCCCTTCAGCCATTCGACCAAATGCAAATCAAAGCTCATCGAACAAGACGTGCCATGTGTTATTCATGACGGCAGAGCAGAGCTCTTAGTTAGCCGCGCTCGATCTTCCTGGTAGACAGGCAGGCCAATCATCGTCCAACGTCGACTCCAAAGTGGGGATTCCTAAACATCTCGTTCCCCGTCACGGCGTCGAGTCCCAATCCGCCTCTCGACGCGCTTGCGGCTCTTGGCCGCTCGTTGGGGTTCAAAGAGATCGAGGAGATTGATCCCCGGGTGGCTGGTCTTGATTGGTTTTTCCACTCGCTGGAACGGCAGGGTTCAGGTTGAAGGAGGCTGCGATCGTTACCTAATGAGCACATCACGGGCTTGTAATCAGATCGCGAGTCACGGACCCGGAGCTAGCCATACGGAATATGGCGGGGGATTAACTTTGTTGCTTTGACCCAGCAGTACTAGTCGTTTGGAGCGCAAAGCACTGCCTTTTAAAACTCTGAAGCTGTCTAATACAGCCCACTTGGTCCACTTGGTTGTAATCTACTTGGTCGATGTGGGAAAAACAAAATTGGGGCGGGAGGGAGGAGGAGGAGGGACTTGATATGTAAATTGTTCTTTGGTTCTTTGGAAGAAGAGAAAACACAATCCTAAAGATGGCTCCTAAGCATCGTCCATGAGTGGAGAAAGATGTCTTGTGCATCCTGCTGCTTGATGCCCATTAACGTAACAGTAGCCTATATGGGCCATCCAAAAATAGGAGGCCTGTTCATTACACAACGCGATGAGATGGACAGGATGTTTAGGGGGGGGGGGGGGGAGGAGTGGCAAGGCAATCTCTCCTCCTCCTTCTCTCATCTCTCTCTCTCTCTCTCTCTCTCCTCTCTCCCTCTCCTCTACTCTCTCTCTCTGCCTCTCCTGGCATTTCCAAACCATTACTGTAAGACCTGCTGGGGGTGGCATTTAAACGCCCCTTTGTGTTGAATCTTTTTGCATCTCAGCTGTCCCACTAACGGAGTCTCTCGAGAAAACCAAGAACCCAACTTAAGTTTAAGGTGGTCGGTCATGGAATCCGAGTACATTTGGAATGTTTTCAAACTCGACATCTGCAACCTTCCTTGTGGCTTCGAAAACTGAGCGTGCAAGAGCCCATTTCTTTGCTTCAGCGATTACAGAATAAACTAAACTGATCATTTTAGGATCCTCATTTTCGGTTATATTGGATCAAAAATGGCAAGAAGACCAAACCTGTGGCCCGTGCTTTCTACCTCCCAGGTTTCATAGGGCTGGAATAACTACACGGTAAATTGCTCTAGTGAACAAGGAACGATGGGGAATGAGGGCGAAGCAGGCTCCGCAAAGCGGACTATGGGCCACGGCTATCTTTCGTACCAGAATCACGCATCGGAGTGGGTAAGAGGGAGGTGACTGATATGGGTGTGATGTCGCGGAAAACTGTGTTTCTCCGTCGTCTTCCGAAACCGGGTCGCACCTAGCCTGCTCATCCAACTCGGATCGCGTAGTTTGTAAGCAGGGGGGGAAAGCTTCGAAAGCGGTTGAACGACGTCGGCGCCGCGCGCTTCATTTCCTGCCGGACAGCTGGCGTCAGATTGATCTCTGGACAACGTATAGCCGCGGTAAACATTGAGGCCCAACTTTACGTGGCTGGGCGCGAGAACGGACAGAACAACAAGTGCTGTTAAAGGAGTCATTATGTAGATTAAATCAACCCTCATAGGAAGGAACTGGAAGAACTTGCGGCGATGCCGGTGAGTGTGTGTGTGCGTAACCGCCCTAAATATGGATTCAACTTAGTCATGGTTGCCTGCTGTCTCTGATGTGAATCTTCCAAGCCTCTGAGTCTGTTAACAGACAGCCATCATGACCTATGGTGTGCATTATGTAACGCAGCAGGACAGTAATCCACAGCAATAGCAATATCCACTGGTTTTTTATCCTCGATGACAATCTCCATTGTTCTATATTTGGTCCGGAAAGGGGCTTTTCACAAACAGCTGAGCTAAAAAAGAAAAGAAAATTGAATCCCACGTAGAACTCTTCATTTAATGCTAAGTTATATTGCAACCTGTGGACCCTACGTTATTACACTAGTAACTGAGTTAGTCAAAGCAGCGGCTCGCTGTGATTGGATACATGGCTCACAGCCATATCCACTTTCCGTTTTAGATCGATGATCTCGTCGCAACATATGCATGCCTTACATGGCGAGAAACCCTGACTGACTGTGCACGTTTCTGCTGATTGAGAGATAAGGGTTGTGCACAGAAACAGACCGGGCGAGCATCTAAAGCTGTTTAGGGTGACACCTTCTAAGGCACGGCTGCACAAAACTGATGAAGACACCATTCCTCCACCAACATGGCAGTCTTAGAGGATGCTGGTCAGCATTCGGCTGAACGACAGACCGACCTGGCAACACCTTTTAATGACTCATTCCCGTTGTTTTTATCGCCATGGTTACGAGGCTCAGGTGCCAGCTCTGAGGCGTAAATAATTATGTCATCCTCTGGAATTGTGGACTGGGAACAGAATGGAGGGTAGAAAATCTATAACACCCACCATCCAATCCATTGGCATGTGAGGAAGTGTTACTACAGCTCAAAAATGTACTGGGTCTGGCTTCGGTTGCGTTCACGACAACCCATTTTCATTTCCGATGCAAAGATAAGTCAACCAACATTTTGGTGAAATGTAGCTCACCACTAAAATGAATGGGGAATTGAAAAAGCGCTGTTCTGCTTTAGATGAGAAGTTACTGGGACATTTTGATCCTCATATAACAAGATTTGAGATATTTTAGATCTTGCAACAACAAAATCGTGAACAATATGTTAGTTATTATATAGACCAGTATTTATATGAGTGCCAGGACACTGCCTGGTAGCATAACTATCTAGGGGGGGGGGGGGGGATTGGAGTGGGGGGTTAAGTAAAGAGCTCAAAACATCAACTGATATTGCAACTGTATCAAATCAGCCCTTTCAGCCTTAGCGTCAATGAATGATCAAATTAAGCTCGTGCTCAATAAGGATAAAGGCCTGTTCTGGCTGTGATGGAATCTGTTACAATGACAGGTGGGACACAGCCAGATGTCCGGCTTTGTCTCAATGGACATTCAGTCTAGGATCTGCATCTTAAAACGATGTGCGGAGGCATATTTCTTATACTCTTCTCGGGCCAGTAAGCCATGACTTCATTGAGATGCTGAGCTGACATGCAGCGGAATCACAGCAAACAGTTCTTGCTCAGCCGAATGACCCAATTTTGCCTGAAGAAATATCACAGAAACCTACTTCGCGTGCCATGCCGCGTTGTGTCCAGACCTGGACCATATTTAACATGATCATATGAATTATGTAGTTTAAAAGAACTTTTAGACATATATATATAAATATATATATATATTATTTTTTTTACAGAAATAGTCACATTCACAGACAACAGACAATGTTCCACGAAAGACCGTAGCCAATATGCTTCGCTCAACATCCCAGACATGCGGAGCGTTTTGGCTCCATCACAACTGATAGACAAAATTGTTGTATGGGCCATAAATGTATTCCCTTACCTGAATACAGCATAGAAGATATAGCGGATACAGCAACGCTGAGAGCATGGTAGCTTTCAATTTAAGGGGTTCAGACAGGTCTCTTATTCTCAGCTTTGACCAGCGACTTGCTCATCCAAACAATGGCGAATTTTCTGCAGCATCAGACCGATAGCGCTATCACCCGACCCCGGGCTCACAATAGTCACCACTCACACAGCTGGTTCACCGAACCGACGTCTGACTGTGGACAGCTCTAGGATAGCCTAATGTTTTGGTATCAAAGAACCTCGATCCGAATCATTTCCAAAACATATGAGTCGACGCATCAATAGCCGTTAATATCCTCGGCGCGTTGGCGATATGGATGGAGAGACCGCGGCATTGGCCATCATTTGAGAACGAAACGTTCACACACTCTGTAAGACAGAGACTGCATTCACCCTCTCTCTTTCCTCCTTCTACGCCCCGCCCTATTCTCTTGTAGAGACTGGGGCACAAGAAGCAGGATCTGTGGGGAGCTGTGTCTGAATATATGGTTGGGGGAGGAAAACCTGTAAAAGTAGGCCTTAATAATAGGGATACAGCGATGCGCTCATCTTAAATGCAGCCCTACGTTTTAAGTGTAGCCTACAGCGAAATACCATGAAATTATTGCCTCGTGCTGATTTTTTACTTTGTCCAAAAATAATTCACGAAGACAAAGCAATCTGTTTACGGTCGCGTGTTGTAGTCCGTTGTCAAAGGTAGAGATGCCCATGTGTTTGTTACAAACTGTACCTAATTCTATGGGGAGGAAACATATTTTTTGTTAAGTTGTTTTCCAGAATCCAAGTTAGGAAGGGGATTGGTGTTACTTTGAATGAGATCCTTTGTATTGAACATAATTACAATAGTTTTAATAACATGACTTTTAAAACAAAACAGTTGATTAGGGTTCGATGGATTTGATTGGTGTTCTAAATTGGTAGCTAGACCATGAACTAAACTCTACTCCCCATGTAGGCGTATACTCTCCATTGGGAATAGAGCTATTCACAGACAGCTTTGTTTATAGTTGAGGTTTAGTCTTAATCTATTTCCAGTCAGCCACCCTCTCAAAAGTGATGTTTGTGTCAACAATACAGTTGTGAACATTTTTATCCACCTCACAGAGCCTGACTATACCTATTTGTTACTCGCTTATTATACCCCGCCATTATCATTTCTTTCCAAAGCCTGAAACGTTTCTTGAACAATAGAGTTTTCTCCAGTTGCCAGTCCGCTGCCCGTAGCCCACACTGTAAGCTCCAGCACATGGGGAAATGACACGAGGGAGAGAAACACTCAAATCTATTCGTTTGGATGATAATGGTCTGCAGGTGACCTTCCCTCAAGCGAAGACACGTTAGAATCAGAGCATAGGGACGGGAAACGAAAACCCTGACTTCTGTTAAGTGACTGTTTCTGCATTTTCTTCAGCAATGTGACTGTAAGGGATCTTTTCCTTTGTGCTCATATCTGAGGTCACGGATGCAAGATTGGTCGTCCCAATAAGAGAAGGCCGGCGATTCGTAACAGACTGCAAGGATGGTCGGTGTTCAGGAGAACTTGATCCAAGGAAAACCAATGGATCTGAGATGTTGAGCTGCCTTGTTAAGAGAAAAGCTGTGCTGACGTCGGAGGACAGCACTGTCCTGCATTGCTGGTGAAGAGGAATTGGGACAAAGCGGTTGTCTTGTTTTCAGTCAACTGACAATCACTTGTCAAAGACATGGGAACCCTGTGTGTATGGTGTGTGTGTGTGTGTGTGTGTGTGTGGTGTGTGTGTGTGTGTGCGTGTGTGTGGTGTGTGTGTGTATGTGTGTGAGGGGGGATTTACTCAATGTCAGGGATTTTGTGGAACAAAAACTGATGTCTAGTCTTTCAATATTATTTAGTTTTTAGAATATAATCCAAAGATAGATATAGGGATATCTATCTATATATGTGTATAGAACATGAACAGATGTTTGCACTGAGACAGTCTTGTTCAAAAAAAATTGTCCCATGGAATCCTAAGTACAAAATATAAATACTCTGTGATCTCTTGAACCACGGATCTAGTGGTTGTACATCTAGGAATACAAACCATGTTTGCAAGTCTATTGTTCAGAATTCACCCTGAATTCAATATTCTGCCAATATATCAACATTATGCATCACCTACAGTGTTCAGACAATTATTTGTTTGATCAGGGTACATGTGTCTAAAGAGCATGCATTATTAATTCGGGTTTGTGGTTTCCTTCATCATCGAAATAATTCTGGTTATTGGCGTGACGTCATGCCATGCAGCGTGTGTAGTTTGGGTCGGCATGGATCGACACAGTAAAAAACTGTGCCGAACACAGCTTACTTTGTGCATACTGCCACCATGTGGTAGGAAATGCGAAGCGCTAGTTCTCTTCGAGATAAAACACCATGGCGGGCGGAGACGAGGATCCAGCTGCTAGAATCAGGGGTGTCTCTAGACCAGACCCTTTTTACTTGGGCACGTGTGTAAACCTACAGTGTCCCAGTAAATCTGAAGAATCCGAAGTTTCTGCTTTCTGCGTGCCCGCAGATTTCCATGTCAGATTGACAATTCTTTTCTGTGCTTGTTATAATATCTACTGCAGCGGAAGACAGCTGGGGTCTGCATGCAAGTCAGAATTGAGGCAGACTAACAAAACATTACAACGGAAAGAAAGTTTCCTAATTAGTGAGCCTAGAATAGATCACACATCGATGGTGCAGCCGTTAGGCGGTGTGCCTAAATCCAACACAAGATGGCGGTGTCACATCACAAGACTGCCTGATGGTGGTTTCTTGTCGCGGCTACATCTGTCTCATGTTAAAATCGAATATAACCTGAACACTACCAAATATGCACCACTGTCAACCATAGTAGCCTAAAGTAGTCTAGGCTACATGAACCTGAATGTCTGACCGCAAGATAAAAGCAGAGTGCGGCCACTCTCTGATGCCAATTTGTCATCCTCATGATATAAACATTGAAACAATGACATGAAACATCATATATCTTCTTTCCTTTACTCTCTTCCTCTCCCCATCCACCTTTCCTCAGAGGAATGTAGTCCCCATAGCAACTGCAATGACCACATTCCAGGACGCCTCCTTCGTGGAAAGATCGATAGACTGTCTGCTGCATCCGAAGGCTCCAAGGACAGACTTCTGAGAACGTATAGGCTACATCCCGCCAGTGCGCTTCTGCCAAGACACTCGTTATGAAGTGTAGCCTACAGATACAGGCTCCGTTCCAAAGAAAAAGGACTGCATTGAAACAATGACTGCATGCCTGAGGAAATACCCAACCCAGTACAACACATTGTCGTGAAATAGTTACGAAAAAGAATCTACTATTTTGTGACATGCAATACCTGTATGGCTTTTGTAGTGTGGCATGTGTTCTAACATGTTATCTCTCCTGTTAGATTGGCCTGTCGGGGATTTCTGTGATTGCGTCAAGGGTGCACAAGTAGTCCTCTTGCCCTCCGATAGGAAAATCTCAAATTTAGTTAGATATGCATGTTAACGGGGTAGCCTATTTCTCAAACTGGTCAAGCTCTACCTAAAACAGCTGATTTTTAGACAACTACTATTCGGGTTTAGGCCTCCATCATATGGGAATCCACTTTTAAGGCTCACAGTAGGCTATTGTCCCTAATAAAACACAGCAAGGCATTGTATAGAAACGGTCTGCGACAGCTGTTAGCTTATTAAGTAGAATCCCTGACCTCGAATTTGCTACGGCCTGTTAGGCTTGTTGTTAACACGTTCGGCTTTTTCAACTAATCTGGCAGTTCATGGAAAGGCCAGACATGGGGTGTAATCAAGAGGCCGCTCTCCCCGGAGCACCACTGTAGAAGTCCATATGCTGATCACTAAACGGGTTCAGGGAACTCGGCCGGACGTCTCATACTGGGGAGAAGACTTTCACGGCCGTGGTTGACAGCGGGGATGGCCTGGGTCCAGAGAAAATGTATCACTGCTGAGCAGGGCAGCTGCTTTCAATAACCTCCAAATCTGACCCCTAATTTCCCCACGCTGTGTCCACTGACGGACGGCTTCTGAGAACCAGTCCCCCGCTGTGACCTTCCGGGTTCCGCGGTGATTCTCACTTGAAACTGTAATTATCTTATCTATTCTAACAACTTCACCTTCATCTGAGGCGCATGACCACACCCGGAGAAACGTAACGTAGACCTACAGAGTGTTTATGAAACCTTGTTAGCTAAACCGATGTTGTTTCAGTGAGCGTTTGTATGAAGCAGTGGTCCGAATGTACACTGCTCCACCGCTCTGATCTGTGCTTGCAACAGTGATACATCCTTGCCCCTTCGAATGTGTGGGCGCGATTGTGGAAGATAGTGAGAACATGTATATTTATTCCGGAAGATCATTGATTATTTCCTGTCTGAAAGAGCAGACAGTGTGTGCGCGTGTAGTGTGTGTGCGTGTGTAGTGTGTGCGTGTGTATGCGTGTGTTTGAGGTCAGGTGGTAGGCCAAATGTGCGTATATGGAAAAACACTCGACTCTTCCTGGCGTGTGTGTTTTTAAACTCGGAGTTGACTAAGACATCCCTCCCTCTATAAACCGTCACGCAAATGAAGTTATTTTCACTTCAGTGCTCCCCAAGACATTTTCACCAACACATTTGTCTGGGTGGATAAAGCCAGAAAGCGAGACACACACTATGAAGGAGCGGTACCCTGCGCTAGCTGTGTCCAATTTTCCAATGTGATGATGATGGCCTTGGCTACCACCACCGGATAATCACCGTTTATTACATGAAGAAGGCGGAGAAAAATCCCCCAAACTGAAAAATGAGGAGCGAAAACAAACCTTATGTAGGCCTAGTTGACACTTTACATGCACATTGCAGATGAGACAATCAATTATTGTAGAGCAGTTATAACACCTCCCGTTTGTCGGTCAACAATTTGGGTTCAGAGATTAGAGGGATTATATTGGTCGGATTAATGTCAAAACGTAAACATTTAATTAGAAATGTGGCGGATAGAGGATGATTACATAGTGGGCGAGCCACACATAACCTAACACTATAGCCAGATAAGGAATTCAAGCCAAAAGGAGGGGGGAAAAAGAAAGCATCAATTAAAATAAGAATAAACTTAGGAGCAAACAAACAGTTTTGTACAGCATGCAATTAAATCTCAATAAATCTCAGTCGTAAATCACGGGTTTACTGACCATAATTCCCTCTCTCACACAAACACACAATAAATGTGTTTAGAAAACACCGGTGGATGTGACTAGCGACACTGTACAAGAGAACACAAAACTTGAATTCTTTTCAGAAAAATCCAAAGTAAATTCCAACATCACCAGGAGTACGTGTGCGTACATATTTGTTGTGTGTAAGTATAGTACCAGAGAAGGTAATTCTGAAATGATTTGATGTGTGAGAGAGGGTGAGTGGGGTATTATTATTATTATGGTTGTATGACTATGTAAGAGAGAGATAGCTTTTCTGTGTGTGTGTGTGTGTGTGTGTGTGTGTTTAATACCGATGCAGCACAGCCAACAGATCCCTGCTCGCTGGCCTTTTGCCACTTCGCTCTAATCAGGTTTCTGGGAAAGTCGTTTTCATTTGCAAGTTCTTTCTGGGGAACTGGCTGTGGCTAGGTAATCCTGCAGAAATTCCTGCCTTCATCTCTGAACCTCCTTCAGCCTGTGTAAGAAGACACCCTGTCCTACGCTAATCAACAAGGCGACCTACTGTGTGTGTGTGCGCGTGTATTTACAGGCAGGGTGTGCATGAGCAAGAGAGAACTCGGATGGTGCCTGGTAGGTTAGCGCATGATGTCATTACGTCAACCGTAACATATGCCCGCGTGTTTATACGTGGGTCTAAGCATGTTTGCCACTTGATAACTGTTTTCATGTGAGCGTTTTGTGTTTGAGGTTGTGTGCGGGTGTGAGTGTGTGTCTGCGTGAGCGAGTGTGCGTGTTTGTGTGTGTTTGTGTGTGAATATGTAACAGAGGCACGCACAGAGTGGTACTGAGAAGGCTGATGTTCTTCCGGGAAACAAGGCTCACAGCGGTGTGGGACCAGAAAACAAGCTTTGAAGGCTAAAGAGGAATTCATTTACATCCACTCTGCACTGTGACATATGAAGAAGTGTCCCGCTCCGATTGTACACACTGTCTCCACGTGTCCGTCACCAATAGGCTTCAGCCCTCAGGTTACATAAACAGATTTTGAACTTCCCCAAAACATAATGCAGGCTTGAATTTCAAACAAGCCTCTCTAAAGTCATATAAATCTATCCTAGTCGTCACCACAATTTGAATGTGTGTGTCGTGCGTCTGCGTGAGCATTTATTTAGTGCTCGCGCCAAACACTTGAGATTTCATTTTAAGATGTATTACATACTATTTCTGAAAACTGCTCCACCCCTCCCCTCCCGATTCCAAGAATTCAACCCTGCTCCTTGTGGCTCCTTGTGTTGAAGATGTAAAAATAGCCCCGCTGCATTGGGCAGATTAGAACGAATATCAGTACTCTGGCTGGAGCCTGCTGACAATCTATTGCTACAGTAAACTGCACCGATTCCAGGAAACGGTTTTTGAATCTTTTTTTTTCTTCTTCTTTTTGTCAAACCACCACGAAGCAACAAACAGAGACAGGAGGTTGGGGGAGGGTGTGCATTATGAAAGTATTATAAACAAACCACCAACAGAACCGCAGCTGAATAGATTATAACATGGCTCAGGGCTTAAATCCTGTCGAGCGAGCATGATTTAGGGTATGATTTGTAGTAGGAAGCGCAGTGGGAGCAGCATTAAAATGGCATGATATACTTGATGTACTAAAGTAGAAATAACCCCATCTGATAAAGGGCCACGGTGGGACGCGTATGTCCTGAAGAATGCCAGCGATTGTTGGGATCCAGTCCCGGGAAGGAGGAGGGTGTGCAGGGCTGCCGACCACAGACGCGCTTCCTTTTTAAAGATGGACCTGGAGGAAGACTTAAGGAGTGTCAGCACTTGGGTGTGTGTTGTATTGTGGGCAGGTCTTTCCTTAATGATAGGGTGTGGCTCTTCTACCTTAGAACACAAACAAACTATCAAAAATAAAAGACAGTGAGAGAAGAAGCATTTTTATGGACGCGCCAGAAGCTGCCACGGGCACGTGTTAGCTCTGCGCGTCTCTCCCACGCGGACCGCACGCACCCCGAAGCCCCTCTCTGTCTCCCGCAGCACGGGTGAGGAGTTCCGCCGTTCTGGCCGCTCCCCCCGCGTCAGTGGAAAAAGCAGCGTGTGCGACAGTCTAGAGCCGTGAGCGGCTCCGCAGGGTGGGCCGCTCGCATCCTCCCCTCAACGTGTCCTGAAACCACGCAACCACGGTGACATTTGACTGGATTCACGGTGTTCCCTGACTGACCCACGTAGCAGGTCAGGTATCACGGTGGCCTTGGCCTCGGATGACCACAAAAGGGCTTACACCAACAGGGTTGGCGCTAAACAGCAAGCATGGCTTTCCAAGGCCTTAAGTAATAGAGTTCAGGCAGAGTGCGGATAGATTTAACCGTAGTTCACTCGACTTCCCTCCAAAACAGGCAGTGGGAGTGGGTTTGTGAGAGGGCAAGTCGTTGATAGGGCTAAACAAGCGAAAGGGAACAGCTAATCCAGGCTTCCGAAGCAGGTTTGCTTAGGGGGTGACATGGAAGAGCTTTTACGGAGAAAAGAAGAAGAAGAAAAAAATAGGCCAAAATAAACACAGGTGACTGTATGGTCCGCTTTTACAGATTGAAGCTTTTCTGTGTTTCTAGGCCAGGTTGACAACCCTGTGTGGATATGAAAACTGGAGTGGCTTCCCAGTGGCCGTTTGTGTGTGAATGTGCCATGATGTGTGTGTGTGAGTGCGTGTTTATGACACAGCACTAATCTAATATTCTCAGAACGGCCTTGAAGTCTAGGAAAGGCATCGTGATTGAACGTCAAAGCTTTCCAGGAATTCGTATAGGGTTGGAACATGACACCTATTGTGGCTACACCAGCTGTATAACTTCAGATAGACGGCAGGAGTTAAAAACTTGAATTAAACATTCACAAAGTACTCCAGTCAGTTTCCAAAAAGTTTGACTGGAATCGTAAAAATAATCCAAATATAGGCATCCATTTTGATCCAAATAAAACCAAAAAATGAAAAAGATTAGTTAGTTCTAAGGTGAAGCAAGAACTGAGCTCAGTTTTCGAAGCCACAAGGAAGGTTGCAGATGTCGAGTTTGAAAACATTCCAAATGTACTCGGATTCCATGACCGACCACCTTAAAAGTGTTTGCTCTCAGAGACGTAGTGACAGCTAGACAAAAAAAACAACACAAAGGGGGTTTTACCCAGCAGCACAGGTATGTTGGAATGCCAGAGAGAGAGAGAGAGAGAGAGAGAGAGAGAGAGAGAGAGAGAGAGAGAGAGAGAGAGAAGAGGAGAAGAGAAGAGAGAGAAACTGAGACGCTACACAAACTCTCTCACGCACATTTATTTCACATCGTCTTCCCACTTTTTGAACATTCACATTACAAATAGGTGGTTTCCAAAAAAACAAGCACCGTCACCCCCAGACCTTCTCAGGCCAGACCTTCTACAACAAATTCATAGTAGCTGAAATTCAAACCTATTAACCTAGTGCAAATACCTGCATGGTCTGATTGGAATCTCCTCATCCTTGCTGCCCCTGTTGGGACCTCTATCTCCACAGCTAGCAGGGTGTGGGCACCAAGACCTTACAGGCTCAGGGCAGGTTTAGATGGCTCCAGTCTAGAAAGAGGGGGGGGGGGTAAAACAGACCCTATTTCTCCACGGGTAGGGAGAGGGGGAAACGTGACCCTCTGGTATCTCTTACTTACAAGCAGGAGAGATAACTCCTCAGTTCTCCAGTGGAAGACCAGGGAAAGATTGGCAGGTGAGGATAAGTAAGGGGAGCTGCTGTGCCTCGCTGCCCTCACTGGAACACCTCCTCCAGGGCAGAGGGGTGGATGTCCTCACTGGAACACCTCCTCCAGGGCAGAGGGGTGGATGTCCTCACTGGAACACCTCCTCCAGGGCAGAGGGCTGGATGTCCTCACTGGAACACCTCCTCCAGGGCAGAGGGGTGGATGTCCTCACTGGAACACCTTCTCCAGGGCAGAGGGGTGGATGTCCTCACTGGAACACCTCCTCCAGGGCAGAGGGCTGGATGTCCTCACTGGAACACCTCCTCCAGGGCAGAGGGTTGGATGTCCTCACTGGAACACCTCCTCCAGGGCAGAGGGGTGGATGTCCTCACTGGAACACCTCCTCCAGGGCAGAGGGGTGGATGTCCTCACTGGAACACCTCCTCCAGGGCAGAGGGCTGGATGTCCTCACTGGAACACCTCCTCCAGGGCAGAGGGTTGGACGTCCTCACTGGAACACCTCCTCCAGGGCAGAGGGGTGGATGTCCGCTGCCTGGAGACTCTGGAGGAGCCAGGCCACAGTGGCGCTCCGGCCCTGGGACTGCCTCCACTGGACCAGACCTGAGAGGACCTGGCCATGGACGCTCAAGGGGTGGTCGGCTCGGCAACGGTACAGCGCCCCCGCCGACAGGCCGAGGTCTAGGAGGACAGCCTCCCACTGGGGGCCAAGCCGGGACGCCAGGCGGGACAGCTGTCTGTCGGACGGAACTTTCCGTAGAACCTCCTCGGGTAAGGTCCAGTCAGCTGGAGGAGGAGGATGAAGATGTCAAGAAGAAATACAAGACAAGAAATAACAGGGACAGAGAGGAAGGGAAGGGGGTGGGGGGGTTGCTGTTTACAAACAACATTCCATGCAGAGACATGGGTCCGTTTTGTGTAACTCTGCATTGTGAAACTTTTGTGGCGACAAACCGAGACAAAAAAAGAGGACCCCGAAAAACACTCCGTTGTCGTCAACAAAGTAGAGTGTTGCAATCCCTCGATGACGTCACCATTTGTTTACTTATAGGTCTGTGACATTGAGAGGATCCGCGTGTGTCTGCGAGGGAGAGAAAGTATGTGCATGTGTGCATGTGTGTCTGCGTGCGTGTTTGTTGTTGAGCGTCAAACAAAAGCTGAAGGTCTGCGAGTGACCCTGAAATCTGTCAATCGTTCAGTGTTGTTTTGGCTTATTTTGTTTCTACCTTACGGTCCCCCCCTCCCCCTTAGGCTTGATTGTGTAACCGAAGCAGACTAGCCCCTCGCACGTCTGATCCAGGAAGTCGTCTTTATAACAAGGCACAAAGCCACTCAGTAATATCATATCTCCTTGTTTAAGGGGAGGGAGAGCAGCCCTTTTTTCTTCTTCTAAGGAATAATAAAAAGCACAAGCCGGACTCGAACCCACTGCCGTAGAGTGCAGGTGTTGTACTTCAGCAGAAGCCCCTGTAACAGGTCACCAGCTGGGGCTTCAGTAGGACTGGGTCAGGAGAGGAGGAGGTTTGTGCTGCTGGGACGATGGGCTTGAAAATGTCCGGTGTTGGGGGGGGGAGTGGTAGACTGTGTGTGTGTATTGGAGAGGTGATGGGGTGGGGGGGGGAGGGGGCAAAGTCCAGCTCTGTGACTGTGTTCAGCTGGCGCGGAGGACCCGAGGGAGCGATGGGGTTGTTATGATCGGAGCAAATGGGGGAGGTCAGGGAGTTTGTGGGCGTCGTTGAGGCTGGGTGGGCAGAGTGTGTGTGTGTGTGTGTGTGGAGGGAGGGGGGGAGTGAGTTTACTAGCACTGACATTTCATCTGGCCAGAGACCACCCCCACAGAACTGGCACGCTTGCGAGTTAATCTGCCAGTTCACCCTGACAATAAATTTGGCTAAGTCCCGTTTGCTGGAAATCTGTAGCCAAAGTCAATCGGTAAAAACATCCTAAAATGCTGAATAAACACAATTGTGAATTGTTGTTTGAAGTGGAGTGGATTAAACGAGAGCAGTTTCAAAATCCCAATAATGTCTTTGTGGTCTCCGCTTAGACTTGAATCCAACTTCAAACCTCTTAATACAATTATTATTGCCACCTGACTTAATTGTACAATTAAAAATGGCAATGTTTAATCGGCTTTATAAATACTTAAGTACTTCTGACGTCAAAAGAAGTAACCCTGGAAACTGACATAATGTGGTAGATGTTGTCTCATTAAAGCCATTGGCCTGTTATTTACTATTTAATCATCCCCCACCCACACAAACCCACTAATCCTTCACTTAATACAACCCATACTTCTCCTGACGTCCCCGGACACCAAGAACCTTCTCATGTCCCCTTTTCACATCCTGCCAACCAGAGGAGATTGAGATTACAGGGTTCAAACTGGATCGAAAGATCTGAGGAGTTTTAACTGAACTGTACCTCAGAATTTTTTTTTGTCTTTTTGAAACGCTATCACACCCTGGTGACGTTCAGGTGATGCAGGCGTGCTTGAGACATGCATCGCTAAGCTGCCCATGCTGGATCTCTCCCAAGAAGGCTTAAAAGGGGAAAATCAGGGATAGCTTTAATTATCGCCTAAACACTTGGACACTGGGGCAGGGAGGTCACGCGTGGTCGAGGTCTGAATTGAGATTGTGCTGAACAAACAGGCAGCTTCTTGTCATGGTGAAGTCACGCAGCAGCTTGGTGCTGGGATCGGATGCGTATAAAGTTTTGGTCTGGGCAAGTCCGGCCGTTTGCCTAAAGAACAGACTGCTATTATTCCCTCTCATTACTGCTACTTCGACTCTTCCTGGTACTGACAGGCATGCAACCAAGTACTGGAGTTCCGTTGTCACATAAACTAACTAAGACAGAGACAGAGGCCAAAGAGTACTTGAGGACAATGTCTGAACCATTGAAATGTGTTTTGGAATAAAATAATGAAAGACTGTCTGTGTTGTTGGCCTGGTCTCTGGTTCTGTCAGAGGGAAATGGCTGCGTAAAAAAAAAAAAAAAACTTAAAGACTTAGAACTACAATAAATATGTCTAACTTAGACTACGAATGCATAAGGGGGAAGTCGTGGCCTAATGGTTAGGGAGTTGGGCTTGTAACCCTCAAGTTGCTGGTTCGATTCTCGCACCGGCAGGAATTGAAGTTGGGGATTGTGAATAAACAGCACTCTCTCTGCCTTCGATACCATGACTGAGGTGCCCTTGAGCAAGGCACCAAACCCCCAATTGTTCCCCGGGCCTGGAGCAATAGCTGCCCACTGCTCCGGGTGTATGTTCACTGTGTGTGCGTGCGGTTGCCCACTACTCACTACTGTGTGTGCACTTGGTGGGTTAAATGCAGAGGTAAAATTTCGAGTATGGGTAACCATACTTGACAATACGTCACTTCACTTCATTCCCTTAATACATTTGCATTAGGCCAGTTAGCATTCGCTGCCTTGCTCGAGTACAAATAACCTTCACACAAATGGAATAAAAGTTTGTGGCTTGAAACCAGAAGTATTTTTGCTGTATGAACTGTTGAAATCCTATGTTTAACTTATATATCCATCAATTAAAAAAAGCCATCAGCAGTAGGCAGTAGGATTTGAACTCAAACAAGCACATCTAAAACACTTCACCCATATGCTTGGCAGGAAAGAGTCAAAAGGTGGTGTACTTGGAGAAAAAAAGCTGTTGTGAGGGCGCTTTGATGGGTTTTACAGAACGGTTACGCTACGCAATGCTAACTTGGATTTTCCAACGTAGCTGGAGCGGTAGAGCATCTGCAAAAACAAGCTACATGTTGAAACCCAAAAGTACGTTCTCGGTTATGGAGACGTTGACCTTTTGCAGCCATTTTAACAAGAAGATCTTCCCCCTGCCAAGATTCCTGGAAAGCACTAAACAGCCGTGAGAGGAAGAAGGGAAGGGGGTGGGGGGGTGGGGCACCCTTGGCATCGCCAAGGAAAACAAGCCCCAAGTCCTGTCTGCTCCTGTATACATTTCTGACAGATCATTGGCAGGGCCCACCCTCCTCTTCCTGGCTGAGGCAGAAGGGACAGCCAGGGTCCCCGTCAGGATCCCAGGGAAGATGTAAGCTTTCAGCTCGGCGCTGATGAGACACTGGGGGTGGGTGGGTGGGGGGGGGGGGTTCAGATGCAGACGCCGATCTCATGCACTCCTGACCCAGTTCTTCCACAGAGGAGATAAAGAGCCATCGTTCAAAAGGTTGGACTGCTGATGACCGTTAGGGCTTTGTGACTATGGAAACGAGGAGTTTTGACATCCGGACTATGATGTGGATGTTGAAAACTGAACTTCAGGTTAATGGCTGTTTTCTATGAGTGGCCCGCAAAACCAACAGGCTAGCAATCTTAGTGCTGAGTGAAGAAGGATTCAAGCTAAAACAAGCTCATCACTTCACCCACAGATGTTTAGTGGGGAAGAACTGTAAGCTCCTGCCAGTGCAGGTGGCTGTTGAGATGGAGAAAAGAAAGAATGAAGAATGAACGAAAGACAGAAAGCACAGGGAGTCATTTAGAGTGAGGTTCATTGTTGCCAAGACAACGCGTCGTCTTGCCATCATGGGATTATAAGCGATATAAAACAGAATAGTATTGAATTAGAACATAAGTATTCTAAGACGCTTATGAAAGGCTGTCCTTCACAGGTTAAATGATACTTTTAAGTGAATCAGTCTTCTCCAATCCAACGTCCTCACTTCCAAGAAATTTGAATGAGCCTTTTATTTGCTTCTTTCCTGCCAAAACTCTCTGGGGAAGGGGAGCCAGCAAATGGTTTTCATTACTTTTTTCCTAGAAAGAAGGATGTTGTGAGTAGATGTCTGACCTCAGCGCCTGTGCTGAGAATGTATGCTAGTTTAATGGTAAGTGTGTCTGAAACACAGTCTCCCTCCTTCACACACGCACACCCCATTCTCTCCCTCTCTCACACACTCACTCGCATATGTTGTGAGCTAGAACTCGCATCTTTCGTTCGGCTCCGTTGTCTTGAATAAAAGGTGTTCAGCATATAACAAACACATAAGAGGCTGTCCGACATCATCCCGTTGCAAGCATACGAATATAATGACTAAACAATATAAGCCTCACTTGTTAAACTTATCTCGTGTGCATCTGTGTCCAGATCTTGGAGCAGTTTGTCTTTAATCCAGATGAACTCCTCCTCCAAAGACTGCAAAAAAGTGTGAAACGCTCGCGGGCCTCGGCTAGGGAGGATGTCCAGCAATCTCAGCGTCCTCTTCTTGTTTGTTATTTGGGCCTGTATCTCTTCTACGTGATCCTCGGTTAAAATATTTTCTTGATAAAGAAAATGGACGATGGTGTCGTCGATTAAAAGCTGATTCGCCAAGTCTAGGCGATGTTTTCTAAGCAATTCTTTATGTGTATGTTCCATCTTCATGTAGCGAGACCTCGAAGTACTGATAGTGTACTGTGTATTGCTATGATATCGAAAAAAACAGCTTACTTGACTTTTCAACTGAAGCCTTTTATTTTTGTTCTTGACCTTAGGACGTGGAATATTAGCCAAACCATTACACAAAATGTCGTGTGCAAACTGTCATATATTGTTATTCGGTACTCGTTAAAGTAGCCGTAAAGTCGCTGAGAATATTTCTCGAACTTGTTTGCCGACAGTAACTACATTCCGTACAGGGTCTGCTCAAGTAATGTCCGTCGAGAAACGTGACTCTCCGGAACCATTATTGGCTGAATTTATAATAAGTCTGTTAAAGGTCGCACCACCAAACCACTACTCAATCAAAAATCCATATGGAAAGTATACATGCACATTAAAGCAAATTATTGGAAAACTATTGAAGGAAACGAGTGCGACAAAACAACAGATGCAACAAATGTGTAATATAATGACAAACGGAGCTCATAACTCACACACAATCCCTGTCTGCAATACTATTTCTCTTCGGCATCAGCTTTATGTTTTAAACGTTGGTAACCGATTATAACTTTAGTTTTTCATTATTGTGTTTGTTCACAAAATAATTGGTTTGGTTTCTCTAAGGATAAAACTGAGCAGTAGACTACCAGAAAAGTGTTTAGAAATTGTTGGAAAAATTGACCAACATGTGATACGCTTAAAGTTGAAGAACAGCCAAGCGAAATTAAATCAGTGTTAACCCTCTACACACCTTTATGATAATCTGATCTAATACTTTCAGTGTCCCTTTGGATTCACTGGAAACATGATGACTATGTAAAGCCGATAGGTCTACCCAAATCTTAGTATACACGTTTGCTCTAATAGGCCTGCCATTGCATTAGTTTGCTCAAAAGGTTTGTCGGCTACTTTAACCAAAAGCGTATTAACCAAAAGCGTATTAAAAAAATGTTGATCACAATTCTGAAACACAGCCAAAGGGTGTGACCATGCCTAGGGTCACTCCTACATATGCGTCATCCCTCAGTATTCAGAGGGTCTGTAAGATTAGATTAAATCATGATAAGTCCGACTGGCTCAACCATCCTTTTGTCCAGGATGGCAGTTATCAGGGAATTTGTTTTTCATAAAAGCCCACAGTGTTAGCATGCTGCATTTGACTGTCAAATGGGAATGAGGGGAAAGTACACCAGTTGAACAAGACACAGGGAAGGTTGGAAACGATTGTCATAATGCATTGTACCCTAAAGCCTCTTACAATACAAGACAGGCATACACTTTTCTTTGGAAGCCTATGGTATGTGATGATATAATTTTTGCATAACCCCCAATTTCCTTGGTCTCAGTAATTGTGAAATGGATTACCTTCCTTAAACAGCCCATACGAGCTGGTAATGGTTTTGAAAATGCTTCAACTATACAAGCAAATGTAACTCCACTGTAGCTTCTCACAAACAGCATCGGATTACCGTGCCAACAGCTTTCACTAAGCAGTACTTGCCTCACCATGCGAGTAACATTGCATGGCTATCAGCCCAATGCATCATTAAAGCATCATAGGGTCGTGAAATGCATTGTTTCCTAATTGTAAGGCCTGCTTGCGCTGATTAGGCGGAGATTATGAGTCAGTTTGTCCAAGTCGAGATTTAGAAAAGGACCTTTACTTGATCAGCGATCTTAACCCAATTCATGTAGGTAGAAAAAAAACCCTATGTAGTTCCTTTGTACTAGTATGTTCACTGGACAGAAAGTATGTGTGGTTCTCTAACTTTAGTTCATTGTGTCATAATATGTGGAAAAATGCTTTTTAAGCGTTTAGATTTTTGTATAGCAATTTAAGATAGAATTCCTGTCTTTTGACCGCCAATATTAAAATGCTGTCATTTTCAGTGTCTGCATGTGGACACAAATCTCTATTTCCTGATGAATGTGGTGGTTTTCCTTGTAAAGTCGAGCATGTGTGGTATCACTGTGGTGCTCGGACGTCCTAGTATCAGCTCCAGTTGGTCTGTTTCTACCATAGAGCAGCCACAGTTGCAGAGAAAGATATTCAGCAGTCAGATAGTGAAGTAATAGGCTGGGCAATGGGTAGCAGACCTCAACAGAGCTGTCGATGCAGGTGCGAACAACCTTATTTGTTTGAGTAGCAATTGGTTTGGGGTATTTGCATATCCTGCACATGCCAGTGTAACTGAAGTACAGACCACGTACGCTGACAACGATAAGAACCACATCAACACGGAATGAGGCAGCCGGGATTGTTTGGAATTTTAGAACGGCCTTTCGGAAGCCCGTCCGATACGGCGTCTTCGGGCAACCTATCATTAGCGGAAGTGGGATTCTCAGAAGACCAAGCCTGAAAACAGAGAGCTGCAGAAAAAGCATGACAGTCTTTCACGTGTCCATTCTGAGGCCTGGCCAGAACAGTCTGTTGGAATAATATGGGGGGGGGG
>BROE01000027.1:5913184-5940899 GCA_036571765.1 Plecoglossus altivelis
TTTTGCTGGCCAATTAGGACCCCAATGCTGGTTGAACTGCTGGTCACCCTACGCTAGCCATGACATACTTTCCATGAAGATTTGCGGATCTGCATCCGTTTTAGCACTGCTTTGCGATGACCTTTGGCAAGTGCAAAACAAAACGAACAAAGAGATTTGGAGTACCATCCGATCCAAATTCATTGGATTTATTTGAGGGTTTTTTGTGTAAAAATACACTTGAGATTAAGCACCATCTGAAAGATTTAATAGCACAATGAGTTCGTTCTGAAACTGTTAGCAAACACTGAGGTTTACTGCCAGCACGTACAAATGAGAAACAATTTGCAGCAGGGACAACAAAAAATGATATCCAATTAATCACCTGCCTGAGTAAATAGGAGACTGGACAATTAGGGTCATACATGCTTTAGAATATATGTTTGGAGGATACACCATAGGATGCAATCATGAACTCATTTCAAATAACCTTGTTCAACTAGGCTTAAATTGAATTCACAAATCCCAAAAGTGGCCTTGTTTCATTACAAGCATAGCGTAACTGGTGTGGCCAAGTTGGCCAAATCAGGTGTAAAAAATATGTATAGGTATACTGTACATGCATTTTCTGTTGATCAAAGAATCTTTTTTTAAACTTTTTCTATCTCTTCGCGTGTGTGAGATTGGGAAAAATCTATACATTGCTTGCACTCTCTCATCACCATGAATGAGGACAAATAAAAATGGCTTTTCTATGATTAAAAGTACAAAAGAAATGACATCATGTAGATTTGGAAAAATAATTCACAACCAATGGAAACAGACACACCGTCAGTCAGACAGACACCCATGTCCCAGACATTAAAAGGCAGAGTCTGCATGACTGAAGCATCAACTGAAGAGACTCCACACAAGTTGACCTGAGCGAAACACTACAGGGGAAAAAAAACGCCTCGGCTTCGAAACCTTTTGCTCCCTTTTCGGAGATGACAAACATGACCCCTGACCCCCCCGAACCCTCGTACGACATTGAGTCACAACCCGGAGCCCCAGCTCTCAGACCACCATCTACTTCCTCTCTCTCTTACATCTGTAGCAAACAAGAGGTAGGATATAACATGAGAGAACACCTAAAACAGCATTACTGACCGCCCCCCCCCTGCTTGTACTCTGCATTCTACCACAAGATCCATGTAGACCCCAAGCTGAATCTAAAGAGTTAGGGCTGGAGATCGGAGTTAAGTCCTTTGGGTACCATGCACACTGTGTTGCTGAACTGCACTCTGGTCCACTCAGTTGGTGAGTGTAGTCGGTAGACTGGTCCTATCTTTAACAGTCTTATACATTGTAAGAGTAGTCTGTCAGGTAGTCTTTGAGCCTGTTGGGCAAGGGCAGCCGCTGCACTTGCCTGGTGGCCTTGTTGATGGCGACCCGACAGAGGTGCTGTAGCGAGGGCGTGGCGGTGTACACCGGCTTGGTGAGGAGAAGCTGGACTGTGCCGTTGGCCGGTGCCAGGGGTTGCGACAAGCCCTTGTTGCTAGTCCTGGACAAGTGCACGTAGTGCTCCACTAGATGGACCACGCTGTCAAACTGCTTGAGCTTTGGTTTAATCAGAACCACCGAGTCCAGTTTGAACTTGCCCTCCTTGAACACAATGCGCAGGTTGGTGGGTCCGGCGGAGGTCATGGCTGAGATGGTGAACAGGTAGTCCCTCTGGGAGCTGTCCCTCACCAGGAACGTGCCCTCTGCTGCATCCTGGAGGATCTCTTTGGCTTCGTTGGCGGTTAAACTGCCCCAGTACCAGCCTGTATAAGGTAAACACATACGCACGCACGCACACAGACAGCATAAGCCTCATTTACTGGTCACATTTCCAGATTTGAAGTTCTCATGCATGATTTCTAATTCATCAAGGGAGGTTATTCATGCAGTCTTTTATCTAAACAGAAGCAATTGGTCGTCTTTGTGTGCATATCCTTTGGAATGCAAGCCAGTGAAACAGTTAGTAGTAAATTGAAATGTGTAAGGGCTGGCTGCAGTTCTACTGCCACAGCTGTGGTCTGGTCTCTTCTCCCTCATACTGGCCCCCTCACACCCTCACCCCAAAATGGACGACGCACAGACGTCTCCACCTTTAACAGGAGAGCAGAACTAAATCCTATCCTTTTGTAGAGGTAGTGGGATGTAGACTTATTCTGAGGGATACGTTTTTTCTTAAGAGTATTGTAAATGAGGAAGTAGAAAATACTGCAATGCCATGTCATGTCATTAGTGAAGATGGCAGTCAGATCTTTAAAAACTAATTAAGACACATTTTGCAACACGGTTTCTAGCTGAATTAGTGCTTCTGATAGGCTAAATTGGTCACCTTAAATTATGCGCTTGCAAATTCTACACCTCAAAAATACGGGGTCTGATTCTGCATACTGATATTCAACTTCAGAATATAAAAGGAACATGCATTCAATCGCTGAGTTACTGAGAAACTTAGAAATAAAATGTAATTTGTAAAATAGCTGGGACAACATTTTTTGCGATGCCCAACGCATGCCGAAAAATATGCGCGTAGCCTACACGCTTAATATGCATCTTCAATAAAGGCTTAAAATCCAACATACAATTCAATAGTCAACATGATCAGCCTTATTGCATGCGCTATTCCAATTCTAAGTCTCAAACTTACAACACAGTTGGTCAAGCATTTACATTACTTCGTCAATACTTTAACATCCTTCTCGGTTATTCGTTTAGTTTGATGCAAAGTAACTTCTATATCTTACAAGACGATCATTCTTGTTCCAGTTGACGTTCAGCCTTTCCTGTGTCGCATAGTCTATCAAGTGCTGTGAGAGTGAAACTCATAAGTTAACAATAAATAACATCCATACCTGTGTTTCTAAGATCTTTCATAGCTGAAGCAATTCGACTCTCGTCAGATTCTACAACTCCAGACTCGGTGTTCGATCGTCTCTCATTTTCGAGGGTTTCCGTTGATTCTGATGACTGGCAGGTCATTGGAGAACCGCCTAGCTTAACGCCAAAGACATCCGACAAAGGTTGATTAAAGTCCTCGAAGGATAGACACAGCTGCTCCAGGTTTTCACTGCAATGGCCAGTTTCTTCGGCCCCCTTCACATTAAGAAACGGATTGACCTGTAATATCAAAATAAATAAACAGGCTTATATTTGTAATAGCTTATGTTTCATGTTTGACACTTGCATTGCCATGTATAGTAACCGGTTGATGGGGTACAGAGATGACGTAAACTAATGTAGGCTAACATACACTATATGTAACAGTTTTGATCGTCAGTTAGGGCAAGGATGTGAGCGCAAAACTAGAGCGCACCGGAGCGGTGCGTTTGCCGTTCTGTATGCATAGTAAGACGCCATTGCACAAGAATGGTATATTCTTGCATACTGAACACGATGTCAAAATACATTGTCTACGTTTATCGGCAAGTAAAAAAAGGAAATCTACAAATATTCTAAAAATACAAGGACATTTGTATTAATTTAGTGCCATTCGACAATAGATCTGTACAATTTCAAATTGAGACTTAGTTGTACCATAGATTACAGAATAGACAGAACGGCTACAAATGACAGCTACCATAATAACCACGTGTCTACCTACAGCTAAAACAGTAGGATTCTCATTGTCACACAGCTACAAATTGTAACCAATGAATATGACACTATCTTTAAAAATAATGTGTAGAGTAAAAAGTAAATTGCATTTCTTACCTCGTAAATGGACCGACGGCCAAGCAACTGCTTCGGTTTGCGCTTCCTTGACACCGATTTCTATGTAAACTAGCTTAAATTAACCCTTTCATAAAGCCGCCGAAAGAGTGAGGGTACAGACATAATAACAACTTTCCCAGTAACAGCTATAACACTCGCTAGACTAGATAGATCAACCCGTGTTAGACAGGGCTTTCCTACGGCTGGTAAACTAATCCACAGGGCAAACAGCGTCCTTGAGCTGACATGTGCAATAGTTAGCTAAACGTCAGCTAGCTAATTAGCTGGACTACTTCCAAAGACACGTTCGTTTGTAGTAGTGTGCAGGACGATTAACAAATCAGTGGTACACAAATCGATTTAATTCCGATAGATATCTACATGCTTTGGCGTCATTAGCAATGGCTTAGTTGGTTATAAACTAGCCAGGGCAAAACAACATTAACATAACGACTAAATAAGACCACGATCCATGAAAGTCACATATCACTGAGTAACATCACACAACCTGTTAAAAGTCCGATGACGATATGTTTTTCTTGGAGACTTGAATACACTGATTTTGTATGTGTTTCTGTTAGCCCCATATACTTCACTATCAAAGCCATAAACACACATCTCTACACAAAAGGCCGATTTCCAGGAACTTTCCAGGAATTGTATCACGTGGTGTGGAAGCCATTTAAGGGGGCACTAACTAGATGAGACATAGGTCTATTCCGCTTTCGGTCTCTCCCTCCCCTGTCACACACGAGCGCAGTGTTTCCTCTTTGTGTGTTATAAAAGATATACTACTTTCGATGAGCACACGCAAAGCCGATGGAATTATGGTACTGTAAATGTAGGCTATTTTGTTTTACAGCTGCGAATAGTGCGCATTCGATGTAGCCTACTTTTGTGTTAACAAAATAGTTTTTGCACATGAACATCTATTACAACAAAAAGCGAATTGTCCATTTTAAAGTTTATTTACGCCTAAATAAGGTTAACATTAGACTTACACTACGTTTGCCATAAAGGATAATGGGAAACATTTCCTTAGAAATCTTTTATGACAGAAGGGGGTAAATACAACTAAATCTGCCGTTGCATGTGTGCTTACTGAGCAGAAAACAGATGCAGCATTGATTCAACGGTGCTATCACAGGCAACCCAGGGATATATCGTCTATTCCAACGATTAAACTTCCATGCAATATAATTTGGATGTGAAGATGTTAATAGTCGCACACCCTGGCCTGTAATTACATCAAATAAAAAGATCGTTTTGTTATCATAAGGTTACTATACGGACGCTTCATCGGTATCCTAGGCCCTTTGAGAAATGTTCTTGAATAGCCTGTTGCCTACCTTTGTAAACTGCTCAGTTCTCGATCATGTGGGTAATGTCTTGACATTCATAACCTAATGGTTATGCGCTGTATAAATATCCACCGACGTTATCTAATTAGTTTAATCACCTTATAATACCATCTATTTTTGGTGCGACGGGCCTTTGTTCAGAAAACCCAAATTCCGTGTAGGATTTGAGCCAGGCTTCTGAATAGCCGACCTTCAAATACGTTTCATCCGTTGGATAATCTTATCTAGTGAAGCAAGACACTTGACTTTTATCGATATTGGTGATTGATATTATTGATATTATTGGTGTAGATATCTTCAAAACGCTATATTGCAAAATATGCGGTTGTTGCACTATGCCTTGTAAAATACAATTCGGTTCTTTGTCACCCTGCCTACCTTTGCAGCCTACTTCTGTACAAGACCTGATCTTCTACTGCAACATCACACCACCTGTTAAAACCAAATAAATGAGGCACACGTCTTTTTCGCTCCGTCTCCACAGACACACACAAACACAAAGCATGTATCATATGTAACTTTTTAATGACAAAAAAATAATCTATATATCTATAGGTATTAAATAACTTGAATTTACAACGAAAGTAAACCTGTTACCATACATCGGATATATATAGTACTGGGTACTTTGTTAGGCTCACTGGGTAGAGTGTAATAAGGTTGATAATAACCGAATTTGTGATAGAACTACGTGTGTGCTGGAGGGTTTTTTTGTCTATTCAGAATATATGTTTAATGATTCATAGAAGTTAGAGATAGTACCAGGTGTAGCGGTCGATTACTGGTGTACGCTGCGTGTGAGATATATTATGATAGACCGTCCGCCGTCCGCTGTGAGTGGACAGTATATAGATATATATATTGCATGATATATGTGTGATGGCTGGCGCGATCTTCGCAGTGGCATGCGTGTAGAACTGATAGACTGATACGTGTCATTTGTTCTCACGCCCTAAGTTGAGAAACGTTGTTGACGAGACTCTGAAACGTCCTGCTGTTATGACTAGTTTAGCTGTGGTTGTGGCCTCTTTACAGCGTCTCTGAAGGGGATCTCACGCCTCTCAAGGTTTCTTCCATTGTTCTCCTCTAGTTAGTTTTTCTGGGAGTCTTCCCTTGCCTTCCCCGAGGGTTTAGGTTGGTCGTGGGGCAGTTATATGAGCGTATATGAAGCCCTCTGTGACACTTGTTTGTAAAGAGTCTAATTACATCTTTGAGATTTAGATGTTTCTGTGTCTATGAGTAGCGGACGCGCACACACAAGTAGGAGTCACAGTCACGCATGCTGTAGTGGAGGCATGCAGCAGCCATTCAGATCACACTGGGCGCAGCACTGACACACATCCTGCGGCTAGCCTGCACGTGTCTGTTCGAGGATCATGGCAGATATGCCTGTACACGCTCTCGTGGCCAGCCCCAATAGGATATAGCGATTGTGACTTTGTCAAGAGGAGTGGTGAATTTTAGATGGACGTCATGTGAAGATGTAGAAGCACGCTTACGGTGGTGGCGATACCGGGAGGCTCTGTTCAGATAGGCTTCTTTTGTTGATTGTACAGAGTGTGAGGATGATTCTAGGATTTGAAGCACACCAGTGTTTCTGTGAGGAGCTCGCTCTCTCTCGCTACGCGACGACTGTTGTGGTGGTATATAGGATAAGAGCAATGCTTATTTAGTAAGTGAGAGTATTGGATGTCGGATGGAATCTTGTGTTGTGGTATATACTGGGGAAGAATAAGTTCTCGGGCTGAGTGGTTTAGCTCTCGTAAGTGCGATTGGATGTTGGTGTAAGTGATATGAAGATACAACTACTTCAGCCTGCACGGGTTCTTATTCACACGCTCACGCTCACCTACTATGGTTCTTACTACGATTGTGCTCGACAATAATACATTTGGCATCTATTTTGAATAGCCTATTTAGCGTCTTGCGATTGAGGCTGTCTATGTAACATTTGGTGATGTTATTACCAAGTCTTGTTGCGTTATCTTCAAACATCCTTTTGAAGAAAACTATGGAGTCAGCGGAGACCCGATTCGCTCATCTTTTGCAACCCATCCGGGAGCTCACGAAGAATTGGGAGATTGACGTTGCTGCGGAGTTGGCGGATTATTTGGAAGAGGTAAAGTGGATGGCTGGATACCATTTAGGTTTAGACGTTATCTCGATATGGGCATATTCCAATAGTACTACATCGCATTGTCATGTTTGTGTAATCACTTCCTGTTTATTTAGTTGGACGAGATGTGCATCTCTTTCGACGGAGGCAAAACCACGCTTAATTTTGCAGAGGCAGCTCTTTTGATACAAGGCTCAACGTGTATCTACAGCAAAAAGGTAATTCAGTTTACCCGAGTCGATAATTCGCGTCAAGTCATCAACTTTCATACATCCATAGAAAGTCTCCATGATGTGGCATTGTGGTGGCGACTGATGTTCTGGGGCTAATCTCTCTGATCTCTCACGTTCCAGGTGGAGCACCTTTATAACATGGTGTATCAAACCCTGGATTACATTTCTGCCAGGAACAAAAAGTGAGTTAGTGTCAGTCATGGTACCCAGCTCACCTCAGCCTGCCTGTAAGACGCACCCCCCTATCTGCACGTCCTCAGTCATCTTCCACTTCTTGCAGGAGAGAAAAGCAGGCGGCGTCCGGGGAGGAGGGTGGAGAAAGGGGGCGGGCCGCTGGCAACAACGAGGACAATGCTGGGGTAAGCGTAAAGGCGTGCGCGTGCGCGCGCGCGCGCGCGTGCGTGCGTGCCCCCATCTTAAATGTCCAGGTTCCAACCCAACCAATGTCCCAAGTCACATGAAACAGGGAACTAGCAATCGAAAGATCCCAATATCTTTCTGTCTGTTCCGTTCTAAAAAGTATCATCATCCTTATTCTGGCTCCTGAGGCTGGGAAATAGTTTGGAGACATAGTTTGGAGCAGAAGCACCAATCATTTCCAGCCACTCTCCATGTCTTCCAGATGGAGTCTTTGGATCAGATCTCGTCCGAGACGTCTCAGAATGTGGAGCTGAAGAACGAGCCCAACGCGGTGAGCAGCGTTTCAGGAAGGACAATCTGTCTTTACGTGCCACATTTGCCTCTGCAGTCTAGTAGCGGTAGCTGCTGTTAGCGAGCCGTTCTTGGTTGTTGGTTGTCCTAATCCACGTGTGTAACACATGTAATAGCTGTCCTGTGTGTGTGCGTGTTGTCGTCAGACTGTGGCTGTGGCGCCCCTCCCCCCCGTCTCTCTGATTCCTCCTGATCCAATTGAAAAACAGAAGCTGCCTCTCATCAGGTAGGACCTGAACGCCACAGAGCCCAGCCGGCCTCCCTCACCTGTGGTAGACAGTCATGGAGCTGTGTGTGTGTGTGTTCCAGTGCGAAAGGGGAAGTACTGAGGAGCTGTAAAGACTTCCGCATGAACACGTACACCCCGGACGCCCAGGGCATCATCCGCCTCGACTCTGCTACCTCCAACTTCAGCCTGCTCCACCACCAGGGTAGGTGCCGCAGGGAGGCCACCCGAATATACAACGCATCCAGATGGAAACCAGCACTCATCCTAGATTTGTGTGGTGAATTCGACACGACTGGAAAGACCTGGAGCTATTGGATGAAATCTAGATACTTAGCTCTTGACTACCCCTTTTTATATGCGAGGGATCCTTTTGTTGCGTGCGTTACTCTGACCATGCTACATGCGTCGCTGGCCTTTCCAGACGAGGCAGGACAGATGAGCGAGGATGCAGGGATGGGCGACGCCGGGGGCGACCATGAAGACGGAGGAGAACAGTTCCTTCCGTTGGAAGACGGGGCGGGGATGGAGCAGGAGCCTGTGGAGCACGTCGAAAGACAGCAGGTAAGACCTCCCCACCACCCCAGCGGGTCTCTATCACACAGCACCGTATTGTGTCAAAAATGAAAACATGCTTACAATGTGTGTGTTTGTCTTTCTCAGGCTCAGGCCCTCAGCGAGGGCAGGGTGCTGCGGTCAAGGCAGGGCGTCCAGTTTGCACAGGAGCACAGTGAGAAGGGGATGGAGGAGCAGAGAGCTCAGGAGGTACGCTCCACCCAGCCAGACACCCGCCCAACCAGACACCCGGCCAGCCAGACACCAGGCCAACCAGACACCCAGCTAGACACCCGGCCAACCAGACACCCAGCTAGCCAGACACCCAGCTAGCCAGACAACAGGCCAGCCAGGCAGCCCCCGCTCTTGACAGAACCCTCTCAATACAGAATCTCTGATCATCATTTAGTTTTTTTTCTTCTTCCCAGGCCAACGTGTGGAGGTTACATGATCCCTACACGCCGTTTGGGGAGGACAAGCCCCTTAAAACAGGTGGGGGGAACTTGGCTAGGCTGGTTCCATATCAGTCACACATGGATCAGCCTCAGGCTCATATCTGTGTGTCTCCTCTCAGGGAAGTGTTACAAGGTGCCCGCAGGCCTGGTTGATTCTGGAAAGAGGAAAAGGAAAGGGCCCTCGGGGTTGCAGGACTTCCTAAGCTGGTACACTGGCACATGTAAGCTCCTGTGTATGTGTGTTCAAGCAATGTGTGTCTTTATAAAGCCATTCCGTTGAATTCAGTAGTCATGTGGCAGAACTCTCTCTTTCACAGACAATCCCCCTGAACCCAAACTAAAGAATGGACCAGCGTTCACAGGTGACGGCTCTCAGAAGCGACTGCTTCTTCTTCCCATGATCAAATAGAAAATTATGACGTCATAGTGATGTAACCGAGCGTGTCTCTGTTCCAGACTTGAACTACATTTATCTGAGTAGGATGAAAGATAAGCTGAAGACCAAAAGGAGAATCCTGAAGACAACGGTATGTACCTGTGTGCGTGTGTGTGTGTGCCTGCTTGTGTGTGTACCTGCGTGAGTGCGTCTGTTCTAAGCGGTCCTGTCTCCAGGGTGTGCTGGTGTGTGAGGAGGAGATGAGGAAGACCTACCTGGAGCCTGAGGAGGGAGGGGTCATGGGCGAGGAGGAGGGACGGCTGGAGGGACTTCGACACCCTGACCTGCAGGGTGAGACCCATCCCCTCCCATGACCCCCCCCCCACTGAACTTTCCTACCACTTCGACTACAGAGGAAGCCAGTAGAATCGTCTGTTCTCATCTCTTGTGTTTCCGCCAGGCCCGGATGACGACTTCTCGGACAACGACCACGAGCCCCTGGCCGATGGCGCCGTTGACCACTTTGGGGGCGAACGCGACTTCATCGCACCAGGTGACACCGAGGAGACCGTTTAGACCAATAGAAAGTTCATAAAGATGCCAGTAATCACTCACACACACACAGGAGACTGACTTACACGTGCTTTCCTGTTCCCGACCACCAGAGCCCATGATAGACGGGATGAGCTACGAAGATCTGGTCAAGAGGAGCGTGGTGTGTACAGCGTGCAGGGGCCACTCTAGCTGACGGGCCGGGTCTGAACTTGCTGCCCTGTCTGGCTATCTCACGGTCCCTTCCTCATCCTCTTCTCCTCTGTCTCCTCCTCCAGGAGCAGTTCCTGGTGAACTCCCAGGGCTACGCCCAGGAAACAGCCCTGTCCAGGAGGGTCAAGGACTGGGAAGACAAGATTATCCCTGAACTGCAGCTCCAGGTAAAAAAGTTGCAGCCATCTTGAACTTTGTCTTGTCAGGGGCTAAACGGTCGTTTTTTTTTTTTAACAAGTAGGAAAGTCACAAGGGGGTAATTCAAGGGTTTGATCAGAAATAAAACAAAAACACAAATGCAAGGAGTTTTTAGGATTTTGTCAGCGGCTTTCTTTTGTACTCATCCACCACTCACACCCCTCCAGGAGGAGCGTCCGACCTTTGACATCCGCGACTACGGTGACCGGATCGTGTCGGCCCTTGCTGGCGTGGGCCACAGGAGGTCCCTAGCCTCCATCGTCCACGGCTTGGACAACTTTGAGGCCTGCAAGTACCTGTTGGCCTCCCTCCAGCTGGTCAGCACGCTCCCTAGAGAGACCAACACCGCGCTCTGGATCACCTTGCTGGTGTCTCCCCCCCCTAACTCCCCCCTCTCTCGTCTCCCTCCCGCAGGCTAACGACTACACAGTGGAGATAGACAGCAGCGAGGGGCTGGAGGAGAGCGTGGACTCGGTTGGGCTGACCCTGCTGAGCGAGCGCAGGGCCCACGAGCGCTTCAACAAGGCACCAGCGGCCGCCACGTCCCCCATTTGAGCGCGTGGAAGCTAGCGCCACCCTGAGCCCCGGCTGAAACGACGGCTAATTGGTCGATTCACTTTGGACACATCTGGACTCTAAAGCTCTTATTCTCTGTCATGCTTGGGTTTGATGCTACTACATGTCACTCAGGACAGGTTCAGCTCAATGCAACATCTTTTTCAGGAGCAGCACATTGTCTTCAACCTGGATAATTCATGTAAAAAAAATTATATTTTTTTCAGTTTTGGCTCTTTTGAATAGAAGCCAGTGTAACTAAAGGATCTGACCTTCATGGCCATGACTGTATCTCTCAATTAGCCTTGATATTTGTAAAGTGAAATATTTGTAAACCGAAACGAATGTCAACTCTTATCTATAAAATGTATAAAAGTAAAGAAAGCATGTGCATTTTCTGGTATTATCTGAATGTTTATACAGACATTGCAAGTGTACAGAGGCATTTAGCAATGACGACAATGTCACTGGAGGTACAAACACACTGTCTGACAGACGTCTCTCCGTTCCATCAGACGGACAACAATTCACGTGTCCGCACATGAATCCACACTGTGATTCCACATAATTCACTGAGATCTTCTTGTAACCGTAACACTCCCAGGCTGATGCTCCCTCCCAAGTTGTCATCGTTGAGTGTCAATAGCCCAGCTCATAGAGGTGCAGAGTTGAAATCATCTAGTAATCCCTCTTGATTCATCCCCCTGCTGTTCCATCTTGACCAGCAGCCATTCACTCAGGCAGTAACTTCACATACGCTTTCATGTGGTTCCGGATGCTGTCGGCGATCTGGCTTTCGCTCTTCATCCTGTTGTAGTAGTCCAGGAACAGGCCGTCGGGGTTCACCAGGTAGATGAGGATGGTGTGGTCCACTATGTAGTCGCCATCCTCATCTTTCGGCCCCAGGCTGGCGTACACGCGGTAGTCCCTCCCCGCCTGCATCACCTCCTCCGTGGTTCCCGTCAGGCCGATGACGCGGGGGTGGAAGTCCTTGACGTACCTGGCCAGCGCCGCCACGTCGTCCCTCTCAGGATCCACGGTGATGAAGAGGGGTTGGATGGGCGGCAGGGCGGGGTCCCGGTCCAGGGCGGTGACCACGGCGCTCAGCTTGTCCAGCTCCTCGGGGCAAATGTCCGGGCAGTGTGTGAAGCCGAAGTACAGCAGCACCCAGCTCCCCAGGAAGTCTCTCTTGGTCCTGCGCTGCCCCCTGTGGTCCAGGAGGTGGAAGTTCCCGTGGCCCATAGCCACCTGCTGCAGCTGCTCGATGCGTTGCAGTCGCCGTCTCTGCTCCTTCTCCGAGTGGACGTACCACCAGGTTCCCAGCAGCCCCCCGCCGAACAGCAGGGTCACCAGCAGTCGGGTCTGCAGCTTGATCTTGGCGGCCGACTCGGAGGGGTTGGGCTTGGGGGAGGAGGCCTGGGAGAGGAGGACCCGGGAGGTCAGGAGTGGGAAGGTTAGGGGGCGATGATGAGGACCGGCTTGGATGGGCTGGGCATGGATCCTATACAAGCCTGTAGCTCTCCGGTCAAGGGGTAGACAAGGGTAACGTCCACTGGGCTGAGGTTGCGATGACAGCCTTGCCCTTTGGAGAAGGAAGGACTTAACGGTGTGGTGGGAATCAGGCTGCAAAGCGCGCTTCAATAGCTTTGCAGGGTGGAGCTCACAGGCTGCAAGTCCGAGTACCCTCCTCTCCAAGAAAAGCATCCTTCCCATTCAGAATCTGTAAATGGTATAAACCGGTGAATACCGGCTCTGTCAATTCCTAAACAAATAACTAGTATCCACAGCTGGAAAACAACCACCAAAAGTGCAACTCAACTACTACACCGGCAGCACTCTGATAGCTAGTTAGCTAATGTCAATCTAAAAGCATAAATGACCATCCGTAAGTAAAGCAAACCTAAGCGTTACACATGAAACATATTGAACTTTTCAAATATATCAAAAGACAGTTTATATCTTTTTTTGTTCTAGAAACATACCTCTACTTGCCGGCTTATCGACCTTCCAATTCAACCTACACATAGAATCATGTGGTTTCGTTTTGCAACACAAGAAACAGGGCTGAAATTACAACGTCGCAAATTCGACATTTAAACCTAAATTGCGCACGCACAGATTCAAATTTTAAAACGCAATATTATACATATATACGCATATATATTATGTATACTTTTATTTGATATCGTGTAGTGTAAAAAGTTTATTTTTTATTACCATTACATTCATGGGATTTGCATCAGCAGATTCGTGTTAAAACTAGTGAGTGCCATAGCATAGAAATACCACTAGATGGTGCTAACATATCTGACACTGATATTAAACTACTAATTAACGTCATCAGAGTTCTAGGGTCGGCAGCTTTTTATTCCTTCCGAAAAACATAGGATTAGCTTATTAAGTATCAGGTGGTTTCAATAATGCCTTTCTTAATGTTAATGCAGTGCTGTGTGGTTAAACTGTGATGAAAATAAACCATGGTAATGACTAAACAAAATGGTGTGCTCCTTGACATGTTAATAGAATGGCTGCTTGAGTTCATGGGCGGGGGGAGGGGGGGCACACGCACATGTTTTGCTCGCTCCCTTTGTTCCTCAAATAAACCCTCTTGCCTTGAAGAGCGTGTGTTTGATGCCCATGTGGTGACACTAATCACCAGGCTTCTCTCCCACTGATGACCATCCAAGACCTCTGTTGTCACGGAGATAGAAGCATTTTATCACCTTATCCCCTCCTGCTTCCTGTCTTCCTTCTAGCTGCTGTTCACGCTTGAGTCACCTCCAGTCTCTGGCTCTCCTTCTGTTGGTCCTTTCCTGACACCGCTTGACAACCCAATCTCCTCATCTCCTTCTTTTGGTCCTTTCTGGCTTTTTCTCTCTTTTGTGTGAGTGTGTGTGTGAGTGTGTGTGAGTGAGTGTGTGTGAGTTTGTGTGTGTGTGTGTGAGTGTGTGAGTGTGTGTGTGCATGTCCCTGCTAAAGTCATTCATTTATCTGTCACTCTCTCAGTCTCTCTCAGTCTCTCGCAATAAGTTCATTTTGATTTGGCAAGCTTACCATATTTAATTAAATAGCTGAGTTGGCAGCAGGGAAAAGATATCCAGGTCATTGCACAGCACCAGTGCCTTCCACTTTACACAAGCTAACCACAAACATGCTGTGGACGTATGGGGATTCTCAAATGCACATACCACCGTGGTGTCGCAAGATTTGTCCTCACATAAAGGGACCTTTATGCATTTGAATGACAAGTCTGCTGCCCAGAAAAGCTGTTGCTCTAAGGTCTGCAACACAGCCCAGGTTGGTCTAATAAGGTCACAATGTGTTTCCAGCAGAGTGCTTGTCTTGTGCTCAAGGCACGCCTCCATCTGGCAGAAGGCAGTTTCCCCCGCTCCCATGCTAACTGGGGCACCTTTGTGGAAACTGGTCCCTGTGTTCGGATATAGAGACTTGTCCGTCATCGATGCACATAGCCAGCTGTAGCCAGGAAATAGCCTCAGAAAATGGCTTTTTTGGGGGTTGGAATCCACTTGTTAGGGACTTCTCTGTCCATGGTGCTGAGTAGCAGTTGTGCGTCTGAGATGTCCCATTTTGATTTCTTAAGATACACGGACCACTTTTGGAACGTTTGATGTAGAGGCTGTTCAAGCCTGTGTGTGCGTGAGCTAGAGAGAGGGAGAGTGTGTGTGTGTGTGTCTGACTGTCTGTCTGAAGGATGGTGACAGGATCCCTCCCACCTCCCCTCAGAAGCCCATGGTGCCACTGGTCTTTGTGGCGAGGTACATGTGGGTGGGGACCACACCTATGTGTGTCTGTTATGCAATTGTCCTTTATGTAATCTATCCTAAGCGCAGTCATGGTGCCCTCCCAATACAATTCTCTCGCTCTCTTGAAGTCCCTGGCCCTGTGACGCCTTATGTAACTTATGCTGCAGTGTAGCCAGGGAATGCAGATTCATAGATCAAGCGTCAAAAAGCACAACAGACAGTCCCGATGTTAAACAGCCTTTTCTTCATAGAGCCACAGTAACAGACCCCTACGACCCCGCCCCACACACACACACACACACAGACACACACACACACCCAAGTCCCATGTTAAACTTTGACCTTTTAAACACGATCTGGACAGGCAGAGATTGGCCAGTGCCTGACCCTCCTTCACCACACTCCAAAGAGCGGCCCCATCACCAACGCATCCCGCCCACGAACTACGACCTCAGAGCGTAAGGCCCAAGGCCTCTCTTGTTTAAAAAATGGGGTTTGTTTTCTCAATTCCCTTTTCAGTCGAGGTTCCGTGCTGCGACTAACCGAGGTGATCCTGTGGATTCTGGTTGCCTAGCAACCCCCTCCTCGGTGAAGGGTGTGATGTTGGGAGTTTGCAGCAGTTCCATTTTTAACGCGAGAGGCCCCGGAACGAAACATAGTGTTAGCTGAGGTGTTTCTTCACAATAAACCAGCAGTCGCAGTGACAATGCCTCCAACGACCATGAATAAAAAAGGTCTGTTCGTTATCATTTCGTTATTTTGTCAGTCTGATGAAAGACACATTGTCTTGTCTGTGTTCAATTCTGCGTTAAACGCTTAAAGAAATGCAGGTTTTCCTTGTGCTAAACCATTTTCAAACGGCCGAAAGATTCCTCTTTCGTAGACGCGACACAGTGGTACCCTCCTCTGGCTGAGCAAGAGTTAATAAATCACGTCACTGAAGTTCATTGAATATTCATGAAATTCTCCCTCCTTCTCCCTTACTCTCTCCCTCTCTTTCTCAGGGTCGATGTGGTCGGCTCGAACCAGCTGTGTGTGCGCAGACCCGCGTTGGCTGACCCAGTTGCAGGTAAGGGAAGGGTTAACACTTGCTTGGCCTGGAGAAGAAGGGAGGGGGAGAGAGGTATAGGTGAGAGGGGGGGGGAGGAGAGAGGGGTAAGAATGAGCAACAGATCATTTAGCACTAATGAGGTCTTCAGTTTATACGGGGGAGAAAAAAAGCCTGTGTGTGTGTGTGCAGTGAGAGAGAGAGAGAGAGAGAGGGAGGGAGGGAGGGGGAGAGGGAGGATGAGAGGAAGGAGGTGGGGATAGAGGGGAAATGAATCGCGAGCTGCAGGAGTATTAGCTGTCAGCGTCCTGAGCTGCCCGGTTGAGATCTCATTGAAGGTATTTACAGAGTGTGCGAGCGTGTGCATGCGCGTCCGTGTACGTATGTGTATTGGGCTTTTGGGTATGTGCCCGTGGCTTTAAGTGTACTTTAATCAAATTGCATTACGTGGGGGGAGGAATTACCGCGGTTCATTGGGGGACTACTGAGGGACAGGTAGCCGAGGATGGGGGAGAGAGAGAGTGAAGGAAGGAGGATGAGGCGAGGGCAATAGAGAGAGTGGAAGAGAGGGCAAACGGCTGAAAGCAAGCTTGAGATATGAAGCGGGAACAGCACGGTGAGAAAACTGTGTGTAGAGGAGAGATCCTTGGGGAGAGCTAGAGAGAGTCACTCGACACGAGGACCAGTACAGAGGACAAACCAAAACAAAATGTCAAGAGGACATGCGATTGCGTGACACCGACTGACAGCGAGAGAGAGAGAGAGAGAGAGAGAGAAAGAGAGAGGGAAAGGCAGAGAGAGAGAGAGAGAGAGGGAAAGAAAGAGAGAGGGAGAGATAAAGAGAAGCAGAGAGAGAGGGAGAGGGAAGGAGTAGAGAGACAGACAACTGCACTTCTCTGGGTTTCTCCTCTCATGTCAGCTTGTATCTCCTATCTCTGCCATCACCCCCCCCACCCTTTCCCCAGTGCAGTGTTGGTGCTACTCTCTGAGTCCCAGGATGAAGGGGCTGCAGCGACAAAGTCTACCCGGAGCTTGAGCTGCCGTCTTGGGCTTCATCTGCCTCGTCCTCCCCCTCCTCCCCTCTCCTTCCAAAGTCTCTGTTTCTTCTGGTCCCTTCAGCCAGCCGGGTCTCGTTCTCCCTCTGCAGTGCAAGTGGACGTCAGACTCACGGCGTTGCTGCCACTGCTCCCGCTCCTCCCCCCTCTTCCCCCCCCCTGCGCCCCTACGCTTGTGATTCGCCGCGGAAACCATGGACGGACTGCGCCTGCCTCCGGTTATCGAGGAGGTCATGGATCCTTCCGGTCAGTACGCTGGCTTAAGTGTGTGTGAGGGTGTGTTTGTTTGTTTGTGTGGGAGGCAGGCTACAGGATTTGTTCTCACTTCTGCATGTACCTGCGTGTGTTACGTGCCAGCTTGCCTAAAAATAGGCCGTGGGTGTGTGTGTATGGACGAGACAGGCACCCTGTCCTGTCCCGTCCGACAGATTAGCAGAGACCCAGACAGACTCGCACTGATGGGGGGGAGGGGGGGGGAGTGAGACAGAGAGTGAAAAGAGCAGGAAAGAGACCGATGGAAAGAGAGAGAGTGAGAAAAGGAAAGAGAGGAAAATAGACAGACACTCGAAAAGACAGAGACACTCAGAGAGAGAAAGAGAGACAGACAGACAGACAGACAGACAGACAGACAGACAGAGAGAGTGACAGAGAGAGAGAGACACTCAGAGAGAGTGACAGAGAGAGAGAGAGACACTCAGAGAGAGTGACAGAGAGGGAGAGCGAGACACTGACACACAGTGAGAGAGCCGTGCAGAGACAGAGTGACGGAGACAATCTGCAGTGGGGACACCTTTGGGGAGAAACCATCCAGGTTCCAGGAGAGAGGACACAGCCTCTGGCTCAATCAAGACCAGGACAGCGAATTCAACTGTCCTTCTGGTCGACCACAATCACGAGTGGAGTCTGGCAGTGTAGCAAGACGTTCCATAGGAAGAACGGCAGCAGGTTCATCTCTGGTAACGCTGTCTGCAGTCCCTGTTCATCCTGGACTGTGTGTGCTGAATGTGTGTGTTGCCTAGACCTTCATCAATACGTCAGACGTGTTCATTTGATCCCAATTCCCCTTGGGAGACGTCCTTTTTTTCAGGTTGAACAGACACCAGCTCGGATGTTGAGGGCTTGGTTAGCGCTAGCCGTTTGCTGCGCACTCTGTCGTTAGCTTAGCTCAAGGAGGGTTAGCTTTGTTGCTCCGTTGTAGCTCGCTGCAGAGACAAAGTCTCTGTGCCTCCCAGGAGTCTGCATCTGTCTCCCTTTCCCTCTCTCCCTCACCCTCCCTTCCTCCATCTCTCCCTCTCTAGATGTAAAATGCTGTTTTTGATCAAAGCCAAAGTCACTTGTGATCTTCAAAGCTGCTTGTGTGCTGCCTTAGAACAAATGTGTGTGGCTGTGTGTGTGCGCGTGTATGTGTGGGTAAGGCTGTTGACCGCCCCGTGTTTACTCTGTTGTGTCGCGCGCACGCACACACACACACACACACACACACACACACTTACACAGCTCACACTCTGCTCACACAGCTCAGCGCTTTACCTGATTTGACTGGCAAAACACCCACCTGAATAATCTAAGGACATGGACAGGCAAGGTAGCAGAAGAAGAAGAGACACAATGGGAGAGAGATGGAGAGATGGAGACAAGGGAGATGGAGATAGAGAGAGCGAAAGCTAGAGGAGGGCCAGGGAAGAGGAGAGGGACAGGAAGATGCACCCCACGGAGATTCACCCCCTGGATCTTCATCTCCTTTGATGTGGCGTGCCTTCTAGAACAGCCCGTCCGTGTTCCAGAGCCCCTGACGGACTCCCCCGACGGCTCTGCCCATCTGTGGATACGCACGCACACCCCCTCAAACACCCTCTATTTCTCTCTCAAACACATGCGCCCCCCGCCCCCCGCCCCCCGCCCCCGCCCCCCCCCCCCCACACACACACACACATACACAGGTTCCTCTCTCCTACAGAGGCAGTTCCAGCCGGTGGAGACTGGTCCTCCCCTGCCAGCTCCTCACCATAACACATGCTGGTACAACCCAGGGAGACTCTGCCAGCCTCACCGCCTCTCCTCATCAACACCCCCCCCCCACACCCCTGCCATTGCCCAGCAACTGCAATACTCTAGTGCTGCGCATCTAACCCTGTTACAGAGTGGTGTATAGTGCAGCTAACCCTATTAGACACACACACACACACGTGCCCTTTCTCTGTGTCTGAAGTCCCTTCTCTCCTGCACCCCTCTGCCAGTAGTGTGCGTGTGGTTCTGAGGGAGGGTCATCGTGGTCTGGTCTGGTAGGTCACAAAGATCGACTGTCTCTTTTCTCCTCCTCACACATCTCTCCACAGAAGCACAAGTTATGAGTGTGTGCGTGTGTGTGTGTGTGTGCGCGTGTGTGCGTGCAGGCGTGGGTGTGACTCATTTTGTTTTTGATCTATCGCCCGCTCTCTCTCTCAATCTCTTTCCCTGTGTGTGTGTGTGTGTGTTGGGAGGGTGATTGGCTGAGCTACAGTATCAGGTAAGTGAACTACATTGGAACAGACTGAAACAGTCCTTTTCCAGAGACACTGTAACACGTACACTGTCTGTGTCAGCGCCCTCCGAGGGGCAATTTATGTCACAGCAACTAATCTGTGTTCAGACTCTCACACCGTCTCAATACATCTGACACCCTGCATCCTGCTTCTTCACCTTGGGGTGTCATTGGTGGGTATTTTGTCTCGTGTTCGCGGTGGTAATTCAAGCCATTGATTGGGGGAGAGGAGGCGGATGCGTGTGTGTGTGTGTGTGTGTACGTCCTCTGAGAAGGTAGGTGTACGTGTGGGCGGATGTTCTATCGCGGCTTCCTTGCCGTTCCACGGGAGTTTGTGGTCTACGATGCCCTGCCACATCTATGATGGAGGACAGGGGGTGTTTGTAGTAAGAGACTAGTGTGTGCTATGTTATGCACTTGTGTGTATACGTGTGTGTTTTATAAGAATCTTGCGTGCATGTTTGTCATGAGTGAGACCCTGTGTATGTGTGTGTTATGAGTACAGCGCTTGTGTCTGTGTGGTGTGTTGTGCGTAAAAGCCTTGTGTATGTGTGTGTTATGAGTTAGGTGAGGGACAGAACAGGGGAAAGGGGGGATGAGGCTGGGACGGAGTGAATGTTGGAGCAGGAAGAGAAACAGCAGGAGAGAGAGAAGGTATGAGAGAGAGAGAGGCACATGAGATATCAAGCAGATGAAACCTCTTGTCAAAATGTTATGTTATATATTGTAATATTTTGGATGTTATTACATCTTAAACGGCTTCAAGATATGACTATGATCACTCATTCATTCTGATAAAGAATGATTGAATGGAATTGGATTGAGAGAGGGAGAGATAGATCGAAAGAGAGACAGGGAGAGGGAGAGAGATATCAGTCGTATCATGTCTCTTCCGCTCCCATCTTCATCATACCCACACTGCTCTGTGGGAGTGTATAGAGCCAGCTTAGTCATGGAGATGGATTTTTATAAGCTCTCAAACTGTGTGTGTGTGTACTTTCATAAGCTCCTGGTAAATCTCCCTGACTGGAATAGGCTACCGAGGATGTTGTTCTGTGCCATCGATCATTTCGGACGCCCCAGCAAAACCCAATTGATTGGGGCTCAGCTAAACATGGATTCCAGTGATCAGGACCTGTCCTGTCTAGGATGGGATTCAGTAGAAAATGAATGCCCGAACCCCTACCCTAACCTCTCTCTCTCTCTCTCTCTCTCTCTCTCACTCTCTCTCTCTCTCTGCGTCTTCATCTGACGCTCTCTCTCACACACACGCTCCATCTTTGTCCACTCTTGCTCTCTCTTTCTCTCCTTTCATCCCCTCTCTGTCCTCCCTCGTCCTGCTAAACCACTCCCCTTGTTTAAACCACTCCCCTTGTTTAAACCACTCCCCTTGCGTGGTTCAGCGTCCACATGATTGGCAGCTCTCTTTCACCGCCCTTCCTCCTCATCCTCCTCTTTCCACCCGTCTTTTATTGAGCCCTTATTAGAGCTTCATCAAACATTGATAAGGTGTAACATTCTGCAGCAGGGGTGAGATGGAGATAGACAGAGAGAGAGAGAGAGAGAGAGAGAGAGAGAGAGGGAGAGGGTGAGGGTGAAGGGAGGATGCTGAGGTCTGTGAGACGGAGGAGGAGGAGGAGGAGAGATAAAGGAGATGAGGGGAAGATGGAGGAGTGGTGGAAAAACAGAGGAGGAAGAGGGGAGAGCAATACAGGACTGAGACCAAGACTGAATGAAGGAGGGGACACACACAGACATGCTCAAAGACACACACCTGCAAACAAACACATGCACACACATGCGCTCGCCTTGGTTCTAGTGGCCGTGCAGTGCTGGGCTGACGTGGGTCTATTGAGATTCTAACACCACTTTCCTCTGTCGCATTCGGAAAAACCCAAAAACCCAGACATCTTTCCAGGGCTGCATCTTGTGTGTGTGTCTCTCTCTCTCTTTCTGTGTGTGTCTCTCTCTCTCTTTCTGTGTGTGTGTCTCCCTTTCTGTGTGTGTGTCTCTCTCTTTCTCTGTGTGTGTGTGTCTATGTGCATGTGTCACCTATGGAAATAGACTGGAATGATGTTCAGTAGACAAGGTGTTGGCTCCCAGACGGAAGCTGGGTGAAGAGGGATGGATGATGGAAGATGGATGATGAATGATGGGGTGCAAATGAAAGGGGAAGTTGAAGAAGAAAGGAAGACAGATGGGGAGGTGGAGAGGGGCGCTGGCGTGCTAGTCAACGTTGTACATGCGTCGCCGATGTCACCCGGTTCCTCTCGCGCAATCCTCAGTCAGACATTGGAGCGTGAGTTTGCGTTCTTGCTGTGTACGTATGTGTGTGTGTGATAAAGAGAGAGAGAGATGAAGGTCAATGACCATCTCGCCTTTGAAAGCAGCAGCTAACATCCATCCACAGCAGCCGCTGAGCTATGGAATGCTTACCGGTCAGACCAGACATCAACCCCGACCCAATCCTCCCACGCTTACACTAATGACACAACCGCAACAAACAACCCACTCAACAACGAGTGGGCGAGAGAGGGAGAGGAGGTGGAAGAGAGTGAGAGAGAGAGAGACGGAGAGAGAGAGAGAGGGAGTCCTCTTCATGAGAGTGACACATGGATAGATGCAGAGAGACGAGTCATGCAGCCTGGAGGTCATTATCCCCCCCGCAGCGTTCCACATCCCAGGCTATTTTAACCAGGCCCTGTCACTGTTTATTTACTGACAGGCAGGCCACGGACACCCCTCACGCGGACAGACTTGCACAGACAGGGTCCTCTATACCTTGCAGGTGGAGAGGGGGGCGACCGATGCCCGGGAGAAAACATGACAGAACAGGTCTGTCTTCACACGTGACGGATATCAACCCATATCGGTCACATCTGGGATTTTCCATAGCGGGGCAAAGGAAAGGATGCATTTTAATATTAAATTGACCTTCTTTGGGATTCAAGTTCACCAATTCCTTCCCTCTCTAATGCGATCTGATTGGTTCAAATGGGAGCCATTCCAAAAGTCTAATTCAATTGAGTGGATGGAGCCGGCGTCCTGGCCTTGTTTGAATCGGGCCGACCCACTAGAGATGCTGTTAGAAAGTATGCGTGTGCGTGTGTGTGTGTGTTGGGGGGAAAGGGGGAGGGGGTAGGTGGGGGTTTGGCTGCAGAAGGACAGCTGGTGGAGTCTGCCATGCTGAAAATGAGTTCTTTAGATGTCAGGTCGCTCTCATTTTTTCTGGTTGTGGAGGATTTAGTCTGGAACCGCAGTCGGCTTTGTGAAATGTGCTGTTCTAAATAGAACCTTGATTCACCTGCACTGGACTGTGACATCATGCACATGGGCATGTGTGTGTGGATGTGTCTGTGTGGATGTGTGCGTATGGATGTGTGTGTGGATTTGTGTGTATGGATGTGTGCACATGGATGTGTGTGTATGGATGTGGATGTGTGTGTGGATGCGTGGGTGAATGTGTGTGTGGATGTGTGCATGGATGTGTGCATATGGATGTGTGTGTATGGATTTGTATGTGGATGTGTGTGTATGGATGTGTGCATATGGATGTGTGTGTATGGATGTGTGTGTGGATGTGTGCATGTGGATGTGTGTATGGATGTGTGCACATAGATGTGTATGTATGGATGTGATTTGCCTCCATATTTGCTTAGGGTCAAGTCTCGAGAATGCATTTAAGATCTCTGATCTCTTTTTCTGCAAAGTTCCGCATCACAATTCCATTTTTCCCCTTCCTGTCAGTCTCCTCCCAGTGTGACAACCCAAACACAATCACCATCTCTGTTTGAATAAGACATCCTGTTGCTCTACTGACAAACTCTGCACTGAGATGAGGAGATTACGACTCTCACCTTCCTATCTCTCTCTACCTTGTGCTGTATGTGTGTGTGTGTGTGTGTCAGAGCATGAATTCATGAATATGCATGACAAAGGAGTAAAATGTCGTTGTGCTTTTAAATGCGCACATGAGGAGGTCTTGTTTGTTGCGTGCATTTGTGTGTGTGTCTATGGGTGTGTGTGTGTGTGTATTGGTGTGTGAATTGGTGTGTGTATATGTGTCTGAGCAGCGTTTTCACTCCTAGCTGTAAATAGATCATCTTAAAATCTTAAACATAATTATTTTCTGTGGTCTAACCTACAATCACGCTATTTTAGCCTTTTCACATGAAAGGATTTGCAAAGAATCACTGACGAGTTCTGGAAAATCCCGTCACGCTAAGTGCCATGTTAAGTCTTGTGTCCTATTTCCATTAGCAGGAGCACACAACATATGCCTGCTCATTACAGTTATTAAACTGCCGACAGACAGTGTTTCGTCTGTCAACAGGTGTGTACCCTGCGAGGACCTGCATGCAAGTGTGTGAGTGTGAGTGTGGATGCGCGCGGACAGCGCGGCCGTGAGGTGATTGCTAACGTGCTGCCTCCTGACGCAGTGTCGAGCAGTGACTCATCCTACCTCCGTAGCCCCTCCCCCTCTCCCTCCCCCCCTCTCCCTCCACCCGAGGAGACCCTGCTATTGGACCACTTCCCGTTGCACTGACAACGGACGTGATGATGAACATGTCTGGGAAATGATAGGTGGGGGGAGGAGTGGGGGGTCGTTGGGATGTTGGAGCAGCGAGGGGCTGCGTCTGAAGGCGACCGACCAAATGCAAGTCCCCCGTATAAATCTTGCGTCTGTCTCGGCTCTGTGAAAGACAGATGAACGGAGTGAGAGAATGACGATAAGCGAGGGAGAAGGAAAAGCGGAGCGCCAAAAAAAGGGTCAAATAATTGACTTTATTTATCCAAGCAGTCGCACTAATTATTCAATTTAATGATGCCCACATAACTTCAGCTAGCCCACATCCACAAAAAACTCAGTGAAATGTGATTTTTTTAACTTTGGGAGTAGCAGTTCAGTCAGCCATCCCTTCCTCCAGAGACAGTCGATGACAGAGAGAGGTGCAGACTGCAGACTGAACACAATGGCACAGCAAGGGTAGAGATAAAAGAAATAAAAAACGGGCAAACAGTTGGTGAAATACAGACATCCAAGGTTCCAAATCAGTAGAGGAGACGACAGATGGTAAACCAACACAGGAGAGAAGGATAGACAGAGAGAGAGGGAGAGAGATGAACAGAGAGAGAGAGAGGGATGGATAGAGAGAGGGATGGACAGAGAGAGAGGGGGTGGACAGAGAGAGAGGGATGGGCAGAGAGAGAGGGATGGACAGAGAGAAAGAGAGAGAGAAAGAGAGGGATGGACAGAGAGAGAGAGATGGACAGAGAGAGGGATGGACACAGAGAGAGAGAGGGATGGACAGAGAGAGAGAGGGATGGACAGAGAGAGAGAGAGGGATGATGTCAGGGCAGGGAGCAACAGAGACGATGAGGATGATGGAGTGTTGATTGAATGGCCACTGTGACGATGATGCTGTTGTAAAGCTGAAGTGCCATTGGCCAGCTGCCAGGGGCCACAGCTAATGGCTGTGTCCTGAGGCAGACCTTGAGAGATAAAGCAAGATGACCTGAATGGCTGATTCAAGAGGGAAAGAGGGGAGGGACAAGGAGGGAGGGATGGATGGAAGGAAGGAAGGAAGGAGAGAGGGAAGAATAGACAGAGAGACTCCTGTGGATGACAGAACTTTGGTTTCAACCATCTTCTCCACCCAATAGGCATTATTCTCTGTTTACAGAAATGGCAAGAATCAAAAGACAACCTGGAACCTTCTGGAACATATTTATGCCACTCATCTGCTCTTTGTGGCGATATATGCCTGAGTCTTTGTACATGTCCAAGGTCCTTTACACAGCTGTGTCTGTGTGTCTGTGTGTGTGTCTACGTGTGTGTGTCTGTGTGTGTGTGTGTGTTGTTTACACTATCGCAGGCCCTCGAGGTAGGTCTCATCCCTGCCTCCGCGTCTGTTTTCGTGTGTCTCCATCTCTGGGCGCTCTGAGGCTACAGATAATGGAGCGATTCAAAATAGATTGGTCCCGACTTGAAAGTTTCCCTGTGCAAATTGGGAACAAACGATGTCCTCCAGTTATTCCTCTGTAATGGAAGCGTGGTGATAATTGCGACGGCAGAGGTTTTTAATAAGGACGTCAAGCTCCCACGGCTAGCATTAGGGAAGAATGTCAGACTCCCAGGTCAGGTTTTGGCTGAGGGCAAATTTCCATCCGAACCCCAATCCTTGTTGCTTTGTACGCCTTTTTAATTTGGCCTAAACTTGTGCCTGACGTGCACACGTACATATAATCTGCACATCACATATAATCTGGTAAAAGCAGGAAATCCCTGGCTGTTCTGAACGTGTCGGGAGGCTCCTGTCCTATCAGAGCAGAGCTCTCCGAGCCAGACGAGACGGCTAAAGCCGTCTGGGACCGGGTTCCGTCAGAACCAGGCCAGAGACGTACTGTTCCCTGCTGTGGTCTGCAGCAGCTTCTGTTCTGCTGGCCTGTTCGTCCTCACAATCCAGGCGTGTGTCCAATGTCCAGTTCGTAAACAGGAGACGGTCTCCTGTTTCTACTGGTCTCTTTGTTTAGAGTTGTTGCCCTGCAGCCTGACCAGGAAGGTCTGGGAACGAATGGGTCAGATGTTAGGGTAGCGCCTCAAAGAGTGGTACATATGTGCGAGTGTCAGTCCCCTGTGTGTGTGTGTGTGTGTGTGTGTTGAATGTGATTAATTAGAAGTGAGTCACTCGTCACCACGTGTGTTATGCATATGGCGCAGTGTGTGTGTGTGTGTGTTTGTGAGGCTACCCTGTTGATTAGTGTTTGTCTTCAAGCTGGTGGGAGCTGGTAGTCTGTGCTGTTCATCCTTGCATAAATCACAGGAAGTCAACATCTGCTGTGTTACTACCCCTCTGCCTCGCGCGCGCGCACACACACACACACGCACACACACACAGAGGTGAATGGTCCAGTGAAGACTGACGTGAGACAGTCAATGAGTTCAGAGAGAAAGTTTTCTGCTGTTTCTAGCACAGTGCCTTTCATCAAGAGTCAACATCAAGAGTCAAATAGCGAACGGTGTGATACGTAATCGCTCAGAAGCAAAGTATTCTGTTTCATCCCTCCACATCACCCTCTCTCTCTCTCTCTTCCCTTGGATCAAGGGCTCTCTCTTTGACCTAGTGGGTCAATGCTCTCTTTTTCTCTCTCTGTGTTTGTGGTCCCTTCTCGGGTCTTTGTGTCGTCCTTGTCTGCTGTGTGCCTATCTCTGTCTTCTCTTTCCTTCTCTCTCTTCTCTTCTCTCTCTCTCTCTCTTCCTTCTCTCTCTCTTCTCTCTCTTCTCTCCTAGTCCTCTCTCCTCTCCTCTCTCTCTCTATCGGCCTCCAATCGGACGTAGTTAGGAGACTGCTAGCGCCAGCACGCGCATCACTATGCTATTCTTTACGATGCTGTTCGCTGTCTTCTTAGCTGCTGAAAAAACGTATAGGGGCCGTTGGTCCGTAATATCTCGGCTGGTCGAACTCGACGTTTTCCTGGGCAGTGATCAATATATAAGTAACGGGGGTTAGTATGACCCATAGTTTTGGGGGTTAACCAGGGGCTCTGCAACCACAGGAGGTTCCCAGAGAGCACGCAGCACGGATTTCGGTAGCGAAAAGAACACTAGGATAAAGAGAGACGTATTTTAAGTGCGAGGGAGCAAACGAGGAGGATTGGGGTAATAGAGACTGTGACGTTTATCGTGAGGAAGGGAGAGACAGGAGGCCGGCAGGTCAAATTAGCAGAATCAGCAAAATTTAGTCTAGATAAATGAGGAAATAAAATAGCGAGGGGGATTACTCGGGGGTGGGTAAGACCAATGGAGGAGGGAAGACTGAAGAGGGGCAGGGGAGGGGGATGGAGGGGTGAAGTTAAACAAGAGAAGGTGGGACGTGAATGAGGATGGGAGCCGCCCGCGGCGACGAGAAGAAGGGATCTAGAGGCGGGTAATGTAGACGAGGAGAAAAAGAACAAGGACGGTGTAAGTGGACGAAGAAAGGAAGATAGGGGATGGGGAAAAAATAGGGGGGGGGACGGTTTGGTTTTTATGCTTTATTTGGGGACTGCA